>JAJJWX010002128.1:0-1200000 GCA_023529315.1 Papaver bracteatum
AACGATCAGTCACCTTGAAACTATATAAACCCCACACATTCTCCATTACATGTATGAGTTTTAGAGCCATAAACTAGTACTAGAAATTTTATAGTTTGCATATTGTCTTCAAGGGACAAAGAAGAATTTGTGCTACATCTATTCGCGTTCGATGTTTGGTGATCCTCGAGTGTTGCGAAGAACACCAATGGTAATGTTAAATACTAGAGACATATGACACACACTGTGACATAATTAAGTACAGGGAATTAAATGTCTTAAGTAAAGAAATTACTCGCCTCAATACACCCAAGTAAGTTTGCTTAAATTTTGTTTAGATTGATCATTTCTTTTTCTTTTTTTCTGTTTTGGTAACCAAATATACGGGAGTTGTAATGCTAGATGAGGACCATTGTTAGTAATACTAGAGTTGTATTATTATCAAAATCGGTAACGAAGATTATCCAACAAAACCTCACCCAAAAACTAAAGGCTTTCTAAACTATATGTGCAACTGAGAATATGAGCTTATGCCAATACACAGAAAAGATAGGTTACTTGCCCCTTGAATTGGCATCTATGGCATCAGACCGCTATGGAACCAGACCGTAATCAAGGGGATGATCGAAGCATTTTTGTTAACACAATCTGTTGAGATTATTAGTCCCACATTGTCTGGGCAACCTAAGATCCTGCGGTTTATAATCCTTTGGGCCTCTCCACTCATTGCCAATTGGTTTTGAATTGGATGCCCGTATTCTAACATGGTATCAGAGAAGGCTATATGCGACGAGTCTTTGACCACACCTTTACTCCGCGTCACCCGATTTAATTGTCCACGTGTTAGACCCAACGAGGCTACACGTGAGGGGGCGTGTTGAGATTATTAGTCCCACATTGTCTGGGCAACCTAAGATCCTGCGGTTTATAATCCTTTGGGCCTCTCCACTCATTGCCAATTGGTTTTAAGTTGGATGCCCGTATTCTAACACAATCATTTAGAAGCCAGTTCGATGACACGTTCACACGGATATCATCGAACTATGAACCCGAAGCATGTTTCTTTTAACACAATCATCTAGAAGCCAGTTCAATGACACGGTCACACAAATATCATCGAACTATGAACGGTTGTGAAACATATAATGAGATCGGCTTTTATCTGACGTTCACTTGATCGACTGCATATACACTCCGGAAACCAAGTCTTGACTACAATGGTACAACCGCATATGTGGCTAACTGGCTATGTGCAGAGGGACACATACACGGTAAAGTTGCTCAACAAACATAAAGCCCATTAACTAGTACAACAGTTGAAGAGCCGAGAGCGTTAGGGACTCTACTTAGCTACATCTACATGTGATCTAGGAACGGACTCTTATGCTCCAGTATTGTAAAATTAAGATCCTCCGTTCCGCCTCAGTGCCAAACCAACCATTTTTCATCTGAATAGTTGTACGTACTATGTTACTGGATTTAAGAGAAACTCCTCCCTTGTACTTTTTACTGCATAACTCAGTAAGAGGTCTGTTCCCGGGTTTTGCCTAAACTAATTCAATGGGAATTACCAAAATGGCTTCTCCTAACCATTTTAGTTTTAGAAAAAATAGCCAAAATACCCCAATTTGGGAGTCATGGTTGCAAAAATCGCCCCAGATTTTCAAAAAAAAAAAGTTCAAATGCCCCAATCCGTTAACTTTTTCATCCAAGACAGTTAAGTGGTGAATTTAGCACACATATGACTTCACACATGTGAGAAAAATACAATAGTAACCCTTCAGGGTTAAGGGTTAAGGATTATAGTTCATAGGGTTCAGGGTAGGGCTGTCAATGGGTCTGGGTCCTCCCGGGTATCACTAGACCCGGACCCTGCTTATAAAGGTCGGGTCCGGTTCCTAAATTTGTGGACCCAGAACCGGACCCGTTTAAAGTCCCGGGTACCCGTTGGGTATTAAAAAAATCTTAAAAACTTAATTTCTTTCTCTTTTTAACTTGAATATAAATTATTTTTATAAAAAATTATTATTATTTCTTTATTAATGTACTAAATAAAGATTAAATGTAAGAAAAAAAATCAAAAATCAAAAAAATTGAAAGCCGAAACTAGCAAAATGCCTATAATTTTGCTAAAAAGATGATTAAAAGGATAAATAAACGGGTACCCATTACCCGCGGGTACCCGGCGGGTATTATCCATTTGGACCCATTAACATTCGGGTCCAATCGGGTAATTACCCGTCGGGTCCTAAGTTGCTAATGGGTCCAACTTTAGGACCCAACCAGGACCGAATCTAGTGGGTGGGTTCGGCAATGGGTACCATTGTGACCCTAGTTGTGGTCTATGGTTTAGGATTCAGGGGTGGTGGTGGCGGCGGCGGTTGTTGTGGCAACGACGATGACGATAATGACGATGACGACGATGGTGGTGGTGGCGATGGTGTTGATGGTGGCGGCGATGTTGTGACGGCAGCAGTAGTGGTTGTGACGGAGACGGTGTTGGTGGTTGTCGAAGGCGGTGGTGGTGGAGAGGATATGAGACGTGTTGTAATATTAAGGGTCGTCATTTTCTATGAAGAAAATGTCAATTTAATAAAAATTAGGGCTAAAAATGACTTTTTTCACGTGTGAGAGTTCACATGCGTGTAAAATTGACCATTTAACTATTTTTAACAGCTTAACTAACTGAATAGCGCATTTCCACTAATTTTGAAAAACCTGGACATTTCCATTAACGATACCCCAAAATTGTGGTATTTCAGCTCTTAGCCCTTAGTTTTATGGAGTGCTATATTTTCCTGGCTTTCGGTGCCATTTAGCTAATTAAAATAGAGGCATCCGGATCAGTAGGGAAAAAGGCCACCAAAAAGTAAAATACTAGAAATAAATCCAAAAACGGATTGTATTGCACCATTCTTGCCAAGCCTGCTTAAAAGAAAATTTAATAGCGAACCTCGAAGTGCTTCACTTGAGCTACCTATCTACTAGTCTGAAGTATAGAGAACTGCAAACCTAGTTTAGGATATACTTAAACTGAATAATAATTATTGCAAGTAGAGTAAGTTGAGTCTGGTGAGAAAGTAGAATGAGTTTAGAGTCAATGTTTGTTCACACCATTAAATTCGATTTAACCATCTAGGCTTTCATCATTTTCTACGGGGGTCTAAACCAAAAACCTGCAGTAAAAATTGAGACTCGATAAACCCATTTTTTCTACTACAAAATGAGAAAATAAAGAAGATACTCTAATATATCACCTGCAAGTCCATGAACCTGTTAATTAGGGGGGGGGGGGAATCAACGAGTATAGAAAGAGTCATCAAATAAACTTCAACAATAAGTTCGTTTGAGCGGATGTATGCTAGATAACCATGTCATATTTCTCAGACAGAAGTTTAACTTCAACGGTGATTTCAGAACCTATACTTTGAGCTACGATTTTACCATCCATTATACTTACATTCTTCTCTTGCTATTCTTCAGAAGAAGTCTCCATGAATGTAGAACTGTTCGGAAATCTATCAGACGAAAATGGATGAGAAGAATACAAAAACAAAAATGAAGTCATTTAATGGTGAATAAGCCTTCTCTTGAATACACTTCGGTTGTCGTGTGAAATCTATAGAATGTAATGGTAGAGATATTACTGAATAATATGTTGCAGGTGTTTTACACAATTACATGAGGTAGGTATTTATACTAATACAATATTGACAGATAAACTTGGTCAAGTTCTGTATTTGACTAATATTCCTAATACAGAATAATATGTTGCAAGTGTTTTACACAATTACAGGAGGTAGGTATTTATACTAATACAATACTGACTGGATAAACTTGGTCAAGTCCTATATTTGACTAATATTCCTAATACACCCCCTCAAACGTTACAGGTAGATACTGTAAGAGTTTGACAACAAAAAATACCTCCTCAAATGCACACACTGCAAGAGGAAGTTTGACCAAGAAACAACAGAAACAGTAACAACAGTAAAAAATCCACAACCAAAAGTGACTTCCAATTCAGCAGTAAGAGCATAAAGACTCTCGGGTAAGGCTTTTCAGTGTGCCAATTGTTGATGACACCACTTGAATTCATAGAATGATGCAGAACTCCCAATAACAAGTAGTCTTCATGTGAAATATCAGAAATG
This sequence comes from Papaver bracteatum, assembly GCA_023529315.1. Classification (NCBI taxonomy): domain Eukaryota; kingdom Viridiplantae; phylum Streptophyta; class Magnoliopsida; order Ranunculales; family Papaveraceae; genus Papaver; species Papaver bracteatum. The sequence goes on from JAJJWX010002128.1 coordinate 4,134, forward strand.
CACCACACTCACCATGTACAGAAGAATATAAAATTCTACAGTTGATGAAGGATAAGCAGTACCAAATGAAGGAATTACAGCATCAGAAGAACAGTTGTTAAAACTGAAGCATGAAGCAATGTTGGTCGAAGCAGAAATAATATTGTCAACTGCTAATGATAAAGTAAAACAACACCAGTTGTTGAATCATGAGTTGCAGGAACGATAAACTAGCACTAGAATTAGCAGCAACACAAGGTGGATAACAGCAGCACAAATAATATCTTCCAGTATTCATGGTGTTCTCTGTTGGTTAAGAGACTCAAATTGTTTTTGGTGTTCTATGTTGATTAAGAGACTCAAATTGATATTCAGAAACTGGTGATTGTAAGACCAGATCTATAAAGGTATTGATATGGCTCGTTTTGAGATAACAAGTCATATAACTGGTTATTGAAAAAATTTTAAGACCAGTTGGGTATTGAAAATTATTACTTCATATGCTAAACTCATACAAAAAGAAGTGACAATGAACAAATGGGGAAAAATTGTTATTAAAAAGTTATTACCCATATGAATGTTGATATTAGCTGGAAGTTGCTACTTTTGTTGGATTGATGTTGTTGTTGTTGTTGATTAGTTGATCATGTTGATAAGAAGTTGATGTTGCTGTTGTTGAGAAATAGTGTTCATCTACGTAAAAATCTGGTTACAGAACTCATTGAACAAGAGTATAATGTAACATCTTCAACTATGTTGATTTCAAATTGACGGTTAACTGCAAATCACTGAGATCCTTTACACCACTACTCTAGAGTAATATCAGGTTCCATACACTGATTGTAACATCCTCTTCCGTATTAACCTGAATCATCAACTATTGTATAAAGATGTATTTTGATTCCATCAAGTACTGGTATACGACGGTGAAGTTGTGGATAGGAATGCACGATTCAGATACAAGGACAAATCTTTCGTTGGACATATCAAGTAATTCGTTTGCGAGAAGACGTCTTTCAGCATTACATAAGCTTATCATACCCCATTCTGTAAGCTTGCTAGGTATTTGCCTTCCATAAAACGGTGAATCACGCCGGAAATCATCCCGATAAGACGACAACGAATGAATGAAAATCATATAAAGCTCTGATATCATGTGAAATCTATAGAATGTAATGGTAGAGATATTACTGAATAATATGTTGCAGGTGTTTTACACAATTATAAGAGGTATGTATTTATACTAATACAATACAGACAGATAAACTTGGTCAAGTCATGTATTTGACTAATATTCCTAATACATAATAATATGTTGTAGGTGTATTACACAATTACAGTAGGTAGATATATTTATACAGATAAACTTGGTCAAGTCTGTATTTGACTAATATTCCTAATAAGTCTTTATGCTTATATGACGGGAGGGTTTTCTATCTCACCCGGCGGCCAGGATACATAGGAAATTCTAACTACTGGCCGAGATCTTCCCTCCTCTCCTAGAATAACGTATTGGATTGGTTAATCCAATGAATGCCCGTCACTCAGTCCCATGATAGATATATTCTCTGACTTAAAGCGAATCACAAAAAGAGCCTTCATTGTGAGTAACTCACAACAGCGTACTCTTCGGTTGGAATTTCTTTGGTTCCAATTCACATCTCTTCATGTTTCCGTGATCTTTTCTCTTTAACTTCCAGATTTCGTAACGTATCATAAACCCTAGATTCTATTCGTAGGTATTCCCATTCAAGGTTTTCTCAATCCATATCAATTTTACCTGCGTCTCAAAAAAAAAAAAAAAAAAAAAAAGACTTGCATTAATTGGATCAGGTCTATAAAATGGCTAATCGAAATCGAAATCAACATCAGTTCCAGTCCAACATGTGAGTATTCTTTACCTAGATTCAGTTTTCGGTTTACAACTACTTTCTGTCCGCGGATTATTTTTTGTTTGGTTCATCCAAAATTGCTTGAATTTTCGATCTCCAATCCTATGAGAAGTTAGTGTTGTGGTTATCGGTTTGCCATTCCTAATATTAATTTTCCATTTTTGTTTTAAAATCGTTCATTAGGTATGCACTGTGAAAATCCCTTTCCATGGGCCTTCCATATAGTTATTATTGTTTAGTACCAGTCTCCGTTTTGATTATCTTATTGATTGATTTTCTAATATCGGGCATATAATCAATTGGTTTTTATTCCCATGATTTTGTACACTGATTGTGCAAATTGGAATGGGGTAAAATTTTAGTTGGTATATGTTTGGAGTTATGTATAACAAGTTTTCAGCAATCAGCATATTCTTATACACATTTTTTTTTAATACTGACCTACATGTTATTCATTATCCTAACCTATTCTGATGTTCTCATGGGAATGGATCTTTGCTGTGTAAGAATTATGTTTTTGATGAATCTCTTTTCCACTTTTCAGTTTAGGCCTAAAGAAGAGATGAAATCTCATTTCAAATCAATATCACACCACAACAGGTACTATCTTCAGCTACCCAGGACAAGTTTAAGAGTTTACGATCCCTTGACGAAGGAAAATCAAGTGGCGTTACTGTGTGCATCGCATTCTACATTATGTGCCGTTATTCTAAACTGAATTGTGTTGTATGTGAACAAAATAGGTGCCACAAGCATCCAGGACGAAAAATTCAAGCTTGCATTCGATGAAGTGTCACATTTTATGGCAGCATTTGTCATTTCGCATTTTATGGCTGTCTTATATAAGATTCGAATCACTAGAATCGAATCTTCAGAACATACATCTTAGGTAATCCTTGCTGCATCCGTCTCATCTAATGCTACATTCCGGTTCATGTAATGTTATGTTCCTGGCAGTACATAGGTTCCTTGATTTTCAGTTATAGCAGGTGACTCTAAAAGGTCATTACATAGATTCTTAGATGTGTTTCAATTTCTTAAGTCGCTACAGCTGTGGTTAACTACATTTTTCCATCCTGCATATACAAAGATTGTTGTAGGGAAAAGAAAGTATGATGCACTGCTTAGCCATCGCATGAGGAATTGTTGTTTAGTTATGGTAAGCCCACTCAGTGGAATTGAAATCTAGACGGGTGACGGTCTAAATATTGTATCGAGTGCATTTGCTAATATAAATTTTTGCATATAAATTGTTTTCATGCTTTATATGTAAGTATTTCATACTTTGTTTTTGCTAAGTTTAAACTGTAAGTATTTCATACTTTGTTTTTGCTAAGTTTCAATGTATATTACAAGATCTTCCATAAATTGGGTGAAGCAAATGTATATTGTAACATCTTTCAATTAAGCAGGTACTTTGACTTTTTCTTTAGAATTTCTTTCTGTAAAGTTTAAAGTTTAAACTTCTTTTTCAGTTCTCAGAGCAGTTTGCTTAGGCTTTTTATATACGATTTCTTCCCAAAAGTGAAAAAGATTTTATTTTATACTCTTGCAGTTTTGTTTGAAGATTTTGATTCTGTTTAGATGATTTTGGTTATGTTTAATGACCTTCTGACATGGGTTCTCTTATTTATTGTTCTGTTGCTAAATGCAGTAATGCATAATGTTCCTGCACCATGGATGGCCAGATGAATGCTCCATCTAGAGATTACACCATTATCATATGGAATGCAAGAAAATATCAACTCTATTAGGGCGGCTGCCAATCTTCATTCAGCACAGGAATGCTCTCAAATACACAGGTAAGCTAAAATTACACATGATTATCCCATGATCTATACAGTTAGCATCTTGGCTATACTACAAAGCAACATGCTTCCTCAATATTCTGACTTTTTAAAAAACTTGGCTAGCTTGCTTAACTTGGGTGTATCGTTTAGCTATATTGTAAATAGTTTGAGAATTTGAGGGAGTCTTTATACTGGATATGAAATGTCAACCTTATTAGTCCAAGTAACTCTGATCCTCATTCGAAACAAATTACTGCTACATATTTGAGAAATACATTTTGATTTCTCTTTCGGCTTTTCCCGTAACTTCGTCAACAAAATAGCTTCTGGATCATATGCTGTTTTAATTTAAAATGTTTTGTTAATGGTAATGTTCTAATTTAAAATGTTTTGTTAATCGTAATGTAATTTGATTGAACATGAAAATAGTACTGAAAGGAGAAGCATGAGTTACTTTTCATGTGGAACTGGATATTTAATTGATGATTATTGGCGCTAGATGAAAGCTGTCACTTTGAATTGTCTATTAGTACTGAAAGGTACGAGCCTTTGACATGATTATTCAGGGACTATACTAAAGATCTCTTAAGTTGTTGACACGGAGTAAGAACTCAGTTTCAAAAATGCGATACCCCTTGGCGTCATAAGTATAAGATGGAATGTGAATATCGGCTGTAGAACTCCATGAGTATGAGAAAAAATGTAAATTTTTTTTTGTAAATTTTAGGCTTCAATATGAACCCATGAATTTTGGAGGAGGCTTCTCATGTTGACCTGTAAAGAAAGACCCCTGAAAAATCAAAGATTGAGAAACTATCATTGATTTTGATTGAAAGTGGCTTCGGATAGACTTGAGTATCGGTGTAAATCATAATCAATGTAAATAATTTGGGATGGATGTTTTACTTAACAAACAATGGAAATGGAAACGGATGTTATAACAAAGATAGTTAGTTATACTTAACTCAAGAATGGCACGGAAATGGAAATGGTACACCAGTCAGGCTACTAAAATTTTCCATATGCATCTTTCTACTTTGAAATGAATGGAATAGATGTTGTTCAATAAATTCATTTAACCCTGTGTTCTTCTACTTTTATGTTTATGATCTAATCCCAGAGGGTGATGTATTTTTTATCCTGCTTTTTACCATGCTACATTCTCATTCGGTTCCAAGACTGCATGCTGCCAGCAAATTCAAGAAATCGCCTTAAGTTAACCCTGATCCGGATCAACTATTCAATCAAATGTAAACTTATTGCTTTTAACCCCAGATGTTGAATGTGAATGAACAATTTAGTTTCTTTGATACATTTCTTTGGTAATAAACTGAATGCTTTGGGTTTCAAAACTGAGTGCATTTAACCCCCAGATGTTGCACGAGATAATTTTAGCGACCAATCAAGTGGCGCCATCCAGTAACGTCAACAGGAGATCACCATCCTTATATGCAGGCATATCGATCCCACTATTCATATGAAAGTATAGGCAACATGGTTGCAATATTGACTAGATATCTCCGACACTGACTTGGGTATCTGGAAGAAGAGCAGAACTGATATATCATCAATTTATTAATATTGCTATTTCGATATCTCATGAATTAGATGGGGGTTCAATCAAGGGAAGAACTGGACGACCATAGTAGAATCTGAAATTTGCTTCAAAAACGTGAACAAAAATATATTCAGGGGATTAAAAGAAAATCCCATTTGTATAAAACATTGAATATATTAATCTGAAATTTGCTTCAAAAACGTGAACTTTGAGAAAAGCCAGTACGAATTATAAATACCCAAATTAAATGATAACAAATCAATATATTAATCGGTGCTTAGGAAATGTTTAGTGCCCCAGTTTAGGAAGTTTGAAATAGCCCGTGCCATTACGGCACGGGTCATTCCCTAGTCAAATACATGTCGTCTTTGTCACGAGGTCATTGTTGCTCTTTGACACTATCATCTGTCGTCTTCATTTGTGGACTGAATGTTCGATCCTAAGGCTATGAGTGGTGTACTAGACAAAAGATCATAGTATTATGCAAAAGATGATCTATAAAGGCATCCATCAAACATTTTAGTTTCGACCAATGACCAACCGAAGACACAAACGAAGTGATGACCTGATGGAGTTGATGATGGTGGTGGTACATCCGGAGATGAAAAATGAATAGATTTTCCATCTTATGCGAGTTGGTAATAATGACGTATGTTGTCTGTGAGGGTTAAGGAGCTGTCTAGAAGAAAGTACTAAGATTTTTTAGCAGTAATAGAACGGTGATTGTTTACACTTTACAGTTTAAGGATAATCCCACATTGGGAACATTGCAATCAGTTGAACATATATATAAGCATTTTGGTTCGTGATGTAAACCCCCAATGGCGTGGTTGGCCCAAAATGTATCCCTCCACAGTTTTGCCAAGGTCCATGCCATGTGTGCAGGAAACACCAATCACAGTCATCAATGCCATTGCCTTCTTTTTTCTTTCTTTTTTTTTGCTTGCATTGTTTTTTTTTTTGGTTTCTTTTTTCCTTGCATTATTTTTGGTGTACATGTCTATGTGCCATTGGCAAAACACTGAGAAGTTGGGTATTTTTTTGTTTGGCCTTGGCTTTTTTCTGCTTGCATTATTTTTGGTGTACATATCTATGTGCCATTGGCAAAACACTGAGAACTTTGGTATTTTTTGCTTGCATTATTTTTGGTTTACATGTTTATGTGCCATTGGCAAAGCACTGAGAAGTCTTCAAGGTACCAAATCAGAATATGCACAGTAAAATTGAGATGTCTTATGGAAACAAATCTCTATTTCCATTGCGTATTACCTCGAACAAATATGCACAGTAAAATTGAAAAGCCAATGTCAAAATCAAGACTTGTATAAAGAAGCTAAGAAAACAAACTTTAGTTCCCAAGAAGAGATGTTAAAATAGCTAAAACAGAGATGATAATTATAATATTTAAAAAGTAGTTTGTTTTAAGAGGCTTATCTGGGCTGCCACCAAACCCTTCATACTCTGCTCTAATCTTCTGCTTCATTGAGTCAGAAAGCTCTCTCTGCAAAAATATGCAACATTTCATTGAAATTTATTCCTTATTCTCCAGTTTTTGACTTCCAAGTTTTAGGTAAGAGTGTGTTCAATGTGTTTGGAAATAGCTTCTTCTGTGTGTTATTAAAAACATACGGCAATTAAAACATGATTCTTGTTTCTTAACCCTGCAGCAAACGATGAAACGGAAAGAGAAATAATCATCATAAGTTTCAATGCCCTTCAGAAGATTCTCCCATAACAGAAAGCGCAAGTCATTTTCTACGATCTTAAGCAAAAACAATGGAAGCGCATGAATTTTCCTGCTATTTACCTTTCCAGATGAGTATTTGGATGCCACGAATTTCTCTGCTTTAGGATTTGGCGAGCCATCATCTATTGAGAAACCCTGGTCAAATAGTTCCATAAAACAGCATTATTTGTGTTCGCCGAAGTAAATAGAAGAATCACAGGCGCAATGTGATGTGGGTTTTATGCCACAACAGGTTATGATTATTTTCATCACCAGAAAACAAAGATTTTGCAATCAGAGTGTATATCAAATGGTTATTAAAGGTACCCTATAGTAGTTCCATTAACTTGCTTTTATGTCGAACACAGGGATATATCATACATCTAACTCTAATGGAATGGTGAACTTTAATATTTGACGAAGGGATGTTTTCAGGCAGTGGCTTTGAATTATAATTTGATTCAATCAAACCCAGGATACTCTAAAACTTTACTATAGAAAGAATAGTGTTGTGCGAACATTTTGTTAAGATCTTATGATTGGGAAAAACTGTAAGTTTGATTTAATATACTTCACCAATCAAAAGCTCAAGCCTCGACGAACTATAAGTTTGGCCAGTTGGTTTATTATCACAACCAGACTGGATGATCAATCTGCTGGCATAGTGAACAGCAAATTTTGGAGGAAAAAGAACAAGGCAACTACCTAGCTGTACATTTCCAGCAACGTAGATATCTATCGTAAATTGTTAACAGTAGACGGCCAAAAACATAAACAAAACATGATATGCTTAAATCTAAGCAACTAATGAGTTACCAGACTAAGCTTTCCTACATGGTCCTTGATCCGAAACATGTACACCTCATTTGCATCTTTGACAGAAATAGTTACTGAAAGTGGAGAAGGCTAACAAACCTCGGGAGGGTTGAATTGTGCACCCTGATTGCTGAGTTTTGCATGGGCTTCAGCATAGTCCTTGAAAAACTCTTCCTGATTTGTTGCATATTTCTCAGCATATACCTGCAAAACCATCAAAGATTCATACACATAAAGATACTATAGCTGACCTCAAATCTTTCTGTTCATCCAAATAAATGTGTCACTCAGCCCATTACCTTGAATGATGGATCTTCAAATAGAGCAGCATCAGTGGGCAAAACCAGCAAATCCTCGTCCCTTTTCTCTTTGATATCCTGAATCAATTATCATGAAATCAGAAGCATGAACTAGGCATACTACTTGCGAGATAAGTGTAACCAATTTTATACCTTAAAATAGGAATTATCAAACTTCAACCACTCAGCAGTCCATGATTGACCTCCTGGTGCCCCTGGTCCATCTTTCTGTTGGTAGACAACCAATAACATAAGAAGATAGTGGGATAACTATAAAAAGCCCGAAATTTTCAATGTTGCAGTCAGCAATATATACTAGACATGAGATTACTTGCAATAACAAAGTACTTCCACTTTTATCGCCTCGGATACATCTACCTGATGACCCACAGCTAGTAAAAATGTCATTGAGGTGCTTATTTACAAATAAAACTGCGATGTAGAATGGGTACTGAAATTTAAGCAGTGGTGCTTGACTGCAAGATCAAATGTTTAAATAAGCTGAATGCTGAACAGGTCTTTCATCAATATGCAAGGGAAATGTCCCCTTTACAAGTATACTTGAATCAGGCACTATTTACTCTGAAACCACTCTAAAGTCTGATCATCTAAACAATTTTGATCACTCTCATCCCCAAATAGCTCAGAGTATTTAGAGGATAAATAGAAAGTTAGTGCAAGTTTCAGAATGCCACAGAAAGTATTCTGTGTATACATGCTGCCTAACTAATTACCCCACATGGTATGTAATCAATCTTATATTAGACAAACAAATAAATGACAGAATAGGGAGAAAGCATGAAAGAAAACTTTTTGAATTCCATGTGCTAAACTGTAACTGTTTGAGACATGTATTGGCTTGTAAGAAGTATCCAACTATGTCCCCAGCTACCGAATTATTTGACTTGATGATAATTATAAGATAATTACTGAAAGTAATAACAGAAAGGAAATAACGCAGCTCCTCCAGAAAAAAACTAATTCTTTAGTTACATAATTACAGCTATTGCAAAGTAAAATTTTGTTTAACATACTGTATATTTTGTTTCTGGCTTTCCCCAACCACTTCGTTCTGGTCTAGACCTCCCCAGAGTGTGCGCGCCAGACAATGCGACAATCTCCTGCAAATCAGCAGGTGCATGGAAAATTTAAGCAACTGTGTCCATTGAGCAATCAAGGAATCAATCAATTACATGTTAATGTGTATAACCTTGTCATTTAGTCCCATTCTATAGAAGACTTTACGAAGATGATCAGCAGGTGAAGGAGGACCAGCATCTAAGTCCAAAACCAACCATTAGTTCCCAGAGAAGTAGCAAGTTAGTATGGGAGTGAGACTCCACAGGCAGAAATAGAGGAGGATATGCTTCATGTAAAAACAATCTAGAAAACAAAGAATTGAACGCACAGAGGTACCAATTTATATAGATACATGAATATGTGATCCACTAACTTAAAGCATTTTATATAGTGAAGAAGCATCAACTACAAACAAACCTTGACCTGTTATCGTGTATCAATTGTGATGTTAATGACTTATGTTTTTTTTTCATTCAGAATTCGTACTTTATGGGTTTCTTAAGTAATAAAATATGACTCCAGAATCAACACGGTCTTAATATTGTCAACCAGAGTTAAGGTATACGATGCCGACCACACTTACAAATGCTAATTGCAATAGCTCATAAATAATATACCAGAATTCTCATAAAAGTTTAGGAAGCTCCACTGTAGTGCTATATTGACATTTATGCCGCAAAGATAAATGCTTAAAATAATCTAGAGTCTATTCTGGACTATACACACTTTCTAAACCAACATTGCCATGGGAAAGAAGTTTCACTTTTAAACATGTGTGCCATCGATTGGTTAATTCCACACTCTTCTATGAGAGTGCGGGACATTTTGTTATTCCTGACTTGGTACTCGATTTCTAAGACTCTCCTTTAGGAAAAGGTCAGTTACCTAGACCATATTCAGTTTCTTTTATACTTCCTTAAAGATAACATCATAAGATGTGAAAGCCATGTGGAGGACTTACGGACAGCATTTTAGACGTAGCACATGGTTTCGACAACAAGATGTTGATAGCTCAACCGCCCATAACGAATTCCATGCTCAAGGTTTGCTGACAGCTTTAAGAGAAGTTTCTGATGAAGAACAGGAACAAAAAAATAATCTCATTGCTAACCCGTGAGCACTCTATAACCTCCTCGAGAGGCTCAATTCGAGAAAATGCTATCTACCAAATATGCATCTAACCCTAATTAGATTGACCAACTACAGATATCTAATATATTTTCTATGAGAAAATCATCCTAGTGCGCAATAACGAGATACCGATCCCATGGATGGGAAGTACTACATAAGTAATTAAAACACGTGCAAAACTGAACTAGTAACCACCTGCTAATCAGCATCAGAAGTCAGAAGAACTCCATCTCTATAGGGATCTATAGGCCAATGACTTCTTCCTTAAAAGAGTTCTGATGACCACAGCTAATAGTCTCCACGTTAAAAGATAAGAACACTATTAGAGGGATCATTTTAGGTCCAAAAAATTTAACAGGCTTTCTCTGTCTCTAAACCATGCGAGATAAACAAAAGAAGCCAAAGCAGCACACATCATTGAAATTTATTTGACTATGCAGACATCAATAGCATACCAACTATCGTTGTTGTTATACTCAACAAGGTTAATACAATTAACATGAATGAATATGGCTGTCATATAATTCCAGGTTCTCAATAATCATAACTCAAAGATATGAACTGCATAAAATTTCAAAACATATACAACAATAATAACAAGTTATGAACATGACATCTGGTGCAGACTAAAATATAAGAACTGAGAGACGGATATCAGAAATCAACAAAGTCCAAAAGGTAGAAATCCATGTGTCATGATCTTTACACAATAATTCTTAAATATGTAACTTTTGATGGTTGTTGCCAGGCTAGTGTCAATCCCCAACGTAAAGGAAATTCCCAGTGTCAAAATGAAAGTGCTTCTTCTTCTACTGATCACTAATCATTTTGCACAGAAAGATAAGAGGTGGCAGCAATAGGGAACAAAGATGAGTGGCGCTCTTAAGACTCGCATCATACGGCAAACTTTAATGCTTTCACAGTAGTGGCAAGTTTCTCCAATTCAAGGAGCTATATGATAACTTGGCACATGATTGTAATACCAGAGCATGAGGTTGTTTATAAGGCATCTAAAGTAGGTGATCCAGTAACACACTTGAGTTTCTATACTCCCCACGACCATCTACTCAACACACCACATTATCAAAATTTTCCACATCCTCAAAACTGTAACAACTGTGTTTCAGTTCAAACATATTTCAGCTCACCTGGAAGCCTTCCTTCTTCTGGACATTCGTCCGGTACTGAGACATCCACTCGTCCATACTTCATGGGAATCTTAGGCCCTCCAGCGTCCTGAAAATTGTCATGAATTAAGCTGATACATTTCTTTCTTTTTTCAATAACCAGTATTCTTAATAATTGCAAGATGAGACAAAAGAAAGACCTCAATAGCAGTAGCACTGGCCAATTGGAACAAATCCGCATATGTAACACCTGGATACTTTTCTTTAATAGGCTGAAGTAGCTTCAATGCATTAACAAGACCTACAACAAAATCAGTAAGCAAAATACATATAACACCGAACTCACGACAAAAAGAAGGTTAAACCAAGTAAGTCTTTGCAATCTTTACCAGCATTAGCTCCATGTTTCAGTTCTACATCGAAACGCAAACTTCCATTAGCTCCACCTCTTTGTGGAAACTCTTGAATATCCTTGTTATAAGTACCAGCATCATGCCATCCCAAACGAATCTGCACAAAATCATAAGAATCATCATCAAACTTTGAGATGGGATTCAATTAGATCAATATGATATGAAACCCCTAAAATGACAAGAGAATCTTAATTTACCATGATTGGATGACAGAAAGTAGTGTTGAGAAGTTGTTTGATATCTTCTCTTGCACTTTTCAACTGATCGGGATCTGATGCAAAACATGTTGGATTGATTACTGTCTTGGTTACATGAGTCAATGATGACCTCCTTTGATGATGGATGGAGAGAGAAGGAAGAGGAGAAGAATAAAAAGTGGAAAATCTAAGAGTAACTGACGAAGAAGAAGGAAATGAAGTAGAGAGTAAAGGAACTCTAGATTTTGTTGATGAAGAAAAATGGAGGAGACGAGAAGGTGAAGAAGAAGAAGCAGGAGTAGTTAAGCAAGACATTGCTGATGACAACACTATCTGTTCCGCTGCCATTCGTTTTCTTTTTTTTCTGTGAGAAAATGAAATGCTTATATTTCGTTTTTTTTAGTTCACAAGTATCCAATCAGAAAGCAACAGCTGCATAAAAAAAAGCAAGACTTTTGCTGGTTAGTCGCATGTGTGCCACTTTTCACCTGCTATTTTTGGGTGACATTTGAAGTTCACACCACTAATAATAGATTTTATGGAAGTGAAAATTAAATAGAAATAATAACTCGGGAGATTGGAGTTTTCCGAGATTAATTGGGATATACCAAATCAAGCACAATAAAATCATGAGTTGTTGTCACACGAATACGCATGTGACAGCATAAATGAACACACATCTTATGGACATTAGATGCGCCATCTCTGTGATTCACAAATACAGATCCGAATTTGATGTTATATCATTCTTATCAATGTTTTGTTTGTCTTTCAATTCCCTAATAATTTGTGAATTAATTATTATGTAATCCTCTTATATTTACTGATCTAAACTCATATGCAATGATCAGAAAAATAAAAAAGAAAATTCATGGCCAAAGAATTATTAGAACTCATTTTTCTTGAATAGTGGGGTTGTTGCAGTAAGCTTCCACTAAAGAGCGCGAATTACAAATATTGTTAGTACGAAGATAAAGATTGAGATAGGGACTTAGGGTTGTTCACCAATTTAAAGATTGGTTTTGTTCACGTCTCAGAACATTTCTAATTTTACTTACAGAGAGATTTTGGGCTAAAGAAAAATAATTTATACTTTTTTTTTATTATGATTTCGATTTTATTTGAAAGCTTGTTTTAAGGTGCACTAAAAAAAGTTTTTCTTTGAATGCATGTAGGAATCACATAGAAATTATTAAATTGACGGTGGTTTTTGAAGTGGTTAATAAAACTAAATTCATCGGTATGATTAAAGTAGATCACGGAACTTGCAAGATTTTGTAAATAGCTTTCTTATCATGGTGGGCTATTTCTAACGTCTTCAAGTATCTTTAAATTCTTAAAAGAGAAAGAGAGAAAAACAAGAAAAGTGTCACAAAACCAGTGGACTTTCATACATACTAGTAACCCGTGCTACGCACCGGGGCCGATGGGATCAGCTAAATTAGAGTGGCGGGGCGAGCCCGTGGTCAAATTTTTTATATATTTTTTTCGAACAGTCTTTTGATTAGATTGATTTTTTTAAAAAAGGATAGGGACATATGATACCCTTTATGTATCCAATGATTTGATGTATTAATTTTATGGATACCTACTAAATAATTAAATTTTGTATGCCTATATTTATTTGCAAACGAACATAATTACACGTTTTTTTTTTCTGGTCCAACCTTTTTATAGTAACAAATTTTCCTATCCAATGAATTTATGTGTAAAATTTTGGAAGATATCATAGATTTGTGAAATACAATTTCCAAAAAAGTAAAAGAAATGTAAATGCATGAAGTGTGCATTCAGTGTTATCATAGAGATGGCTTAATTTATTTATGTCGAGATTTAGAAATCGATCAATATAACAATACTATATATGTTGAATCCAGTTTCACGTAGCACCTTGTCAGCATTACATGCTTGTTGGTGGTATTTGAACTATTACCTAAGCGTAGTTCCATGATATAACTTAATAGGCCTTATCTAAAGATGGGCAATGGTCCCCAAAAAATAACGCTATGGTAGCTTTGTTAATTTTAAGATTAGCATACACTTAGTTTAAAACGGTCACGATTGGTTTTTGGTTTGAAGAAATTTAAACAATATGCTTGTCGGAGGATAATAATATCGTTCCAAAGCGGTGTGCCTAAAAATAAATACTTATGTTATCTATAATATTTATTAGTAGGTAAATACTATGTTTCCTTCTTCTATCTCGACCAACGGTGGCATGTCAGGATCCCTTTCCATAATCTCTTCTATTTTATCATCATGTTCATCCATTTCAATTAACATTGTCATGTCAAATTCGTTTTCTATAGTGCCGTACTTTTTTTTTCCACCGGGTCTTTCTTAGTAGGTGTATGGAGTTGTTCTTTGTTAAAAGGTGTACTTACCTTTTTGTTTTTGATTAATAGATATGCTTTCTCCAAAGCAGTATCACAATGAAAAATGTCATGATGTGCTTTTAAACTGAGATATATGAAGTTTCTCCCCTTAAGTATGAATCTAAATACCATTGATTTCCCTATTGCAGTTAATATTTCTTATATGCAATCTGCACGATTTTTCCGCAAAACAATATTATTCTTTAAGAATTTGTATTTTTTTTCTTCCAAAATTGTGATTATCATAAACATTATGGTTACATGTACATCTACCATTGGCAGCCCTCATAGCTGAGTCTTGGGCAATGCTTATAGCAACCAGGATGGCAAAAGATTGAAGCTGGCCAAAGGTTCAATTCGAAACTAATTTGGAAAACCTGCTTCGATTCTTAACCTAAAACACCGATACTCCTTGGTACATATTAGGAATGATCTCTGAAACCAAACAGATCATGGGTCAGATCCCTCACTGCACCGCGTCAACCACAACTAAAGGGAAGGCAATCAAGCGGCGGACGGACTGTCCAATCTGGCAGCAGACAACGGCCAATTAGGAAACCTTACAACTTTATTTTAGGACCATACAATCCCATCGTGCATCAATAAAATTATAATGGATGACTCATTTGGTATTACTTACCCTCGTGTGATTGCCGCTTAATTTTAATAATGTCTTCATGCTTCAAAAAAAAAAAAATCTATTGTTGGCAAATCCGTCGTTGCTGTTACTTTAATATTTTAATCTACAACCACTTCAGTCGTTTGTCCCATTGTTATGAATATACTGCTTTCATTACCATCATGCGATGTAAGTTGAAGAATGTGACTATCACAAAGCATGTATTAGTTTAGTAACATTTTTTTATAACATGTAATAAGAAATAGGTGGATATTTATAACTTAACATTTATACTTGTTATCGTGGATTTGGTGCGTTTACTTAACATGTCGCCTTTCTTGTTGGCATGCCTTTGTTTGCATACTGTACATACCATGTAATACCACAGAGATCCTGGACATTCCATGTAGTACCACAGAGATCCTGTCTCAATTCTAATAATTGTTCATTTAACGGAAAATGTTGCGCCATGTATTGCATTCGATTCTTTTATATATTTTTTTTAACAATTAAATATAATTTGAATTGAAATACTTTTCAGATTTTACCATAAAGGTTTCCTTTTTTTGCAACATTTTAGTGATTCGTCGAGTATTATATAATTATCAACCACCAATTCTTCCCTTGTTTGGTTTGGGATTCCTAAAACACTTAGTTCTTACACTGTCATATATTACCTGTTGCCATCATGAACTATTAAAATCATCAACGATTAATGAAAATACTAAGTTGATATTTTCAAATGTGTTTCCTATAACTTACATTCCCTTGTAAATCACCAAATCTGGTATATCTAGAGTTATGTATGTTCTTGTAGCTTTACTGAACTGCAGAAATATATCCCATGTGATTATTCAATTTTCAATGTTAAGCTCAATTTATACTTTCAATTTATGCCCAAATATATTGTATCGTCTTATGGATTTCAGTCTATATTAAAATGTGTTGTTAAACTGAATTTTATTTAAATTTTACACACTTTGAAATTGCTCAACTATTGTTGAAGGTATTATTAGAATTGGGTAATCAGATTATACCATAGCTAGAGTTACCATTACCGAAATTTCACCGTGGATTTGAATTAGAACATCACGTGCGGCTGTATCAGTTTGGTATTTTCTACGTTTCATCTGGATTTTTGAAATCCCCTTTAAGATCCCAACAACATCTGTAAAAAATAACCACTAAGTTTAGATATTTTTATTGCGTATTGTTTGATAATATTACCTTTTAGATATGTTCTTTTATCTTTCTTTTATCTAGGTATTGTAAAATCCAATACTGCAAATTTGTATCTTGGTATTTGATGATCATTTAGAGGGAGAAGAAATATGCTCGTGAATGTATTCACCCAGATTTTTCTTGCACTAGGTACTGGTCGAAAATCAATGTGATACGATTGTTGATTAAAAATGTTGGATTTGAATGATTTGTTGATCCTTGATTCTGTCTTTGAAATAAGAAATATCTTTGTCTTAATGTAAGCATGTATCTGGTTTCCCTGTTTTCAATGTCCTATTAGGTATGGAACAAATAATATAGGTGAATATAAAATAACTGAAAAAATATTATAGGCGAATAAGAATTTGGGAATAACGAAACAAAGAAAAAATAATGAATTATTTTTCATTAGCCACTTATTATCCATTTGATTTCGCATGAAAAGAAAAAGGGAAAAAAATTGCGGTCACCTCTATATAACAAACATACAAACAACCATGTATTTTAACTAATTCCTAATCTACCCCTCACTAATTAGGTTTAGTGTTAATTAAAATTAGTTAATTCATTAGATTTTTTGATAAATGATTAGTATAAATCATAATCACTTCACTTGGGTGAGAGTATAAGGAATTTTTTTGAGGTAATAGGAATTTGGTTAAAAAATGAGTACTCCCAACTTACAAAATTCCGAAAAAATTAATGCAAAAAAATGGGTACTCCCAACTCACAATGCCGAAATTGTAAGTTATTTATCGATAACGCCGGCACCATTTTTCAGCATGGTCTTCATCACTTCCGACATGGCATTCATTACTCCCGACATGGTCTTCATCACTAATACAATGACGACGATGTAAAAAAAAATCATTTCTGGCATGGTGTTCATCACTTCCGGTATGGTCTTCATCACTACAGGCATGGTCTTCATCACTTTTGAATGTAAAAAAAAAATCGTTTTCAAAGTGAGGAGTCGACAGAGAAGGAGAAGAGAATTTAAAAGGGAGTGGGAAATATTTACAATTTGAAAGGGAGTGAGAAATATTTAGGTTTGATTTAGTTTTTAGTTTTTTTTGAAAGGATAATTTCGGATTTCCTCCCCAAAAAACATCCCTTAGTAGACACCATTGAATGGGGATAGTAATTTATATCCCCCAATTGCGCGTTTATTAAAAAAGGAACAAAACTATAATATACTTGTAATGTTAATTTTAATTCTGGTAGCATAACACTTATCGTGGAGTTTTGGAGTTCTTTCTTAATTTTGATACACGAAACACGTTTATAAAACTAAAGAGATGACCAAGTTCAAGTTTGTACAAATTTGTTATAAAACTAAGGAGATGACCAAGTTCAAGTTTGTACAGATTTAAAGGAAAATGGAGATAAAAGTATTTGTAAGTAATTTTTACAATTGCACCCTATGGATAATAATATGTAAAACTTAGAAGTGATTTATTTCTCAAACCGTATCACAGATATTCATAAAGACCAAGTTCAAGTTTGTACAGATTTAAAGGAAAATGGAGATAAAAGTATTTGTAAGTAATTTTTACAATTGCACCCCTATGGATAATAATATGTAAAACTTAGAAATGATTTATTTATCAAACCGTATCACGGATATTCATAAACTTTATATTGTTGAAAAACATTTTAAAATATAACAGATTATAAACATGACTATCAAATTATACATATTTCTTGTACTAACAATAATCAATTAAAAGGATAAATTTAAAATATCTCATCGTTTAATGATATAAATCATCTATTAGTGGGATAAATTTAAAAATAAATCGGTCACATATTTAGTGATGGAAGGAGTATTTGTTAGCATCTAAATACAATAAGATCTGTTTAGACATGTTTTAGATTTTTCCAGAGATATTAAAGGAATTTTAATATAGTAAGATAACTGATTTTAGGGATCATACCCATAGATTTTAGGTAATCGATTTTTCTACACAAAATGCAGATTAATTATGCTCTCAACGGAAGCCTTTTTCTCTCACGTTTGTTCGTATGCTGAAGTTAAGTTTTAGATTTAAATTTTGTTTTAATCTGCATGCATCATATTAATGGGACTCATACTTAATATGCCACTTGGTATCTTCCTTACGAACTGGAAATCATTTACATTGACGTTCTATAAAAGAAACGAATATTAGGCTCACCAAAATTAATCAAACAAAGTGTTTATGGTCATAAGGAGGATCAAACAAAATTATTGTTGCATATTATTTAATTTTAAAATTAGATTGCAGTAGTTCTAATTTATTTATGTATGTTGTTGTGTACATCCTGAATAATATGGTCTATCAATTGCATATTATCATAAATTTCCATGAGACATGCGTAGCAAGTCTTGTCTGAAAACTGCAATCGGCTTAGAAAAATTTGAGATCCGTCATTTGGAAGGAACTCTCTCTTCAGATACCTCACCATTTTTTCCATTAACATATTTCACTACACTTGACTCTAAAGAGTTCTCATCTACTATTTTTAATATATTTGTAGGACTTGAAGACTCCTCATTAGTACATAGATTCTCAGTATCTAGTTGTTCTACCAGAGCTCCTTTGAAGGATACTTATTGAGCTTGCAATATTTGAGGCTGGAGTAACTGCCTTTTCTGGAGTGACCACCTTTTCTGGAGTAGACACCTTTTCTGGAGTTGTGCTGACATTTGTTGAAGAAGAAACTGCTTCTTTGATTTGGGGAGGAGCTATATCAAACTTTTCCAATTGTTGAGAAATTTTCTTAGTAACATTCTGATTGCCTGCCTTTTGCACATTTGATGTCTCTGAGTTGGTCTTTTCCCTACACTCTGGTTGAGTATGACCAATAATTTTGCAATTTGGAAAAAAATTGGGAAGTTGTGTAAGAAGAACATTCTGCATAAGACCTCCATATTTGGTTTTAATCCATAACTTGCTAGGATTTTTCTTTGCTAAATCAATTTGCACCAACACTCTTGCATATAAACCATTTTCATAATTCAATGTAACTTCATCTACCTTTACAGGGGTTCCAAGAGCACTACTAATAGTGAAAAGGGTTTTTTCATCCCAATACTCTAAACTCAAACCTGGATAATGAACCCATACCATTGCTGAAGATGTTCTCTGATATTCTGGCTTGAAATTAGGCATCCAGTTCCTTACCTTCAAAACTTGATTTGCGGCCTCCCATTTCCCATACTTGATAGTATTTTAATCCATTTGATTATCCAATTTGATTGTGAAAAAACCTTTCCCTAGAGGAATCATCTTACATGAACCTAGAAGTTTCCATTGACTTTTCAAACTCGATACCGCATCTACAAATTTAAGCCTCAAAAAATCAAATCTACCAATTAATGAAAATTTCCATATATCATATCTAGCTTCCGAATTATTATCAATCAGATCAATTGATAGACATTCCTCAACTGGAGTAACCAGATATATCTCTGGAACATCCATGGAAATAATTCCTTATTTTACTAATTGAGATAAAAATTAAATCAGACGAGAATTAATGATAATAGATCACTATGTAATAACACCAATCATCAAAATGTTTGTAAGAACGCTTGAGTAATGATTAACAACCTGAATTAATGAAGATCGAGAAATTTTTTGCTACCGATTCGATCGACGATTCTCAGAGCTCCGAGTCAACCTGAATCTTTCAAGTCATATTCACATTCTTGATTCGACTCTGTATGCACATACACACATTTTTAATGTTAACAAAGATCATTACCGAAACAGTAATCATAATTGAATAAAATTTATGAAAAATGATTTGAAAAATCTCTTATATATATATTTCTAATATTATGTATCATCACTTTTAGCCTCTTAAGATTATCGACACTAAGAGTGACTGTCACGAATTAACTGTCTGACCGAAATTCAAGCTTCGGTCTCACTTTCCTCATTCGTCTTCCAAGAATTATAACGTGAAGCAGTCTACAATGAACGCATTTGTTGAGCTACAATGACATTCAAAATTCAAACATAGCATCATAAAGATGGTTTTCTAACCTTTTTACGAACACATGTTTCGGTATATGCATACATATATGATCTTTTATAGCCTCTACGTACAGAATGACCGTCTATACTCTCTATGTAGTTGCCACAGAAGCTCCAAAAGATGGAATAGGCGTAAGATATATCAACCATCCATTATGTTGCAGCCACACATCAGTTCAATAAGGACCATGGTTAGTATAATAACAACCGCATGGAGGAGTAAATAAATCCTTCTAAACTTCCCGACCCAGTCAAAATAAATGATATTTTTGGATCTATTACAGCCACATAAACCATTATATTGACGAACAAAATCATTAATCAACACAATGTGTTTTCCAAGCCTTTCTAGTTGTTGGATTCGTGTCGATAGATGTTTGCCTATGAACATTTTCATCCATTGAACACCAAACCAAAACAGCCTTATCCAAAACAAAAGTCCGGACACTTCTTCCATGAACCAAGTTAACATTCTCACTTAACTTGAGGTGTCAGATGGTCCTTCTTTGGTTACATTTTGCCAACTGAGTTGCTTAGAACATTCGTCATGTGTATCAAAAAAATTAGTGGTTTCCCATCATGTGCATCGAAAATTTCTGCCCTTTCCTATAGTCATGACTCATGGAAACAAAACCAAATTGTAAACACTTCAAAAGATGAAACTTCCATACCATGAAAATTAACGCACCACATTAATAAGCCACACTGGTAATTCTAGTTCATTTTCATACAGTAGATTTTTGGTTGAAGTGCATACATACTTAAGAAAGAAAAGCACCTACCGCTAAAAATTGGAACAAACGTAAGAAGCTCTGAAACAATCAAAGCGATAGATTCCTTGTTCTTTTCAAGTTCACCTGTAAAAGTTTTTTAAAAGAATTACTAATCTTTCGGACATACTGAAAATAAAATATAGCAAACCAAGCTAAAAAGGGTTTTTTTTCCTTTTTAGAGATTGCTATTGTCAGTGATGCTGCATCTTGTAACTCAGGTGACATAATAGAATATACATTTTCATTTCAAAGTCTAAGTATGTACAAAATTACAGTAACTTTGGTAGGATAAGAACATAAAAAGGTAATGACCCTATAGTATATTGGATTGAGGATGTGATCCGATCGGCTTCAGGTATAATCCAAATATTATATCATCCATAGTCTTAAGATCACTACAAAGCTAATACGATGGCCATATTTTCAGAAGAAAAAAGCCATTTCCTAATCCAGCTGCAGCGGGACCAATAGGAGGTCCATTAGAAATCCTACAAACAAAAAAACATCGATCCTGGCTAAATTAGATAACTATAATGGGTACACAAATTTAAAATGAAGTGCTTCTCAGTTAAGCTTTCTTGATGTCGCGAACAATATATATGATCTAATGTTGAACTTTTTACCTGAGAGTCAAGGTAATAATGCTTAGTTTATCAAGCTCATGTATAGGAGTAATAAATTTCAAAACATGATTAAATTTAGATGTTGGTATTGCAAATCGATATCCAACTTATTTGCAAGCATGTAATCAAACTTGGTTAGATACACAACTTGGGCCCATTCATATATTCAGATAATGTGAGGATGTACATTGATAAGGTTGTGACTTGTCTTTACTCATCAATTACAGATGTGATCGGTTATATGACTACTGTGCAAGTACCCACCTATTTCTACTGCCACAAAATATTCTATGAGGCATAAAATATATAAACACAAACGTCGGATAAGAGGTCATTTCTTAGTCTACTATCATCTATTAGAACAAACAGTTTTAATGACATTATAGCCAAAAGTTGCTCTAGCCGCACTTGTTTAACGGGGGTTTACTCAATAAATACTTTTGTAGATTTGTATAGATTTAAAAAGAGTCGTAAAAAATGACAACTTATATAGAGTTCTACGGAGTTGGAAAAATACTTGCAGAATTTTATAGAGTTGGCCTAAGTCTTATAGAGATTTGTAGAGTTCTAAAAAGTTGTGAAAACAAAATTTCTATAGAATTGTATAACAACCTAACATGATGAATCTACAAATCTCTAGATTTGTAAAGTTCTATAAAATTTATCTACTCAAAACAATTCTTGAAAAACGCTAATTGCAAATTAAATTAACAATAATTTGGGACACTTTATCCATGAGTTAAATTTTTCATTTCAACTAATAACAAAATAAAAAAGAGTTTGATCGTATCATATGATACATATATGTATATATGCATCTAGGATATATATTATTTTTTTAAAGAGAGAAATAGATCTAGAGTATACGTGCAAGCGCTTGCATCAACTTGAAAGAAAATAAAATAATATCAAAATAAATATATAAAAGATAGTAATAAATTAAGTTTTTAATTTTTGAAGAGGTTTTCCAAAATCTGTCACATTTTGCAAGACCTTCTCCAAGGCAAATGTACACATAAATGTCATTCAAAGTCTTAAAATTTGGGAAGTATGTAAAGTCCTTAAATTTTCTCATTTATAACGAGTAACACAAACTTTGAAAGAGATTTTACAAGTATATAACGAGTAACATATACTTACAAGGAGTTTTCTAAAGTATACAACCAGTAATACAAAACTTTGTGTTTATGGGTGAAAACTATTCCTACCGATTTTGGTAATTTGGGGGTGTGTGGATGAGGAATGAATCTAAACCTTAAACGAATGCACTGCGTGGTGAGTGCTTGTAGATTCGAGAGATCAATCTGTGCAAGTCTGGCCTAAACCAAGAAATGTCCGTTCCAGACTTGTTTCGGTCACAAAGTGAAGGAGATGGGGTTGATCTTAAGGATGGAAGTGAAGAAGGTGTTGAGATTGTGAAGGTGTTGGCTATGTATGACTTGTTTCAGAAAGATGAACTGGCTTGCAGAATGTAAGCTATCAGTTCCGATGTTTGAATACGATTGTATCAACACTTGCCTCTATTGTCTCATCTTGTTATGTGTCTTAAAAAATAGGGCGGAGAACCTATTATACAAGCCTTTTAGCCCAACCTTCGTATCTCATGGGAAGTGGAGAAAGTGGAGTGATGGAGTAGTGGAGTAGTGTGTTGGTGTCACACGACCAGGCTTGCCCACTTCTCCCATCATCACTAACCGTCCATGACTTCCTGACACGTTCTTGTGATGGCGCATTGTGCGCTGCACGCTGTAAACCGCCAGACCAATACCCCATTATGTATCCCCCAGTTTGTGACATGATTGATGTCTTGAACGTGTGGATCGTGGGACCCACAGAAAGTAGCATGTAATGCTACGTTATTTAGGAAATTGATACTTGTGAAGTATCGTGTGTATACTATGCAGGTACTGCATCGAGTATATTTAGCATGTATGAAGCATCGCTATTTCAACGTCTCAAAATAACCTCATGTCCAGCTTATTTCATGTGATGGTTTGGAGGTTGCGCAAACAAGTCCTCCCTTGGCAGACCACATAGTGTGGTAGAGTCACAGATGGTGATCACCATGACTCTGCACTGACCAATTAAATCCTGACCAGAGCTGTGTAACTAAGCCGGTGAAGTTGGATGGACGAGATGATCTTTGAGACACTCATTTGCGACCGTTGATGGAATTAGGGTTTATGAAGAAGTGCGCAAGCATCACTTTTCAGCTTGGTCGAATCCAAGCTTGGGACACAATTTTGGGTAGGCCGATCGTGCATACGTGTAGACGACATGACGGTGTAGGCGCCCATACCTCATTATCTCACGAAAGTGTGATCTGGGCCACTCAATTCGTCCTGCAAAGTTGTGCGGTTGAGATCAATTTGCGACAGAAAACTGGTGCCGCAAAAGCCGCTCCTCATGCTATCTTCAGGGGCGCGTTCCAAGACGACCAAGCTTGGTTGGTCCTGGCCGATTAACCCAGCGTGTAGGTGGTAGGATGGAGTTCATGTACATACCCTGACATCCCATAGAAACATGATCTAAGCCACTCAATTTGTCCGGTGAAATCGAGTGGTCAAGATTAGTTTGCAGCTTGGGAGGTGCAACCACACTTGTTTTGGGCGCACGAATCGAGATATATAGCCAAGTTCGGTCTTGGCCGGTTGGGTGTAGATATAGGTGGGTCCGTAGTGATCATGTTAATACTTACCGGACCTGCTTATCCTATTCCGGGACCCTCCATCCGCTCCGGAGAAGATGGACATTCGTGATCGCGAGACAAACCCTAGCTAGGGTATTGTCGGCCATGTGTCACACCCGGTTTTGGGCATGTGAATCGAGGTGACCAACTATAGTTGGTCCTGACCGATCAGTCAGGTATGCAGTTGGGCCACGATGGTTGATTTGACATGCTCTGGGCCCTCTGAATCTACATCTACACCCCTCATCTATACCTGCGAAGATGGATGATTGAGATTGTTTTGCGATACATGTAATGTGCCGCAAACCCTAATTTAGGGTTTTCCGTCCATACTGCTATGGTTTGGACGTTTTGGAAAGCTAGGCCAATCTTTTGGGGAGGCCGACCATGCGGGGCCCGCGTTGGTTCGACATCGGATATTCCATACCTGCTTGGGGGTTATGGAATCGATCTGGGCCATCCAATCATGCTGGTGAAGTTGTATGGTCGTGATCATATCCAGACTGATACAGTCAGTCTGGATGCTCAATCGGGCTAGTATAACACACCGAGAGTTGCAGCCTGTACGGGTATTTCGTACATGTTTCATTATAATGCTTGGAGATTCGTGTTGCTCTGCTGAGAGCAACACTCATCAATCATCATGCCGTGCGATAATGAGTACAGAAATACAAGGCTGGTTGCGCATTAATTAATAATGCTGTAAATTCACATGGTATATGGGATTATTGCTACATGCTCCAACCTGGATGAATTTCGTGTATTTTATTCACAGAATGGGATTGTTGCCACATGCTCCATTCTAGGTGAATTAGTAAAGTGAAGGAGTATCCATCACTTATTAATGGCCTTATCTTTTACAAGATGTTAGCGCATAATTTTTGGCTTTTACAATCTTAGACTTAAATGAAAATCCACCATCAACACTTTGGAAATCTATAAAAGTCTCTGCAAATCACAAAAAGTATTTATTAAGTAAAGCCCCATAAGTCTCATCAGTTTTGACATCAATAACAAAACTTAGAAGTGTATAATACTAAAAGAACTGTTCTAAAATAGGTTACACAGATCCATAGCACTACCACTCACCTCCTCTGCCAACACTAAAATGGAACCATGGAAGTCTTGTTGGCAGCGTAAAACTAAATTAAGTATATTACCTTAGAAGGAGGAGTTCAACTTACAAACTCAACTCTATCACCAGCCCCACCTCCACCTTATCATTATGTTGATATCAACGTTGTGGCTACTGATTCAAGTTCCCATGGAAACTACTGCCAATTCTAATGACCATAAAAAAATATGAAGATAGGATAACAGCAAGAGCCAGGAAAAAATCACATCAAACGTGAATCAAAAAACAGATTAGAAAAAAAAAATGCATTCACCCGAACACCCAACCCCAACTAATGAAACACCATCGAAATTAAATAAATGAAAGGTTAGCAGCTAAAGCTAACCACAAGGAGATTGTAAATACGGATCCAATTAATAAATACTCTTATCATCCAAATAGAAAACAACACAACCAATACAACCTTTTTATGCCAGGCCAGCACTTCGCAAAACAAACACAACCCAAAAACAATTACAATGCGATGTAACAAAACTATAGAATCATTGTATACACACGTCATGATTATAAGCAAGGAAGAATGATATGAAGCAAGAATACCTATTCCCTCGTATGCGCCGACCCACATTAATTTTAGATCCTATGAAGCCGTTGTACCTATAGCCCTTGTATGTACCGAGTCACCAACCATTCTCATTTTAGGCTCTACCAAGATGTTGTACCATTTCACTCGATAACGCATCAAACACCATTCTCTCCTCAACCATAAGAAATTTTCTTAATTTCAAAAATGTAGAGAACACCACCCTACTAACACATTCATTCCTCGTTATTCACTTATTGTACATTTGTAAGTTGCATAAAATGATTTTTTTTTCACATGCTAGCTCTCACCAATTATCAATTTTGATGCAGTATACATAGAGTAAAATCCATCCATCAAAAATAAGAACATGTATTAGATTGAATCATATTTTAGAAGATATTTTCACAACTAATCCTCTGATCATCTTATTAACCAAATGCTCCCAACTTGAACAGTCACTATAACATTACCAGAAACATATTTGATAAAAATTCACCGTCAAAAATATATTTTCTGTCAATATAAGTATAAACCGATGGTATAAATTTACTTTGGCGACCGTAATTAAACTGATCACATAATGCTCAACTTGATGTTAAAATTCCATGAGATTACCTGAACATGCATTCAGCAGTTTCTGTTGTACTTCCCTGGTGGAGCGAGTTTGCGAAAAAAATTAGGTAGACCATCTTTTTCTCCTTCCTACATAAAGATAATTTATCTTGTACTTGCTATGTTCAAATTATCACCCAAAACAAATTTAGATATTACCTTGAGCATCAACATAAGCCCGAATTCAAACAATCATCCACGTCATTTGCAGAGCTCAGATAAATTTGTTTTAGATAATCACTTTAACATAGTAAATTTCCACGACAAATCTCAAGACAACGCAAGATTAGATAAACCTTTGGACGACAAACATGAGAGAAATGATAAAACAACCCAAAAAAAAAATGATAAACTTGGAGAGAATTATCTTAGATCGCAACCACATCTTTACCTGTCGAATCCGCCCCTATCCCACCATTTCCCTCTTACTTTATTGGGTCTTTTAAAATACAGTTCTGTCTTTCCATATTATTCACCACTTACACCAGCAAGATTCAATTCTAAATAATTAATAAGCCCAACTACCATAAATAAAAAACATTACCATTGTCACCACGACCTAAACGACTTTCTAAGAACCATCTACATCTATCACTGTAAAAATCATTAATCCAATTAAATCAGTTTGAGTACAACTGGCCTGGAGAAGTCAATCAATAAATATTGTACCCCAAATACATCTCCATCAAATGTAGTAGTGTAGAGAACTTTCAGATTATTATGAGCTAGGATACTATTTAGCATTGCACAAAGATAAATATCTAACATGCTTATATGCATATAACATTAGTTACATTACATAACTTTTGTTTAAAATCTCCATTATGTCTTTAGTTATCTTTCCACACAGTCTCCCATTTAACATATTAGATTTACTATAACAATGACAATGAATTTCCTATTTAACAAATAAATACCATTTTGTCATCTGTTGTTTTGTCTTGCATTCCAGCACCAACCACGTAACTGGATCCAGGATCAAATGTTATGACTTTTCTTTAAATTATCCATGTACGCTCCTGGAGTATGTGTCTAGGAAAGAAGTTATGATGAATCAATTCAAGAAAACTACCAAAGATTATTTTCATAGCCTTTTTGGAAACAGTAACTTATGATACATAATACGTGCGTGTTGTCCCAGAAACAATTTGTGACACGAATATTTACTCACTTGGTACATATTTTCTTGCGCTCTTTTCTATGTGGCTCTCGTAGTTCAATGAAATTTGGTGTCTCCACACCAGAAATGGTGCTGAAGAAAGAAAAACCTCATGAGTACACATTATAATCTAGACTATTATGACACACTGTCCCCGCCAATAGATACAATTCCATCCTTTAATTCCTCTTCTGGAATATCTCCATGCTCCTCCCTTTATACCTCCTCCTCCAAATCTCCCCATCGCTTCCTCCTATCAACATGCCCTTCCTGGAAATTACATCACCAACAAAATAATGAACCAAAATTGTCGACCTTCCCAGGGAGACTTTTTCATGTACTTCATAATGAAAACAATTGCATCTCAATGTGCCGTTACCTTGAATGCCACCTTTAAACATGCCTAATGATTTCCAAATATCCAGAGTCGGAATGAAAAGATTACATAAATAACAAAATATAATTAAACAATTAGTGAGTCAAAATCATGAGAAAGAAATAAACGCTGAAACGCTAAATTATAATAACCTTATAATTAAAAATAAACTAATAAAGAGATTAATCAAACCCAAAATCACATCATATTCATTCCAGATGATACATCTAACATGACATCACTATTTTAGAAACATCAATGAGTAATTTGTCCCTTATTTATCTCCAGAAAAGCTAAAACATTCTTGGTTAGTTTGAAAGAAAAATAAATCTTGTAATTAAAAGGGTGAAGCAGTTGAATAATCAAGAAAATGATGTTTGTCCTGGATGTATTCAGCGAAATCTGAATTCGGCAACATGGATGAAGAGCCGTTGTGAAATGGTCATGTTTTTTTTTTATTAGTAAAATGAATTATGGAAGTTCTTACATCTTAGATGGAAATAACAAACTGAAAATCATGTCTTGTTTCATATTGTTGTCCCAGAGGCGAAAAATTAAAGAATATCAAGGTAGGGGTATGCAGCAAGGTGAATTATTACCCTCGTATGATGGAAATAACTATCCATATCACTGATAACTGCGTTGATATTTCCATCATACATATATATCCATGACAACCTTGCTCCGTAGTCTATATCTGAAATATTCAAGCCAAAAAATGGTAAAATAGTATCATCACTAAAACTAATTTAAAGAAACTCAAACCAAAGTAAATTAACTGACATGTTGGGAAAAAGCAATAACACTGACACTAATATCTCATGATCATTGAAATGCGCCCCAAAATTTATACAATAGTAGAACCCATAAAATTAAGAATCCTGACACTAATATCTCATATCAAAGTAAGCATCATGCGAATAACAAATCAGAACATACGTTAAAAAGAGATGATAATGACGAATAAAATTGAATTAAACAGAAAATAAATCATCATGAAGAAAATACCAGACGTCTATTCACACCTACAACGTCAAAACACAACCAAAATCAATGAAAAATAACTACAAAGGAAGTCAGTAAACCCCAAAATACAAAAAACACAATAAAACAAACAAACCCTAAAATCCTACCTAAACAAATAAGAATAAAAAGAAGAAAACAGTGTTACCTTGCTATAATCGAAGTTGGGATTTGATTCATCAGGGTTGGTATACATATTCTGCAAACAGAAAACCTAAACATCACATTAGGGAAAAAATTAAATCGAAATCGCACAAAAAAAATCAAAACGGAACACATATTTTGACCTATGAAATTGTAATGCATCAACTAAGAGAATCGACAAAACACTAAACTTTAACCTTATAAAAAGAAACCAGTACTACAAAAAACTCAAAAATAAAAGAAGAACCAGTAAAAAAAATCTTATGCTTAGAACTTTTTGGCATAAAATCTTAAACTGAAAATCGTCGAATCAACAACTTAAAATCTTAAACTGGAAATCATCGTCACTGAATCCTAATAATAATGGTAACTATTCCTTATTAGCTTATTAGGAGTCTCAGATTTATTTCTCAAATTAACTTTAACAGGAATGCTATACACGTATAAAATAAATAATCTCTATGTCCGCCGAAAAAATTATGGTAAGTAACTTTGGCTCAACAAGGAAACTAATAATACTATTCCAAACATTTCTGTATAAATCATCAAAATAACTTATAGAACAAATCTATACCGTGTAAAAAATATTTATGTTTTTTTTGTTAATATTTTTCGGTATAAAATTTTACTTTTATTGCAAAAATCCGGAGCATTAGATTGAATCAATTCAATTGAAAATAAACGGACACGAAATGTAAGGGGGCTAACTTGTTTTTCATCCAATCAGGAGCGAGAGTTTCGTTGACCGAACAATGGGAGAGGAGGTTAGCACAACTCTCGACGTGGAGTGAGAGATGTGATTGGGTGTTTAGGTTGTTGATAACTTTCTAAATGAGGGCTTGAAATTTTTTTTGAAAATTCAATTTTTACACACAGCTGGCACCGAGATAAATGCATCTCAAAAAAAAAATACGACAGTGGTATGGTGCGACATTATTATTGCTATCACGCGCGCATTCGCGTGATAGCACGACTCTAAGATCATTCGTAAGTAATTTTCTTTTCTTTTCGAAAAGCGAAATTTTATATTAAAGAAAAATATCCAGCCATTACAACAAACTGCTCAAAGAATCAGACAGAGTTAGAAATGAATTACAGTCTCCCAGTTGTGCAAGATATGCACGCTGTCTATGTTTTTAAAAGTATCATTTTCGTGACATCACAAGATTAGAATCTGCTTGATGTGAATAATGAGCTCATAAACTAATTTATGTCTTCCCCCGAATACTCTATTATTCCTTTTGTCCCAAACTATCTAAAGAAATGCATAATGCAAGATGTACCACAGTTCTTTGCATCTTCCAATCATCACGTTGTTTGCCCAAGATTCAAACAACTCCAGTATGCTACCAGGCAAAGGCCAAGAGATATGAAATGCCTTTATGAAGTAATCCCAAACTTCAAAAGTCGTTTGACAGTGCAAAAAGAAATGGTCTATAGATTCATCCACTGTATTATACATAACACAAAGATTGCTAGCGATTTCCACCCCTATATGTCTCAACATATCTCTGGTAGGAAGTGATTTGTTAAAAGATTCCCACAACATAAAAGAAACCTTGGAGGGAATGAAGTTCTTCCACGAAAACTTACTGAATTTGCATTCCTCCATTGTTCATGCTAGTCCATCGTAACAAGCTTTAGTGGAGAAATTATCACAAAACTGTACTTCATCCTCACCATCAACCAATGTAGGTACATTACCCAAATCTCTTCTTAAAATATCCCATTCAAGTTGTTCATTAGCATTTAGAGAATGAGAAAACTCACCGGACCATCTTCCTGCATAAATCATATTTGCCCCCGAGCTTGTTTCTTAGTACATGCTTTGTATATAACTGGGAAAAGATCTTTAATACACCCATTCACCAACCATTTATCGTTCCAGAATCTTATGCCTTTACCATTTCTAATCTTAAAAGTCACAAATTCTTGAACTTCAGGGACCATTCTTACAACATTTTTCCATAAGCTCTTACCTTGAACTCCATCAACAACTGTTGGAAGCATCACATCCTCAGCAGCATGCATCTTCTGTTGCACAATTCTCCTCCATAATGCTTTCTTTTATCTTGAATATTTCCACACCCATTTAACCAAAAGAGCTTTATTAGTCAATCTTAGACTCCTAACACCCAGACCACCACATTGCCTTGATATGAAGATTTTAGGCCATCCCACCCAAACCATCTTTCTATTATCTTGAGTAGAACCCTATAAGAAATTCCTCATTAGAGACACCATCTTATTTTCCACACACACATGAAGATTGAACAAGGATAAGTAGTACATTAGATGGCTAGAAATACAGTGTTTAATTAACAGTAATCTCCCTATTTATTTAGGTACTTCCTTTTCCAAGTGGCTAGATTCAACTCCATCTTCTCTAAAATTGAGTCCCATATAGAAGTAAATCTTGAACTAACACCAATATGAAGGCCTAGATATTTTATAGGAAGCTTATCAGTTTTGCATCCTAATTCTTTAGCTAGAGTCTCTATAGTTTCATCTGCACCAACACGACCATTGTGCTCTTCTCAAGATTTAATCTCATACCTGTTAGATCTTCAAAAATGGAAAGAATGATAAAAAAGCCTTGTAACTTCATCATGATTAGCATTCAAGAATATTAGTGTATCATCAGCAAATTGCAAGTGATATATCACGGTACCAGTATCAGCCACTTTAAAGCCACTAATTTGACCTCTTTCCACTGCATCTTTCATGAGTTTAGAAAGTATTTCCACCGCCATGAGAAAAAGAAAAGGAGAAAGTGAATCTCCTTGTCGCAAACCTTTTCCTGGATTGAACTTCTTAGTAGAACTTTCATTCTCCAACACAGATAAGTGTATAGAAGATACACACCATTTAATCCAACCAATCCACCTTTCTCCAAACCCATGCTTGTGGAAAATACAAAATAATACTTCCCAATTTATGTTATGAAAAGCTTCTTCCATATCAAATTTGCACAAAACTCCAGGGACTTTGGATTCCAACCTACTATCTACACATTCATTGGAAATTAATTTACCATCCAAAATTTGCCTATCATGAATAAAATCCCCTTGATAATCTGAAATAAGAGTAGGAATCACTGTCTTCAATCTTTCAGCCAAAAGCTTTGAGATTATCTTGTATGCACTCCCAATTAGACTTATAGGTCTAAAATCCTTAGGAGTACAAGTGTCTTCCTTCTTAGGAATAAGAGTAATGAAAGGGAAATTTAATCTCCAATCTAGAGAACCAAATCTGAAGAAGTCATCTAGCATTTTCATAAAATCACCTTTAATGATGTTCCAACACTTTTTATAGAATTCTGCTGAAAAACCATCCGGTCCTGGTGATTTGTTGGCTCCTAGATGTTTTATAACCTTCCAAACCTCATCTTTAATAAAGATTCTTTCCAACCATATCTTCTTCTTCTCACCACCTTAGGAAAATTCAAAGAACTAAGAGAATAATAAACAATATTATGATCTGAGAATAAGTTAATAATAATTTCTTATCTCTTCTTTAATGACAGTCTGATCAAATATTCCACTCCATCTATTTGTAATTTAGCAATTGTGTTCCTCTTCCTTCTCGAGCTTGCAATGCTATGAAAGTAACCAATATTAGTATCTCCCCATTTAAAACCATTTTGTTTTGCTCTAAGTTGCCATTTTATTGCTTCAGTGTTCTCCACAATTTTCAGCTTTAGTTTACATTGTAGTCTCTCTTAAAATTGAGCAGTCTGTAAAGCATCATTCTCCTCCAGTAAATTGAGTTCATTAATCTTCTCAGTTAACATCCTCTTCTCGTTACCAGCAGCACCGAATTCCACCAATCCCCAAGATTTTATGAAGTACTTTAGATTCTGAAGCTTAAGAAAAAAATATTCTACTGGAGCTCCCACTGTAATCCATAGACCTCAAATTTTTTAACAAAATCCTTATGCTCAATCCAGGTTTTCTCCAACTTGAAATAAGGCTTGCTACTGATGGTATGACTAGTAATTACCATAATGGGGTTATGGTCGGACACAGTTCTTGTAAGTGCAACTTTTAAGGCATTAGGAAAAGCCTCATTAAACTCAACACTAAACAAGAACCTATCAAGTCTGCAAAGGAGAGGGTTAGCTTGATTATTTGACCAAGTATAAGAACCACCTGCTAATGACTGATCCACCAACTCATGATGAAGAATGAAGTTATTCAGAAAACTAGATTTCCTACTATCATGTTCACCCCTATCTCTTTCATTATTTGATCTTACAGTGTTAAAGTCGCCTGCAAAATAGATTGGACCTGTCCACCAGAGCCTTGCTTCCTATAAGTCTTCCCAAAAGGTAGCTCTTTCATTATAATCACAACGGTTATAAACTTTAGTTATAGCCCACTTAAACCCATTCACTTTGTTAACCAGTAAAGTTGAAATGTTGTTGTATCCTTTCCTTTCGTCTTCTATTATAAATCTGCTGCTATCCCAAATGGACAAAACACCACCACTAGCCCCCATAGAAGGGATATACGACCATTCAAAATGGTCATCATACCAGAGTTGTCTAATAAACCAATTAGAGAACTTCATAATCTTAGTCTCTTGGATAAGACAAACAACACATCTCTGGTTGTTTATAAGATTTTTGAGAGAAGTTACTTTATCAAAGTCATTAAGCCCTCTCACATTATACCACGAGATTTTAAAATCGATCATCAATGCTCTTCCCTTGTACCTCCAACCACCTAATTATCTCTTCCTCCCTAGGAAAGATATTCTGTACTGAATTCTCCTTGTTCATAGAATATGTTTCCAACCCCAAAGCTTCATGCTCTTGACTTTTAAATCTGTCTTGATACTTTAAGACAAGTTTGGTCATATTATTCTTCAGAGACAAAATATTCTCATTGCTTATGTGACTATAACTGCAAGCCAGAGTGACAACAGTATTTACAGTTTTGTCAATAACCACTTCTTCTCCATCCATGACCTTCTTAGTCTTGTTGAGATATTGAACAATTTCATCTTCCATCTCTTTTCTAGCACTACCCTGCATAAAGTCTTCATTGTTTTCTTCATTCCCTTTTTCTTCTTTGACTTCTTCATTCACTTCTCTTTCACCATTTAATTATTCTTCCATACTTCCGTTCACATAGACTTCTTCGTTACGTAAGTGGTTGAATCTAGACCCTGTTATATTTAGAGAAGTATTTTTAGAATTGAAATTAGTTGACCCACTCATCTTAGGCCTAGAAATAAAAATCCAGCTTACATCTGGGTCTTCACTGATTACATGCCCTACACCATCTTTAATGTACCCCTGGATGCCCTCTGCGCTAACAACCTTTGGATTAGATTCCACGTGATCATTTATCTTACTCCGAGAATAACGTGTTGAAGAAGCAAAATTTGAATTCTCCAGATTTATAGCCTGAAATATCTCATCGAATTTTTTAACTTGCCTAAGTATTCCAAATCCGTGAACTGATCTTTAAGATGATAATTTAGATCCCAATTGACTTGCAACACCGTCTTCTCCCCTTCTATCTCTGTCAGCAACACCGCCGGCACACCACCACAATCACCCTTTATTGATACCCTGAAGAGGTGACAACCATTTTTATTTTTTATCTGGAGAGTTTCTAATGAAATTCTTTGCATATCCCCTAACTCCTGGCCAATTAGGGTAATTGCTTTTGAATTTCATTGCGTATACGACAATCCTTTGATTTTAAACCAATGGACTTACTTATAATAGTTATCTACATGAAAGACATTTTAAACTTCATCCTTCCCTTCTTTAATTGTATCTTTATTTGGACCATTGTAAATAACTCCAGTATCTTTGTCCTCACTCCCAAACCATCTACAAACATTGATAATGATATCATTATGTGTCCAAATAAGTGCCTTCCATAATCTACACCATTCATCCTCATTCATTGTAAAGACAGCAGAAAGCATATTGATTTCTTCAAAGTCAATGAATCTGTGTGTCTTAATCTTCCTTTTCAAAAAACTAGCTATCCTTACCCAAGGTGTTTTATGAGAAATCTTCACCAAACCCCAACACTGAACTGAGTTCTTTTTCTGCGATTTAGGGTAACTTGACTCAGAGTGCAAAAAATCAACTTTGTTATACGCCTTCTTGTGCAGAAAAGGTTCCATTACTTCTGCTAACATGGACCAACACTCTCGCTTTTCTCCACCAAGAAAGCAAATATTGTACTTATTACTGTCTCCATCTTTTTTGAATCAATCTCAAATACTCACCGTCTATGTTTGTCTGAAGTTGTATCAGATATACATCTTCTATGAGTCTCTCTGACCATTTATCCTTGTCATATTCTCCTACCGAGATGGACACCAAAATATGAACCAACCATGATACCATCTTGTTATAAATGGCAAGCCAAGATCTGTAACCCCCACTTCCTCTCTCTATAAACTTGATAACCTTCATGATTCCAACACTTTCTTCTTCAATAATAAAGGATTTCCTGTCCAACTGGATGTGTATTCTCAGCGGACTTGAAAAAGCTTTTCTGTCTTGATAACTAGATCGATCTCCTAAAAGACTCCACAGTTTGAGATTTATCTAATCCCCTCATCATATGATCTCTCCTTTGTTTAGATATTTCTGTAAACATAAAGAACAACTAAAAAGAAAAACTCAAAGCAAAAATCAAAAACTCCACTAACCAATAAATCTCATCCCCAAGGGGAAGGATGAAAGATCCGTCCTTAGACAACGAAGAAGTTCAGTTAGCACACTTTCAACCTGAATCAGATCCTAAGATCGAAACGATTGAGAGGCCGAGTTTGCAGAGGAAAATCTCCATGAGAGAGAAAAACCCATAAGTCTATATATTTTGTAATGACTAAATTATATTTTGTATATATATTTTGTAATGACTAAATTCCAAAGCCCATTAGTCGTATATATTTTGTAATGACTAAATTACTTATTAGTGGGTTTGGATATAGAATTTTAAAGGTGGGATTTATGGTTCTATGGGATTTGACGGAATTAGGTTTCCTGCGGTATGTTTGGTTGTCCAAATCCCTGGAATCACATTTCTCACGGGAATCAGTTTTCCAGCAAATCCTCCATATAAAGTCTGACCCCTCCCCCTAAGATTTCCTGGGAAACTTATCAAGGGATTTATGGACCCACTTTTTTGAACATTAAATCTCATATATATGCAATTTTAAGATTCTGGGGGTAATACCAAACAGTATATAAACTTTAAAACAAGATAATTCTATGAAAATGTACGAGGAATTTACATGAATTCTAGAATTTGTAATCCAATGGGATTATAAATTCCCGAAATCGTGAATTTTGCAAACAAACCCACTATATACTTAATTAATATTTAATCAAACCTAATTCACAACTAATCATTTTATATATCTTACATTTCATTTCATTTTAGATTAATTTAAAAAAATTCTTTTATCACCCTTTTTTTTCTTCTGGTAGCCGTCATGGTCGGAATATACAACCATGACTACTTTTCATAGTTTCTTTTTCGGGTACCCAAAAGCATACCATCGTTATGTTCCACCATGACGATTTTTCAAGATTAGAAGTCGTTTTGATAAGAAAAAAACAAGACCATAACGACATGACTAGACCATAAATTTTATATGAGTCAGCACGGTGGAAAATTTGGACCTTGACGACCTTAACTCTGACAATTTCATCATATCTAGTCGTCAGGGTGCAAAATTTGGACCATGAATTTTGCACCCTGACGGCTGTAATAGTCAATTTTATTTTTCCA
This sequence comes from Papaver bracteatum, assembly GCA_023529315.1. NCBI lineage: Eukaryota > Viridiplantae > Streptophyta > Magnoliopsida > Ranunculales > Papaveraceae > Papaver > Papaver bracteatum. The sequence continues at coordinate 41,214 of JAJJWX010002128.1, forward strand.
AAACTTGTAAAAGTCGTCATGGTAGTAATTAGTCGACCATGATGACTCTAGCTGTCATTTCCAGTACATTGTCAATTAAGTCAATATATCTAATTAAGCATATATAAAATACAATACATGACATTTTTGGAAGCACAATCAGACCATATAGGAAGACATTTATGTTCGTAAAAGATCAATATTGTCACTTCTAATTAAGATAATTATATGGAGTTTGTTTCCATTCACTGAATACCCAAAATAATATTTCGTTGGGTTGTTTCCATAACCTCCCTTGGCTACTTGAATATGATCTCTAGTTAGGTATTGTGGTCACTTTCCTTGAAGGCCATTTCACAAACCACTGCAAGGTTATCAATGCATAATTATTCTGCAAGGATATAAGAGAAAGATACAATGAAAAAAGAGAGAAATAAGATGGTTATGCAAAGGTTATCCTCAGAAGACTAAGTGTGGAAGCTGTATATTGAAGTCCCACAACCAATTTCACGGATGTGGCCTGGGAAATACTGCAAAGTACCTCACTGGAAATGTTAAAGTTGTCGTGGTCGATATTTAGGACCATGATGACATGCTTATAGTTGTCATGGTGAAAATTAAGATAATAACAATACTAATTAATACTCAAATTCTCATGAGAACCGTCATGGTTGGAAATAATGACCATGAACCATGACGACACAATCTGGTACCTAATTTTTCATGAAAAAATTATAGGAGTCGTTATGGTCTAAAGTTAGGATCATGACGACTAAGATGGTTAATTTTAGAACACGTATCCTTCCTTCTTTCAAAATCTGTAAGCGTTGTCATGATTGTAATATATTGACCATGAAGATTCTTGACCAAATTCTTTACAGGACTTGTAGTCATACGAAAATGATAGTATGCAAGATTATAATGAACTCTACTTGAATGGTGTGACCATCTCTTACTAGCTTGGTGAAATTACTGAGCATGCCAAAGGTATCCACAAAGACACATAATTTGCTCATTATAAACTTAAAAAGGGTTTCATACACATAGAGATTAACAGTACTGGCAATAGCTTAAGACAAATTTTTAATCATTGAAAATTTCTCACATCTACTACATAAACATGTGAACTATAAACTTCATTAATCTGCTACATTATTTATAATATTTAACTACTAGAATAACACCCATTTATGTCCATTAGAACTTGTAAGCAAAGCTATAAAATCACCGGCATCAGTTCCTAACTAATGATTAGTGAAGTATTAGATTGAAAAACTAACCAGTTGAGGTTATAACAGTGACCTTCTTCATACCTTCAATAACCCCGCCTCCTCTGCCAGAAGTATAAATTTCCTGCGAACATAGAGACAAAGCTTTGAAAATTTAGAAAGGAAGTTCCAGGAGTTGTTAGAGCGTTTCTCGGTCGAACTCGCAAGCGTTGCTATCTCAATATTGTTTGTCAAACTTAGTTGTCAAAACTATATGTCTTGATTTCTAGTCTACTTATAACTAAGTCTCGAACTAAGATAGTTAAATGTAGTTGAGCTCCAGACTCCAAGGCGATCATCTTACGAAGATGAAGAACTACTCAAGGAACCAGTGGAACTTCATCCGACTAAAATATATGTGGAGACTTAAACTTATCTATCACTCAAAAAGTCTATCTACTCAATCTCCTACTCTTGAGACAAAAGCCGTATAAGTATGATAGTTTTCATACATATACATTTGTTATTTCGAGCCGAGTTTACTCGCCTATATTTTTCTCTATATATGTGTTGGTAACCTTTCTCTTTAACCATTTTTCATCTTTACCCGTGACGAATGTCATGATGACGTTTCAATCTTGAAAATAGCTTTGATGACGATAGTTGTGAATAACGACTGTTATAACATTATAGAAGAATGTTTCAATGATTGAAATGTAGAGTTGAGATTACCATCTATGGATATAAGCATATATAGTGTGTTCACACATTAGTGTATAAATCCATGTGCCGGAAACCAAGTGTGTGCATATGTGTGCATACGGTATTGGTGGAGGAGACAGGTTGGGTATGCTAGTGTCTGTAGTGGATTAATACATTGTGGTGTTCAATCTGGACTAGGTCCCAGGGGTTTTCTGCATTTGAGGTTTCCTCGTTAACAAAACTTCCAGTGTCTGTGTTATTTCTATTCCGCCTTATATTTTGTTATATAATTGAAATATCACAGGTTATGCGTTGTATCGATCAATTGTGAAATCCAACCTTTGGTTGTTGATTGGAAATTGATTGATCCTTAGATATTGGTCTTTGGTACCATCCAAGTTTATATCTCTTATATTTGATAAAGACTCACAGATTTCTATTTGTTTGAGTATAGATCAAATCAAGAGATAGAGATATTAAATCCTTGATATACTTTTTATTAAGATTGAGTCTGACTGTCTAGTTGATTCTCTTAAAAGTATATTCGAGTTAGTCCATACAGATTGCTAATCGAAATATTGGGTAAGGTTGTTAGACCCCCGCTTTTTCAATTGGTATCAGAGCAGGCAAACACGTTTAAGGACCTTATCAGTTTATGTTTATAGTGATCCGACTCTATGGGCAGAGGTTCTATCTCTATTAATGTACCACCAGTCTTCGATGGATCAAACTACTTATGGTGGAAAATTCTTATGCGAGCTTTTCTTCAATCGCGTGATTTTCAATCATGGGCATATGTTGTTAATGGCTATGATTCTCCCATTGTGGCAATAGTTAATGCTACTGTTCCAAAGAATATTGGCGAATACGATGCTGCTGAGATACTTGCTCCAAAGCAAAACTCCGACGGTTTGAATGCCATCATACATGCCATTACCCAAAATCTTCAGCACCATGTGTCAAATTGCACTAGGTCTAAAGATGCGTGGGATATCTTAGAAACCGTATTCGAATGAAATACCAGTGAAAAGGAAGCCATGCTTCAAAACTTAAATTTTGATTTGGAAAACCTTCGTATGCCAGATAAAGATTCATTTGATGAGTTTAATCACAAAGTTTCTAAAATTGTTAATGCATCTTTTGCATTGGGTAAGACTATTCCTGAAAAGGACATTGTGATGAAAATTCTCAGATCACTACCATCTAGATATTATTCTAAGAAGCATGCCATCGTTGAGGGAAATAACCTTGATAATCTCTCCAGAAATGTGTTGGTTGGGAAACTTAAGATCTTTGATCACGAACATTCATCCAAATCTAAGGATGTTTCGTTCAAAGCACTAAAAGATACAAAATTACTTGAGACTGATTCATCATATGAAGATCTTGAAAAATCGGTCTCGATGATCACAAGACAGTTTAGGGATCTTATGTTGAAGAGAAGTAAACGGTTCTCTAGAGATAAGACAAAAGCATCGGTCAACCCTCATAATCGTATTCCTCCTAAAAATAGGGACACATATGAAAATGATGACGAGGATATTCCTCAGTGCTTTAAGTATAAGGGTTTTGGTCATTTTGAAAATGAGTGTCCAAATCATAGAAAATATACTGGGAACAAAGGTCTTGCTGCGATGCTTGATGAGATGTCTAACAATTATGATTCTGATGAAGACAAAAAATCAAGTGTTTCTCTTCCATGTGAAAATATTAATTTTGATAATTGTATCAATACATACATCAATCTTGATAATCTTTTAGAAGAGAACCCAATCAAGATGGAAGAATCAATTGACCCTTCTTTTGGAAACTTTATGTTTAATGTTTCATGATCTACATTGTGCCTAACAGCTTGCATTTCATAGACACCTGAACCATCTTATGCGTTCTCTCAAGGGTCATGAACTTTCAAAGTGTTTCAAGTATAAACACAAGATGAGATATGTCAACAAGCTTAAACGAAGAGCAGATCGTCTAGCTACCAATCTTAAACTCGCGAAGAAAACGGCTGAGGTATGTAAGATCTTATATTCCTTGAAGAAATTAGTTTCCAAAGATAGATTTAGACCATTAGAGAAGAAAACATGGTCTAAACGTACATAAAGGCAGGGTTCCATGAATTCCATCCAAAAGGGTCATAGTGGACAGATTGTTGTTCACCACAGCACAACTTGATTGTGTTGTCATTGTGCATCTTGTCTCATGTGCCTGTTCAAAAGAGACAAGATCTTGCACACCTCAGGATTTAAAAGAATTTTTTTATTTTGTTCTTTTTTAGATTTGTGTTGTTTGTTTGGAATTTCTCCATGTCACTGTTGATATTGAATGAACCTGTTTTCCAAAAGAAGAGGGTTATTATTGACAATTCCAATCTTGATAGGGTTGTGAGATGTGTGTACACAAACCTCTTTATAGGTTTAGAAACCCTACATTCATTTTTTCTTCTCTGATACTCTTTATATCTTAAGACTACTTGTTGAGGTTTGATTGTGAATTCCTCTCACAAAACCGTGCTTTCATGGAAACTCCAAGCACCATGTCTTCTGATGGGAAAGATATCAATATGATTGTTAAGCCTTCAATCACTAAGGAAAAAGAGAAATCTCGATTGTCTCCAACTTTAAAAAGAAAAAGAAGGAATGTAGGGAAGCCAAGTGTTGTTCCTTCAAACTCTTAGAAGTTTTCTTATGTTCTTGAAGAGTTGAAGCAGGCAAGAAAAGAGATTCAACAAATATAGGCTTGTGTTTTAAGATCATTGGAAATTCAGAAGGCCCTGGTTCGACATCATCAGCCAAGAAGGTTTATTGGTATTGACTCCTTTCTCCAAACCTTAATAATACCCTTGTCACTTGCAATACATAGCAAATCACGAAAACAATAACGGAGATGTGTATCACCATGAACAATAGTCATGGTCTACTATGACGACTATTTTATTTTTAGCAAATTTCACAAAAAAATGTTTATCAACCATGACAACTCACACCAAAGTTTAGAAACAAATAATGAGAGTGAAAAAGCTGGGGTCTAGCAACTTCACCCAATATTTTGCTTAGCAATTTGTATGGACTAACTCCAATATACTTTTAAGAGAATCAACTAGACGGTCAGACGCAATCTTAATAAAAAGTATATCAAAGAGTTATATCTCAATTTCTCGATTCAATCCCAATTCAAACAAATAGAATCTGCAAGTCTGATTGAATACAAGAGAAATAAACTTAAACGTTACCAAAGACCAATGTTCAAGGATCAATCATTTTCAATCAACAACCAAAGGTTGGATTTACCAATTGATTAATTCAAGCATATAAAATGTGATATTTCAATTATATAACAAAATATAATGCGGAAAATAAATAACACAGACACCAGAAGTTTTGTTAACGAGGAAACCGCAAATGCAGAAAAACCCCGGGACCTAGTCCAGATTGAACACCACACTGTATTAAGCCGCTACAGACACTAGCCTACTACAAACTAACTTTGGTCTGGACTGTAGTTGAACACCAATCAATCTTACACTGATTCAAGGTACGGTAGCACTCCTTATGTCTCTGATCCCAGCAGGATACTACGCACTTGATTCCCTTAGTTGATCTTACCCACAACTAAGAGTTGCTACAACCCAAAGTCGAAGACTTTAATAAACAAATTCATATCACATAGAAAGGTATACAATAATAGATAAATCTGTCTCTCACAGAAATACCTATGAGTTTTGCTCCGTATTTTGATAAATCAAGGTGAATAGGAACCAATCGATAACCCGGACTTATATTCCCGAAGAACAGCCTAGAATTATCAATCACACCTCACAGTAATCTTAATCCACTAGCGAAACAAGATATTGCGGAATCACAAACGATGAGACGAAGATGTTTGTGACTACTTTTCTATCTTTCCCATCGGAGAAATAAATCTCAAGCCAATATTATGATTGCACTCAATCACGATACAAACAGCAAGACCAGATCACACAACTACATATAAAATAGTTGGGTCTGGCTTCACTATCCCAATGAAGTATTTAAGTCGTTAACCTACAGGGTCTTGGTAGAAACCTAAGGCTATATGAGAATCGACCCTAGCTTATATAACTAGTATCACACAGGAGGTGTGGGGATTAGGTTTCCCAGTTGCTAGAGTTCTCCTTTATATAGTCTTCAAATCAGGTTTGCAATCTGAATTACCTTGGTAACAAAGCATTCAATATTCACCGTTAAATGAAAACCTAATTATATTCAAGCTAATATATTTAAACCGTTAGATCGAACTTAGCTTGTTATACACAAATGAAATTTTCACTCCCCTTAAGAAACAACACATCCTTAATATGGGTTTCATATACTGGTATGGGTAACTGATACTGATACATGTCTGGGAGTACGATGCGGTATTTCAGAGAACGACATATATGCCCCGGAGGTAGATACAATTCTATAAAGGTAATTTTTCATGAATAAATAATGTATTGAGCATATAACTTCGATGTTGATTCTAAAATATAATTTCATTCATCATGTATTGGGCTATTAAGATTCTTATGAACAAAATTTCAAAAATAAATAAATAAAATAATCTGCCATAAAAGAAAAAGTTATTATTAATGAGATAAAGGGCACGTATCGGTACCGGTACAGCTACTCCCGTCAGGTATTGGCGCAACCCAGTCCTAGATAGAATAAAAATATCTCAAACACCGGCACCCAAAGCACTTTCCAAATATAAAGAAAGTTGAACCTTTTCTAAAGTTCGCCAAATATATAAATGGACACTGAGATGAACGACTGACACATAAAACAACATGACTATTTACCTTTACTTGAAGCTAAAGCTAGCCAAGCGGCAATATAAAACTGGAATAGTAATTGTTTTCCTAGCTTGAATTGGGTTAGCACTAATACATCTAACATGATATGTTTTTCGATGCAACACACCTTAGATGTACAAATGATAAGCAAGTTCATCTAGGAGGAGCAGCAGTTACTCCACTTGTAGCATGAATGATATCATTTTCCTGGTAGGTATAAACACAAATGTCTGTATGAATGATATCATTTTCCTGGTAGGTCTAACCATAGATGTCCTCTAGCTATGATGGGACCCATACCACCACTATAAGTTACTCCTCTTGTAGCATGAATTATATCATTTTCCTGGTAGGTCTAAACACAAATATCTGTCTGAATGATATCATTTTCCTGGTAGGTCTAAACACAGATGTCCTTCATCTATGATGGGACCCATACCACCACTATAAGTATGGGTGTACCAATGAAATTAGTAAACTATAGAAGGATGATTCGAGTAAATGTGTTTCCAATTTTTTCTGTGCCAAACCGTTGAGCAGGGAAGAGAAGCCAACAACAACATCTAAGTAGCCAAACAAAAGAAAAATAGTCAAGACAAAGTACAGATAAATGAAAAGAACCATTTCAAACTCTTCATAGAGTTGTAGATTGTGTAGAAGGATGATTTGAGTAAAACATGTTGCTAATTTTGTCTGTGCCAAACCGTTGAGAAGGGAAGAGAAGCCAATGACAACATCTAAGTATCCAAACAAAAGAAAAATAGTCAAGACAAAATGCAGATAAATGAAAAGAACCATTTCAAACTCTTCATAGAAACAATTCATAAAGTTGTAGATTGTGAGAAACTCTAATAAGTAATTAGATATAAACCATACAAAATTAACTTAGATCAACCAACACAATACTTGATTTATACACTGGAAGATATAGCCCGTTCTTTTGGTATGTATAATGAAAATCGTATTACCTTTTTCTTTCTCTTTTTCTGGAAAAGAAAATCTTATTACAATGCGCAGAAATATGTATCTTCTTATTAATGTAAACATAATCAGGAAACTACATATCTTTGGTGAAAGATTTGTTTATATTCAAACCGAAGGCATATTCTATAGAAAACTAATTTATATAACATAGCACGTATTTTGCTTAATCTAGGAATCCTAGATTTATTTCCAACCTAACAAACCAGATGAGCACCATAATTATACATGACTTTATGCAACCCACCCATCGATTAGGCATTGCCTTAAATCATCTAATAAAGAAGTAGAATAGCATTGCCTTAAATCATCAAATAAAAAAGTAGAATATTTACGTGAATGTTAGACTCAACATTAAAACTAAAATATACTCACAAAATCATTTGATGCATACCCAGCTCTGAAATATATCACTGCAACTACTCGGTGCTAAAACACATACAACTGTACTCCTTTACCTAACTCCCATCCACTCCGCCCAAACACTCATCTAAACCTAAGCAAATCTTTCATCCTAATTTATCTTCAGATTATAAGAAGTTGTTTAAAGAATAACAGCCACGGAATTGAAACAATCAACAAATTCCAGGTGTTTGCTATAATCAATGTACATCATTCTTTGAATGGAAACATATAATACTGAAAAGCTTACAGATTGATTATCATGAAGACAACAAGAAGTGTATGGGAGAAACCCCTAAGTCAACACCATTTCTAAACAGGAAAAATATCAAATTGAAAAGCTTATAGATAGAATCATTTGATGCATACCCAGCTCTAAAATATATGACTGCAACTGCTCGGCGCCTCGGCCTCTTCTGAGTTCATAATTGCAGAGCCCAAATATAGAAGATAAAAGAATAGGTCGGGGAAGTAAATGCAAAAAAATTACATACATGTGTGATAATTATTTTATCTGGTTGAATCTCTCCATGCCCATCTACCTATCGTATGGTTTTCTGAATAAAAGTATAATGAGAGTTACAACACTTATAATGATACAAAAGGCTATTACCATAAACTTGTAGATCTTCTATTTTTTGCAATTTGATATGCATCATAGTCTCATGTAAATTATGTCAGCTTTCCAAGATTTTTGTTGGATATCTATTACTTGTTTGGGTGAGTAGCTAAATACGATTACTGGTACAGTAGGTGCTCCCTTTATGGATTATAAATTTCTTAGCTCATTTTTTTTTTATGATTATCCCTACATTCAATAGATGAAATATCACCTTTAATGAGTAAAAGGATATATCTATGTTAGTAAGAAAGAGAGCAAATGCTGGTCATACATGTTGGTTTCTCCGTGAGTCAAAACTACAACCATTTTATAGTGCAGTTAAGAAAACAAAGACAGAGCAAGTTTGGTCAAAAATTAATTAAAGGTGTAACATTCAAGAACTCCAACCTGGGGTTATTGAATTTTTTTCATGCTTGAGAAAAAATGCTCCTCAAACTGACGTTGGAAGGAACCCTTTTGTAACCTAATCCAAGGAGTCCTCTGCAAGGGTACTTAAGAAAGTTCCTGAAAAAAATAGACAACATATTTTCAAAATTTGTTCGGTTGCTTAGTGTCATTCTATAGTAAAATGATTCCTTCTATTACATCTAAATTGTTAAGACAGAAATGTCACAATCGTTCAATCAAACTATACCTTTGGACTCTCTATTATCAAAAGATGGAGTTCCAGGTTAAGATAAAAATAAATCATATAACAACCAACACCAAGGGCAAAGGAATACAGACCCCAATAATCTCAAGCAACAGTACTTCACCGGATGCTCAATCAATCTTTAGTAAAAATGTAAGAGTAACAAATCCCATTTGCATACATGTTAGAATGAGAGATGAGTTCTCTACGTAATCATATAACATAACTCTTGGACAACTATTTGTTTGAAATAAGTTATTAAATGGCTTTTCCACTTACGAAGAATATGACGGGAACACATTATCCAACTTTCCAAGGAGAAGAAGATGTACCTGTCTTCCATATGGATGACCATACTTTTCATAATTCACATGAGATATATACCGGGTCTGTCAAGGCCTAGTAAACCTTTGGTATGAACCCCAAGAAATATGAGTTAGCCTCTGAAATTCTAAAAGCAGTTGTTTGTAAACACAAATGTTTTCGCACATCGTAATGAAGGTCCTAAAAACATTCCATTCAATATCATCCAAATATAAAGCTAAATCCAGATGACCAATTATGGCAGTTCTATCTGGATCTCATTGAAAACCTCATCCAACAAATCCCAAAAATAGTTAAATAACTAAAAAGCAAGAAGCAAGAAGACCAAACAGAACATACCTATTACTGAAACCTCATATTTGAGAGATCTGAATGCAGTTTCCTGCATAGTGAGGCAGTATTGATAACTGAAATGAGCATACCTATTGTGTTAGAAAATCCAATAACAATACAGTTGGTGGTGTATGTGGTCTGAATGAAATTTGGTTAGTAGTCATTATCTAATCACTCTGATTTGTAAATTAAATATATAAAGACTAGTTCAATTTAGTTAGGATTAATACTTTCACATGAGGTTCATCTTAGAGGCGTCTACTCTCATCATTATTTTGATGAAGGAGCTTATGGAATTGGAAGTCCCCGGCAGACATCTAATAATATCAAACATCGGAATTTTAGTGCGTATGCAAGAAGTAAAATTTGGTATACCAGTTCACATTTAATGGTCCTATACAAATGGACTTGTTGTCTAGAATTTTGAAAATAGTCTTATCATGCATTTAGATGGTGGAATATTAACTCAACTCACTTTCTTGTAGTGCATGAGTAACTTGATGGCGGCAAACTCACAAATGAGAAGAGAACCACATTTTTTTGCGGAAACCCAAAGTTTCCTAGATGTTCTTCCTATACCTTTGTGCTCCTATACTGAAACAAAATTAATTAGCAAGATTTATCCGGACCTCAAAATCCAATTCAAAATTTATACCTTCTATCAGACATCAATGAATGCAAACATTCTAAATGGTCGGCCAATAGCTACGAAGACATGCATGGGGATTCAATTCTATTATAAATTGACCATAGTTCAGTTAGGGTTTGTTTGGAAAGAATATATAGTTCAATGCCATGTTGCCATTACCTGCATAACTCTACCCATAAAAATAATTTAAGAAGTAAATTAAGGACATACCTTCGGACTGCAAGATGGGATAGTTTATTCTCGATGACCAATTACTGATTTAAGGCAAGGAAGAGCCACATTTATCCAAGTCATTGCACTTTTCAGTTGACATAAAAATGAAAATGATTCTGCAAATAGGATCAGATAAAAAAAAACTATCTGTATATCTAATCCTCTATTAAAGGATCACAAATCTGACTAATAAAAATCTGAATTTCATAGTTACATATCCATGACTCAAACCCGACCAGACCACCGACCAAAGCAATGATATGCAGACATATTGTATAGCCATTTAGTAGTTAACTGCCATTAAACCATTGAACAAAAAGAATCAAGATTTATAAACATAAAAGTGATCAAATAAGTACCTATTGATGCACCAGAAAACCGAAAAAATAGTGGAAATGCAAACAACTGTTTTACTTATCCTTCATGTTCCTTGGATCTCAGGTGCAAGCCTTGCATGAAGAAATCAAAATCCACATCAAAAACTAATTATTATTAAAGATTAAATTAAATAAAAAAAAAACAGAATATGAATATTTCAATGAAACTAGAAAACCCAAAAATAAAATAAAATAATATATCATAACCAAAAAAGCACACCTAGATTTTTCAATGAAACTAGAAAACCCAAAAAAAATAAAATATATAATAACCAAAAGCACACCTAAATCATCCAAGAAAAAATGGAGTAAGCAATAGGAAATAACAACATGATGACCGAAACCCTAATTTCTGTTTGGTTGAATTGGGAAACCATTACTTACAAAATAAGAAAATATAAGAACATGCAGGAGAAATCGAAACAAAATCAAAATTTAAAAACAGAGAAAAAGAGTGTAACAAAATGAGAAATATTGGATTTATCTTTTTATGAAATCAAGATAGATTCCATCTGATCACTCCATAACAAGTAATTATTTGGACCTAATTTGGTTGAAACAAAATTGGAGATATTGGTAAATGGAAAAACAAAGTCGAGGAAGTACCCATTTGAGCAACTTTAATTCATATATTTATGAATTTATAAACAATAACACCAGATGACATGAACTGAGCTCACCAAGAAATTGTTGAAGAAAGATTATTAAAGAACTCGATCTTGATCTGCTTTTACTTGTTAGAAAAATCAAAATTTAATTGATTATTGAATTTGTGCTCAAGTCAAGATTGACTATATTGACTCACACACTCTACATATCACTAATAAATTTAAAAACAGAGAAAAAGAGTGTAACAAAATGAGAAATATTGGATTTACCTGTTCTGCTGGTGTTTTTCGAAAATTAGGGCTTAGAAACAGAGAAGAAACATTGAAATAAATATAAAAAGAATATCAAAACGCAATTTAAAGAGATGGAGATTAAGATGTAAAAGAAGAAGAAAAAAGAATTGGGGTTGAAGAAAGAGATGACGATTATGATTTTACCTGGTGGTTAGAGAAAGAGATGACGATTATCAAATCCGTGCAACCGTGCTTCATAATCATCGACAATACTCCTGGAAATAGTTTGAAGGTGAATACTTAATTTTTTTCGCTATATTTGGCATAAAGATAAAAAAAATTCTTGAATTAGATTTAACTGGAATGGTAAGTACCTAAGTTGATATAGGAGTTCTAGTTTTGTTTCTCAAAACACAAAAATACACGATTATGGGATGAAAATATATAACTCGCATATATTGAAATAGTTTTCCCGAAAATGCTAAACTTGGCATAAGTTAGGATTTGTTTCTCAAGATAGATTAAACATGAATGGTAAGTACCTAAAATTATGGCCTATCCTCGTATAAATCCAAATGTTCTAGTGAAACCTCAAGGGCAGTCAACCTTTCATTCAAACTCAATTGACGGACACACCGAGTGTGTCCGTTCTTGTTTCTTAAGTTTAGCTTTTTTGTTACTTATTTACCCCTAAATCATAACTCTTAATCAAACTATAGTTACTCCTTACACCAAGGTTAAAAAAATGAATTATTTTTAAAACCCGAATTGAATATGGGTACTATACATTTAAGTTTAGTATTTTCACTTCTCTAAGTATTCTGCTCTAATAGTTAATCAATGGTCTCCAAGTTGTTTTCATATCCACCATTTAGAGAAGAAAATGATGGTCGAAAGTTTAGAACAAAATGGAGGATAGGCAACGGGTTTCAAATAAGGAATCTAGGTTTAAATAAGAAATCTATATGAGGTAAGACTAATACTACTTCTCTATTTCATGAGGTCAGTGACTTTTAATGAAGCAATTTTTCATAGGCTTCTATCGATTCTCATTAACTACTCATTTATCTCTACTTTATTGGATTATTCGGGTTTATTTTGTAAAAGGCGTTGGGCGAGGCAAGGCGCCAAGCCCATCGGCACGCCTAGCGCTCCCTAGGCGCCCTGGAAAAAAGAAAATAAAAATTTGGTCATGTTGCCTCGCCTTAGCACCATTTTTTGCTAGGCGCCGGTCTTACGCTTAGTGCGCTTTTTACAACATATATATGGGTAATTTATCAAACCTCTCTCTTTAATTTTTTGTCTACCATTTTGACCATGTCCATACGATGCATGGCTAGGATTTTGTACATAGCAGTTGCCAGTTGGTGTTATAAAGGAGGCGTTAACAGTTCTTCATGAGTGGCAACAAGAAGATACAACTATCGTCTGAATCAAGAACCCATTTTATTTTACATGACCATGAACAACAACATGGACAATTTATTTTATATGACCGTCTTAATTTCTACCCAATTTATTTTATACAACTATCTCTAAATACCAATATATGTTTACTTTTTTGTGCTATTTGATTTGTTGTATGAGTACTGTATTTTATGAAGAAATGTTGTGTCCCTCATAATGGTCGGTTACTCCTCTAACGCTACCGCCCAATACTTATACCAATTGAGCGCCTTCAAAAAAAAAAAAAAAAACCAATTGAGCGATCTTTCATTTTGGTATTGCAAGTGACAATGTATTCATACTTTTAGATAATTTCCTATGCGTTGTTCGTGATATTTCATTACTGTTCTTAATTTACCCTTGACTTGCTTTTATATTATTAGGTTAGAAGTCTTCTTGCATTACGAGTTGAAACAAAGATTCCAGTTGATGCCATAGCTGTTAGAAAAAATTAATATATTTGGCACACAATCTTTCTTTCACAGCTAGTTTTACCTTATTTTTTTTATTTTATTTTGCGTTCTGATATGTATTAATGCTTATACTTGAATTTTTTTCCTAGGGTTCTTCAGACTTGCCTTGTTTGATATGCTTAGCGAATTTCAGAAGGGAAACAGTCATATGGCAACTGTAGTAAAGTCTAAAGGAGAAACAAAGTATGTTGTTGCAGATTTAAAATTAACAACTCCTTCACTTCCTAGAAAAGAAAAAGAATCAGAAAACACTATTATTAACATTGAGAAGATTCCAAGCTCGCAACACTCAGACATATTTCTCATTACTACAAAATTGTGTCACAACCTACAGACCGCCTAATTCGTTGAGGGTATCATTACTTTGGACGATGTATTTGAAGAACTTCTTGAGGTATCTCCATAATGTCGTTCGACTTTCTTACTCCAACTTTATTGGTGCATGATGTTTGTCCTAAGTTTTTATTATTATCGCACGCCACTATGTCGAAGAATTAAGCATTTTATCACACAATGTCACTCGCAACATAAGTTTATATGCTGGTTTTCAAGTGCCAATTGAATAATTTTTACCTTTCATCAAATGGAAGGAGAACTAACGAATTTATTGATGTGCACATAAGGTAAAGTTTAGGATGAGATTCTTGAGATGAGCAATTAAAGTTTACCTGTAAATGTTAACACGTTTAGTTTAATCTTATTGCTCAGAGTACGAGTGGAGGAAGTAGTTGCACGAATTTCATCCAAACGGCGATTAATCGCTAGCAAAGGCGTAGCGGTAAGTTTTCCCTGGTTAAGATTCTACTTCAAATTCACAAGAAAAATTAATTAAGATAAGGATTTAAGGAACTATTTTTTTATTTTTTTTTCTTTAATCTTTAGGGTGGTGTTAAAAACAAGCCAGGGTTTAATTTCTGCTAAACAAGGAAACACTTCGGAACCTGATAATAAAAAATGAGAATGCCGATAGTACGCAATATATATCTATCCTCTAAGAACCTATTTTGCTGAGGTAGTTAGAGTAACATATCTTCATGTGTAATTTGAGTCCCTTTTTTTTTGTTCATCCATTTTGTTCGATCAATAGGCGAAGTATAGGAGTGAAATAATTTTATAGTTTAGTGATTGTTGGAATATCCGTCGAATTTTGACCTACTTATAACATTTACAATCACATAGTCGATCATTGGATAATTACAAGTTACGCATCCAATTATATTTTACAACATTTTTGAGTTTGTTCCTCTTATTTTATGAATCAGATAGTACCAAATGAAGATCGATCTATAATGTCTAAGACTTATAATGCAGGGAAATCATGGAACATATGTAACATGCTTATGAAAATTAATCAAAATTAGCTGAAATGATAGTGTTTATACTGAACAATTTAGAAAGTTAAAAGAAACAAAGTACAAGTCGGATAAATTAGCTAGGAAACTTAAATAGGGTATCCAGTTAAAGTTAAAGGGTATGAATAGTATCCATTTCAAGTTAAAGGGTATGGATAGTTAAACCAATGAAAGGACAACAAAGTAATTGCAACAAAAATCCGAGCCAACTACAACCGATCCAATTCCTTATGTCCGTCAAAATAGGATGACTTATATAATGTCCTTGAGTGAAGGAAAACTCAAAATATCAGATTTCCATGAAGATTGCTCTAAAATTACGGAATGTATATGGTTCGCATAAATTCGCCAAAAGAACATGGAGCAAATTCGATGGCCAAGATTTTAAAAATATTATGTAAACGGAGTGTAAGAATATGAATTAATATATCAACCAATCAGAGTTAAGGGTTTCGTCGACACCCAACATAAAAGGAGAGTGTACGCTACCGATCAATTTGGAATATTAAATCGAATCAATTTAATTAGAAATTGACGGCCACGAAATGTAAGGGGCTAACTTGTATTTCGACCAATCATGAACGAGGGTTTTGTTCACCGGCCAATGGGAGGGGAGGTAAGCACAACTCTCGATGTGGTGTGAGAGATGTGGTTGGGTGTTTAGGTTATTGATTGATGGTCTGATTTATCCTTTAGTTCCTTGTACAAAGTTGTAGATATTCATAACACATATTTAATTGACTGACTATAAAATCAACCTAATTGAATTAGTAAACCTTAGCTATGCTAAAGATAGAGAATGAAAAGGTGTAAAGTCATAAATGGACCTAGAACCATTAGATAGACTTGTATGATTCTTGTGAGAGCCATTTTGGCTAGATTCTTAGAGTTCATTGTGTGATTATACAGTTAGTCTATATTAACAACAATCGATTCAAAGGATGAACCAGTGGATCGTGGATCTCGAGGTAGGCGTAGATTGTCATCAAAAGAGGTGGTAATTTACATTTAACTCTTTTGTGATTATTTTTTTTTTTTTTACAAAAGTTTATGTTTAAGAATTCATGCATTGTCTGATTGTGTATTCCATGCATTGTTTTATTTAAAATTCCGAAAGTATTGTTGTTTCTTTTAATCTTTCCAACTCTTGGAAAGGAATTGTAATGCATTGTTTGTCTTTATGAATGTTTGGGAAATAAGAATTTCCATTTTAATGCTTGGGAAATAAGAATTCCCATCTGTGGTAAATAAGATACTGCTCCTTCTTTTATACCTACTTACTTTCAACTTTTATGCACTATGGCTAGGGCGATACACCGCAATATTACCTAATGAGTGTGGTTAGCACAAATAGCATACATTTTTTGACGGAGGAGTTGGTTCCATATACATGATTGTTTATTTTTGTGACTTGGTTGTCTTTTAATGTTTAGGAAAAACATGTATTGTTTCCCAAATCATTTCAGTGATTACTTGAAAGTTAAATGTTATTTCTATTGGGCACCCCTTTTAGGGATGATGTGCTCATCCATTCTCACTTTCAGTTTCAGAGACGGATCAGAGTTGCGCAGTGAAAGCTTCAAGAGTTGAGTTCGTTAGTTGGTTAACTTCCGCTATGTTTATTTTGTTTTTATATTCTATTTGTAAATAAATTCATTATTGAATATGTATCATCTGAGAGGATTTCTTGTATATATATATATTGCAGAAAGGGTTTATATTTGGGTTAATCTTTGATTAGTGTTAGAGCACTGCTCGGTCGAAATCACAAGGTTTGCTATCTCAAGCTTGTTTGTCAAGTTTAGTTGCCAAAACTATAAATCTTGATTTATAGTCTACTTATAGCTAAGTCTCGGACTATGATAGTAAATGTAGTTGAGATTTAGACTCCACAGCGTTCATCATGCAAAGACGAAGAACTACTCAAGGAACTTGTGGAACTTCATCGACAAAAAGGTATGTGGAGACTTGAACTTATCTATCACTCAAAAGCCTATCTACTCTATCTCTTATCTTGAGACAAAAGTCAAATTGCTATATAGACTTCGATTATATAGACCTAGTCATGAAAGACCATCGTATGAAACCATCTTTTAGAGCATAGCTCGGTTGAACCTACCAAGCGTTGGTATGTCAAGTTTGGTTGTCATATTTTAGTAAATCAAAACTCATTTAAAGAGTTGCTTGATTATATACTAGATTCAATTTCGTATAGGTTAGCTAGAAAGTTACTAGGATATGAGACTTACAAGTATTATGCGAAGACTTGAAGAATGTGAAGAAGTAAAGAACTACAACGACAACATCATCCTTCCATTTGAGGTTGGTAATATTTGACTTGAAATGTTTCATTCCTAACGTATCTTTCAAGTCGTGCATATTGAAAACATAACTGCGAAGCTGTGAATGATTATACTCTAGTTTACTCCAGTTAGACATAGTATTAAGGAATTATAATATGAAGTATAACGTCTATCTTTTGAACTTCGTATATAAGACATCGACATAATCGTATGAATGCTATTGTGATTATGTATGGGTGAAAATTTCATCCTAGGAAATAATGTTTTACATTAATTTAAAGGAAGTACATTCATAAACTTGTTCTGTGAATCAAAAGGGAAATCACTAGGATTATTGGTATTGTTATTCATTGCAAATTTTTGGATTACCAATATGTGTGTTTAGTATAACCTCTCATAACTTGTTTACGTGTCTTGGAAAAACTATTCACAATGCCTAACTTTTGTATATATTGGTATGACTTTTATTTGTGAAACCGATCTTAAGTAATCACCTAAGATGGTATGATCGATATGTTGTAATTGGTATGACCAATTCTAGACATTGGGGAACCGATCCTAGTAAGAGGTGCAACCGATCACAAGAGGGAATTGATCCTTGTAAGAGGTCAAGTTTTTAGTAATTGGGGAACCGATCGTATGACTTGTGCAATTTAATACAAGTTAGATACCATAAATATGTGGTAACCGATACTAGTACCTAGTCAACCAAATTTTGGTAACTAGCGTGACTAATCTTAGTACCTACATGGAAGTAGAACCGAAACTTGTTTTGGTAGAACCGTGAAACCCGTGATTGGTGATTTGATAGGATAATAAATCACATAGTTCTTGGAAGTCAGATGAACTAATTCTAAACTTGTTTGGAAGTGTGGCAAATTGGTTCCAAAATTGTAAATATGAAAAATTATTTACAAAGTAAAGATGTCGACATACTTTGAACATGTGGAGTAACTCTTATCTTTTATTGTTCAATGATATTCCTTAATAGCTAAAGGAGAATCCCGGATCGAAATAAATTGAGAATCTTTTGATTAAAATTTTAGTTTTTATATGCTTTTAATTTCAAGCAATTAAATGCATATCTTAAGAAAATAAAAATTAGTAATGTGCATTTACTAATTGGAGATTTTCTACTAATATTTCGGTCATTATATTTGGACAGTGCATTTCCAAGAATTATGAAAACCGTATTTGGACTTTATTGCATATCTTTGAGAATATTCGGTTTTGGAAATTCCTTGGTCTATAAATATTGAAGTTTGCATTTCGAGAAAACTAATCCTCAGAGCTAGAAAACTACCTGGTTGTGTTGTTACTGGTGGAGCCGTCTATTCGGAGAGGAAAGTACCCTAATTAAGTGAAATCTCTTTCGACCGCTCGTTTTAAAGACTTCTTTGGGATTGGGAAGCTCTACGAGTACCGTTTGCAGTTTATTATTAGTTTTCGATTTATTTGATTGACTAAGGGTTGTTGAACTTTGATTGCATCTAGTTTTTTTATGATTGAGAATCTTCTCTTCTGATATAAGATTCACGCAAACTAGATCGAAGTGTCGACGGGGATCTTTAGAACTATTTTTAGATCTAAATAAGTCTTGTGATAATCTATTGTTAACAGACACCGTTTTGTGTGTGATTGATCACAAGAGATTCAAGTTGTTTGTGTGCAGGTGTTTATTAAAGATCTAAGAAGATTTGAAGACAAAGAAGATTTCTTATTTGAGTTCATAATCTTTGGTGTGCACGAAACTTGATCGGATGGGGATCCAACTATAATCGGTTTATCGTTGTGATAACCTTGATTGATTAGTTGAGTAGATCGATATCAATACAATTCTTTGTGATTCATATTATTGATTGCATAGTCTAAAATAATTACTTTGGTAGTTGTTGAAGAGATAGATCTAAGAACCCGACAAATGAGTTTATTGGGATAAATGGAAGAGCCTTTTGTCAAACTCATATCACGTTGTTTGTAAATAGTTGTTACCGAATAGATTTGTTGTTCCTTTACTGTTTGTAATACAAACTAACTGAATTATTCCAAGTGCGTGACTCATTACAAGTTGGAGGCGCAGGGATACTAAGGGAACTAGGTGAACTATAGGTTTAGTTGCTTGATCTCAACTATACGAAGTTGGTTTAGATTTTGTATAACGGCTTAATTTTGAGAGTATTCAATTCTGGACTAGGTCCCGGGGTTTTTCTGCATTTGCGGTTTCCTCGTTAACAAAATCTTGATGTGTCTTTTACTTTTCTATTTTTCCGCAATTATAATTGTTTTATTATAATTAGAAGGAAAATACACAAACATTAATTCTTATTTACTTGATAGCAATCTTATTGTGTTTGGTTAAGTCCGAACCTATTATCAAGTAAACATACTTCTTTGTTGTATTGTCTCGATCTTGTATCCATAGTCAATCACGCAAGTTATCTTGTTGTCGTATTGTCTCGATATTGTATCCATAGACGATAACACGAATTGTGAACCGATTATTTGTATTGTCTCGACTCAGTCCATGGACAATCACATTCAGAGAAAGGACTTATAGGTGGAAAAGTTTTAGATTGGGGTATATTTGGGTACCCTCGTCTTTTTAATTGGTCTCAGAGCAGGCAAACACGAAAAGATATAATAATCTGTGTTTGGTGCGATCCAACCTATAAAAAAATAAATCTTATGAATGATTTAGTTAACGTACCACCAAGATTTAATGGGATGAATTACCCATTTTGGAAAGCTGATATGAGAACTTTTCTTCAATCCCGAGATTTTAATACCTGGCTATTAATCGAAGACGGATATCAAATACTAAGAGTAGAATATCCTAAAGCAGAGTTTAAACATATAGTATTCTATAGTTATGTGGAAATAGCTCTTGCACAACATAACTCTAATGTCCTTAATGCCATCATACACGCAGTAAATGATGATCTCCTTCATCATATTCAGTCATGTGAAACTTCTAAGGAGGCATGGGATACTCTTGAGACTGTATTTGAAGGAAATGATTCTGAGAAAGAAGTACGACTTCTGTCTCTTTCTTCTGAATGGGAATATCTTAAAATGGATGATAACGATAACTTTGAGGAGTTTAACTCTAAACTTTCTGAGATTGTTAATGCTTCTTTCTTACATGGAAAGGTTATACCTGAAAAGGAGATAATATGCAAAATTATTAGATCGTTACCATCCAGATACGAGTCTAAGAAACATGCCATAATAGAAGCAAACGATCTTTCTATACTTTCTCGAAGCTTTCTTGTAGGAAAGTTAAAGATCTTTGATAGAGAAATTCTGCCGAAGGATCAAACTGTGAAACATTGTCAAGAAGACAAGGTACTTGTTGAAAATGAGCTTGACTCAACAATTGTGCTTCTAGCGCAATGAATAAAGAACATCTTATCTAATGATAAATATGTTCCTAATACATTATCCTTTTGTCATAAAAAGGATAGTGAAGAAATACAATGTTTCAAGTGACATAGATTCGGACATATGGCTAAACATTGTTCCAGCAGAAGAGATCAGAAGTGCAACAAGGCTTATGTCTCTACTCTTGATGATATTCCGGAGGAATAACACTATGAAGGAATATCTAACTGTAATGCACTTCTTGCCAACTCTAACAGTAATGAAACTTGTGAGTCTAATCAACTCCTAAAGAACTGTTTAGAAAAACTTGAGCCAGGAATTAAGGAAAATAAGAGGTTAAGCCTAGATCGTGAAAACCTTTTGAATTTCCTGTCAGATAAAACCCCGAAATGTGAAGTCTAAGCAAGAAAAATTAGTTGAAAAACCAAAAGGGTCAGAAACTAGTTGTTCTGATAATATACTATAAGTTCTTCATGTGGAGGAAATAACCACACTGCAATCTTCCATGAAAATAAATTTATCAAGACTCTTCGCAAGGGGATAAAGTTTTTGAAGGCTAGTAAGTTTATTAGATCTCAAAAAGAAATTGCAAACTCTTGCAATTACAAGAGGAATAAAGAACATAAGGAAACACAGTCTATTGTGTTTATAAGTCATTATAAGGATGTCTTTGTTACCTATGGTGAGAATAATTCTCACCTCAACACACATTGATTGTGTTGATTAATGCATCCTCACTTTTTGCCCAAAATTCTGATTGTGAGGAAGCATAAATCTGGGCAGGATATACATATTTGTTCCTTATGTAAAAATAGTCTTAACCGAAATCTTTTACTTTTGGGAGAAATATATATTCGGTTTCCATAAACCAAATCATCCCATGATTTTATTCAATTGTATATATATATTGTTCTTATCCGAAAGAAGACTATATTATGACAATGGAAAATTCGGCAAAAGAAGGATCGCCTCTTGATGATTTAGCACTCTGTGCATCAGTTCTGACTGAAACTCTTGATGTATCTCAGCATGATAATCCTCAAGATTCTATAAGAAAACAGATTCTTACTGTTTGAAGTTGCATTAGACATCATGAGCTGATGATAAAGGATTCAAAATAAGTACTAGTTGATCTTCATTCTCAACTTCTTGAGATGAACAAATCGTCTACTAGGAAAGGAAATGCTCAAAAAAAATTGAATCCAATTTTTGAAAGCAATCTTCACAAAAATTGAGATTAGAATGAAAATAGACATTAGTTTTTTTATTATTTTAATGAGGTCTATTTTGAATAAAACTATCTTATTATTTAATGAATAAAATTATTGTTTTATAATTTCTCTTGTGATAGTTTTCAATTACATAGATTGTGCTAGAATGCTTTATATTATTGCTATGTATGTTATGGGATGTTTGATTTCGGTTTTCATGACCTTAATATTCGATCTCATATGGCGTGAACCCTTATGGTTTGGGTGACTTTTTGGTTTAGAAGGATTAAGTTCTACCCCATGTTGGTAGGCTTTATCAAAGGATCATAAGTGGTTCTGATTGAAACAAATATGTGAAAAAGTCACAATATGTTGAATAGTTTGGTTTAACATAAAAGCATATGTGTTTCGGGGTTTCAACTTTTGCATTGCATTAGTTAAAACGGTTTTCAACCTTTCTCTGGTAAAGTTTGGTCCTTGTTGTTGTTCTTTTGTCTTGCGGGAGGATGACAACACAACGGGGGAGAGTTCTATGTGAACTTGCGCTTAATGATATATCTTTCCGGGGAGAATAGGATGTGGAATTTGAGGTAAAAAATTTTTTTGTTAATCAGTTTCCTGTTTAAGAAAAGCCTGATTTTATTGCATATATTTATTGCTTTTGCTTAACAAAATTTTGGTACAATTGATGTTTTTTCCATTATTTGTGTATGGATGTATGTGTGATTCAATTGTTTATGGTTAAGAAAAACTATTGTTATCTTGCTTTATGGTTTGGTATCAATTGTTTAGGCTTACGAAATTACGATGCAATTGCGGTACTATAATGCCTATGTTTGTTTCAATTGCTTTCGGTTGAGGTAAATAATTATGCAATTTGATTAATTTGTTTGTATGAATTGTTTATGGCTTAACAAAAGGGTTTTCGGGATCAATTGTTTAGTCCAATTCGATTCCGAATAAGAGAAACTAAGTTAATTATGATCTTAGTTAGACTCATCAAAGTGGAGGTTTCGGTTATTCAAGTCTAATCAAATGCCTTAATAAGAAATGCTAGTTAACTAATCTAGTACTTGTCTTGTTTAAAATTAAAAGGTCTAAGTTATTATTTGAATAATTAGAACCCGATGAGAAAAATAAAGTTAATTATGATCTTTATTTTGGTCTTATCGAACAAGCGATTGTATTTGTACAATAGGTTTAGCAAAAGAACTAAGGTGCTTAGTCAATTTTTGATTTGCTAAACTATTAGGGAAAATTGCTTCGGGCAATTGTTTCCTGGGTAACATATCAAAACAAAATTACTTTGTAGTTTCGGTTTTGATACTGGTTATCTAAAATGGTGGGTGGAACCCTCGTGCTTAACTCTTATAGGTTTTGCAAGTCTTTTAAGATTTGTAAGATCCTTTCGGTTTGTCCTTTATTTGCTCGTATCTTTGTCATTTTGTAACGAAAATTGGGAGAAATATATGGAGTAAACAAGTGATTTGGTATCACTAAGGAAAGGACAATGGTGCTTAAACGTTATATCTAACGAAAGAGTAAAGCATAGACTAAGGGGGAGTAACATATCATATTGATACTTGTGGTTATCTTAACTACAAAGGAATAACAAAGACGTGCTTATTAAAAATCTACCTATCTTACCTTTAGGGGGAGTATTAGCTTTGTTATAATAATGTCAACAACGACATTTATGGATTGAATGTATACATATTATTTCAAACGTATGTGTAATGAATTCTTGTAATATGTTTATCCATATGATGTAAGAGTTTTGTCACTAAAATGGACAAAGGGGGAGATTGTTAGAGCATAGCTCTGTTGAACCCACCAAGCGTTGGTATGTCAAGTTTGGTTGCCATATTTTAGTGAATTAAAACTCATTTAAAGAGTTGCTTGATTATTTACTAGAGTCAACTTCGTATAAGTTAGCTAGAAAGTTACTAGGATATGAGACTTACAAGTATTACGTGAAGACTTGAAGAATGTGAAGAAGTAAAGAACTACAACGATGACATAATACTTCCACTTTAGGTTAGTAATATTTGACTTGAACTGTTTCATTCCTAACGTATCTTTCAAGTCGTGCATATTGAAAACATAACTTCAAAGCTGTGAATGATTATACTCTAGTTAGACATAGTATTAAGGAATTATAATACGAAGTATAACGTCTATCTTTTGAACTTCGTATATAAGACTTCGACATAATCGTATGAATGCTATTGTGATTATGTATGGGTATGGGTGAATATTTCGTCCTAGGAAACAATGTTTAACATTCGTTTAAAGGAAGTACATTCATCAACTTGCTTTGTGAATCGAAAGCGAAATCGCTAGGCTTATTGGTATTGTTATTCAGTGCAAATATTTGGATTACCAATATGTGTGTTTAGTATAACCACTCATAACTTGTTTATGTGTCTTGGTAAAACTATTCACAATGCCTGACTTTTGTATTGGTATGACTTTTATTAGTGAAACCGATCTTAAGTAATCACCTAAGATGGTATAACCGAAATGTTGTAATTGATAGACATTGGGGAACCGATCCTAGTAAGAGGTGCAACCGATCACAAGAGGGTATCGATCCTTGTAAGAGGTGAAATAAGTTTTTAGTAATTGGGGAACCGATCCTATGACTTGTGCAACCGAATACAAGTTAGATACCATAAATATGTGGTAACCGATCCAAGTACCTAGTCAACCAAATTTTGGTAACTAGCGTGACTAATATTAGTACCCACATGGAGGTAGAACCGAAACTTGTTTTGGTAGGACCGTGAAACCCGTGATTGGTGATTTGATAGGATAATCAATCACATAGTTCTTGGAAGTTAGATGAACCAATTCTAAACTTGTTTGGAAGTGTGGAAAATTGGTTCCAAGATTGTAAATATGAAAAAGGATTTACCAAGTAAAGATGTCGACATACTTTGAACATGTGCAGTAACTCTTATTTTTTTATTGTTCAAAGATATTCCTTAATAGCTAAAGGAGAATCGCGGATCGAAATAAATTGAGAATCTTTTAATTAAAGTTTTTAGTTTTTATATGCTTTTAATTTCCAGCAATTAAATGCATATCTTTAGAAAATAAAAATTAGTAATATGCATTTACTAATTGGAGATTTTCTACTGAGATTTCGGTAATTATATTTGGACAATGCATTTCCAGGAATTATGAAAACCGTATTTGGACTTTATTTCATATCTTTTAGAATATTCGGTTTCAAAAATTCCTTGGCTTCCAAACTTCCTTGGTCTATAAATATTGAAGTTTGCATTTTCAGCAAACTAATCCTAAGAGCCAGCAAAACTACCTAGTTGTGTTGTTACTGGTGGAGCCGTCTATTCGGAGAGGAAAGTACCCTAATTAGGCGAAATCTCTTACGACCGCTCGTTTTAAAGACTTCTCTGGGATTGGGAAGCTCTACGAGTACCGTTGGTGGGAAACTAGATAATTGCAGTTTACTATTAGTTTTCGATTGATTTGATTGACTAACAGTTGTTGAACTTTGATTGCAATTAGTTTGTTTATGCTTAAGAATCTTCTCTTCTGATATAAGATTCACTCAAACTAGATCGAAGTGTCGACGGGGATCTTTAGAACTGTTTGTAGATCTAAAGACGTCTTGTGATAATTCATTGTTAACAGACTCTTTTATGTGTGTGATTGATCACAAGAGATTCAAGTTGTTTGTGTGCAGGTGTTTATTGAAGATCTAAGAATATTTGAAGACAAATAAGATTTCTTATTTGAGTTCATAATCTTTGGTGTGCATGAAACTTGATCGGCTGGGGATCCAACTATAATCGGTTTATCGTTGTGATAACCTTGATTGATTAGTTGAGTAGATCGGCATCAATAAAATTCTTTGTGATTCAAAGTATTTATTGCATAGACTAAAACAATTACTTTGGTAGTTGTTGAAGAGATAGATCTAAGAACCTGACAAAGGAGTTTATTGGGAAAAATGGAAGAGACTTTTTTCAAACTCATATCATGTTGTTTGAAAAGAGTTGTTACCGAACAGATTTGTTCTTCCTTATCTGTTTGGAATACGAACCAAAGGAATTTTTCCAAGTGCGTGACTTATTACAAGTTGGAGGCGCAGGGATACTGAGGGAACTAGGTGAACTATAGGTTTAGTTGCTTGGTATCCACTATACGAAGTTGGTTTAGATTTTGTATAGCGGCTTAATTCCGAGAGTATTCAATTCTGGACTAGGTCCTGGGGTTTTTCTGCATTTGCGGTTTCCTCGTTAACAAAATCTTGCTATGTCTTTTACTTTTATATTTATTCAATTGTAATTGTTTTATTATAATTATAAGTAAAATACACAAACGTTAATTCCTATTTACTTGATTGCAATCTTATTGTGTTTGGTTAAGTCCGAACCTATTATCAAGTAAACATACTTCGTTGTTGTATTTTCTCGATCTTGTTTCTATAGTTAATCACGCAAGTTATCTTGTTGTCATATTATCTCGATCTCGTATCCATAGATGATCACACGAAGTGTGAACTGATTAGTTGTATTGTCTCGACTCAGTCCATAGACAATCACTCTCGGAGAAAGGACTTATAGGTGGAAAAGTTTTAGATTGAGGTATATTTGGGTACCCTCGTCTTTTCACCATCTCTAATGGTCTTTGTGGTAAGAGTGTTGATTGGAATGAAGGGAAATTTCCTACTACTCATCTTAGTCTTGCTTTGATGTCTTTTGGAAAACTTGGTATCTCTAATCTATGTCCCTCCATGATTGAGAATTCTCGTCGGAGTCTTGAGTTTACGGAGTTGGTCTATTTCCTTGAGTTGGGAACTCAAAGTCTCGACATTTGTGGGTTTATCATTTATTAAATGTTGTTGATGACGTCTTACAACAAGAAGTTAGGCTATCCTTGCTTGATTGAGCATATTCGTCGTACATTCTTCATTTCTCCCATTGGCAACTCTATTGGAACTCCAAAGCTTGTTCTCCCTTGTACTTTCAAACGTATGAAGGAAAATGCTTGCAAGAGACAAAGATGCGACACACTTGTTGACTCATTTGGTTCTTCCTCCGTGGAGATTCTTCATCAAATTCACAAAGGTGTTTGTAAAATTGATGCTAAGATAAGGTGTATGCAAGAACAATTAAATGTGATTGCCACTAAGTTTCCTGAAATCAAGGAAGACATGGATAAGTTTCGTGCCACATTTATGGTCTCCGATTATTAAGATGATGATTAGACTTCCATGCTTTATCTATTTTGTCTAGGAAACTTCTTATGAGAATTTATTCATGTGTTTTAAGAAGGATAACTAGGGTTTGGAATAACCATTATTGTGAGTACACATAGCTATTTCCAACGATTTTCATCTTGCATTTTTTTTAGATTTATTTATTTAAATTCTAAAGTTGATTTGGAAGATGATTTTGCAGTATTAATCTTTATGGTTTTATATATTGCAACTTGCTATGGGATATGTGTGTTTGCGTCCATGAACTGTGATTATCCCATACATGGTCAAAAGTCAAGTCTTTCATATGTCAGTATGCAAGTATTGATAAAAGATTGAATGAGCTTTTGACAAGCAAAAGTTAAGCCTTTTATGTCATTATGCAAATATTGATGGAAGAAAGGATGAACTTTTGTTTACAAAGATTAAGTCTATTATATGTCATTGTGAAAATAGTGATGAAAATAGAATAAATCTTCGTGCATTCCGCAGTATTGATCTTCCCTAATCCATATCTTTATGTAAATATTGTGCGGCTCCGTAAGTTTCCTTATGAGAGCATTTCCGATTAAATTAGTCATGGGTTCTCTTGTGGTTAATTTAAGTGAGATTTTTGGATACAAATTCATGTTTCATGTGATTTTTTAATGTCCAAAGAAATCCTTCTTTTTTTGTGAAAATAAGGTCGCTCTTGTTATTCTTTTGGGAATGACATTTTATGGGGGGGGAGTTCTTAATTGAACTTGTGCTTAATTGCCAAATCTTTGTGGGGAGAGCGGCTATGGAATATTATAGGGGTTATCTTGTATCTTTATAAACGCCTTGATGAATGCATTTAGTTTCGACTATATGATTGCATCTAAACAAGTTGATATGTGCTTTTGTTTTGGTCATGAAGTATCTCTATGGAGATTTCATTAGGATCCCACTAATTTTCGTACCTTTGCCAATTTTATTGACAAAAAAAGGGAAATTAATGTGTAGTTCACACTACAAATACATATGGTTTTCGGATCATTATGTAAGGGGGAGTGGTTTTCATGTGAGATGAAGTATTGACTAAGGGGAAGTGATACATATCACCATAGTATTGTTGTCAAAGTGGTGATACAATTGAACTTTGATGTTGTGTAATAATACTATGATACTGTATAACAATGATTGAGAGCTATTGTTTTCTCATTGTTATGGCTACAAATCTTTAACAACGATGATGCTGAACTAAACATCTTTAGAATCATTGGAGTACTTGGAAGTGACGACGATTTCGAGTAATGTTGAAGAACTAAGGAGATCAAGAATTTGGATGAGAAGCTACAAAGTTTATTTATTTTGTATTCCATATGTATTGATAATTTTGTCACTAAAATTGACAAAGGGGGAGATTGTTAGAGCACTGCTCGGTCGAACTCGCAAGCGTTGCTATCTCAAGCTTGTTTGTCAAGTTTAGTTGCCAAAACTATAAGTCTTGATTTCTAGTCTACTTATAGATAAGTCTCAGACTAGGATAGTAAGTGTAGTTGAGCTCTAGACTCCACGACGTTCATCATACAAAGATGAAGAACTACTCAACGAACTTGTGGAACTTCATCGACAAAAAGTTATGTGGAGACTTGAACTTATCTATCACTCAAAAGTCTATCTACTCTATCTCCTATCTTGAGACAAAAGTCGTATTGCTATATAGACTTCGATTATACACATTTGATATTTCGAGCCGAGTTTATATCGCTTATCTATTTCTCGAAATATGTGTTGGTAAGCTTTATCTTTGGCCAAGTTCATCTTTACTCGTGACGAAAGTCATGTTGATTATTTCAATAACTTGAAAATCGTTTTGATGAAAAATAGTTTGTGAATAACAACTATATAACATCCTCTAAGAAAGTTTCAATGATTGAAATGAGAGTTTAGAACATGTAACCATCTTTGGATATAAACATGGTGTGTTCTTATATTTGTGTAAAAGTCCAAATTCGAGAACCCAAAGTATGTGTACCCGTATGCGTACTGGCGGTTGTTAGAAACTCGGGTAAGTATGCGTACACGTACGCATACTAGCGGAAAGTTCACATCAGTGAATTTCTGTTGGAGTTTGAAAGTGAAAAACAAACTCAATCCGGTTACTTAAGTATGCATACCCGTTTGCAGACTTAAGTAGGTTACTTTCTAAAATTAGTTTGTTCATGAACTAAAACATTTGTATATTAAAGAATGCAATCTTTGCAAACTGTGGCTATAATGTTCATGAATCGATTCGAGTGAATCAAAACCGATTTTGCTTTGATTGTGTCTTGTATACTTCTATAATATCTAATCAATTGAACAACTCTCTAACTAGTTCATTTGAGTCACTTGAACTAGTTATGGTGAAGATGAATAAGGTTGATATGAAAGTGCTCATATGGCTAACCATTGGTTAACTATTGTTGAACCAACTAAGTGTACACGTTTAGGTACGATTACTCAAACCTAAATGAAGTTACATTTCATTTTTGTATAAAAAGCTAAGTTCGATATAACGGTTGAAAGATATTAGCTTAAATCTAATCAGGTTTTCATCTAACGGTGAATACTGAATGCTTTGTTACCAAGGTAATTATAACGAACATCAAGCTCGTCAACGCTATTAGACCAGTCACGATACAACTAAGCCGTTATTGACCCGATTAATTAGAGAAGAACGTTAATTAATAGAAATTAATCTAACAACGATTTAGATTCGAAACTAGTACTGCTGGATAGATCTCGAAAAGTTACGCGGAATGGACTACTCGAATGTGTCATTCGGATACTGGACGAAGAAGATAACATCAGAATTGTACATGGGGAAAAAATAACCATTTTACATCTAAAAACCGCCTTGGCTGCCCCTTAACCGTTTCGAGGGCCCCGTAGTAAAACCATTTGGTTTTATCACCCTTTACGTGTCGAAGAGAACCATTTCTCTTATCTTATTTCTCTTTCTTTATTTTTCTTCTCTGTTTTTCTTCTTCTCCTCTCTGTTGATTTCAATCTCAGAGATTTGAGATTCTTCTGTTCGTGAATTTATCGTAGACCTAGTTAGCTTGTTTGATTGGAGATGAAGGTGATGGTGCTGTGGTTGTTGAGTACGGGAAGATGGGAATATGGTTGCTGCTGTAAATTCAAGCTATGGTTTCTAGTAGTTTTAATTCAAGTTGATTTCATGATGTTTAAGAAGAATTGAGAACTGGGTTTAGTTGACGGAGGTTTAATTGAAGTTTTGAAGCTGTTATGGTGATGAATCGAATTCAAGACTCAACGGAAAAGGTAAATCAGGGTTTTAAATTAGGGTTCTGATTTATTGAATTTCTTTATGAAATTGAGATTGTTTTGGTGTTATATTTTATGGGTTTGTTATTAATTAGGGTATTATGTTCTTCCCTAAATCGAATAGAAATTAGGGTTTTAGTTTATATATGAGATTCGGTCGATTAATATTAGGAGGAAGATGACGTGGTGAATTTGGGTTGTTGTTGATGTTTTAGAGTTAGGGTGTGTGACAAGAAAAGGATGAAGATGAGAGTTATGGAATGGAAAAGATAGAGTGGTGTTTATAGTTTATGAAAGTTGAATTACTGGAAATGAAGATGAGTTAGACAGTGAATTTGTAAATAGTAGTATTGAGATTTGAAGAAGCTTGCAGTTTTGTGGGTTATGGTTTTCTTGGCTTGAGGCTGTGGTAGTGTTATTGATCTGGTAGGGATATCAATGACTGGTGGTGTTGTTCGTATTGATTGAAGAGGAACTGATTAATGGTGGTGTTGATGCAATGAGAGCTATAGTTACAGCCGATGGAATCTAAATGTGCAGGGGTCTTAAATGAATGGTGATTGTGGTTAGCGAGTTGAAGTGGTAGCAGAACAGAGAATTAGGTTTGGTGGTGTTTGACTGTTGAGTTGTGTTGCAATGGCAGTCCAATGGCTGTGGGAGTTGGTATTAGAGATGGTGTTGGTTATTGTGTTGTTATTGGAGTTCCTGAGTTATGTCTCAAATGATGAAGTTGTATGTTTGCTGGGTGATATGGCTCAACTTGGTAATGCTATAGGATGCAGGGAAATACCTGAGATGAATATTTTATTAGTGTTGAAGTTGATGGTGTTGGTTATTGTGTTGTAATTGGAGTTCCTGAGTTATGTCTCAAATGATGAAGTTGTATGTTTGCTGGGTGATATGGCTCAACTTGGTAATGCTATAGGATGCAGGGAAATACCTGAGATGAATATTTTATTAGTGTTGAAGTTGATGGTGTTGGAACTGAACTACAAGCATGGATTACCATTCATATTAGGAAGACTTGCTTCTATTAGTGAAATGTTAGATCCCAAATTTTGTTTAGAAACTAATAGAGTATCTTTTCCCATAATTAGAACCATTTATCTATTAAATTAGAAATGAATTTAAATTGTAAAAGTAATTAAGATAATAGTTCGGCCATTAGTGTTAATAATAATAAATGATAATAGGATCACTAATAATCATAACAAAAGTAATATTAAAACTTATCAAAAAGTATTGTAATGAACTTTATCTAATTAAAATCTCATTATCAGATATTTAATGATTAAAATAATAATTAGGATCAAGTAGCTACGCAAAATTATTAATAATTATCTATGGCCAGATTTTGTAAATAAAATAAAATTAGAAATACATTCTTTTGCATTGAAATCAGATAGATAATATAAGAGTTATTAAATTAAACCTAAGAATGTACATATATATATATATATATTATGTAAAATAAAAAGACTAAATTTCTTAGTAATCTTATACCCAAATTATTTTTTTGTTCGATAACTGATTTAGTAAATTATTAAAATTAAATAATATGAAGAAATAATAATAATGTTTGGATGCCTAGTATAATATAAGGTATGCGAGGCTTGTCATCAAAAGATGTGGGAATCGATAACAAACTCTCTTGTATTCATTATTGTTTTACAAATCAATCTTTGTGTTGTGAAATTCATGCATATCCTTTTGTGCTTGGTGTGGTGTGAGATGTGTGCCGACACAATATCAGTATTCTATGGCTAGGGCGATACACCGCAATATTATTATGGCTAGGGCGATACACCGCAATATTATTCTTCCCTTATGTGCGGCTACACACATCTCATACATGGATGTTTACTGTCATTTATGAATGTCTATGAAGAAGTTTCTACTTTATGTTTCATTGTCTTTCCTTGTATTACCGACTTTTGATAAAACTTGCATTGTCCTCGAATCATATTAATGTTTACTTGAAAGCTAGTTATTATTTCTACTGGGCACCCCTTTTAGGGATGATGTGCTCACCCATTCCCACTTTCAGTTTCAGAGACAAATCAAGATGTGCATGTGACGATGAAAGCTTCAAAGAATTATTTACGTTAGTTAGTTAGCTTTCGCTATATTTATTATGTGTTTGTATTCCATTTGTAGATCAACTCACTATTGAATATGTATCATTTGAGAGGAGTTCTTGTATATGTATTTCAGAGCGGGGCTAGTTTTTGGGTTAAGTTTTGTAGCATATTTCTTAATTGAATGTTTAAGTGAATGATTGGATTATTAGTGCCTCTATTTTTAGCTAATTTCTTGGATTAGACAGCTGCTAGCTTAGGGTGCGCTACAGTAACTTAGATTGCAAACCCTGATTTGGAAGACTATATAAAGGAGAACTCTATCAATTGGGAAACCTAATCCCCACACCTCATGTGTGATACTAGTTGTATAAGCTAGAGCCGATTCTCCTTTAACCTTAGGTTTTTCACGAAACCCTGTAGGTTAACGACTTAAAGACTTCATTGGGATTGTGAAGTCAGACCCAACTATTTTCTCTGTAGTTGCATGATCTGATCTTGCTGTTTCTATCGTGATTGAGTAAAATCGTAAGATTGGCTTGAGATTTATATCTCCGATAGGAAAGATAGAAAAGTAGTCACAAACACCTTCGTCTCATCGTTTGTGATTCCACAATATCTTGTTTCGTTAATCGATTAAGATTATTGTGAGGTGATTGATAATTCAAGGTTGTTCTTCAGGAATATAAGTCTGGGTTATCGACTGGTTCCTGTTCACCTTGATTTATCAAAAGACGGAACAAAACTCGTAGGTTTATCTGTGGGAACAGATTTATCTATTCAATAGGCTTTTCTGTGTGAGACAGATTTGTTTATCAAGTCTTCGACTTTGGGTCGTAGAAACTCTTATTTGTGGGTGAGATCAGCTAAGGGAATCAAGTGCGTAGTATCCTGCTGGGATCAGAGACGTAAGGAACGCAACTGTACCTTGAATCAGTGTGAGATTGATTAGGGTTCAACTATAGTCCAGACCGAAGTTAGTTTGTAGTAGGCTAGTGTCTGTAGCGGCTTAATACATTGTGGTGTTCAAATATGGATTAGGTCCCGGGGTTTTTCTGCATTTGCGGTTTCCTCGTTAACAAAACTCCTGGTGTCTGTTTTATTTGTTTTCTGCATTATATTTTGTTATATAATTGAAATATCACAGGTTGTGCGTTGAATCGATCAATTGATAAATCCAACCTTTGGTTGTTGATTGAAATTGATTGATCCTTGAACATTGGTATTTGGCACTGTTCAAGTTATTTCTCTTGTATTCAATCAGGCTCGCAAATTCCTATTTGTTTGAGTGTGGATTGAATTGAGAAATTGAGATATAACTCTTTGATATACTTTTATTAAGATTGAGTCTGACTGTCTAGTTGATTTTCTTAAAAGTATATTGGAGTTAGTCCATACAAATTGCTAAGCGAAATATTGGGTGTGGTTGTTGTACCCCGCTTTTTCAATTAAAACTTTTAAAATTATTGCTTAAATAGATGAATTAGATCCTCATTTTATAGTTAATCTCTTAGATTAGTCAGCTGCTAGTTTAGGGGGCGCTACAACTTACTCATGTCGGTAAATGTTATCTTTGTTCCTAGTCATTGTGTATCATTATAGTCCTTGTGTAGTGATCAGAATTTAGGACTTACTTGGTATTGGATTTATTTTTGCGAATAGTGAGTAAGCTCTCTCTTGATATGCTTGTTTTAAAATTCCACAAGTCCCTCCTTCACAGACAAATTTCCACGGTCTGTAAAATATTCTAGATATTCATTTTTGCTGATCTTTGAAATTAAAATTTATTTTCCATCTTTTACTGATTTTTGGAACTTTTGGATCTTTTTTACGTTTCCTAAATCCTTTCTATCTTTTGATTGACGTGCCAAGTAAAAGACATCACATTCACACCCAAAATGGACTTGACGTGCAATAGCCACAGACTCACAAGGATGTTTAAGGTTCTTATTCACAATATTGTTTTCCTTGCTCTAACTCAACATGGGTCATCTAACATCATTTATGCAATCAACATCAACTAAGTTTTGCTCTACAGGCTTTGTTTTAAAGCAGTTGAACAAGACTAGAATTGCTTTAATTCCTAAAGTCAAGTCTTCATTCAAGCCTGAAAGTTACATGCCAATAGCTTTGAGTAATATTTCATACAGATTTTTTCCAAGCTGCTTATGTTCCTAAAATAGCTGAAAATATATCTTCGACCCATAAAGTTGTTCATTGTATAAAGAGAAAACCTGGAAAAGGTGGTCATATAGCTTTTAAACTTGTCAAATGCCTTCAATCGCCTTGAAGGGTCATTTCTAATGAATGTCACATAAAAATGGGTTTTAGTGACAGATGGTTCTCTAGTTTACCAATGCATTTGTACAACAAAAATTCCTGTTATGCTAAATGGTGATCCTTGTCAACCTTTATATCCTACAAGAGGGTTGAGGCAGGGAGACAATCTTTCCAGGGTTAACAATAAGGGAAGTTAAAATAGCTAACTGAATTCTGATAGGAATCAACTCTTCAAATTTCTAATTAGAATTAACTAAACAAAGTACTATTGAAAAACTAACAGGCACCATACCATACCCGAGTAAAAAGTAACTTGTCATCCAAAACCTTGCTTAGCCAAAACATTGGAGGGTGTTAATCCCACGGAGCTAATGCACCACCACCTTGATATAACTATAACTATGTGTTAATGACACTAATAATGTCTCATGAGCAGGCATGCTTTAATGAGGGCTAGAGAAAGAAGCAAATTTGCATATCATAGAATACAAAAACCACCACCTCATACTGCCTGAAACAGTGTTGACACTGATTTTTTTTTTCAAACTATTTCAGATGTAAATGCAAAATGCCAAATAATCTTTCAAGTTTGATGAAGGGTTAGCAAACAGAGTCAAACATGAAACCCTAGTTTAGTGAGTTATCTGAGAAATTTAACAACTAGTAAAGAAGAGAATAAATCAGTGGATATTAGCTACACCTCATAACAAATCGTAATGAGCACTCACATCCACCTGTAAGGATATTCCGAGACCAAGCATAACATCCATCTCAGATTTCTAACAATTTCTATGAGAGAATACATAACTGGCAACTGCAGCACAAACAGCTCCACTTCCATCTTGCCACCATAATACTCCCTGCAACAAATATAAGCGCATAAGACAAATTCATCTTTTTTTATACCACAAGTTCAGTATCACAATGTCTGCAGAAAGGGATGGAAGAAGCAGTGAAAACTAAGTGGGATACACAGCAAAACAAGTCCAAGGCCAAGGTATGTTTGTCTGTTAGTCGTGTTTATGCTTCACGGGAAATAAAAACTCTTCTTAGTTAGTTATACAAATGCGAGTATCAAGTTCCAAACTGCAAGGTACCTAAACATTTCAACAATGAGGAACCTACGACCTATCAGTTGACTAATAGCAAATTTGCAATTAAAATTAGAGGCAAGATTCTGCAAGTGGTTTCACCACATAACTTGTTACGTAAAATCACATATAAGGTGTAATTTAAACAGATCTGTAAGATTCTGTAAGTGGTATAATCAGTGTCCATGTGTAAAAGATTCTGTAAGTGGTGTCAAAGGGATTGTAAACATGAGTGATAATTCTTGTATACTCAAATTATGAATTAGGAAACAAATTGCACATGCAAAGATGCAATAATTAACTGTTTCAAACCTAAAGGGCAATCAGCATGAACCCTCACAGTATTAATCACCAGTTTTTCCCGGGTGATTGCTTATTATTCTGCAAAGCTTATCACACTCAAGTCAACTGTCTTCTGGGAATCATTAACAATTTCAGTGTTTGTTCAGGGAAGCTTATTAAATTTTCTAAATCAAGCGTCTCTTTCAGCAAAAAATTGGACATTTTTATTCGAAGAGATATTGTATGCTGGTTAATAGAATGGATTTACATGAGACGTACCTTAGTCTTCCCTTATTTATAATCTAGAAGAAGAGAATTCCTTTTGGTTCCATTGTGGACAAGGTTCAGACTAGATTAGCAACATGGAAAGGCAAAACTCTCTCAAGCTGGTAGAACTACAATGGTGAAAAATATGTGCTTAAATCTATGACTACTTTCAAGCTTACTCAAAATTCTGTCAATAAGCTCAATTCGATTCAGTCCCAACAAAGGTCTTCATCTTATTTCTTGGCAAAAAATCTGCTAAGCCAAAGAAGAGGGTAGTCTAAATCTGACAGACCTTAATTGCTAATGACAATTTTGTCAAGGTAATTTACCTTTGCACGCGGCTCCTAAAAGAGATTTAGCTGGGCTCGGAGGAGTCTAAGCTCTGGTGATCTCATTAAAAGACATAGCTTTTGGCTTCTAGGAAATGTTCAAAGAACAGATATATGGAGGGACAGATGGGGTTATGGATAATAATACAATTGGTACTTCTAGCCACACCAAAGTCGGGAATCTCTTTTATTCCTCAGACGTGTATTGGAATTCTCAGTTATTTAGATAATGCAACTCCCAGGAGAATTTTAAGGCTCAAAATTTATCCCTATCTTGATAACAAGTTAAATCTGGTTGTTAAGCAAAGATGGAGGTTTCAGTTCAAATCAGTCTACAAAGAAGCTAGTAGACTATATAAATCTAATCAGCAGACTATATAAATCCTATAACGGTTAACAACTGAAAGCATTTGTACATGTTTGATGTGATTCCTAGAGTAAAATTATTTCTATAGAAGTGTGTGAATGACATTCTTCCAACCAGAAGTAATAAGCTTGCTGTAAGGATCCATACGATGAATCCAGTTTGTCCCTTGTGTGAATTTTGCCTGGAGACTGATATTCACTTGAAAGAAGAGATTGCAGTTTCTCTCGAAAGGTCTGGTTAACCTCAACTTCTCTGCTAGAAATGGAGATGATTCTCTAAGCAATGGGTCTTGTCTTGGCTGGATAAGATGAAAATGGGTTTGTGTAGGAAAGAAGATGTTACTACTCGTGCTTACACATAGTGGTGGTTTGGAAGACGAGATGTTCTCTCGTCTTTCAAAACAAGAAACCGAATCCGCATCAAGATGTCTCAGGACTGAAGGCTTTTATTCTTCACATTTATTACATTCTATTAAGGAATCAATAGCTAGAACCTTAAAACCTAGACAGGCTATACCTATTAACACATGGACTACATGTCAACCTAATTGCCTCTTTATGAACTTTGCTGGTTCTTTTGACTCTCTAGCTAAACAGGGAGGCATTGGTAACGCTTCGTGACCATGTAGGGCTTCAAAATGTATTTACTTGGGTGGTGCAGTGAGTGCTGAGCATTCGGAGAGACTGGCTCTTGTTGGAGAAGAGAAGAAGATAAACATAGACAGATAATACATATATATATATATATATATATATATACCAATTCCAACTCAAGACGTATTCTCAGCGTTGTATCTGACAGAAGACCTGTATTCCACAATTTAGAGAAGAGAATAACGACATAACCAAAATGTGTTTGATAAATTTTAAGTATTGAAGACTTCAGTCACCATCTTGCAATAATCGAATACATTACTTTCATCAAGTGTTAGTACTACACTAATTTAGGTCTTGTGTTTTACTATCAGATTTAAGAACAAGGAACAAAGGCTAACCAAGAACCATAAATGCACAATAAGCTTCTGAAAACATTCTTCTTGCTAAATCCAGTAATTGGTAAATGAGAAGCTTATAAGAAAACATAACAAACAAACTAAAATAACTAACCTCGCAAAACTGTTTTCTCGCAACAGATACAGAAACAAGAGAAGTACCTCACAAAATGAACAGGCTAGTTAGCAAAAGCTTTTTCTGCACTCCTCAGCAATGGAGAAATAATACCTTGAATCTCTTGCAAAGAATTTTGTATACTTATTTCTTCCATGAGTGAACGCTTAATATTCCGAACATATCCCTTCAAAGTATCCGAACTTTTAATATCTTCAGCTCGCATCTGTGCAACTCTCTTTGTTAATCCAATTAAGAAACCAGCATATCTAGGCATGGTACAATACTAATGCAAGACATTCAATAACAAACAAAGTTCATCTTCGTCCAGATTAGAAACGCACTTTAACAACTTCTTCCTTGCAACCAATTCTTCCATTACTGCCACCATATCATGTGGCGACTTCCCATTCAACACAGTTACCAAAGCTTCCTTATGCTTAAACTTCCTCAAAAGCTTATCATGTTCGGTTGCCTTCACTTTTGCTTGTCTCTTAATCAGGTAATCTCCTCGATAAGGTTTCTCGCTTTGACTTCGTTGAAAGTATCGGAAACTGGTCGGCCTAAAAGCTCGCTTCTCTGGTACTGAACTAATACTATATTCCCCCAACTCCTTTCCACTAACACCATCGACATCCTTCTTTTTCTTTTTACCAGCATAAATAACACCATTAGAAGTACCAATAACCCTCACAGACGAATCACTGGAAACACCAACAGACAACAACGGCGCAGGATACCTCATGGAATGTGTAATCTTTAAAGCCGAATAGTCAAACACTTTCATATACCCATCTAACCCAACACTTAAAAGTCTACTCTCATCAGACTCTGGACTCCCATCTTTCAAAATTTTACCAACACAAATCGAAGTCACGGTCTTATTATGACTTTCCATAGCATAAATTAATTTCCCTCCACTAGTAACATCCCAAATTTTGACAGAATTACCACCAGCAGTAGCTAATAAACTACCAAATGGTATAGTACCAAAAAAAAAAAAAAAAAACTACCAAATGGTAAAAATATCACATCCTCAACAGGCTTACCATGGTTAATATTCATAGTAGAATTCATAGACGAAACCCTAGTATCCCATAACTTAACTGTATGATCATATGAACCAGTAACAAACAAATCAGAACTTAAAGGAGACGATGCCCCAGACCTTACATAATCTTTATGACCCTGGAAACTAAGCAACTCAGTTTCAGAAGCCACGTCCCAATACTTAACAAATGTATCATCACCTCCTGAAAACAAATGAAGATTATCAAATTTGGGATACTTAACACAACGAACAGAACGATAATGACCTTTCAATCGACGAAGTGCTGATCGAGTTTTAAGATCAAAAACTTGAACATCTCCTGATTCACCACCAAAAGCAACAAGTTTCCCATCATGACGGTAACTAGCAGAGTATGCTATATCATTAAAGGAAGTAAATTTAGAAGTGGGTTCCAAGGTTTGTGAGCTGTAGAGTGTTGCTGAAGCTGAATAAGTTGTGATGAAATCATTTGTTAAAGGGGAGAAATCGATGGATGTGATTGGGTAAATTAGGTTGGGGATTTGAGTGGTTTTGTATGATTTTTTCCAGTATTTTGATTCTGTTGTTGACGTGGGTTTCTTTGATTTTGGTTTTAGTCTTGATTGTACTGGATAGGTTTTCCCAATCTGTACTTCCGCCATTGAAGAAGATTTTCAGGGCTCTCTTTTCTGTCGGGTGTGAAATCATTTTAGGGCTTTGTTTTTCTGTCGGGTGTGAAATAATTTTAGGGCTTTGTTAGGGTTTTAGAGCAATTCTACGGCAATGGCCAAATATCAAAATTTGTTCAGCCAGGTGGATGACCAAAACTGAGTTTTTCATTATGGGAAATCATAGGGCGTCATTACAATAGACGCGCGTTTTAGGAGATGACGCGGGCGCTCAAAGGGATGACTTGGGCGACTTTGGGGACGACGCGGGCACTCGAGCTGATGACGCCCAGTCATCTGGTCTACTAGTATTCAACTTGTGCTTTCCCATCGTCTGACCAAACACTACTAGTGTTCAACTCAGTTTGGAACGGGAGTGCGTTACACGTATTGTGGTTAATATATTAATATTAATGTTGTCGGAATGTCGCATTTTAATTAATACCAAATACTAGTGGTCAACTAAGTCTGATCCCGATGGAAAATTTCTACCATTACCAACTAACATAAAGAGAATCAAACAATTTGTTTGCCACATGAGCAGTTGGCGACTTCAAGGCTGACGCGGGTGCTCAGGAGGATGTTGCTGGCGTTTTGTCTGAAAATGCGCGACAGAGAGAAAAACTCGGGTGCTCACCTTGGCTGTCGCCCGAGTTATTGGTCGGCGCGCTTTCTTACACCAGACGCGCTCCTACTGGAGTGTCTCAATGTTGAACATCTATTTTCTTGGTTTGTTCATCCCATAGGGGGATCAAAATGAACAAACTCTAGGTTTGTTCATCCCATAGGAACTGCCCTTGGGAGGAGCTATTATTCTGTTTCTGTTATTTCCTTATAAACCCTTGGTATTTTTTATGGGAAAACTAGCCCTTAACCCGTGCCGTAACGGCACGGGCCATGATAATGGTTTATTTTTAATATATCGTATAATTTGTGTCCTGAATACTTATCAACTCATTATGATTTAATATGTGTTTGTCATAAAAATAGTTGAGATTTTTTATTTTATTTTCCTTTAATATTTTACCGCCGAAGATTTGCTCAAAAGAACATGGAAGATTTGCTGAATACTTCCGGACACTTTTTTAGTTAGGTTCATTGCTTATAATGAGATAATGCTCTACATGAACATGGAAGTTTAAATATTTTTTGGAAATATGTCATCAGCAGCGCTCATCTCAGTGAAATCAACTAATCAA
Source organism: Papaver bracteatum (assembly GCA_023529315.1). Taxonomy (NCBI): domain Eukaryota; kingdom Viridiplantae; phylum Streptophyta; class Magnoliopsida; order Ranunculales; family Papaveraceae; genus Papaver; species Papaver bracteatum. The sequence continues at coordinate 82,677 of JAJJWX010002128.1, forward strand.
TATCGTCCATAAAAGTCTCCACATGTTCCTATTTCGCTCCAGCTGACTCATCTATCATGATCATGTTGTCGATCCTCCAAATAGGCAGAGAATAGTATTTTTTTGCATCGAACGAATGATACAAACTATCCAATGTGACATGATTTTCCTGTAATTTTTCAACACCCATTAGATGACACTGTTTAAAATGCGTACCCATTACCTTTTCGAAGGGATCGCATATATGCGAACCTCTGCCATTAAATATTCAACAAAGTATTGTGCCCAACAATTTTTCTTAACGAAGGCTTTGGTAACTTCAAAAGTCTTGGACATTTTATCACTTCCGTATGTTCCTACCTTCACTTGGAATACAATCTGGATACACATTACCTCATAAAGAACCTTGAACACATTGTACTCCCTGATCCTATTTCAAATTAATAGGTTGTCAATAGATCCTTTACCAAAAGTTGACATATTCTACGTTGAATATTTATAAAAAAAAATTATGGTATTGTGGATCGTTGCTTTCTAAGATCGTAGTTTTCAAAATTGGCCTCTTCAAGTCCCACGGTTTTCTAAGTTTATATATCTTGTTGTTTTTTTAACATTTTAGTTAGCCATATTATGTTTGTTACTAACTTTAAACTTTAAACTTGATGTCATCTTCTACTATGAACTTTACGTGATTTCATAATCGAAATAGTTATACCTCTTTCATTCGTATCAAGTAATCCGTTGTATATCCCAACAATTCTTCTACAACAATTCCTTTCTTTTTCCGTTTCCGGACCATCTGTAGCCATTATTGTCAAACACAATCTGTCTAATTTTTGTTGATGTTATGTATTTGCAATGTTCATTTTTCTTAAATAAATAAATTGTGGAAAAACTATAAAAAAAAGAACATAAGTATTACATCGGGTCTAAGTTACTATATACAAAATATAGGACAATCGCTTTTGGTGCCTTGTTTCCTCAAATTCCTCGTTGCATTCTAAACAGTACATGCAACACCAATTATTTGCGAAGTGAGCTATTTGCGCAAGTGTGGTCAATGTAAATGTATCCCTTGCATGTAATAATAATAACAACACGTCAATTTTTTTCAAGGAATCCAGTTGTAAATGGTATGAATCTAATAGATTTGAATTATACCTCAATCTTAGATATCATCTTCTTCTCACATAACATAGCAATTGAGGAAGGACAAATCTTGACCACTCTTTACATAGGAAGAGTTAGCCAAACTATGTTTTGCAACTGTCTTACGTGAAAATTATTACTAATCCATATTTTAGTCAGCTCCTATCGAAGCCGATCTAATTAGTCCTATAGAAAGTTAATCTTAAATTTTTGACCTTATCTCTTGACCAAATTACTGAAGTATTCCCAGTCATGTTCTGCATTGTGTGATCTACCCATCTGTGTCTAATCTACCTTCTAACCCAGTGAATGAAACCTATCCATATTGATCCGTAATTTGATATTGTTGATTTGTCATCAAGAGGTCGCATGATTTGAGAATGTAAAATATAAAAAATATATTTTATAAACATCGGAACCGAAATTTAGATTTATGATTTAGAGTTTTTTATGATGATTTTGATGAACAAACATAATTTTCAAACAAATATTTTAGAATGCAAATATATTTTCCCGGTCAATAAGGTTTTATATCGGGAATTGAGTGAAAGTTGTTGTCTTTGTAGGTAGTTGTCGCGAAACAACTCGACATTGATGGTCTTTCGGGAAAAAGAATGTAATAGTACTTGAGAGAGCGATAATGTTCTCTTACGCGGGTACACCAATTGCCTTTATATAATATATGGGTGATCGAACAATCATGATCATATTGTCTTATACGTTCCGGTATCATCCTCGAAATATTTGGTTTTTGTCCTTAATAATTGTGCTAAAAACAACCAATTACATCTTTCACAATACAATGTTGCATGTTTTGTGAAGATTATTTTTTTACTTGGTCAATAAAACTCACTAAAAAGCAAAAACTATTATTATATATACACTATTATTACCAACACCCACCACCATAACCCTCCACCATAAAAACAATCCACCGCCACTATTTCTTCCACCAATAGTAATGTTACCGCCTCCACCATTCACAAACACCCGCCACCGCTTATACTAACCCTACTTCCACTACCACCATTAGAATTAATATAGTTTTTAGTAAAATTATTTATTAATAAAATTATGTATTTATGTTAGATTATTAAAGGGACATTTATAATAGAAATTTAATTAATCATTATGAACAATCAATGAGACACTAATTAATAACACGTTTAAAAATGGTTAAGTTGAACAGACCCCAGTGATAAATTTATCTTTGCCAAGGAAAAATCATGACCACTCTATACATAAACAAATCGATAATAAATAATTTCATGTGTTCTGATCTTGATTCGTGTCGTTCGTTTAATTATTACATAACATGGAAATTGATTGCACCAATTTTTTAAAATGGACATGTGTTTTACCGAGTTTATTTTAACATTAGAATGATCAACCACGTTTTATACTTTATATAATATAACGTTACACATTTTGTGGCGTTACAAAATTAGCATAATATGTTTTTGTTCACCAATACCCGCCACCTCCATAAAACCATATGAATCCACTTTTTTTATCCACCGCCACCTAGTGGCGGAGCCAAGGGTTGGTTAAGCTGGCTCTAACACCTTAAATTTTTAATAACTACATAATTTTTTTAGTTTATTTTATAAATAGTACTTTGTCCATATATATTTATGGTTTAGTCCACCAAAGTTTACATGTTTATTTTTATTTTTTAGAAATAGGCCTCCTCAATGTCAATTTTTGACTCCACCACTGCCACCTTCACTGCCGCCTATCCCATGTAGGTTGTTGGATGCAATTCTAATTTTCAATCACAAATGCCATGTATGAGGTTTAGATTGAGCAAAATTTCGTCAATTGATTAGTTTCATATTTTTTTTCCCGTGTATATTTTTTTTTTGTATTGCAATCGATTTTATTTTAACATTAAAAAATCATGATTTATACGATATAGTACCAAAGATAACAGGTGTACCATTTGGGTGATCCAACTACGATCATGAAAATATTGTCTTGTATGACATCATCCCTGAAATATATGGTACCTTTATTTATCAAAAGTGTTAAAATAACCAACCACATTTTCCACACTACGATGTTATCGATGTTGTAACGAAAACATAAAATTAATATTGTCCATCATTACACACCAGCATTCACCGTCACTGCTTCTTCCACCACAAACCAGGGGCGGAGTTTTGAGGAGAGAGGGAGAAAAAATTCTTGGCAAGTTGGAAACATGTGAAAAATGGACTTTCTATCCAATTTTACGATAAAAGAACAAAAATAATATAATTGTGCTTGGCTCCGCCCTTAACTACCACAATCTTTCGGCCTCCACCTCTTTTACTACTCATTGTCGCAGAAAATGTCTATTGATATTATTTATCAAAATTATTTATTAATAGAAATAAATATTATAATTAATTAAGAAAATATTTATAATTAAAAAATAATTAGTCATTTATTATGAGCAATTAGTGAAACACTAATTAATAAAACACTTTATAATGAATATATTATTTATTATGTGCAATTAGTGAAACACTAATTAATAAAGCAATTATGGTATTTAAGTTGAACAAACCACCATTGTTGATTTATCTTTTCTATCAATTCCAACCAAGGTGGAACACTGGTTAGAGGCCACTCTTATGACACAATAGGTCATGAGTTCGAACCTCCCCGTTATAATTTTTGAAATTCCATATCTTGACTAGATTATTCATATTTCATTCATAATATTGAAATTAACGCCACACGTGTGAGTTGTAGGGGGTGGTCTGAGGAACCACATCCCTTGATTTATCTTTATCTGGAAAAATCCTGACCACCACTAACAAAGGCAAACTTATCCTAGCTATGTTTTATACTAATGATCAGGGGGACACAAAAAAAAAAAATTCTCATTGTCAGGCCCACAATTAATTTTGGATACCATGACACCCATTAATATTTTTGAGACACCCATAATTATTCGAAATTATTAAAACTTGTTTGCATGACGATTTATGCATCTGCATTACGTGTTATGCATACTGTTTTTTCAGGGATAACTTGTTATGCATCCTAATTTTTTAGGGGTATAATTGGCAACACAACTTGGATATAACATATCTAAAAATCCGCGCCTTGGAATTTTACAAATTTTATATCGTTGGAAATATTTTAAAGAGAGCTACGCAACGAGTACAAACAACAATATCAAAATTTTGTTTTTCACGAAAAAATAGGAGGTGATCATTGTATTAGGGAAATTTTTCGAAAACTTGATACATAACCATTATATAGCCACTAAAAAAGATGCATAACACATTCTGCAGACGCATAACGAATTATGCAACCATTTTCTCCACTGCATAACAATTATGCATTTGGATAACAAAGTTATGCATCTATAACAAGTTATGTAACCATTGTTTTGCTTGATTTTAGTGCGTACATAAAAAAATTGATGCATAATGCAGTATGCATCCATATTTACGGATGCATACCAGGTTATGCATCTATTTTCTCGACGCATAAAATATTGTGCAACAATTTTCTCGATGCATAACGCATTATACAGTCATATTTTCGGATGTATAACAGGTTATGCATCGATTTTCTTGAATGCATAACATGTTATGCAGATATTATTATAGGTGCATAACGTGTTATTGTTGGTTTCTATACTAACAAAAAGCAGCTGCATAACATGTTATGCAACCATTCTCTGTACTGCATAACAAGTTATGCAAACAAAAAAAGGTTGCATAACTTGTTAGGGGTGTAAATAATACCCAAAAATACTCAGCCTGCATGTACCCGCCCGAGTCTACATGTACTCGAAGTAGCCCAAAGCCTGTTATGGCCCGTCGTGGGCCGCCTGGCCTGACCTGGATTAATTTATTAGGCGGTCTCGGGCTTTACAATTAATTATGATGCCCGGCCTGATACCCGGCCTGAAAACCTTCTTTGTGCCATCAATCATTTAGTATCCTCTTAAAAATACTTAAAAGTTACCATTTTATAATTGTCAATTGTGTATCTAGAAAAATAAAATGTATAGTTGGTTTTACTTATAATTAACCTTTTAAAAACATTAATGGTAATATATTTTCTTATTTAGAAAGTTTAATGTACTCTAATTAATTATTTATTATAGGCTAAAATAAGAAATTTGTCATTGTAATTTAAATATAAAACAATACAATCACTTATGATATGTAATGTTAGTAAGAAAATGATATTGTATTAAAAATAAATAAATTTAATACCATCCATTTGAAAATTTAAATTGTTTTAACAAAAAAATATTTTTAAAATAGTGGTATGTCCGGCCCGATCTGGCTTGCCCGTATAAAAAGCGGGCTATGTGCGGACTTTGGGTAGCAAATTATCTACTTTTACCCGGCCTGCCCGGCCTGAATTTTTTTACGGGCTTGCAAATATTAAGCCTGACCTGCCCGGCCTGTTTTCTTTTTTTGGCTGGGCGTCCTGGCCTGCCCGAATTTACACCCCTATAACTTGTCATCCACCTACAATAATAGCTGCATTACGTGTTATGAAAACATTTTCGGGACTGCATAACAATTTTTTTTTAGATGCATAACACCTGCAGCACAACTTTTTGTCGATATCCAACCACTGTTAACAGCATCACTTCCTTCCCAACATCTTGCAGCATTAAATTAAAAACGGATGATGGTGCACTGAAGAAGACGCTCCTCATCATAACAACAACAACCTTCCCTCACGCAACCTTCATACTCTGCTCATCCATTGTTTCACCCTGTAACAGCACACAACTCCACCATAACTGCAATTTCAACACCACCTAAAATTCTAATTAAACTTCATGTTCTCTAGCTAACTTATTGCATCCAAAGCTAATAGCACCAACTCTGAATTCAACCACAGCACCAGCTTCTCTTCCCATGACAACTTCAGTTACCTACAGCTTCATGATAAACCAAACCCACATCAACAGCCTCAGTACCTCCATATCATCATGTTCACCAGAAATATCATCTCCTAGAACTGCAACAACTCTTGAATGTAAGAACAACTCATTCATACATCACCAGAATCTGGCAAGTATGCAATGTGGGGAAATAAATAAAGATAATGCAAAAAGGGGAAGATACGTCACAACGAAGAAGATCAAGTTTTCTTTAAATGGAGAATATGAAGTAATAAATTTCTTTATGAGTTATTACCAATACAAATCTGGCAAGTATGCAATGTGTATACAGAATAAGGTTGGATTGGTTTTCAAACTCAGTGATTAAAAGGTCAAACCAATTGATAATTTGATTAGTTAGGGATTACTATCTAATTATTATTTTGTCTTTTCCTCTAAATGTACCAAGAAATTTCATTTTGTTTGATTATTTCGATGAGGTATAGAATATCGTACAATTAAGCTTCAACTGTTGGAGTATGTGGCTTGATGACTATACCTAAGATAGCTAGTTAGAAATGGAATAAATGAACACTGGTTATCGTATTTAACTGTTGGAGTATGTGGCTTGATTGCTTGATGTATATGACAACACTCTATTGTTCTAAGTAGTAAAATAAAATAACCAAGTTCTAGGTTACCTTACATCAGATCTTTATGAGCAGATGCAATGATCCCCATGGTGCCATAATATGTTTTTGCATTGACTGGAAGAGCTTTATCACAACTTTCCGAAACATGTTTGTGCATGGATATTCCTTTGAAATGAAAATCTCTTTGTATGTTAGCACATTGAAGACTTTAAATGCTTTCGTGAACACCGCAGACAAATTACATTTTCAGTTTCATAAGAATCACCTGAATAACAAAAAGATTTGTTTACATTTTCAGTTTCATAATAAACTCCAAGAACTCACTATCCCAAGCAAACATAATTAAAATTAATCACGTTAACATATTCAGTTTTGTCAACAAACGTAAATAGCATTTAACATCAATTATTGCAGAAATAATGTATAACAACCCCTAACCGAATCCATAGAAATCTAGTTACAATATTCACGGTTTGGGAAAACTTACAAGGAGAGTGATTAGAGAAACTTCCACAAACCCTCGTTAAATCCAAAAATCTTTTCACCCTTTCGCTACTTGCCTCTCTTAAACCGGAAAAAATGATCAAAGAAAATCAGATTTTCTTCTCTTTTGTTTTCGCCTCTATCTCTCCGAAAATGATAATTATGAAAAATATGGGTTTGTGAATAATTTTCACCGAGGAATTGGGGGCGCGCATGCAGATTTCCGTCTGTGGGTTTTGCAGTGGAGAAAATCTGGAAAATGGGTCTCCCTGTAGTTTTCACATTTTAATTTGTAGATTTAAGTCACATTAGTATTACTTTAGTGTATGCCTGGTGCTTGAACCCTTGACGCACAACATCGAGAATCTTTTTAGGTCTGCATCTGGACTTAAACCCTTCTAAAAATATTGGCTTGGCCACATATATTCCGACAAGTATTCAATAGTGTGTAGTAACAAACTACTTCTGAATCCTGATTCAGAACAAACTAGGAGTATTTGATAGTTACCCATAAATGCACAACTTTTCCTATTTTAGCATAGGCATTACATAGAGCCATAGGATAATAATTGAAGGGTCAAGGGTCAACTTTTCCTCTTTTAGTTGTTATCTGATCGTTTTGACGAAGGCAGTAGTCCATCAGTGAAACTTTCTCCGCTTTGCAACTTTTTGAAACTTTCTAAATTTTTATTGTTTTCAATGATCGATCTTTACAAGATTCAATGGTTTAATAATCATTGCCAATCTTTACTCATTCATTAGAAACCTTTTTCATCATCAAATCATTACTTAATTTTCATGTAATCATTTCTAAAGCTTGTCTTCATCTATAAGTTGTAATCATATCTTAATTTATTGCAGTATTTGGAGTTTAATGAGTTTTTTTTTTAGTTGTTTCACCTATTAGCATTTAGATTCATTTCTGATTCATTAGTGAATCAGCATGTGAATCTACCACAGTCTATCGTCAAGAGGATCTTTGGATTCCAAATTTTTATTGTTAATCCCTTTATTCATCAACCGTCTTTTGAAAGTTTTAATCTTCAAAAGAAATACTCAAACTGCCAATAACTGCTCATAACTTCCTCTCTTATTGGTTACTACGTTAACCTTTTATATAGCCTTCAAGGTATATTCTTTACCGGTGTCAAGAAAATTTCATTATGTCAAACACTAACTTCCCGGATCATTACTTTCCCTCCAATCCTTCATCTTCTAATCTTCTCAATCAATTTTCAAACTTGATTTCCCATGAATCATCGAATGCTACAGTCAACATCAATACCAACTTCCCAGGCACAAAACTGAGACACCAAAATTGTCTAGTTTTAAAAATTATCTCTCCCAAAACCTTTTCCATCAATATGGTCCGAGAAACTTTACAAAAACTCTGGAAAACAAATCAACTCTTTTACGTATCAGTATTTACCGATAACACATACCTCATCAAGTTCGAATCTCAGGCTGATGCTTTGTTAATTCTCGAAGGAATTCCATGGATAATTAAAGATGATCTCTATGCTTTAGAAATATGCATTCCTAACAAACTTCCATAAGAGTATAAATTCGAAACTGTGGAATTGGGTCTCCAGATTCATGGACTGCCTGTGGAGAATCTATGTTCATTATATGTGTATGATCTGATATCTCAAATTGGGGCTACTCGGCCAATTGCAACTTATGAATGTACGTCATGGGGAAAATTTTCTAGGAAAAAAACTCATATTGCAATTAATCGTCCACTTCCTAAAGCAATTCCCTTTCCACTCCCAGGAAAAGAAGATTATGCTTTGGATATAAGGTATGAGCGACTTCCAAGGTTTTGCCTATTCTGCGGGTTAATTGGCCATTTGATGAAGTTTTGTCCAAAAGTGTGTTATTATAAGGATCATGTTTTCAACAACTTTCCAAGTTACCTTCATGAAGAAGCTTTGGAATTAGTAAAGCCAACTTATAAGCCTACAATATGTGTCCCTGGTAGAATTTCTGAACAAGACAAACCTGCTTTCAAGGATATTTTCTTTGTTGACAATCCTCAGTACAAGCAAACTGAAGCAAGAGAGTGTCAAACAAGCAACAAACAAAATACTTCTTATTCCATTTCTAATAATCATGCCTCGAGGGGAAAAGAAAAAATGGATGAATATAGGAGTGTGCAGTTTAATCCTCAGGTTTCTTCAGTTTCAGGAGATGGTCATTCTCAAACAGCAAGATCTGACTATGCTGTGACCAGGGTGCTGAGATCTGAAATTCATTTGGCAGACATTGAAGTTTCTGAAAGAAGTATTTGGAATTCTGAATTATGTCTTCACCGTGAATATCCAACTCATATTTTGGATGATAAAGGTAAACAACTTTATATTGCATCGCAGTTTCCCCCGAAAAAAGTTGTTGCAAAGCCAAAACCTTCTGCTTCAAATTATCTTGATTGGAAACTGCAAGCCAGATCTCAGGGAAATTCTTCATCGATTAACATAGAAGAATATTCAGGTACTCAAGGTTCAAAAAGAGGAAAAGATGAAGATTATATTAGGAGAAACTCTTCTCAACCTAAATTACAAAGGAAATCTTGTGCAAAAGAGTCTAATGCAAATGGTAAGGCGGCTATTCCTCAAATGCCGCATGATAAATGTTAATGATGGCCTGGAATTATTGGGGTTTGGGGAATTCCCAAACAATGAGAGCGTTGAAAACATTCCTCAGAGGTGCAAATACATATATTCTTTTTCTCTCGGAAACTAAAATGTCAGAAGAAACAACTTTACAACGGGTTAATTAATTTGGGTATCAACATTCCTGCATTGTTGCTTCTATAGGAAGAAGTGGAGGCTTATGGTTGTTGTAGAAAGATGAGATAAATATTGAAATAGTTTCAAAATTATCTAATCTAATACATGGTATTTTTCATCATGATGGTGCGCGTCATTCATGGAACGTTTTTTGCATATATGGCCCTCCGGTAACTTCTCAAAGATCAAACTTTTGGCAGAATATGACTTCCTATGCTCAAAACTTCGATGGTCCAAAATGTTTCATAGGTGATTTTAATGCAATCGCTTCAAGTGAGGAAAAATTTGGTAGCCTTCCGGTTCTCAACTCAAATATTTCTTACTTCAAGGATTTCATTCAACTAAATCATCTCATCGACTTGGGATACAAAGGTCCTTCTTATACTTGGACGAATGGCAGAGATATGGAGGGCTTAATACGACAGCGTTTATATCGTGTTCTAGCTAATCCATAATGGTGCATAGGTTTCTACAATGTTGCAATCCTTCACCTTCCTAGAATCGCAAGTGATCATGCACCAATCGTATTAAATACCTGCAGGAATGTTGCAAGACCCCCTCCAGCTTATAAATTCGAAGCCCATTGGTTAACTCATCCATAATTCTTTGACAAGGTTAATGAATGTTGGTCACAGGAGGAAGATGAAGATATTCAATTCAAATTAAGAAAAGTTAAATCATTTTTAATAGCTTGGAGTCACAGAAGAATAGGTTGTATTAAACATAAGATTGCAATTCTCAAATCCAAATTGTTAAGGATTCAAACTTGGCGTCTTTCTGCAGCAAACATCCAAAAAAAAAAGGTTAGTGGCGGCTGAACTTAATGAATACCTCATCATGGAGGCAACCTACTGGGATCAACGCATGAAACAAAAATGGGCAAAGTGTGGTGATCGGAATACGAGACATTTTCATCTATCTGTTCAGCAAAGACGTCGGAAAAACACTATCAACCATCTGCTTAAAGGAGATCAAACTTGGACTTCAGATCAAGGATAAATATCTCGTGAAATCATTCATCACTTTCAATCTTTATTTCGAGAACAAGATTTACCAGATCCTCCTCAGTTCATTATTCAGGGGCAGACAGTTTCTAATCTTGATAATGATGCACTTTGCATGGTTCCAACAGTAGAAGAGATTTGGTGAGTTGTAGTTAAGATGGTATCTTTCACTTCTGCAGGGCCAGACGGTTACTCACCTATTTTTTACAAGAAGTGTTGGAGTATAATCTGTAATGATGTGTTTAAATTAATAAAAAATATCTTTGAGTATGCTGTGTTTCCTGAATTATTGAATCATACTAATACCACTCTAATACCCAAGATTAAAAACCCAGAAACACCTGCAGATTTTCGGCCGATATCGCTTTGTAATGTGTTGTATAAGATTGTTGCTAAAATATTATCTAACATATTAAAGCCTTACCTGAATGAATTTATCAGTTGGTCACAAAGCGCTTTTGTTCCGGGGCGTCAGATTCTGGATAACATCATTATAGCAAAGGAATTATTGCATTCGATGAATTCTCCTAAAGCTTGTAACGGGCACTTTGCTCTCAAGGTTGATATGGCCAAAGCATATGATCGAGTTAATTGGAAATTTCTTGCCGACATGCTTCATGTTATGGGAATTGGTGGTAAATCTCATTCTTTAATATTGGCTTGTGTAATGACTTCCTCTTTCTCTGTCAACATTAATGGAACTACGCAAGGTTTATTTAAAAGTGAAAGGGTTATTCGTCAAGGTTGTTCGTTATCGCCTACCCTATTCATTATCTGTTCGCAAGGGCTTTCTTTATTAATGCAGCATTATGAATCTCAAGATTTATATCAGGGCTATAAAATTAACTCCAGGGCACCAATGATCACACACTTGATGTTCACATATGATCTCTTTTTTTTCGGTGAGCATTCCAGGACAAATGTAAACAATTTAAAGAAGTTACTTCAACAGTATGCTGAAATATTTGGCCAACTCACCAATTATAAAAAATCTGCAATTTCCTTTAGCAAAGGGATACAATACTGGAGAAAAGAAGCAACGAAGCATGATCTCGGGGTTAGAGAGATGACTTCAGATGATAAGTATCTTGGTATATATCCTTTAAAGTCAGATTTTAGGATATCAAGTTATGATTTTCTCATGGATAAATTCAATTCCAGATTACCAGGTTGGAGATTTCATTATGTGAACTCTGCAGGCAGATCAATACTGTTAAATACTATTCTCTCTTGGATCCTTATTTTCTTTATGGGAATATGTTTACTTCCTAAGGGTGTTACTCAGGAAATCGATAAAGTGAAGAGAGAAAACTTCACTTTATCAATTGGTCCAAGGTATTTTTGAGTAAAGAAAATGGGGGCCCGGGTTTTCGAAATATTGAATTTATGAATATGGCTCTCATTTGTAAACTTGCATGGAGATTTCTGGAAAACGAAGATGCACCATGGGTGAGACTGTTGGCAGCAAAATACATTCAGGATAAATATTTCTAGTTATCTGACAAGCCTTCAAATTGCACTGCTATATGGAGCAGCCTTCTGGAAGTGAGACAAATATTGGAAAATAGGATTTTCTGGCAAATATCGAATGGGGAGAAGGTTTACATATGGGATAGTCCATGGCTGCAACAAAGTATGGATCACATTATCACCAAACCCGATACTCTTTTTACAGACATTGAAAAGGTTTCTGATCTGATTATTCCGGAAACTAGGACTTGGAATTTGCAATTATTAAATGAATTATTTCCTCCGGTCATAGTGTCTTATATCTCTGCAATTTATCTTAGTTCTGAATATAATTCAGAAGATAGATTGATATGGTCTTGTACCCCGTCAGTAAGTTCTCCACAAAATCCTGCTACAAGCTACTCATAAATAACTTACATTCTTCCTCAAATCTTGGTGCTTTTCCTTGGAGGAAATTATGGTCATTTTCGCACCTTCTTCCAAAGATCCAAATTTTCATCTGGAAGGTTATTCATAATGGAATTGCGGTGAAAATGAATATTTCCAGATTTGTCGCTAGTGTTCAAACAGATTGTCCTCTTTGCTGTCGAGGGAATGAAACGTTTTTTCACTTATTGTTTGAATGTGTTAAGACAAAGATGGTTTTCGAGACTGCTGGGTTGGGTGCATACAATATTTCTCAAGGAACTGATATCTTGCAAACTATTCAAACTTGGATGGAAGATAATACAGATCAAAAATTTATTCACAAGATGTGCATCCTCTGGAATATATGGAAAACCAGGAATGATATTGTCTTCTCTGAAGGAAGGTTTGTGGTTGATATCATCATAAGGAATGCCTATCGCGACTTAATGTTATGCTTGGAAAATATTGCCGAAACTAGTTGCAACAATCTCAATCGTCTCCAACCATGAAACCCTCAAGAATTTCCTTATGTCAAGGTCAATGTTGATGCAACGTTCATCCCAAATAATGCAGCAGCAGGAGCAGTGGCTATGGATCATAATTCAACTTTATTGGGATGTGCTTCGATCACCTTTGATGCTACTTCATCTGTGCTGGCAGAAACAATTGCTTGCAGATTAGGAATGTAATTCAGTTTGGAAAAGGGGTTCAAGAAAATCATAATAGAAGGAGACGCGTCTAACGTGACAGTGGCAGTTCAAGGTGATATAAGTGAGATTCCTTGGAGCATCCGTTCAGAAGTGCTTAAAATTAGGGATCTAATTTCTTTCTTTGATGATGTTAAATTTCAGCATGTTTTCAAAAGTGCAAACTCTATGGCACACTCATTATGCCAACATGCTATGCATGACTCTGTAAATAGAAGGTGGAATGCGAATTCTCCACCTCTTTGTATCTCTTTAAACCTCATTCACTGAGGTAGTTTAATAAATGGCTCTTGCTAGAGCCCTTCCCTCTTCAAAAATAAATAAATAGTTATCCATAATAAGGGCAACTCCTATGGTATGGAGGTAAAAACATCCATAACTTAAGGAGTATCTATATATATGTGGACTCTAGGTAATTAGTGGAGTCAAAACCCACTATGGGAAAAAACCAAAAAAGTAATCCATCCGATCACTTGTAGTTCGGATTTGGGAAAAAAAAAATAATCATCCCATTATTCCACGAACAGATGAGATGAATTTGCATGTAAATTCAAATATTTGAATTAGCAACACTTATGACTGTTACAAATTCAACAGAAACCGTTGCAAATGCTTTGGAGTGTATATAAACACGTTCTCCATAAAATGTGGAACTTCTGTCCGGTCTTTGAGTGTCCGGATGAAACCTAAAAATTTATTACATCCGATCACTAAGTGACCGGATGACAAAAAAAATAAAAAATAAAATCTATCCGAACACTTAGTGTCCGGATGACATATCCGGTCATCCAGTGACCGAATGGACTACTCCATAACCTACTCCGCATGTCAGTGGAATACCATCTGGAGTTTAGAAAGATATGGATCTAAATTCTTCCCATAGTAGCGTTTTTTTATCCATAAAAAATGGATTATCACAAAGATATGGATTTATTTTTACTCCGTAGGAGTTGCCCTAATAAGATTATTAAAAGCAACCCCACGCGTTAGTGTGATATTACCAGTGTGTGTCAGTGAAGCAACCACCTTGAACCGAATCCTTGGTTAGTAGCAGTTAAAGAAGATAGAAAGTCTCAAAAAAAACGCCTAATCTCTGGTTTCTCTCTACGAGAAGATCTGATTCGTTCTGTTTAGGAATTCAGTACTCTCCAATTGCTGATTCGGTTTGTTTTCTTTCTTTTTCCTAATAAGTCATATTTTTTATTGTTATAATTCTATATTGTTTAATCTCGGCCGAATTTTGATAATAAACAATCAATTTTGTACAGTACCTAATTTGTGGATAAATTCTCAAATGATTAGTAAAGTTTATTGGTAAGTTAGGTTTTACAGAGGTATTATAGAATACTCCGGTGAGGATATGATTATGTAATGATATGAAATTCAATAATCTAGGTTTTTGTACTTACAGTCACAATCATCTTATTATTTTCATTTGTATTTTAAGGGGCCTTTGTTTCCTGTACGCTGTATAAGGATATACTTACTTCTATGCAGGAATTTTGCTACTGCGAAAATTTGTCGACGATGTGGTTGCAGTTGGATGCTTAGTGAATTCAGCACTGCCAGTTTGAATATCAGAGTCAAAGATTACACATTCAGTAGACTTATCTTTGCAGTGTCAGAAATCCGAACTTCCAAGAGTACAGTGTTATGCTAAATTTGAATTTATTCTACTGCATTTCACCCGAAATTTTATGGGAAAGTTTGGATTTTGTGGTTGTTCCTTAGAAATTTGTGACTGTTCACAGTTTGAACTGCGTAGGTGAGAAACCTGAAGACTAAATGCAGTTATATAAACTATGCCCTAACTTGTTGGAATCTAATTGACCGCGATGGTTCGTAGCGAAGATCAATTACAGATGGTGAGTGTATGTGAAGCAAAGAATGATAATATATGCTCAGATGTTAAAACTGTAAATGTGAAAACTTCCACTACACCGCGTCAGAGTATAGATAAAGAGGGGAATTTATCAACTTGTCGTGTGTGCCACTGTGTTGAATCTGACACTAGGGGGGATGCTGCATTAGGGTTCTTGGCCATTTACCCTCCCTCACCGAAAGTTGTGGATGTTAGTGCTAATAAGAACCGTAATAGCAATGGAGTGTCAAAAGGTGTTGAAACTGATATTGAACATACTGAGGATTGTGGGAAAGAGCATAGGGTTGTGGAGTTTATAAGCCCCGAGGGGGAGGTGTTCATTTGTAATACTGATCTGGAAGCAGGTCCCCATAACCATCAAGACGTGCTTATCTGTCTTGGTTGTTGTTGCAAGAGTGATCTCTCTCTTGTACATTATGCTTGTGCTTTGAAGTGGTTTATTAATCATGGATCAACTATTTGTGAAATATGTGGCAGTGCAGCTAAAAATGTAAGAGAATCTGATTTCAAGAAGATTGTGGCTTCTATTAGAGATTATGAAGCATTGAAGGATAGAACTGCCACTGGTGAACCTACTATAGCACCCGCACAGATAAGTGCAGGTGTAGATCCTGATGCCGTTGCTGCTATGCGAAGACAAAGGCTTAGTGAGATTTCGTTGTGGTTTAACCCTCATAACAGTAGTGATAATAACGGTTATAATAACAGTAATTCCACCAGGACATCCCAGGGAGTTGTAGAACAGCCTTCTGGGGTTGTTGTTGAAGACACCCTCCAAACTGAAAGCCCTGCCACCAAATGGGCTGTCGAAGGAACTGGGATTCTTGTTGCCACTGGACTTCTTACTGTTACACTAGCATGGCTCATTGCTCCTCGTGTTGGGAAGGTATGCGTTGGTGTTTGCTTACTTTCCCTGTATATGTTTTAGTTTGTAAAAGTTGATGCTGAGTGCTACTATTTGGATAGCCTTACAGATATATGTACTTTTGTGTTAGAAAAACCATTATATAGTTTATAGGGGTTTTGCCTTTAACAGAATTTTTTGTGAGACTGCTTCTTTGTAAATTGTGGAAGTTACTGCAAAGATCCTTGAACTGGAGCTACTGAAATTTGCACGAGGCCTGAAGGAAATCATACATTATAAACACAGTTTGTCTTTCAAAATGCCTGGATGTGCATTGTTCATGTCACATCTTTCAGAAAATTAGTGCGGATCGGTTGTATCCTACTCTTTGACTTATGTATACTACTATGTTCATCATTAAAACAATTAGCAGTCTTCCGACTCCTTAAGTGGTCTTCTTCATGTTCCCTTTCTGTGGTTGACACTACAGTTCTCAGTTTAAAAACCAAATATCTCTTCAGGGGTAGACCTATGCTGTCGACATTATAATGCTGGACTTTGGATCTCTTGATTTCCTATAAACTCTTGTTAATTACCCTATCATCCTTCGCTTTAGCAGTTCGAGATTTTACACCACCAGCAGCACTGGTATAACCCTCGTTGGTGAACATCTAAGTTTTAGGGGTCATAGATGTAGTACTACGACATTCTGCTGAAGGATTTGTACCATGTGTGAGTATGTGATGTTGTTAAAACCACAAACCCTTGCTTTATAATTATACATTCTTTGACATCTCTCTAACAGATCGAGGCTTCAGAGTAGTACTTGTGGACGAGGGGGTTCGTGTTTTGGGTGCAAATGGTGATCTTTAGGCCCTAGTTACTCCAGTGGACTAACGTATGCCATAAGTTTCTTGTTATTTTTAATAAAAATGATCAAGTAGTTGGTTTCTTTTAGGTTTTGCAGTTCATACACTGTGTCCACATAACAGTTCCCTGAAGTAGTAGAAAATATTTGGAAAAAAAATATGCTGAAGGAACTTATGCATATAAATTTTACATTGGGTCTTCTCTGACCATCTCCAAGACTGGCTTAGAGAAACTTATGCATATAAATGTTCTGAAGGTTAAACCTGATATTGACTATGCATGCTTGTTTGATATTTCCATTAGCACCCATTTTGGATCTTGTATTCGTTTTATACTTTTATAACTTTGAGTTTGAATAGAAGGGTACAATCGTTAAACGGTTTTAGTGATTTTCTGTAGTCTTTTAGGTATTAATTGCTCTTCAGACATATGAAGTTGTTTATGTTTCTAGTTCTCTTGTTTTTTGCAGACAACAGCAAAAAATGGTCTTCACATTCTTCTTGGGGGTATATGTGCCTTAACAGTTGTGGTCTTCCTTCGCTTTGTAAGTTGTTTATACATCTATCCTATATTTCATCTCCAGCATAATATTTCACTTGTTCATATATTTGATTTTACTTCAGCAAGATTTTTTTTTTTTCGAAGCAGCAAGATTTTTATATTTCTTCATTAAATTTCTATTTTTCTTTTCTTCTTCTTTTTTCCCGCTCGGTTTCTTTGAGTTTTCTTTAAACTTCTCCAAAGAAATGCCTTGAAGCACACTTTTAGAAGACATTTTTAGGGTGAAAGATGTATGCCTTGTAGAGGCATGAAAAGGCGTTTGGAGCGAGGCTGGGTTTGTTCGCGCCTTGTTGAGGTGTACAGCTTGTCCAATTTTTTAAAACCATTCTTGGAGGCTCCAGTAGTAAATCAGATGTCACCTCAAAGCGCCTCATTCATGACTTTCGAGCTTACATATGGATTTAGTAATGTTTTAGACAGACATTTAGGGATCTTAAATGCCAGGTCCTTCAAAGTTGAAAATGCCAAAAAAATAATTAAAAAAAATAAAAATAAAAATTGCAGCTTTTTGGATCTTGGCTTGTTTTATCTTCTAGTCTTGTGCCCATTTCGTGAAGTGCTCTGTTTGTCATGCATTTCTAGCTGTTGGCTGTCCCTCGAAGAGGCTTATCTTTCTTGAAACATCATTGGAGCTTGAGAGATCACAAAACATTGTTTCCCTTAAGTTGCATCTTAGTCTTTCTTGAAAGATTATTGGAGCTTTCTCGCAGATACTGTTCACACTTGGGATACTTCAAGTTGAGGGTTGTAGATACGTACACTAGGTTATAAGTGTCACTGCCTATTTATTTATTTTTTAAATGGGAGGGGATTTAACTTCGAATACAGTTGTTACTTGGAAGAGTGAGAGATGGGAAAAACATGTGAAATTGTAAAAAGAAAAAATGTGCATGTGTTCTGCTAATTCTGTGGTGCAATTTATTTGTCATGCCAAGTTCACTGTTATGCATACAAGTTTCAGCAAGTTGAGAATGTTAATTTGGTTGCTTTTGAAACTCTCTGCAGTTTGTACTATCTAGGATCAAATATGGACCAGCACGGTATTGGGCAATCTTGTTTGTTTTCTGGTTTCTTGTTTTTGGAATATGGGCTTCACGAACTCATAGTGCACGTTCTACGTGAAAATTCTTTTGTTCAGTGTAAGTAAATAGAGAAGTTTCAATGTTCTGTTGTGGAGACAGTTGACCATTTTATTGAAGAGCTAGAACTATAGATGCAACTGTTCCTCGCGAGGGCTTTTCACTCTCACCTTTTGATGTATAATGCTTGTTAAAAACTTCTTTGCTCTATAATCAATTCATATGTTAAAAATCTCATTTATCTAATTTTCGGGTCTTCTGACTCTTGTCCCGTAATTGGAGTCTTTCACTTTAGATATTTGGAAGAGACATGTTTTTGGGCATACCAAAAAATTACCGAGCATACTCAAGGTTCGGCTAAAAACTTTTTTTTTGCCTAGGTTTGCTAGGTTCGGCTCACAACTTGTGAGCCGAACCTAGACAAAATGTATGCCCGATAATTTTTTGGTATGCCAAAAAACAGTCCTCATTTGGAAGCCAGAGCAAGTGCTTGTCCTTGGGAAGTCTGGTGAGAGATGGTTTTCTTAAGTCGTTTAATTGGGGTCCCCAAAAAACAATTAGGGGGCCCGACCAATTTATACCCACACCAAAAGTTGTAGAGGGGGTTTTAAAAGGTGTTGAAAATATTATTATGCCCTTCTCTAATAACTAAACAAAACAATCCTATTAACCTTTACGGAAAATGGTTCATTTGCCCAAATATTTTTAAAACATGGTTCAAATGTACGAGTAAAAATTAATATGGATGAAATTGACTAGAGCTGGCAAACAAGCCGAAACCCGCGGATAAACCCGTACCCGGCTCGGCTTGGTTATAAACAAGCCGGGTTCGGGTTAGAGAAATGGTGGCCCGTGAGAAAACGGGTTAACCCGCGCCCGTCCCGTGAACCCGCGGGTAATCAGTAAACCCGTGTACAGTAATAGTTCACCGTTGGATTATGTAGGACTTAATCCTATCCCTACGTTAGAGATATAAAAACACAACAACCCTAGTAGACAGATCTTTTAATTTCTTCTTCTCTTCTCTAATCTTCTTCTTCTTCTTCTTCTCATCTCTTTCTCATTCTTCTTCTTCTTCTAATCTTCTTCTTTTTCTCATCGATTCAGAGAGTTCATTTAATTACACTGTTAAGTGAAATCAAGATGATGAAGGCAATTTTGGTTTGAGTCGATGAAATCAAGATGAAACTGAAGAAGGTGGATAAATCATAGAAAATGAAATTCTGTGATAAAATTAGATATGGGTTTATATGATTCAAGGGTTTTGAACTGTTTTGAATCAAGAATTTAAGGTTTGATTTGATCGATTCATAATGAGATTAGGGTTTCTAGAGATTAGGGTTTTTAGAGAATTGGTTGCTATTGTTCTTTGTTGTTGTTAATGAGGTCGTGGTTTTGAATATGGGATTGAGACCTGATTGAAATTGCTCAATTTGAGGATGATACTAATTCGAAATAATTTGTATTTGTGTTTGTATGTGGTTGAGCTATGGCAAGGGTTTCAATCAATGTCTCTCGATTTGGTTGAGTTTGAGATCGTGTAATGAAGCTATAAATTTAGTTGTAATGGTTTGATTAAATGGTGCTTACATCTGTTAATTACTCACGAGTTTTAAGTGTGGTAGTTTATAGCCCCATTTTTGTATTAAATTGTTGATTGTGTGATTTTAGATAGACATATACTTCGTTGATGAACCTAAAATTGTTAAGGTAAATAATCCGAAATTTCGTTAATAATGGAGGCATGGGTTTGTAATCGTTGGTGGAAATCTGGTGGTGGTTTTTGAAGCTTTGTGGTCATGTGAATCATCCAGGAATATGGAGTTTCGTAAATTGAATAGAGAATTAGAGATTGAAGATGGGTTTTGATTTTTGTGTTGAATGGATGTGTTTGATTTTTGTGTTAAAATTGAATGGATCTTTGTTTGATTTTTGTGTTGAATAGAGATTGAAGATGACCAAATTGAATGGATCTTTGTTTGATTTGTGTTTGATTTTTGTGTTGAATGGATTTTTGTTTGATTTTTGTGTTAAACAGGAGTCACATGACCGCAAATTAAGTTTCAATTTTAACATCAATTAAACAAGCCGGGTAACCCGTGAACCCGCAAGCTTTACCCGTTACGGGCGCGGGTTGGAGAAATGACCACCCGTGAAGAATTTCAACCCGCGGGTTTTGACCCGTGTTAACCCGAACCCGTGAAACCCGCAACGGGCAAGCCCCGGCTCGCCCGTTTGCCAGCTCTAAAATTGACGAGTAAAAATTAACAAGGATGAAACTGGATTCATTTTGACTTAAACTTAAAAAATAGCAAGGATGAAACTGGATGCATTGTGATATAAATTAAAAATAAGAAAAAGTATTTGAAAATGGGTAGGATGAAACTGTTTACATCCTGACTATTTTTACATTTTTGTCCATTTAAACAGTATCAAAATCTAAATGTCCCTTTCACCCAGTAATTGTTGATTTTGGTCTTTTTAACCAATTTTGTGTAACCTTTAACCAAGGCCCCCAATTTCATTTCCTATCTAAACAAAAAACTCTTCTTCTCCTTCTCTATCCCTCTCTCTGCTCTCTCCTTCCCCATTAACGATCCGATTTATTTTTCTTTCTCCTTCCCCATTAACGATCCGATTTATTTTTCTTTTAAACATGGCACGATTAGCTTTTTCATCAAAAATGACACGTACTAAGGCGGAATGGGAGAAACGTATGGCTCCAATCAGAAGGTATGTGAACTATAACCCCCTAATCTAACTTGGGTTTGCGTTTGATTTGATTTTCTGATTGAAAAAATAGGTTTTCAACTGCAAAATTGCAGTTTCAGTTCTAGGGTCGTCATAGTCGAAGTCGTTATTCCTTAACGATTTTTCATTTGCATTTTGATATTATGAAATCAACTGCAAAATTACAGTTTTAGTTCTAGGGTTGTCATAGTCTAAGTCCTTATTCCTTAATGATTTTTCATCTGCATTTTGATATTATGAAAAATCGTTAATGTTTACGCTGAGGTAGATAACGACCCTAGGTTAAAGAGTAGGATGTTTTAAGTACCCCATGATTCATGTTGACGACCTATTTTATTGCCAAACGACTCTATATTATACAAAACTACCTATATTTTCTATATAAAAACAGAGTTTTTTCGAGCGACGTGGTTAATCGGAGCTTCTTGTTGATTCTGGCCCCACCATTTATTATTTCTGCCAATAGAAATTGAAAAAAATCTTTGGGACCCGCAATATATAATCAGGCCAATCACATTCGAGAATATAGCTACCTAAAATTACTAAATCTTATATAATCTTAAAAACATCACCAAATTAAGTAGAAAACTTTAACATTACAAAAAAAAAAAAAAAACAAATATACTTACAAAACCATAATAAAAATAAATATGCAATATTCATCGTGATTTCATCATAAAATTAAATCAATCATAAGATTATATAAAAAAAAAATCCAATGTTCAATGTCCGTTTACACTTTTTATAATAATAAAACTCGCCTAATTACAACTCCAAACTAAAAATAGATCAGATTTAATATCAAAACGTGTAGAGTTCCATATACTAACCTGTAGATGTAAACGTAGTTCCTCTTCCCTAAAAGAATAGATTGTTAATCCTGCATAACAGTCCAAAGATAAAATTATTAATAGATTGAATAATAGATGACGTTAAACAACTTGCGAGAACGAGAAAATAAAGAACATTAGATGAAAAGTGCAATAGACATAATGAATGAATTTCAATATTATTCTTTCCATTAAAAAAATTATTCCTTCCATTCAACAAAAATAGCAAAATAAAATAAAATCTACATCAAGACATGCAAGATACTGTATGCCAAATAATTTTTTGACAGATTATTACGTGGCTATCCAAATATATATATACACACACATATATATATATATAATATAAATTGAATTATATTATTTCAAAAACAATAAATTCCAAAGATTAAAAACGGAATTAATACTTCTAATCAAGAATATTTTCTTAATAATAGGGAGACATAATAACCATTTTAGGTTTTTATTGGTAAATATAACGTTAATTCCAAAATTATCGTTATCTCCCTGTATATAAGAGCACAAGCAAAACCTCATCGATTATACTTTTTTGTTCCGAGAGTGGTTGATTATTTTTTTATTCATTTTTTTTAGGGTTTCGGTTTTGTGGATGATTCATCTGATGTGTGATTGTCTTTTGTTTTGCAGGTATTATGAAAAGTGTGGTTGAGTGGCGCTACTTCTTTGCTTTGAATACAACATCTCGAGTAAAAACACTTTTCTCTCTTTGAATTCCTCATTCTTTTTTCTTAGCCGTAATTGTTTTTTATTTTATTTTGATGGATCGAAGGATGAATATGCCAGTTTTTCATCTCTTATTGTTCTGGTGCTTACATTAATTTTCTGTTTTTTTGTTTGACTTAATACAAGCTTTTACGATTTTTTTTATATTCGTAGTCTTTGCAGGTATTATGAAAAGTGTGGTTTAGTGGCGCTACTTCTTTGCTTTGAATACAACATCTCGGGTAAAAAACTTTTCTCTCTTTGAGTTCCTCATTATTTTTTCTTAGCCGTAATTGTTTTTTTTTTAATGGATTGAAATATGCCAATTTTTCATCTCTTATTGTACCGGTGCTTACATTAATTTTCTGTTTTTTTGTTTGACTGAATCGTATCCCTACAAGCTTTTACGATTTGTGTTATATTCGTAGTCTCTGTTTATAACGTTTAATGATGACAGGTTAGATTATCAGTCAAATTATAAAATTTTCTTTTTTCGGAGAGTATCGATAGCCTATCCTTCTTTCTTAGCAGCAAATTTATTATTCTCATTGTTGGTTTGAGTCCCTTCCAGGTATCAGTGTATGGCTGGGAATTTTGTTTTTAATGTTTGCAGCTAGGTTCTGATTACAAATTAAAATTAATATTTAGTATTTACACATTGTAGTGACTTATTTTTGTGTCATTTTTTTTTGCCTTTTACTAGAAGGTGGTGGTCTTCTTCGATTTAATTCGTTATGTTGGATTTTTTTTCCTTCTTATACCAAAATAAAATAAATGCCTCATGCACGACTTATGCTCTGAGTGACTGAGTCTATCTGTACATACATGACTTATGGGAACCACCAAAACTCTCATGCATGGCTTATTTTTCGAGAGTGGTGAATGTTTATAGTTTTCTTATACCTTCCTGGTAATAGTTGTGCGAAAATAGCAAGGTTGAGATGGACTAGCCAAAATGGCTAGCCAAATAGCAAGGTTGTTAGTTTTGTCCTATAGACGGGATGCATGACTGATGTGTTGTTTTATCTTTATACACCATCCAAGATTAGAGAATTATGTCAGTCAACTCAATTGAATTCATTTTATTAAACGAGATTATTAAACGATATGCAAGTAAATGATGAATGCAAGAGGATGAAGTTTGCAGTGGTGCACTTGATCAATTGACTTCTGGTAATGAAAGATTCACTCTCCATTCAAGGGTATATAAAATATAATGTGATCACTTAATGCTGTACTTGACTAAAAAGTGAATCGAGAGATATTCAAATCAAAATTCCTTTAAGCTTTATGTAAATTTTGCAGGAAACAACATAAGATTGAAGAAAAAACCTATAACACCAGCACAGTGAAGCGAGTCTTTCATGAAGTTGTTACTTCTGCATATGCTTAGGTGAAGAGGGATGTTATTTGTCATATATACCGTCTTGAAGTGCTACTTAGCGAATCAATTATGACCCACTAACGGAGGCTATGGGAAAATTATGCACTAGAGGGGTAATTATTGGATATGCTTGCACTGACAGTTCACTTATTTCCATGGATTAAATTATTTGTTATGAATTGCTACTTGATGCTAATGCTAATGCTAATGCTAATGGAAGTAGTTAGTGGGAAGGCTGTTTTTTTTTTTTTATTAATCTTATCATTTGCAGATCTTATGCTCTATATTTAACCGTTTAACCTTTTAGATTGCATAAGAAGTAAAGACTATGGGCATTTTTAATGTGAACAATGTCAAATTATCAAATTATTTAGTCTTTGGTTTAATTCTCAAGTTATTTTGATGTGAATCTCTTAAGTTAATTATGCCACATTTTCTAATTCTTTGACAACATACATTTTCAGTTGATTTTAGGATATGGATTTAACCGTGTTTTTTGGTAAAAACAAATAATTCATTTTACCATGTTAATGTTGACATGATCTTAGACCATTAATTCTAAAATAAAAAATTGTGCCTGAATCCAAATGAAACAAGCGCTCCTTCAATTATGGTTCTTCATTTCACTGTTGACATGATCATATACTCTACATTTCACTAAATTCACGGGTATACATATAATGAGCAATTCACATGTACGCATTATTATATATAAATTCATAATTTATGAGTTTAATTAAATTGCAGTATCCTAGTAATTTATGAGTTTAATACGAGTGAATTAACTCTGTTCAGTAGGAACTGTTACGACCTACAATGGAAACATAGGAAAAGATAAATTCATTATGCTGATAAGGTCCATCCACATACTGTTTACTCATATCATAAATGCAAAGGCAAAAAATATTGCTTTATAATTACGAAATGCAGTAGGCAGTGGCAACTACAAAAGTATCAGTTTGTACGTTGCCCCATAAGCTACTGCTAAGTGCTTCCTTTGACAAGGAATGCTGGCTTGACCTTTGGAGGCCCCAAAAACTCTTTGTTGATACAGCGGTGGTGCACATAACACAATTTCAGGGGAAGGAGGAGCTGCTGACAAATCTGATCCCTGAAAAAGAGAAGCGATCCAAGGAAGTCCTGCTGATTAAGGAAAATAAGGACAACATCATTCCATTACAGGCCCTGATTAAATATGGAAAGTGGCTGAAGATTAGAGGAATACCACATAGATTTTGGAATTCAGAATTGTTTAAAATTGTGGGCGATAAGCTAGGAGGGCTAATGGAGATTGCTAAAAGCTCTTTGAAAATGGAAAATTCAAATTTCTTCAGAGTTAAAGTCAAAGGAGACTTTGATATGATACCGGCGGTACTGTTGGTAGAAGATGAAGAAAACAAATGGGCGGTTTCGATAGAATGGGACTTCAAATTTGATCCAAAAATCAGGACGCCGATGGAGGAGTATATTGGGCTGTTGAATGACTTTGACAACAGAATTTCTACTTCAAAATCGCAGGATAATACACCCTCATATTCGGCAGCTCTAGATGACTCGGGTGCTAATAGGGATTCGGGGCCGTTGGGCCTGAGATGGGATGGATCAAAAACTGAATTGAACAGTAGCTCGATACCAAGAGTACAAGAACAGGAAGGTGATCGCTCTTCTTCTAGCTCAAGAGGTGTGATTGATGATGGACCAAAGCATCCTGCGGTGAGAGACACTATTAAATCTAATTTTGAAAATGAAGGAGGAGGGATTCAATCTCAGAGCGATTTTCTGATCTGCACTGGCAATAATTTTAATGTTCTAGACGAGGGTGGAGAAGAGGATAACAACTCAAATAGACTGGAATTTATTGACGGTGTCATTGCTGCTGAAGCAATTGGATCGCAGTGTGTAGTAGGAGGAGATGAGATGGGTCCAATCAATACTGTAATGCAAAAACACTCAGTCGATCTTGAAACATTATCTCTAGGGGTTTCTGAACCTCCAAGGGACCTGTATAACGAAAGAAGGTTTAACTCCTCAGTGCCTACTGATGACCTTCAGTTGGTCTTGCATTCCGGTAATACGGAGAATGAGGCTATGCTGACAACACCATCACTGGAGAATAATGCTTCACTGGACGAACAGTTGGAACTTTTCAACGTGGTGGGTGATCAAATCGTCATCAAGTTAGGAGACATTCAGAGTGCGAATATTGACTCAAATGAAGTCATTTTCTCAACCTCAAAGCTAGTGGTGGAATTATGTTGTATGATGGGTGGTATTCCTTCTAAAGATGAGGTGCGGGCTAAAGAAGTCGTAGATGAAATATTATTCAAATATAGAGACAGGTACAAAGCTATAGCGGATGGACAAAAAATAATTGATAGCGCCGACTCCTTTGTTTCTAACTCTTCAAAATATGAGGAGGAGAATGAGGAGGTTAGCTCAAGGGAGAAAAATAACTCAGATGGGAACTAAAATTGTTTCTTGGAATTTAAGAGGCATCAATGATTTTGGAAAACAAATCGCTGTGAGAGATCTTTTTGCTCAACATAAGTGTATCATAGGCTGTATACAAGAGACTAAGATGACATCGATGTCTACTTGGTTTGTTCGGAAACTATGGTACGATGCAGATTTTGGGATGGAAATGCTTCCTTCTCAAGGAAATGTGGGCAAAAGTGGGGGACTTCTAATGATATGGGATAATGCTCAGCTGGAGATTTTGGATAAACTTCTGGGACTAAACTCCATTACTTGTCTCTTTCGCTTTAGAAGTAACGGTTTTAAGTTTTTACTAACAAATGTGTATTCTCCTTGCGATCAGAGCAGGAGAGAAATTTTTTGGAATGACTTGGCAGGGATTCGAAATTGGTCTTCGGAAGCATGGTGTTTGGTGGGTGATGTAAATGCAGTTAGAAGCGATTCGGAAAGGAACAAACCTGGAGGGGAAGCAACAAATATGAAATTTCTAAACGACTTCATCGCCGATCAAGAGCTAATCGATTTGCCTTTGAATGGTGGTGCGCTCACCTGGAGCAACAAGCAGCTGGATCCTTTACTCTGCAGGCTGGATAGATGTTTGATAAGTACCTCCTTTGATGCGAAATTTAACAATTCTACTCAAACGGCTCTGGTGCGTACCATATCATACCACAATGCCTTGCTTCTTGATTTATCTCCTATAATAAAAAATCACTCTTGTTTTAAGATTGAAAATTTCTGGTTGGAGCACCCGGATTTCGTGAAACTGGTAGAAGTGTGGTGGAATTCTCTTGACTTTGTGGGAACTCCTGGCTTCATCCTCTTTCGAAAACTACAAAACTTGAATTTTTTTATTAAGAATTGGAGTAGGAGTACTTTTGGTAATGTAAGAATGGAGGAGGAAGAGATTAACAGGAAGATTGAGGCTCTGAATATTATGGAGGAGAGCATAGCTTTATCAGCGTCTCAGTATACGGAGAGAATGGACTTACTGAAAGCTTTGAATAAGGTGAAATGTAATAGAGCTAGAATGGCGTATCAAAGTTCGAAGGTAAGGGGTTTCAAAGATGGAGATACGAACACTAATTATTTCCATCAAATTGCAAGTGGCAAAAGAAATAGGAACTGTATAACGAAGCTAGAAGTGGATGGCGTCGATGTTTTCAATCAGGAAATCATTAAGAGAGAAATCCATGATTATTACAAAGACTTGTTCACAACCAACTCTCTGGCGAACACTTCGTTCAGCAATATGAATTTCAAGACTATTGATGCAATGCAACAGGAGGGGCTGGAAAGGGAGTTTGCTGAGGAAGAGGTTCTAAGAGAAATTAAGATGTGTGGTACCAACAAGGCTCCAGGCCCGGATGGGTACACACTGGAATTCTTCAAAGTGTGCTGGAATGTGATAAAGAAAGAGGTTATGGCTGCAATAAACGAATTTCACTGTGAGGAGAAGCTGGACTGGATATTGAATGTTTCATTTTTGAAACTTGTTCCGAAAAAAACAGACTCGGCAACGGTAAAGGACTTTAGACCGTTGAGATTGATTAGTGGATTCTACAAGATTATCTGTAAGATTCTAGCAGAAAGAATTAAAGTGGTTATGCCAGGACTAATTTCAAACGCACAAGGCGCTTTCATCAAGGATAGGAAAATCATTGATGGTATCCTCATCGCAAATGAGCTTATTGACAGCAGACTGAGGCAAAAAATTCCGGGTATTATGTGCAAGATTGATATGCAGAAGGCCTTTGATAATGTAAGTTGGACTGCACTGTTTTCTATTCTATCTAAGAATGGCTTCGGGAGGAAATGGATTCAATGGATGAGGTGGTGTGTTACAGAGGCAAACTTCTCAATTCTTATCAATGGTGAAGCAACCAAGTTAATTAAACCGTCGAAAGGGATTCTCCAGGGAGACCCCTTGTCACCGTTTCTCTTTCTATTGGTGGTAGAAGTCTTATCTTTGCTCATTAACAATGCTGTGGATAATGGAAATCTAAGCGGCTTCTGGGTGAAGGATGGAGGTACCGTCGTGTCTCATATGCAGTTCGCTGATGATACAATCATATTTTTGAATGCCACAACTGACGAGGTAAGAAGACTGTTGATTACTCTGGTGATGTTTGAGATACTTACTGGGCTGCGTCTTAATCTGGAGAAAAGTACGATGGTAAGCATAGGGGCAGATCTTTTGATAGACATTTTGGCTCTGGAGTTGGGATGCAAAACTGAGTCAATTCCGGTTACGTACTTAGGTATGCCTATCGGATCCAATATAAGAAGTGAGATGATATGGGAAGTGATTATTCAAAGGATGCAAAAAAAACTGGCACCGTGGAAAAGAAGGTTCTTAAACAAGGCTGGCAGGGTGGTTCTGATCAAAAGCTCTATTGAGAGCTTGGCCGTATACTTCATGTCTTTGCATCACATGCCGGTCTCGGTGGAAAAGCGTATGAACAAGATAATGAGGAAGTTCCTTTGGGGGGAATATGATGAGAAGAAGAAGATGAGCTGGGTTTCGTTTAAGCGAATTTTCAAACCGAAAAAGAAGGGGGGTTTAGGTATTCGCAGTCTCAGGTTGGCGAACAAATCTCTGCTAGCTAAATGGCATATTAGATACTGTAAGGAAAAAACGGCTCTATGGAGGAGGATCGTGTGTGAAAAATCAGGCTCGCAAGAGGGTTATATGCTTCCGATGCAAGTTAAAGACACGGTTGGGAGAAGCATGTGGTTTGATATTTTAAGAGAAAATAAGATTTTTGTTGATACTGTGAACTTGCAGGTAAAAGAGGGTTCAACAATACGTTTCTGGCATGACTGGTGGTGCGAAAAGGGTTCTTTAAGGGAGAAATTTCCAAGACTTTATAGGATCAACACTCAAAAGATGGACATCATAACGACGGTTTACGATGGGGGCTGGAATTTTATTTTCAGCAGACCATTAGATCCGGCGGAAAGAATTGATCTGTTGGAACTAAAACATCATCTCAGACTTGTAACCCTGACACATGGAGAAGAAGACGGTCTAGAAGGAGAACCTAATGCAAAAAATATATACGCGAAGTTAACGGACATGGATCCGGATTGGGATGGACACTATATTCTGTCAAATAAAATTGCTCCTCCTAAGGTGCTGTTTTTGTTTTGGGCTTCTCTGCAGGATTCAATCCCGACAAGACATATGTTGCAAAGCAGGGGCGTAGTTGTTCAATCAAACAGATGTCTTTTTTGCAATGTGGAAGAAGAAACAATGGACCACTTATTCATCCATTGTCGAGAGATTGCCAGCCTTTGGGAGTACTTTATGGACTCGTTGAAACTGACATGGGTAATGCCGTTCTGTTTCAAACCTTTGATGATAAGCTGGAGATTGGACAGAGTTTCTGTCAGGGTCAAAACCGTTTGGAACCTTCTTCCATTTGCTATATGCTGGGAGGTTTGGAACGAGCGCAACAGGAGGGTGCATGGAGGTAGAGCTAAGTCTGGACATGAGATGGAAATGGCTATAAAGCAATGGATTTATTTATGGAGCTCAACTACGAACATCTTTAAACACTACTCTGCTAATCAGATTATGCACCATTGGGAAGATATATTGAAATTGTAGTTTCATTGTCTCCTTTTCGGTAAGGGTATGTTGACCTTGTAATTCATTGTACATTCCATCCCCTTTTTTTTTAATTATATCCTTCCTTCTTCAAAAAAAAAAAAAAAAAAGTGCTTCCTTTGACCAAACAGCCTTGAAACTAAAGAAAGTATCATAATTTAAGCGACAAAATATTCAAATCCGATTCAAAACAG
Source organism: Papaver bracteatum (assembly GCA_023529315.1). Classification (NCBI taxonomy): domain Eukaryota; kingdom Viridiplantae; phylum Streptophyta; class Magnoliopsida; order Ranunculales; family Papaveraceae; genus Papaver; species Papaver bracteatum. The sequence goes on from JAJJWX010002128.1 coordinate 113,374, forward strand.
ATTTTGAGCGACGGAACGTGCATACTACTTGCTATTCATGTGTCTCAGAATTATCCCGCGTATCCTTCTCACTTTTATCGGTTACTAATGAGTGGTGCCACTGCCATCCATGCGAAAGATATCTCTGCAAAAGAAAGTGTGCATGCCAAAAGGTTATCGTGGGATGCATTATATTCTAATTAGTTTCACAAACAGAAGCATTGAGTATTAATGTGTAAGAAATGGCGTTGCGAAAGCTATATGGATTTTTCTATAGCTCCATTGATGTACTATCAAGAGTATAAAGCACAGTTTGGCTAAGTTTGCCTACGTAAGTGGTGGTCCAGATTTGTCTAGAGAGAAGATAAATCTACGGTCATGATTTTTTCAGCTTATATATTAGTAGTATAAGTGTTTTATCAAATGGTGTCTCATTAATTTCTCATAATAAATAATTTATTAATTTTACATCATAAATGTCTCTTAATTAATATGTTAATAGTAATAAATAATTTTGATATAAATTATTTCAATAGATGTTAGTGGTGGTGGTGGTAGTAGAAGAAGTATTAGGCGGTGGAAGCGGTGGCGGGTGTTAGTTAGTGGTGGAGGAGGTAACATTAGTTTTGATGGAAGAAATAGTGGTGTTGGATGGTTTTAGTGGTGGTGGTGTTGGTTTTTTCTTTTTGAATCAAAAATAATTAAATTTTTTTTTTACATGACGGCTAACATTGTATTGTAAAAAATAGTCGATTATTTTTGACACGATTAATAAAGGCGGCTAACAAATATTTCAGGGATGATACTTAAATCATATAAGACAAAATGTCATGATCATTGAATCAAATGGTACCACTGTTATATTTGGTAACCTTTCGTACGCATGGTTTTCAGTATTAGAAGTGCGCTCAATAATATTCAAACGAGCGATGGGCAGTGGTGGTGAAGAAAGAAGTGATATCTGGTGGTTTTGTGGTATTGGCTGGTAATGGTGAGTAGTAATTACTATGTTAATAGTTTGCCTATGTAAGTGGTGGTCCAGATTTGTCTAGAGAGAAGATAAATCTACGGTCATGGTTTGTTCAACATAAATATTAGTAGTATAAGTGTTTTATTAAATGGTGTCTCATTAATTTCTCATAATAAATGATTTATTAATTTTATATCATAAATATCCCTTAATTAATATGTTAATTGTAATAAATAATTTTGATAAAAATTATTTCAATAGATGTTAGTGGTGGTGGTGGTAGTAGAAGAAATGTTTGGCGGTGGAAGCGGTGCGGGTGTTAGTTAGTGGTGGAGGCGCTAACATTAGTTTTGGTGGAAGAAATAATAGCGGTGGATGGTTTTAATGGTGGTGGTGTTGGTTTTTTCTTTTTGAATCAAAAATAATTAAAAAAATAAAATTACATGACGGGTAACATTGTATTGTGAAAATAGTCGATTGTGTTGGACATGATTAATAAAGGCGGCTAACAAATATTTCAGGGATGATACTTAAATCATATACGACAAAATGTCATGATCATTGAATCAAATGGTACCACTGCTATCTTTGGTAACCGTTCGTACGCATGGTTTTCAGTATTAGAAGTGCGCCCAATAATATTCTACGAGGGATGTGCAGTGGTGGTGGAGAAAGAAGTGATATCTGGTGGTTTTGTGGTACTGGATGCTAATGGTGAGTAGTAATTACTATGTTAATTATGTGTCGCTGCAAAAGGGTACCACTATAAACTAGGTTAAAATACAGGACAATTAAGAAAATACCGGGGTGTCACTTTATATAATAAATACTAAAAATTACATATTTAGTATCAAGATTTATCCCTCCAATAGATAAATCTACAATTGTATTGAGATCCCGTAAGCAGAGCACAAGTTGGCTCTTGGATTACTGAATGATAATGAATATAATGAAACGCTCCCTCTCGGTTTCTCCAATGAAAATTGAAACCTTTAAAAAATCAATCGAACAACACTTAGATGGAGCGCATCACCACCAGTGTAAACTTCTCTGAATTGCTACATATCCAGTGAAATTTCTACAGATTAATTTGGTGATTTCGTCCTACAATAATTTTTAATGAGGCATGCAATTAAATTCTCATAGTGATTTTAAAGGTATTTAATAATTATAAAATTCTCTTAAGTTTTGTTTATACAAGTATTGATTATTAACTTGGATTCTTTTATATTTTTGTGTTATGTTAGTGACTTTTAAATTTCAATACATGTTTGGTTAACAAAATTTGATACATATAGGGTATTCTCTTTGTAACACTTATGTTAGTCTCTCATTTTTCCCGTTAGCACTCTGTTTCAATCCCGGATTTGTAGACATTACTTGACTAATGTTTGGGTATTTATTTAACCTCAAGCCCGATTAAACCCGGTGTGTGTACGGCTCTACTTTGAAACTAATAATATTTCTTCAGAAGGTTAGTTGAATTTATGTAGATACCGATATCAATATGACTATGTTCTTTATTGTTCCAAATTACTTGAGTAACACTAGATGTGATAACGTCACTCATGCACTACTTAACATAGTTGATGCGACATTTTTTTATCCCCGGATTTCTTCAATTTAATGTTATCAATATGATTGAGGAAAAATCGTGCACATGTTTTGATTTACTTTTATAAGTTTATTTTTTTTATCTCATACATGTATATCTCAACCTTCTAATAGTCTTCATTTTTAGAACTCTCACATTTGCAGAAAAAAATAATAGTTTTTATCTATAGTAGGGTAAATATTATGGGTTTTTGTTTAACCCCGTAGAGCCTTAGTTGTCAATAATTTCGGAACCCATGTATTCATAAATGTCATGGAGATATTGGAAATTTAGGTATATGTACTATTAGATGAAATATTCTTCTCTGAACTTTAAAATTAAGGTGGGATGAAATAGTAAATAGGGAAAATATCTATTGTTTCATGTTGGGACAACATTATTACTCCACCCAGATAATAAATTCAAATAACATGCTTAAGTAAAATGAAAAGACCAGGTAATCCATTATTTTTATGGCCAAGACATATTTGAATATCAAAATAATTACCCACAAAAAAATGAAGCAAGACGAATGTAAACAATATCGTATTAGAGATAAAAATATCCCGTGCCATTACGGCACGGGTTAAGCCCTAGTTAACCTATATAAAATCTCGGTAGTTGAATAGTCGATGGCCAAAACTTCACTGTTTTATTAATTGGTGTGCTATTTGGTCTCAATTTTACTGCTTCTAGATTAGAATTTGTGGCGAATGGATACAGTGAAGGTAGATATCATATGGAGTTGAGTATATGATCCTAGCTAGGTGTTTCGGTAAATCATTAATTTCTTCCCTTCTTTTTCTTTATGGTAATGCATAGTGCACACCATATGGCTGCACAATTCGAGATTGGTCAACCTATTCCAGTAGAAGCCTTTCCATTTAGTTCCTTTTTCCATTGTTCGTATAATCAGCTAATCAACATTTTCTAACAATTATGATTTTTGCACAACTCCGTTATTATGAAATCAAAATCCGTTATTTCATTCCATAAGAAACGTTTACATGATGGTTTTATTTCTTAATTACTTCATATGTAAATGGCAACATGGATTTTTTTTTTATCATCTACTGCACATAAGCTCAATCGGAAGGGAGCGGAGGACAATTAATATCGGTGGACCACAAGTGACTGAACGAGATTTTATTTATTTATTTTGATATACAATGATCTTGATGACATTTCCGATGAATGAAAGGCAGATAATAATTGGCTGGACCAAAAAAATACAAGAAAGCAAAAGTTTGAGCTCTTAAAATTTAAAGAATATTAAAAAATTGAAAAATAGGGGATTCTAAATTGAAGATGGAATAAGTACTACTAAATATATTTTTTGATTCCAAGACATTCCAAACCATTACATGAAGTTTATTATAATAATTTAAAAGTTTTTTATTAATATTATATTTTTAGTCCTAAAACACTTCTTAGCCCCATTTTTTGTGCCAAGAAGTGTATAAAAACCAAATGTAAGGGATTTTTAGCCCAAAAATAAATAACAAAAAATGGTAGAAAACAACAAATTCACAAAAAGAAAAACATAGAAGACTTGCGGAACAATATCAAAAAGCAAAGTATACTTATCTCTACCTTGATAACTTCACATAAAAAACAAACAAAAAAACAAAAAACACATACAAAGACAACAAAGAAATCATAGGCAAAAGGGGTGTGAATCTTCGATTTCATACGAACGGTATGGTTTTTTTCAACCAACCAAAAGAAGTTTAATCCCTACCAAATAGTTTATATTTAGCTTGCTTGCTATTTTCAATCAATTCTTTGTTATTTGAAGAGCTAAAAAATATTAAAATTTTATTACTATCAAGAATTTTAAATTGTGCTTTAGAGTTTGTTTTTGTTTAACAACAGCTTATAATAAAGATTATTGTGATAAGAGCTTATGAAATTTTGTTTATTTTATTCTATTTTCTTGCGCACTTTGGTTTTGTAATATATTATCTATATAAAGAGAGCATTAAATATTCCATAAGCAATAACTAGACCCGTGCATCGCACGAGTGAAAAACTAATATGTCCAAAATAATGAAAGGCTCGTTAGTTTTAATATATAAACCATTAACGATTCCTTATGGCGACCCATTTTTAGAACCTAACGACTCTGTATTAAAAAAAACTTGTTTACTGTCCAAATAATCAGAAGGGTCGTTATCTAAAAAAAGTAGAGTCGTAATTTTGTATTTGAGAATCGTCATGATCTAATTTTGAGTCATCATTTATGTTGAAGGGTCGTTTGTGATGATGATGATGATGATGGTCATGGTCATGCTGGTGGAAGTGATGGTGGTGGTGGTGGTAAGGAGGATTTGGAGATTAAGGAGGAGGAGGATGAACGCAATGATGATGAGGAGGGGGATGATGGAAATGGTGGTAGTGGTAGTGGTGGTAAGGATGATGATGATGGTAATGATGCTGGTGATAAGGAGGATGAGGAGGATGATTCAACCATTTTTAAACTTGTGGTGAGTATTTATTTATGTAATTGTCATCGTCATCTACATACAAATATAAGTTTGTTAATGTGAATTTGTATTTGAATGCAAATAGAGGGAACAAATGAATCCTTTTGCCAACGCACTGTGTTGCTCGGCCGACAAAGAGGAAGTATTCGATCCTGACCAACAACGTTGGTACACTGATTACTGCAGACACGTTGAAAATCCCAATGCAAAGAAAATGTTTGCTGAGCTGGATAAGGAAGGTAAGAGGACCAGGAAAACACGTAGCCAACTAGGAGAAGAACATGTTGAACAGGGACAAGGTAGCCATCATCCTCTTGATGAACAAGGCATTATAGAAGATGGTGGTTCCCCAGGGGGAAGTGCAACTCAGGGTCCTTCTAATAGAAGATGGAAAGTTAGCCGATCAGGGAGGTACTAGAGGTTACTGTCGAAATGAACTTATGTTTTATGTTACTTTTGACTTGAACTTATGTTTCTTAACTTTTCTTAGATGCAACTATTTTGTCCACTAGATACTAGGGGTTTGGTTTGGATGGTTTGTTGAAACTATTTTACTTTCCTAAGAATTTAGAACGTTGCTGAAAAGTTCTTTGTTTATATGTTGGCTAGAATGAATAAGGACTCTGAAGCCGATAAGATTATATACTGTGGCAGCTTAAGGGTCTTCAACTATATATATAGCAGAATAACGACTCCTTCATAGTCGTTAATGTTATAGATGTCGGGAATGACGACTCTAAGCTATCTATGAAATGGTTGGTTAGTGTCATTACTGAATATGATTACACAAATTATGACCCTAAGAGCTACATTTATAGTGAGTTTTTGGTTTTAGAGTCGTCTTGGTATAAATAAAACAAAGTAACGACGCTAAGTGACCTAGCTAGCTAGCTAGCTAGATGGAGTCGTCAATGTTTATCAGACCACCCTAACGATTTTTCATAACCTGGAAAAGTTGTAGGTTTGAGTCGTCATTGGTAGTGTCAGTAAAGTGACGACATAGGAGAGTCGTTTGGGTATACACCCCCGACTATGACAACCCTTACACTAAATTGTTCCATGGTGTGGATGATTCAACCACTTGGAGAAACAAACAGACAAATTTAATCTTACCATCATCACAATCATGTTTGTTATTTGAACCTTCACCAACATCATTTCCTCCACTTGAATCACTCATTTCTAAAAACCCTAAGTCCCCCCTACCCCCAAAAAAAAAACTCTTCTTCTTCTTCACAACACACAAAAAACACAACTTCTTTTTTCTTCCAAAATTTCATTCTTAAATCTGATTTTAACCTAACCAATTAATTAACTTAACTTAACTAATTATTAACACTAATCACTTAGAGGTAGTTTAGCCATTTAAAAAAATGATAAGGGGTACCCAAATTTAGGTTTGGGTGATCTTTTTTGTCATGTAGTGTGAGGCCCCTGATTGTTTTTTGGGGCCTCCAATTAAACCAGATTTTCTTATTGCACTTCATCATAGACATAAATAGTTCTGTTAAAATACAGTAATGTTTTGTGAAACAATGTTGTAAGGACTTGCCTTATAAATTAGCACAGAATTGGGGAAAATCCTTAAGGATTGAAGAACAAAGAAAAGTTTCTTAGATTAATTTTTCATAATCAGTTATACAAACAAGAAGGGAATATAAAAGAGGGGTTTGGTGTACACATGTGCCACTCACACACACACTCCACTAGTCATACTTAGCAACAACTATTAACTAATAATAATAATAATAATAATAATAATAATAATAATAATAATAAACTTCGTGGCCCCTTTTTCATATTGAAGAATAATAATAATGTAGGTTAACTATTGAAGAACGGGCCCAAGCTCAGCTGGTCATCCCCGTTCCCCGAAGTTTCATCCCTTCCAGGAGGTCACAGGTTCAAGTCCCCAATGGCGTAATATTGCAGGAATTAACATGGAAGGTAGTGTTAGTTTGCCCCCCTTGTGACACAATCTCTCCCTCCCTTCCGCTTCGGCTCTCCTTGGCAAGGTTACCCATGAGGCTCGCTGGTAGGCTAGCACAACAACCTGTTCAATTAATGTAGTAGTATGTCGTTGGAGCCTAACTTGTTAGACTGCCAACTAGTTTCATGTAATAATATTAAATCATACATATATATCGTTCAATAATAATAATAATAATTAATTAACTACTAAATAAATTAAACAGGTTATTAGACCCCCATAACCCAGGTGGCCCTTAACTGAACTTGGCAGGCCAAGGCAGGGTCCTGACAAATCCCACCCCTTCAAAATATCATTGTTTAAGAGCGACTGGTTTATGGAGGTGAAAGTCAAAAGAGAACAATATATGTGTTGTTACTCTTGTGAAGTTTTCAATCTCCGGTGTAAATGCATAAAGCCACATATGTTCAATACTTTCACCATCTTCTGTCATGGGTTCTGTCAAATGCATCGAACGACTTCTGTTCATCTCTTATTGAGGCAATGGGGTGATACTTTCTTTAGACTACTTTGGTGAGCAAGTTGGCTATCCTTTCTTCAGGTGAGGGAATACACAGCTCTTAAACCAAGCTTGATAGGAAATTTGAGATACCAGTTGCTTATTTTACTTTGAGATAACAACCACAAAACCCTTGAAACTTCTCCTTTTCACTAGACCTGTTGCAACAAGTTTCTGGCGGTCAATTATTTTTATGCTCAGCTAATAACTTTTGGAAACATTCCACCCCCTTTTGTGTTGATGCTATTTGGAAAAGGCAATTAAGCCCGAGTGTCTGACACCAAAACCTTTAGCACATATCACATTTATCCAGTCTTTAACCAGCTTAATAACCTTAATTCAACTCTTGGGATACCTATCCAATTGGCTAGAAAGCAACAACACAAAAGTATAGTTAACCAGTTACAACACAACTACAATCTCACATCCAGAACCTGTCTCCAAGCAGGAATTGATTTTATTAATCACTGACTCTTTGTTAATCACCCTCCATGCCGCCATTACGTGGCTTTTGTGCAGAATGCTAAGCAAACACCTCTAAAAGTTGGCTTCATTATATAACTAATAGAATGCTAAGTGAAAGAAAAAGGTTTACCTCACAAAATTTCCCCATCTTGTCTTCCAGCTAGTTCATTAACTTATGGAGCCAAAACATATGTCCTTCACCTTGAAGTCGTCATGGTAGTGAACCAAGCATCACAAATTTGTGTCTGACTAGCTTCAATAATATTCTTGTTATTCACACACAAATACGGCCAATCACCTTCTTTACATTCACTTAGACATTCCAAAACCATTTCACACCAAACCTGATATCTGATTGTTGAAATATAAATCTGATAGAGACAACTACTCACCTCCCTTTGTGTCCACTTTCGAACCTCTACAATAAAATTACATACCAAAAGATTAATCCCCTCATGGACATGTTAGAGTTTCATACAAATCTCACAGAACACGGAAAACAGGCTTCAAATATAAGCATATGCAGCATCTGTAAATCCGTGAAACCATTTTGGTCAGCGTTTCTCAAATGTATATGAATTGGACTCAGTAGTGTACAATTGCATTATCTCTAGTGCATCTCTGGTGCTCCATATTCTTTTGATACCGACAAAGAAGACGTCACTATCGGCTACTTTAACTAAAGGAAAGTAAAATTCTCCATTTTCACTGATCAAAGTAAAGCATAAACCAAATTGTAATCCAACAGAAACAAAAATTACAACAAACAGGCAAGTTCTTGTAAACATATACACATTCATAGAGACACATTTAATAGAAATGAGAAACAATACAAACCGATATTAAGCGAGATAGAAGACATCATCAGTCATAAGAAGCACATAATGTAAAATCCTCAAAGGAGCATTTTTGAAATCCAAATGAGGCAATCTCAACTCTCTCATTCTAAAATCACCATTCTGTACACGACTGGAATCGACTTTTCTAAAGAGATAAACAGAACTAGGACCAACAAACCCAAAATCATTAGAAACAAGAGATGGATTTATCTTAGTCTTGAAAAGAGTCCAACCCAATCCAGCAAGAACCCTAGAAAAGTGATCCATGGAATCAATTCTATCACCAGTAACTCTAGAAAACAAAGAAAGTGAAGAACAATCCCAATTACTAACTTCACTAAGAATCTTCTTCTTGTTAGTGTGGTGATAAACAAGCTTGAATAGACCTTTAGAGAGTTGAACAAAACAGCGCAATTGAGTAACGGAAGCAGTGATGAGATAAGGAAAGGGAAGTGGAACAAAGTTTGGAGGTAATGAAGATGGCCATGATGAAGATGTAGATGACCATAGCGATGAGGGTAATAGTGCAGAAGAAGAAGGTGATGAAGATGATGGTGGCCATGAGAATATGATGTGAGAGAGAGATGGATTAGGGTATAAATCCATGCCCATTTCTCTAGCAATGGTTGCTAATCTATATGTATCTTTTACAATTTCTTTGGTTGGGAGGAAAAGAAGCAATGGGGTTTTGGTTTCATCGTCGCTGCTGCTGCTGTTGCTGTTACTGGTTTCTCCTAGAATTAGAGATCGTACCAGCTTTAGTGATAGCATTGCAGATTTTCACTTTCCTTTCTTTCACTTGGGTTTTTCCTCTTTTCTCATTTCTCCGTCTCTCTCTAGATAGAAAAAGAAGGAAAGGCATTTGACTCTTGGACTTGGTAGGTGCCCACCACAAACTACAACAGTAAAATGGATTAACATATTAAACTCTAAAAAAAACAAGGTGATATTCTTTGAATTACACAGACACTATCCATATTATTTGACCATTCCTCGTAGAAATCCAAAGCATTGGTCAAGCCTTACAGAAGGAATAAAATTCAGTCAACCATTATGGACGGACAAAATCGATTGTCCATTTAGTTTTCTTAATTTTCGTTTTTTTATTCCAATTTTACCCCTAAATCATAGTTAATAAGGTAATCATAGTTATTTCTCCTGTAGGTTTGGAATATGGAAAGAGTAATACTGATACACGATAGGTTAATTGATTTCTTTGGAACAGGAGCATCTTTACCCTAGGTATTTTCAAGTAAGTTCCTTTTATTCTATTTTTTTGTTCATTCAATCTTAAATAAGCGGGGTTTTATTATGTTTATGTATCAATTGATTTGGGTTTGTTTTGATATGATTAGGTTGAGGATTCTAAATTTTGATATGCAACTCTTATACTTTCTTCACCGCGTTAGAAGATAACTTCACTTTCATTTCTTAATCATATTATAAGAAGGCTTGGTTTGAAGAATAATCTCCATTGGAAATTTATGCAAAGATGTGAACTTCTCATCCTCTCTAGAATTTCATGTGAATGAATTTCTTGAAATTTTACATTGTTCACTCAATTCAGTAATCATAATTTCTTATAGCTTTGAGTCTTTTCCCTCAATTTCTTCACGATAAGCATTTTACTCAGTCTTGGATTGTATTTGTTTTAATTTTAGGGGCTTGTCTTGCAGGTCCTGAAAGGAATGAGCAAGGGAGGCCTGGTGAGTAGTTCAATGTAGCTTGCTTACATATATCTCATGGCTGCAATCATGAGTAGAAGTTTTTAATGGTGACCAATTTTTTTCTGGAACTGCAGATGGTAACAAATACAATGGTAGCATCTATATGGTCTTTGAATACATGGACGACGATTTGACGGGTCTTGCTGATCGTCGTGGTATGCGATTCAAAATTCCCCAAATGAAGGTACCTTAGGTGCACATAACTTGATGTGTTGTACTTTATTTAGTCGGTAAGATTCTTCTGCTAAACACGTCTTTTGTTGTCAGTGTTATATGAAGCAGCTCTTGACAAGACTTCACTACTGTCATGCTAATCAAGTACTGCATCATGATATTAAAGGTTATTATCAAGCTGACACTCATTAGTTATTAGTCTAATGTGGTTCATGAATTTTTTTTCCAGTTTATATGATGTTAGTACTGCATGCTTTGCATGATCTAATCTTCTTATAGATAATGAAGGAAATTTGAATCTTGCAGATTTTGGTTTGGCTCGATCATTTTCTTATGATCACAATGCCAATCTAACAAATCGTGTTATTACCTTGTGGTAGGTGCCAGCAGTTGTTGTATATTTCTAATTATTTTGGTTGCTAGCCATCCCTTTTATCTTTAAAATACGCACCACTAATTCGTTTAGGTTCGTAATGGTTTTGACAGACCTCCTGATTTGCTTCTTGGAACCACCAAGTATGGCCCTGCTGTTGATATGTGGTTTGTCGGTTGCATCTTTCAGAGCTTCTTCATGGAAAGGCCATTTTTCCTGGAAAGAACGAGGTAAGTAATTTGCTGTGAACTTGTAAGCTTTTGTTTTGAAGTCAACAAGTTAAGGGAACTATGAGCCTTCAGATGGACACCACGAGACTGATATGTAGACCTGGAAAAGAAGATGAAATCAACTAAATCTCATAGATTCAGACCCAGTTTTTCTTAACATTTGGATTCAGCTAATGTTCGAGCATATGGTGAATAGTTGTATTACCACACTTGTATACGATACAAGTATGATGTACTCATGAATCACAACATTTCACTCTCATCCGCACCAAAGGTCTCTTATTCCAATTGTATACATACTCTAAGTTGAATGGTTTAGGAAATAATTTTTGTTCCAGCCAAAATAATAGTTAAGCAGCATATTACGTCAAATGATTGGGGAATTTTAGTTAAAAAGGTTATTAGACTACTAACTGCGTAATACACACAACACTTCAGGTAAATAATTTGGGCCCTACACATCTACTGGTAGTAGCCATATACGGTAGTACTATATGTATCGCCAGCTTTGTATGTACCTAAGCTCATTTCAAGTCATTATCTTCTGTATGGAGAAGTGCTCTACTTAATTTTTTTTTTATTTTTGATTAGTTTTGTTCCCTTAGTCAATCTTTAGTAAAGTATAAACTTCAAATCTTAGGGAAAATTTTTAGTCACTCTTAGTAACAATAGCCCCCTTGATTTGTTAGAGGGATTTGTGTCTAAAAAAAAAGTCCAATAAGTAAACTTTGCAGTCTTTGTTGAATGTTGAGTCAGTTGTGCTAAAAGTGATATGGCTTGTATAATTATCTCAATAAATTCAGGATTGTTAGACTCCCCCTTCAAAAGTCAAAAGTATTTTGTGAGTTTGCATCTCCTATTAGGGTTACCATAACTAATTTTATGTTGCTCATACTCATCCTACTCCAGGACATCATGCAACTAGTTGATTTCTAACTGTTATAATGTCACTTTAGTTAACCTGGTTTATTTTCATTTTCAATTTAAATTTCTCATGAATTATATGTTTTACGCTATTGACCAGCTCTAGTTACAATATCATTTCTCTTTTAGTGCATATTGTGTAGTATGTTTGTTTCCTCCTATAAGGAGTATGAACTATTATTCTCTACAATTAGTCAAGTTCTGGAAAAAATTACATCTTCAGTTTAGAGATATATAAGGGCATGAACCTGACTCTAGTGAGAAAGTGGCTTGTAAACCGCAGTTCATTTTCAGTTTATACACTCAACAAGTTTATTGCACAGGTTTTATTTTGATGGTTGCTTCCTGTTGTGTTACTTGTATATCAAATATTGAATGGAATCTATAACTTATGTTACTTTTTTTATAATGCCAATGATGCCTCTTCTCCTCCAGTGCGTCATTGTAAGCGTATGCCAGAATATTGTTCGTGTGGGTGTCGATGAAACTGCATCTACCATGGGGATAGTAGCATTTGTATGTCTGGTCAATTTTGGATTGACCTTGATTGGTTGTAATCTGAATTTATAATTTGTGTACTATATTACTTGTATTCTTTTCTATAGGATTGTTACACTATGAACCCCTTCTTATGTGAGAGGTATTTAGTTTTAGTTCATTGATTTATTGATGTATATTGTAAATTCAGTGGTCTGAGTATCAACCGACTCCATTACCCATTTCAATTTTTACGACCGTAATTGTCAATTACCCATTTTAATTTATACTACCAACACTCAAGCTTACCCAATTTATTTTATTCAAGCTTTTTAAAGGGGTTCCCAATTTATTTTATGCAGCATTCTCAAAAGGGATACCCAGTAAATTTATTCAACCTTCACAAAGGGTACCCAACAAATATTCGATGGAAAACCAAACATCATCACTTCGTGCTTCTGCTGTATGAGTAAACCCTGCACAACTTCCTTGATACAATTTATGCCTTTTTGAAGCATCAAACATCCGCCATCAAAACCTCCTGCTTTTAGGTTCAAGGATTACAACATCTGAGCATCACTTTCCTTGCTCAACTAGGACAGCTTTAGTTCCATTGCCTTTTCCAGTCCTGCACAGATAACAAAAATTGCATGCTTTTAAAGAACCAACCTCGGTATATAGAACAACAACAGCACATATCCAAGTAATCTCTGGAAAGGAACCCAGCACCGCCATCTGCAAAGTTTATATTTCATCCACTGTCAGTACTCAAAACTAGTCCAGCCAGCCTGTTACAACTAACCTCAGTTTGGTGCTGTCATAACGTTGTTGAAGCGTGATCAATCACTTAACCAATTTACTACATTCTCACATTCAAAAGAAATGAAGTATTTCCATTAGACAAAAAAACATGCCGCTCTCTCAACTAAAAATAAAAATTTTAAATGTGGAGGTGCAACCAATTGGGACTAAAAGTCTCCTTGTTACATACTACTCTTAAGTAATGCCATAATTCAAACGTTTCCAAAGGGATTCAGATACTCTCTGATCATTTACTACTGCATGAAGAAAATTTATACTGACAAATTCTTAGTTCTTAAATAGAATTGCATCAGAAAAGGAAAGATGTATACTAAAGGCGTACAATTTGCAAGTGTTCACCTATCATTCTATCATTATTAAAACAACAAAATGATAGGGGACGTGCCTGAGACTACAAAAAGTCACTGTTCTCCCAGCATAAAGAAGAAAAAGGATAAATAGGTAAAATACCAGGTGATATATTAGCATGCTTTTTGTACTTCCAAAAATGTTGCATCAGATCCAGTAATTCAGATATTGGCGAAGGTTGGGTTCCTTGTTTGAATTTGGCCCGAGATTGCCTTTGTTAAGTCATCATATGGAAGCATAACAGGATTCCAGGTAGCCACGTAAGCCAATCACTGATGCAAAAGCATGCCTCTACTCCTGACATTTCATTTGCTACCCTTATTTTTTTTCTTCCAGTCTACGAGTAAAACATGAGAACCATAGAAGTATCTCAAGGAATAACAGCTACCCCAGAGTGTAACAAGGTGAAATTGGCTGACCTAAACCAATCTTTAATGAGTCCAAGTTCAAAAGTTTTCTCACGAAAAAAGTAAAGAAATCCAGTGGGAAAGAAAGAAGAACTAACCGACAGATGAAATTCACACAAATCACCTTCTAACTTTTAGTATGTAACTCAACTCAAGATGTATGAGGCAACTAATACAAAAGAAAACATGTATGGCTATCTGTTCACCTTCTATCCTAGCTAACATATCCACAACATATAATCTAGGGGAGTGATACAATAACAAGAACCTCTCTTTATCTGTTTCTCAAACGATTAAGTGAAAACTTTTTCCATCACTCTCTTTCTCTCTTCATCTTAACATATACAACCAACTTTACAGTACTCTCTAAACCTAAATCGGACTATAGGCCTAGAGCCCCTTTCACTGACGAAGCATAAAAATATGATATCATATTCATCTAAACAAATTGAATTAGAAGCCGGCCAACATCAGTTTCAAATCCCGTCTATATCACGAGTGTACAAAAAGTCTATCTACTCTAAACACATTGAAACACGTAAATGGAACCTACCCAATTCTTACCAACAATTTATGCATTTAAAAACTGAAAACACAAATTCAATCATTCAGTGTAGGAATGACTATCTTGAAGCCAAAAACTATAAACAACGAACTGTGTAGGTTATAGACATCGTGTGAAATATGAACTATGTTTCAAAGAAGAACAAAACAGAGTGAGGATAAAGACCAAGCATCCTCTTAGCAATAACATTGATACCCTCATCTACTGCATTCTTGGATAAAACCACAGAAACCAAACCATATCCACCGGTTCCTAACCCGTGAATTTCCATGCAGTCAATGTTAATTAAATAGCATTTCCATCCCCGCCGATACTCTGCAACCTCACAAATGCACCATTCATAGCTAAATGAACTTCCTTCACATGGAAAAATGCATCTTTAGTATAAGGCCTAACATCACATGCAGTTCAAAGACCAATTCCAGCAGCAAGACAACTTCCATAAATTGTAGCAACAATAATAAGTTTTGTCACCGTCCAGTTGCAGTAATTGAGATTTCATTAAAGAATTTAAAACTATGAGATCAATACCAGAGCAAAATGATCATCATGACCAGCAAGAATGATTACGTGATCAAATGAGATAACTACCAAAGATTCAATATAATTAAAATGCTAGAGCAGGAAGAACAAAGTCAAGTAGACATGAGAATAACCTATATACTTGAGAACTTTGTTTCTTGAAGCATCATATTCTTCTATTTAACAAGAACGTCATGTCCTGCCCCTTCATCCATCACAATACCCTATGTCCCTTTTCTTTTAGACATCTTTTAATACATTCAAAGAGTCCCCCAGGGTCCTTCAAGATAAAAAAAAGGTGACTCTGGAATCAAGCAACACTCTACATCTCGGCTGGCAAGAGTAGTGCATTGAACCCTGCATCCGATGTCCCAACTAAATTACTAAAAAGACAAGACCAAGATATGGTACCAAAATTAAACTTGAACATTTATAGATGAAGTTCCACCCATTTCCGCACAGTTTTCACATTAATGGTTCATGCAATAAATTACTTCAATAAATTACTCGATTATATCCAAAAAAATTTGTTTCCAACAAATTATCGAACACTTCATGCGCACTTACACATTCAACATAAAACACAAAATTGAATCTTAAATTCAAATGAATATACTTTGATAAATTCAGAGAATCCCAGAAAATACTATTACAACAAACCCATCTCTTTACATAATTTATAGAAATGAAAGTGGAGAAAAAGAGATTATGAGAAAAAAGATTGCAAATTATAAGAAATAATTCAGGATAATGTATCATTACCATACCTTAATGTTGATAGAATCAACCTCAGTAAAATCGATATATGAACTGTAATAATCTCCTCAAATGGGGATTCATAGCATGAATCAGTGAGCACGACAAAAATGAGTAGCAGCAGATCAGAAGAGCTTTATTAACTGGTATGGGCGGTTTGGTTAGGTTAACCACTTAAGGGATTAGAACGTCATTTCAAACCGATTCTCTGCCACCCATTTGACTCCGTCCGTCAACTTTAACTTGACTGAAACCTTGTCCTTCCATGAGGAAAACCGGAAACCTTTGGATTTCCTTGAGGATTGCTCATATTATTTGGGCTAAATAAAAACCATATCCATTAAAAATGAAACAAAAACCCCAAATATGTTAATATGGGTGAATTACATCCATTTCATTTTCAATAAATTCCCATCCTACCCTACTATACATTTCTTCTTCTCCATACGAGATCTATATTCTCTCTTCAGTCTTCATTCACACTACCACCACCAACGGAACCTCATCCAGTTCTTCCCGCACCACCATCAGAACCACGGTATTCTCCTGATTCTCCACCAACATCGTCTTCTTTTCTACTCTATCTTCTCCTACTCCCGTACCAACATAAATGCATACAGATCAAGAATGGGAAGTGAGGCAAATAAAAAGGTGAAAATCGAAAATCTAGAGATTTGATTATTATTTTTTTTTTTTTTGAAGCATAGATTTGATTTTTTTTGTGTAGGATTGATGTGATTTTTCTTCTCAATCTATCTAATTTCAAGTTGGATATCAAAAAAGACTGGTCTCAAATGTCAATTGGGTTGTCGATTTTGAAAAAATAGGTATAGGGTAATGAAGAATTGGTATGAACGATGAGTAAATCAAGTCTTCGTTTGATATTCTAATTACAGGCTTAAACATATTCAAAAATTTGTTTTTGAGATGAATTGAATTGATGAGATTAATTTTTATTTATTTTTCAATTCATTTCCTGCAATTTTATACCGTCACATAAAAAAAAATTGGTTTAAGTTCTGGAAGTTGGAATCGATATGTCATCAATGCTTCAAATTACAAACAATCAGATTTGGAGAAGTGGTTGCAAAACTACTCTAACGTTCATTGCGTCAATTCATGGCAGGTGCTGTTTTTGTGATTGTGAGTAATATGAAACAGTGACATTTTTAGTTAATTTTCCTTAATCATCTTGACGCAATAATTTTGTAGCTTCCATTTAGCTAGTCCTAGTTTTGAATTGAATTAATTACTTGGGGAACTAATTTTAATGATGGATACTTGTTCTACCTTCAGATTTTTTTAAGATTCGGTTACTCCATCAATATACTTAGTTACCCTATCCTTTGTTGCCTCATATTTTTACAGGTGAAACGATATATTAATGCTTAGTCAGCAACATCAGTTTATTGGGTTTTCCTTAGAGGACTTGCGGCATGTTGCAGACATGTATGTTCAAGCACAAAATAATTGGTCACAGAGATCAGAAAACTTCTCATTGTGTGGAAATAAAATCCCAAATGAAAGCTGTGATGCTTCATTAACTATTCTCCAGGGGAAAATTAATGCATATTCAAATTTCTTGGCAAGTGAACTTGCCCGCTCCAAATGGACAGAATTTGATTTAAAGATGATGGGTGTCGGCATAGGAATTTTCTTTCTTTTATTGTTTGTACACACCGTTGCCATTAGGAGGTCTGACAAGCTATGCCAGATTTCTTGTCCTTCCAACGGTGATTGTCACATTTCTTTGAGGGTCATTTCTTCTATTTTTCTGGTCGCAATACGGGCATGCAGACATAGATATTGCATATCCTAACAAGATGTAGCCGATATTTTGATGAATTTGGTTGATTGTTGTTGTTAAAATTCATGGGTTTGATAGAAAAAAGAGCAGTAATGTTTGATGCTGGAAATTATAAAAATGAGATAGTTTTGCTGGTAGATTTGATAGACTGGCAGCAACATCAGTGTGGGTATGGTGATGAATGTTGGAGCTTAAAAGATGGGTTTAATGATGGTAGTGAGTGATTGAAGTTGCAGTGGTTGAGTTTGTGCCGGTAAAATCAGTTGAAGAATGAAGGGAATGAACTCATTGTTGTTGTTTGGTTCATGACTGAGATGCATTTTCAGTTGCTTCAAATGGAGGACACAGGCAGAGAAGATAATCACCTGCAATATGTTGGAACCCTTTTTGGTTTTATCAATTCTACTTTTATAGGAACCAAAATAGGTTGAAACCTTTTTGGGTTTCATCATTGCTTTTCACTATTGAGTTGTCTAAGTATGTCGGAATTGGCTTGGATTGTCGTGTCAGATCACTGCTTTTGTAAATGTGCATTGTTGAGTTGTCCAAGTATGTTGTAGTTGGTTTGGATTTTTTCCTTTAACTTTGATGTGTTATGAATTATTGACATGACTTGTTACCATTGTATCGAATGTCGATCACTAAGCTTTTGTAATAGTGTAATACTTCGATGTAATTAGACTGCTTCCTTTGAAATATGAACATGTTCCATACCTTGAAATATATCAAAAAAATTCTTATAAACCAAGCGTGATACGACCCTTTTCCTTTTGGTTTCACCTGCAATATGGTAGAACCATTTTTGGTTTCATCATTTTACTGCTACAGTGGAACCAAAATATGTTGGAACCCTTTTTGGTTTCATAAAAAAACTGACAAACATTACATTCTGCGTCAATATGGTTTCGGTTAATCATAATTGATACCATTACAAACATTGTTTACAGGTATTTAACAGTACTCTAATTGAAATTGTTCATACACCATTTAAACCTTTTGAAAACTACGTAAACTATTATAAGAATTCAAGTTTACACTGGGTAAAGGACGAAACCTATCACATCTTCAACGTCTGTTGTTGTGCTCATTTACTCCATTAGATACTCATGGAAAATGTTTGGCCATGATACCTTATTCATCTCAGATGCATTGTACAAGTACTTCGCTATAAGACTCTGCCCTTCTTTGTTTGGAGCGAATATTGAAACGAGAAGATATATAACAAATAACTTGACAAAATCATCCGGTTTTGCTTCATCTGTTGCAGCTAGCATCAAAGCTTCCCGGATTGTATATTTCTTCATCTTATTATTTCCACCAAAGTATTCATTCACGAATGAGTTCACTTGTTTGATCAAATTCTTATCTCTTTCTAGAGTTACGTTCTCCATCATTTGTAAACCAAAAGTTACAGAAAAGTGCTCTGGAATGGTTTGCAACGTCAGATCCTTCATTCTTTTTTATCTTGAAACAGTCTGGTACAAAATGTGGATTCTACTTGTCAAATGTGGATTCTACTTGTCAAATGTACAAAATGTGGATTCTACTTGTCAATGTCATCTTCACGGCTGCCATTTTATTCTTCAATTCCTTTAGCTTCATTACACAGTCATATAATGGTATGTAGAAATTACAAAATGGGCATGCTCTAAGGGCCTTCTTATGCGCTTTTTTATCCTTTATAAAACCCTTTATCTTCGGAGTCTCCACACACAAACGTGTCAACGAACACCTAAATGGATCATCACGTTTTTTCCCTACAAAATAAAATTTATTTCAGCCAAAAATACAATAAACTAACACTTACGAACCAATACTGGTCGAACCAAACATGGGACCAACACACCAGTATTAGTGGAACCGTTTTTGACAAGGTAAGAATGATGGAACCAACATTGGTTCCATCACAGCAACCATAATAAATCAACACACCAACAGTTTTTGGTGTAACCAAAATTTGAAGCAAAATTTAAAACAATGAAACCAACATTAGTTTCAATATAAATTAGATCAACACGAGAGATCAGTTTACTGATTATTCATCATTAGTGATCAGTTTACAAACAACATATAAAATTATGATGAAACCAAACCGGTAGAATTCGACAAAGGGAAGAATGATGAAACCCACAATGGTTTCATCAAAGATGAACAGATTTCAACAACACCACCAACACAATACTGATGGAACCATATATGACATAGTGAAGAATTAAGAAACCATTTTTTGTTTCATCAAAATAATCAGAAATTATCAACAACATAATTCAAACTAACTTATGAAACCTAACAATTTAATCTACACATCAACAGAATTTTGGAACCAAATTTGTCAAAATTGAAAACAATGAAACCAACAATGGTTTCATCAAAATAAGCAAAAACAAACTACACATCAACAGAATTTTGGTGTAACCAAATTTTTCAAAATAAAATCTGAGCATACTGCAACCAAATTCTACTAGAGTTATTACAATCTTCCGATACACATGAGTTCAAGAAATTACAAACCCATTCTAATATAGTTTACGAAGAACAAACACAAAAAGGATGAAGTGAAAAAGATAAAACTTGGATCCATTTCAATTCAAACGTCTAATAAATAAAAAAGAACATGAAACAAAAGATTTAATTTACCTTTTGGAGTATTTTTTATCGTTTTACGGAGCAATTCATCTTTCTTCTTCTCTTGTTCATCATTTTACTAGTTTTTCTGATTTGGTTTCCACTCTTTTGATTTTAGGTCATTATTTGTGTCAATTTTGATTTGGTATCACTTGTTTATCACTTGATTTCACATATCTATTACACAACAATAAGAGCTTCAGCAGTCCATAACTCCATATACACCATTCTCATATACATCATCCTAGAACCTTAGTTATGTCACAAAATTTTGATTTTCAAATTAAATCTGCAAGATTCATATGTAGGTTTTTCAGGCAAATTTCTATTACTTAAAACAAACATATGGTTATTGATGAAACTACAAATGGTGTAACCAAATATAGTTACATGAAACAAACTCTTGGTAACCAAATATAGTTTCATCACTTTTTTCATTTTGAATGATGTTTGTTATTGTGAAACTAGAAAAGTGATGAAACAAAAAAATTGATGAAACCAAAAAAAGTTTCATCAGAAAAGCCAGAATATACCTTAGCAAGCATTATCTGTTACTGTGGAACCAATTCAATAATTTGAAAATGATGAAACCAAGTCTGGTTTCATTAAAAAAAACAGAATATACCTCAGTAATACCAGTAGCACCAAACCATACCCATGAAAAGACTATAAAATCATATATTGATGAAGATGATGGAAACCAAATTTGGTTTCATCAAAGAAACCATTGAAGTAAAAAAAATGTACTAAGAAACTATAGAAACCTAAATAATATAAATCAGTAGATAAAACCAAAAATTCATAATCGAATTTCTGAAGTACCTAAGAATCAAAAAGTGATGAAACCAAGCAGATGACTACGAATCGAATTTCTACATAACCTAATCGAATTTCTATAGAACCTAATATTAGATGAAACAACATAAAAATGAAATCAGTAAAGAGAACATCTGAAGAACAATGAAACTAGGTTTACCTTTTGGAATCCTTTTACAATCACTTTCCTAATAGGTTTCCTTTTTTCACCTTTTTTTTTCTCTTGCTTCTTTGCCATTTTCTTCTTCGCCTAATTTCTTAAGAACATAAAACTAGGTCAAAATAAAATGAAGCTTAAACCTAATTTCCTTTCGAGGAAGAGAGAAGGAATCAAAAATGGTTTCAGATTAACTATTTCCGAGGGAAGAAGATGGAGGAATCAAAAAATGGTTTCAGATCTGAGGGAAGAGGAGGGAAGTTTTCGATAGTTTCTGAGCGAAAAGTAGTGTCGGTTAATTGAATGGGGAAGAAAATAGAAGGTGTGGGGAAATAGACGGAAGGGTTATTTAGTCAGTTTAGGTAAAATGGGGTAAATGTGTTGGTTTTGTTTTGCTGGGTTTATTTTAACTCTGTAAGGACACCCATGGTGTTATAACGCGCGCATTAATGGGTTAATGCGAAAAACGGCATAGATTGAGAAGAAGAGGCAACTGCTATGCTGTTACTATATTCATGGGCTGGGTTCATACAATCTCTTATGAGAACTTTGTTGTTTAGTCCACTAAACCCGACCCAGATTAATGATTAGTTTCAGCGGGAAAATATATTTACTCGTTAGTCCATTTTTTTTTTTGAAAAAGTAAAATTACTCTACTAACCCTAACATATAATACTATGTATGTTACTATGTATATTATTACGTACTACATTTGTTACTAGTAAGTTACTACATACTAGTAGTATATGTTACTACATATAAATACTCTTATGTTATGTATTGATACTACATATAAATATTGTTAAGTTATGTATTGATACTACATATTAATATTGTTATGTTATACTAGTATACATACTTAAATTAAAAAATCAGTCACTAATAAAAATATTAGTACTAATTCTAATCTCTTACAATTATAATTCTTGTTTTTAATCAAACAGAGCTTGTGGTCGGTAGCCTAGTAACAAGATGGGCTCCAACTCCTCTCTGAATAGCAACGCCTAGTCTATGGAAAATAAAACTACCAAAGCCACTACTCGCGTCATTACTAACTAAGCTTGTGTTCGGTATACATACTACATATTAATATTAGTACTACATATTACTACTAGTATACTACTCTACATATTAATATTATTAATACTACATATTACTACTAGTATAGTAAAGTAGTTACCTAATTTACTAGTAACATATTTTTGTTACTACTAGTACAGTACAATACATATTTATATGTAGTATCACTGTATTGATACTACTAGTATGTAGTAACATACTACTAGTATGTAGTAACATACTACTAGTAATATTTACATGTGCTGATACTAATTAGATTTGGAAGGGTATTTTAGGCATTTAGAAAACACACTTTATAATCTTCATAAAGTTTTTGGACTAACAAGTAAATAATCTAGTCCAAAAAATAGGGAGTAAATGTTTTTCACGGGTGGACTAGCCATTACCTAGGTCATCAAAAACTGGATTAAACAGTAATTCCTACATCTCTTATCTTAATGGGGTTTTAGGCTAGTGAAAAATACTAGAACCCCCCTATTATATGGGTTCAACATTTACAAGCCCCACAAAATGGATCTTCCACCCTCAACTCCATTCTTTCACATTTTGATATTTCTAGGCCCAAAACTTTTATTTTCAGGGCTTAATAATAAAGTGATATTTTTATAATGTCAATTTTACCCTTTTCAATATAAACAAGAGAAAAATCATAAGATTTATTCATTTCTACATTTTCTTTCTCTCTCATCTCTCTCTCTCTCGATTGCAGAGAAAAACTTTTAGATCTTCATTTTCATCTTATTCTTTTCGGTTGCAGAGATTCATTTTCATCTTCTTCTTTTTAAATCTTAGACAAGTATACAAATAAGTATCATCATCTCTTCTATCATGATGCTTCAATTAAGAAAATTCTAGATCTATTCTTCATGTTTTAGATTTGAATTTTTTTATTAAGATTTCGAAACCTAATACATCGATTTTGGTTCAGTTTTATTATATGATTCATGACTAGCATTCAGATCTACTTTCTCCTTCTATCTCTCTTCATTTTGAGTTAGAAATTTCGATTTTTTTTTGAAAAAATAGTTTCCAGAACTTTTAGAGTTCTTCGTCGAGAATCCGTCGATCTATTCTATCATTAACCTGATGGAAAATCAGACTCCATATTTGTAATCCTCATGTGTGAATCTGTGTTACCCATTTAATATTTTTGTAGACGAAGTAGTTTAAAATTTTTTCTACCTGATATGATTTGTTGATTTTGTAGATTTCTTTGTGTTGGATTTGAAAATAGGAGTCAATTGATGAAGATGTTGCTTATGTTCAAGTTAATGCTAGATGTAATGACGAAGGTGAATTCATTTAATGTTGTGAGAATACGTATATACTTATGTTGATTGAGTAGATATGAAATGTTTTTGAACATTATTTGATGTTGTTCAATTCGTTTGAGCATATCTGTAGCTGTAACAATTTCAAAACCAGATAAAATTGTGAATAAGAATCACAAATCTAAGAATTTGTTATGTGACTATTATGCACAGGATGTGTAACTTTCGTCTACACATCCAATTTTCATGTGTAACTTGAGTTTACACATTCGATTAGCTTGTGTAAATTTTCTCTACACATCTAGATAGCTTATATAACTTTCCTATACACATTAAATTAGCATGATAACTAAATATCCTCATAATAATCATTGAAAACCACATTCTATAACCACTAGTTACACATCCTGGGATATAAAATTTATGTTCTATATATTGCATTCTTTCCATTAACTTGAGTGTTTCAAATTTCAGTAACAATCTTGCTCAAACAGATAAGCTACATGTTCTGTGATTCTCATTACGTTAAAGTCAATCTATACTTTTGTGCCTTTGCACAAGATAATTTAATTCAATATAATCTTATAATGATTGTCCATGAATGCAAGTTTCTGAGTTTTAATTGCTAATACATGAAGCAAAGCATATCTTCAGTGTTTATGTTTTCAATTGCTACGACAGTATTGACCAAATGAAGTTTCAAAAAAATAAGGTTCTTAATGACTTTATAAATTGTTTACGTGTATGTGTGGATTGCAGGGAGTGGTGGTGTTGATATTGATACCACAAAAGTGGTTAAGAAGATGAGGATGGTGTTGTCGAGTGAGCTTCAAGTAAACATGACTCCATAAAATTTGATTGTGATTGCCACATTTCTAGGTATCTATATATGTTGGCATATGGATGTATAAATGCTAGTTATCTGAACTAGCAGGATGTGTAACTTCTAGTTACACATCCTGGGATATAAAGTTTATGTTCTATATATTGCAGTTTCTTATGAAAAGGTATGTCATGCATATTGGAATGAACTAGCATATGGATGTCTAACTGCTAGTTATTTTGAACTAGCAGGATGTGTAACTGCTAGTTATGAAAAGGTATATCATGAATATATGTTGGCATATGGATGTCTAACTGCTAGTTACACATCCTGGGATATAAAGTTCTATATATTGCAGGTTCTTATGAAAAGGTATATCATGCATATTGGAATGACTAGATAACATTGGTTGGCAGTTGCTTTATGGCCAGCTTGTTCTCAGTAAAGGACCATCATTAGGTTTGGATGATGAACTAGTATTTATATGGATGTGTAACTAGTAGTTACACAAGCTATATGGATGTGTAACTGCTAGTTACACATCCTGGGATATAAAGTTTATATTCTATATATTGCAGGTTCTTATGAAAAGGTATATCATGCATATTGAAATGACTTGACAACATTGGTAAGCAGTTTCTTTATGGACAACTTGTTCTCGGTAAAGGACCATCATTCGGTTTGGATGATGATATAGCTAAAGAAACGAGTAAAGCATGTCACTTCTTTATCCTAAAACTCTCTCCCTCAACTCTTCCTTGAAAAGGGAAAAAACTATTCAATGTTCTCAAATTCTTTTTGAAGTTTTATTCACTTTTAGTTTTTGATTTTCATTTATACATGATAGATTACATGAAATGGTGGTACGAATTTAGTTGAGTTGAAGGATTTAGAGAAGGATTTTGAGATGGTGGTGGTGTTGGAGCTGTAGGTAGTATGAGTGGTGAAGAAATAAGTAAATTGAATCCAGACACGATTTTGTTTGTTATTGTTATTGTTTATGTTGTTGTTTTAGGTTCGATTTGTTGTTTTTTACATTTCAATTTGATTTTACAGGGTTGATTAATGGTGGTGGTGATAATTTTGATGGGGAGGTTGAATAGTAAGTGTATAAAATTGAAGGAGAATATGAGAATAAAGAGGATGAACCATGTTTAGTTTTTGTTGATGGTGCTGGTGAGTAATTACAAAGAATTTGATTAATATTTAATTGTGATTGAGCTTCTCAAAGAATGTGATTGTTATGTCCATTCAGTTTAGGTGATTATGTATCCATTTTACGTTAATTGTTGGCTTACGCTACTGGTTTTGTGTAGGTCAAAGGGACAAGCATACGCATGTGTAACTATAGGTTACACAAGTTAATTGTTGGCTTACGCTACTGGTTCTGGATGTGTAACTATAGGTTACACAAGTCCTTTTGTGTTTCTAACTGCAACTTACACAAGCATACACATGTGTAACTATAGGTTACACAAGTTCTTTGTGTTTCTAACTGAAGGTTACACAATCCATATGGATGTGTAACTGCAGGTTACACAAGCATATGCATGTGTAACTACAGGTTACACAAGTCCTTTGTGTTTATAACTGCCAGTTACACAATCCATATGCACGTATACCTACTAAGAATCTGTAAGCATTGTTTACACAATCTAAATATATGTGTAACTTTTATTTACACATACTGACTGAATGTGTATTTTTTCACAAAAACATTAAAATCACTCTCAGACGATAGTAGGAATCTCTTTGTTCGACTACTTACTTGAAAATATTGCATTCTTTCCATTAATGTTGCATTCTTTTCACTCTGGTTCGATTTTAGTTTGCTTATCTTGAGTCTTGGCCTACAAATATGTTGTTTGATTAAAGAATTTGTGGTGGTGTTGATGGTGGAGGTGCAGGTGCAGGTTTTGGAAGAGGATAAAGAGGAAGTGGTGGTAGTGCATCAGGTTTGTAGGATAATTCGGATTTGGAGTTAGTGGTAGTGTTTTGGTATGAAGCAGAGAGGTTTTCTATGGATGCTAGAGTTGTACTGGACACTGTAAGTTGGATCTACTTTACATTCTACTTGTATTGGTTTTTTTTATATATATGTTGGTAGTCATGATCTTGCTAGAACATGTATGAACAATAGTAAGTTGATACTGGTTCTTCAGGTCGACTATTTATTGGTTTTAAATGCTAAATATCTTTTAGCATTTGTTGAAGTAAGTGTAGGAGAAACTAGTGAAACAAAAGAAATGATCAACTTGTTGTGAACGCTTATAAACTATTAGCTTTTAGTATGATTCCTTCAGACTTTACGAGTATGCAATGATAATTCGCAGTTACACATGCTAATTGGATGTGTAACTGCGAGTTACACATTCTAATTGGATGTGTAAAAGTTTGAGTGAAACAGAAATGATGAGAAGTTCTGTTTATTAATTTTAAGCTTGTGAATATAAGGAAGGTTTTTGTTTTGGTTTCAAATGATTTTTGGTAGATTTTGTATGAACATGTATGAACAATGGTAAGACACTAGCTTACCAATAGAACCAAGAACATTTATCAAAGCTCTGGGATATTCTTGCAGTTTATTGCTAGATAGATAAGGATGTTGGCTAATGTCCAGGTGAGAAGTGATGATTCTTAGCTTTTTTTAGTTGAAAATGTGTGCTTTCGGTTACTCCTAGTTACACATGCTAAAATTAACAAACTTGCAACCAAAAAATGTGATTTTTGTTTTGATGGATCTGTCAATTCTGTAGGTATCTTCACCTATCATTCTTTTTTTTAGCTCTGGGATACTCCTAGTTACACATGCTAAAATGAACAAACTTGCAACCAAAAAATTCCACATGCTAGGTATCCAAGTCATATGCATGTGTAACTGTCAATTACACATGATAGATGCATGTGTAACTCCAAGTTACACATGCTAAGATGGGTTATCATGTGTCTTTTCTGTGATCTTTGTTCTATAAATTTGCCTTACAATTGTCCTATAATATTATTTTATTTTGCTTTTTATTCATCCAAGATAATCCATGGATGTTTATTTCGTTGCAGATATGCAAGCATTTTGGAGTGAGGAAGACAAGAAAGAAAGGAAAAACTTCTAATATAGATTTGAGTGGCTTATTTCTAGTGTTTTAACTCATTTATTGTGTTCAGTAACAACCGATTACTATAGCTGGTAAACAGAGATATTATTGTAAATGAATATTAATGCGATATATGTATTTTGTATATATTTTTTTTATGTTGTGTAACTGTTGACTACACATGCCATTTGCATGTGTAACTTGTGGATACACTTGTCATATGTATGTGTAACTTCTTATTACACATGTCATATGGATGTGTAACTTTTAGTTACACACTATTGAATACACAACATGAATGTGTAATTTTTATACATGTGTAACTTCGAGTTACACTTGCAATATCAATGTGGTCGGAGGTGGTGGTGAGCGGTGGTCGGTCGACGGTGGTGGTTGGAAGTGGTGGTCGGAGGTGGTTGGTGGCGATGGTGGTCGGAGGTGGTTGCCGGCAGTGGTGGTCGGAGGTGGTGGTGGTGGTCGGAGGTGGTTGCCGACAGTGGTGGTTGGCGGTGGTTGTGGTGGTCGTAGGTGGTTGGTGGCGGTGGAGCACGGAGGTGGTTGCCGGAAGTGGTGGTCGGAGGTGGTTGGCGGTAGTTGTGGTGGTCGGAGGTGGTTAGTGTTGGTCGGAGGTGGTTGGTGTTGGTCGGAGGTGGTTGGTGGCGGTCGGAGGTGGTTGGTGGCGGTTGCCTGCAGTGGTGGTCGGAGGTGATTGCCGACAATGGTGGTCGGAGGTGGTTGGCGGTGGCTGTGGTGGTCGTGGGTGGTTAGTGGTGGTCGGAGGTGGTTGGTGGCGGTGGTGGTTGGTGGTTGTCGGCGGTGGTGGTGATCGGAGGTGGTTGCCGGTGGATGTGGTGGTCGGAGGTGGTTGGAACATCATCATATAATATTTTAATAATTTTGGGCTTAAATTTAAATTTTATTTAATTATGGGCTTGACAATATGCATAAGGGTATCAAGGTCTTTTAATAATTTGGGGCCTAGATTTAAACTTCTTTTAATTAAGGGTCTCATATTATGGGTTATCCATGGGTTGGGCCTTAGCCTAAGTTTCCCTTTAGGCTAAGGTCCGACCCATGGGTAACCCATAATATGAGGCCCTTAACTAAAAATTTTTTAAATCTAGGCCCGAGTTATTAGAAGACATCCATGCCCTTTTATATATTATCAAGCCCCAAATTAAATAAAATTTAAATTTAAACCCAAAATTATTAAATCTAGGCCCAAAATTATTAAAGTATAGTGCGAAATGTGTAAACAGAAGTTACACATGCATATGGCATGTGTATCCAGAAGTTACACATCCTTATAACATGTGTAATGCAAAGTTACATATCAAAAAAATAGACATCAAAAAGAACGCATATAAAAAATACATGTATTACTTTAATATTCATTTATAATAATTTCTTAGCATGCGTAACTAGAAGTTACACACGCATCTGTCTAGTGTAATTAAGAGTTACATATGCATCTGTCTAGTGCAATTGAGATTTAAACATGCATATGACTTGTGTATTCAGAGTCAACTCCAATTCCAGCTAGACCAATACCAAAAATAAACGATTATCTTGTATGAATTTATCGGAAACCTGAAATATAACAACAAACAAACATGAACCAGTGTCAAATAGAAAAATGCAAAAGAATATTGTTTAATATTTAGGAGAACAACAAAAAATAGTCCATAAGAGTGCTTAATGTTGATAACAGTTACAATGAATAGACATATGAACCAATGCCAGAACAATAATGCAAACAAATATTATTCAGTATTTAAGAGAACAACAAAAATAAAAGAGAAGAAAAATTGAAGATGCATCCGGCTAGTGTAACTAGCAGTTATACATGAAATGACACGTGGAAAAGCTGAAATATACATGAAATGACTAGTGTAACCTGAAATATAACTAGAAGTTATACATGAAATGACTAGTGTAACTCTCAATTAGTGTTGAATCTGAAAAAGAACAATAAACGTATGCACTGAAACACTACATAAACACTATTTCATGGGACTGTGTCAAAAACAAATCCCGATGCGAGCTTCTTAAACAACAGAAATCTTGGAACACATTAAAAATAGGAATAAACTATAAAACCAATTTAAAAGCAATCAGTAAAATAGGACTACAAAAATGGATGTGTATCAGGAAGTTACACATGCATATAGCATGTGTACGTCAAAATGTCTACTAGTAAACATCTAAAATCAAAGAACGATGCTTATTTAAGCGAGGGGATATTCATGGCGGCAAGTTAATAACAAAAAGCATGCCAGTCAAAAAAGAAATATAATTACTTACATAGCTAACCCAAACGGCTAAGAAGAAATACAATTACGACCAGGTTTAGTTGACTCATAATTGCTGCCCTTAGGCAGTTCTATAAGCTTCAGGAGGCATAAATTACAACATAAATAATCGAATCATTAACACCAGCTTTATCCCCATCTTGTAGTACCCTTCTAATACCACCACTAGGTCCAGACCAACACATCCTCTCTGAAATTAGCATAACTACCACCATCAGCTTCTTCAATAACTATACAGACACAAGCACTGAAGGTCATATTCAACAAGTAGTCACCAAAAGCTTTAAATGTAATACAAATAAAATATGTTTCAACTAGTATACATCCTAAGTTACCGTAACATCATTAATAACCAAAACATACAGACAATAATAATATGTTAAATCATTCTTATATCCTATGCAATTCAAAGCATCTAATTCAACCAAAAATGCCGAAAATTATAATACAAGCAAACAGTATTTTAAATTGCAGATTCAATGGATTGGTTTCACATGAACAACATTATTGGTTCAGTTTAAATATGTCAACATATCTCATGATATCAATTGCCAAATCTAGTCTATTAGTCAAGTCCAATGAATTACTTATATAAGTTTCAGACGAAATAAACCAAAGGTACTGCATTTAAAAATCGAAACAAAAAACCTTGATCCTTGTACTTATGATACTATTGAGAAAGATCTGTGTAGTTTGAGGTAGTCAATCCATTACAAAAAAATAATTTAAAACCAAATAAAGCAATCAAAATTATTTCCAGCACTATTCAATATTTTTCAACATACATTGACCATAAATGAACCAAGAATCATATAGAGACATATCATCGTGTAAGCTTAGAGCATATGACTTGTGTAACTGAGAGTTACACATGCATATAACATGTGTAATTAGGAGATACACATGCATATGACTTGTGTAACTTTCAGTTACACATGCATATGACTAGTGTAACTAGGAGTTACACATGCATATGGATAGTACTGATGGATGGATGGATGGATGGATAAACTCAATCAAATATGAAATGATGATCAGGTTTGTAAATTGATTAATCAAATGCACAAAGGTTGAACATAAGCATACCTAACTTCATCAGTGAAAGCACCTCCTTTCTTCACCCAGCAAGCAGCCACTTGAATCTCATGATACAATGACCTTTTTAGCCGAGGTAAGGAACACAAATGGAGGAATGACTATAACCTTTGAACAAAAAACATTCCCAACTACATTTAAATACTTCTAATCCATAGAAATATCAAATGTAATAGCGTATTCAAAACATTTATCAGCGCATCTACTCACCAACAACATCTATGGATACAATTTTAGTATCGTTAGTGTGTCAACAATCTTCTTCACTTGGTCCTCAGTTCCATTATGAAATTCCACAATTACTCAATTATGAATTCCACTTCCTAGTCCTTATTTCAGTGCCAACTCCAATACCAGGAAGGCTATCCTACAAAAATACCACAAATAAGCAGTCAATTTTCTGGAGTTATTGGCAACCTGAAGAAAACAAAAAGCAATAAGCTTTTATGAGACTAAAAAGAACAATACACAAAAAAATGTATAACCAGTTTTACATGCACTTGACTTGTGTAAATAGGAGTTACACATGTATATGACTAGTGTAACTAGGAGTTACAGAGCATCTGAATAGTGTAACTGAGAAAGCAGCCAATTTTATGGAGTTATTGGCAACCTGAAGAAAACAAAAAGCAATAAGCTTTTATGAGACTAAAAAGAACAATACACAAAACAATGTATAACCAGTTTTACATGCACTTGACTTGTGTAAATAGGAGTTACACATGTATATGACTAGTGTAACTAGGAGTTACAGAGCATCTGAATAGTGTAACTGAGAGTTACACATGCAATTCGGATGTGTAGACGCAAGTTACACATGCAATTTGGATGTGTAGACGAAAGTTACACATGTTGTGCATAATCATCAAAATGAGAAACTCAATCACATTGAAATATTAATCATATTCTGAACAAAAGAACAGTAAACTCAAATCATAAAGTATATACAATTTCAATATGATATATTCGAACCATAAAAAAACTCAAAGAAACTTATCTTATTTCACTGATTTTCTATTGAAATAGTTGTTGAAGTTGCTTAGATTCAATTGTATGCTTCCAGTTATCTTCATCGATTAAGATTTCATCTTCAAGAAAAGGTACTAAATATAACAAATATAGATTGAACTTAAAACAATCAGCCAAGAACAAAATCCATTAAAGATGAGCTCAAGTGAGTTCGAAAATTAAATTAAACGAAATTCATATCAAATAGATGGGTAAAACAAATAATGATTAACATATTTCGAATCTGAAAAATGAATTTTGATTGAGGTGGGAGATTAAAAGATATCTCCAATTTTG
The DNA here is from genome assembly GCA_023529315.1 of Papaver bracteatum. Taxonomy (NCBI): domain Eukaryota; kingdom Viridiplantae; phylum Streptophyta; class Magnoliopsida; order Ranunculales; family Papaveraceae; genus Papaver; species Papaver bracteatum. The sequence goes on from JAJJWX010002128.1 coordinate 145,904, forward strand.
TTCAAGAACCCTAGAAATTTTTCTTTGAAAATTCTTTGAAAATTTTCTCTCAAAAGTTAAATTGAGGTAAGAATATAATAGATCTAACTCAATTTATGATTTATACTGAAATGAAACTATTAAAGTTTCCCAAATGATTTTTCAGAAAATAAAAATTCGAAATCTCAAAATTAAATTAACCAATTCAATTGAAATGTTAAAGATGAGTATGCTTATCTGTTCGATTTAATTTTGTAGGCGAATCTTCAGATTCATTTGTTACTGATGATGATTATGACTTCGTTTTCCATTGATTTTCACCGTATCTTCCAAGAACAAGTGATGATGATGTTGAATTAAGTTTAAATAATCAGGATTTATGTTTGTAAAGATTAGATCTAGGTTTTGAACCCATTTTTCTCTGAAAATTTCGATGGGAATTTGTTTCTTCTCGGCTAAATTTTTCTTCCAGGAGAGAGCAAAAGAAAATGAGAAATAGGAAAAGAGAGAAAGTGAAAACGAAAATGAAACTGAAAACTAAACTAGACCTAGTTTTATTACATATAAATACTAAAGGTGAGTTTTGGTATTATTAGAATTATTATGGATAATATTCTTATTGTTGAGCCCTGAATTCTAAAGTTATGGGCCTAGAAATATCAAAATGTGAAAGAATGGAGTTAATAGTGAAGGATCCATTTTGTGGGGCTTCTATATATTGAACCCATATAGTAGGGGGTTATAGTATTTTTCACTATCTTAGTCTACCCAGATCCTAGTTATAGTATTCTTGCTGAGTGCCAAAAATGTGTGCTTTGATTGGATAATTGAAATGTAAACGCGGTAGAACATTCAATCAATCATAGCCATGTGGAAAAATGGTGGAAGCGCGTAAATTCGGGCTCCAGATCCCATGTCCCTGATTTGGGTGTGCCCTCGTGTCCCTCCAATTGAACACCGACATGTGGCATCAATTTTATTCCCTTATATTTATCATTCGGTAGTATGGTTAATTTGAGAAAGAGGATACGAAATATATTTAATCTCCTTTTATGGGTACGAAGCTAACCAATAGATCGGTTTTTCCATGGAAGAAAAAACATTTCAACACAACCAAGATGCGATCATGCAATTACATCATGTATGGTACTCGTATAATTTTTCTTGAAACCTATTATAGGGGCTCCAAACATTGGGTACAAAATGACGAATTCGGGTCATGAAATAGTAAACTCAAAAACCCCTTATCCTACTAATTTTACTAATGGCTAAAATTCTCTCAATTAATTAGTGTTATGAGGAAGATGAAATCATAATTTCATCACGATGAAGATGATGATCATATACAAAAAACACTAAATCTAGTATCTTATCCTTCTCTTTTCATTCATAAATCATGATGAAGATGATGATCATTAAAAAAAAAACTTATTATTCTTCTTCCTCTCTTCTTCTTCTCCATCGGGATGAAGATGACGATCATAAAAAGAAAAAATTTAAGAAAACCCATCACTTATTTTTGCTTTTGAAAACCCCCAAAATCGAACCGTAAGACAATCTACGGTTGAGATTATTTATCGATCCAACCCATAGGTAGAAATTACGGTAGGGAAGTATGAATGTTTCAAACAGTGTGATTTTTGAAACCAGAGCATACGTTTTGGAAGTTAAGAACTCTAGATAACTTAAGGTTGAGAAAAAACACCGTATGCAAAATCAGTTAACCCTACGGTTTGGAAGTATGTATGCAAATTCAGTTAAATCTACGATTTGGAATTATGAGTTTTTCAAACCGTAAAAAATGCCTACAATTTGGAATTACGAACCTACGGTGGGAATTCAAGTTTCAATTTTTTTCACTTAAGAATTAACCAACGGTAACAAACCGTATGCAAATTCAGTTAAACATACAGTTTGGAAGTATGAATTTTCCAAATCGTATGCAAAATCAATTAAATCTACTGTTTGGAATTATGAGTTTTTCAAACCGTAAACAATGCCTAAAGTTTGGAAAATAAGAACTCCAAACTGTAGACAGTTCTGAAACTGTTTTTTCAAAAACCTAATTCGATTGAATCTACCTATTCATGCAATAAAACCAATGAAATAAGATGGATTTTTTTATATTTACCTTATTGAAATCATGTGGGTGAATTAATTGGTGTTAATCGATGATGAATTATTTTGAGAATCGACGATTAATTGAAGAAATAGGCGATGGAGTTGATGAGGAGGAACAAGATGAAAGAGTTGAAGGAGAGGAATGAAAATAGATTTCTCTAATGAATTAGATTTAGGTTTAAATATTTAATAGGTTAAGGGTATTTTGGTGTTTCTCTTATGAATTAGGTCTCCCTATCTTCATTGTAGGATATTAGAATTCGTAGGAACCCTCAAAACTATTTCCTTGGAGCCCTTATAATATGTTTCTTTTTCTTAGGCAAATTAGTTTTTGGTTATTGTTTATCAGTTAAAATTTCCTGGTTAACTTTGGTGATCATCTCTTCCATAATTAACATCCATTTGTAAATCTTACAAAACCACAAATCATATAAGATTATATAATAATCTTCAAGGATTAACATTCATTTGTAAACCTTACAAACCACAAATTATATAATCTCCAAGGAATTTTTTATAGCTTTAGATTGATCATGGCTAAGATACAATAGAGATTAGATATTAAGACTATTAATTTATGTTTTTATTGATTTTACACCCCCATTGAGTATAGTAAGTAAGAAAAGAATGAACATCAGTAGAAAAAAAAAGATAGAAAAAAAAAGCGTGGGTTAGGATGATTTGGCCATTAATTCAGGGCAAGAAGATTAATCATATTCGGTAAGTCTGGACTATTTTTATTATTTTTCCTATATTTACTCGGTTTGACAACTATTTTATAATTTTGTATTTAAGGTAATACAATAACGACACATGGCAGTTTCTCATTGGTGAGACACAAAGGCACACCCAATTAGGAGACAAGGGAACCGGAGCCTAAAACATGTGTGGTTTGATTGGCTAATTACTAGTACGACCGTTGCCACGGTGGAAGGGCCGACCGAAAAAGAATCTGAAGATGGAGTTTAAATTTGATATTGTTGTTTGTGCTTGTTGCGTAGATTTTTTTACAACCTTTCCAACGAGATAAAATTTGTAAAATTCCAAGGCACGGATTTTTATATATGTTATATTAAAGTTGGCTTTCCAATTATACCCCTGAAAAAGTAGGATACACAAAGAGTTATAGTAATTGGACTAAAAGAGAGGGATAATATTGTCTAGTGAAAATGTGACGGGAATCTGCAAGGAATATTCTTTCTCAATCTTTTTATGAAATTGAACATTTACGTTACTCTTCATTTAACAAAAAAGTGGCCATAAAAGGGATTCCCTCACTACAGGCCCTTCGGGCCCTCCGGTCGGTCGGCCCAAAAATGTAAATGTGGTCGAATATTCAATCAATCATAGTCATGTGTCAAAATGGCGGAAGCGCGTAAATTCGTGTTTAATGTGCTTTTGAGATGTAGATTCAACACAAAACTCGCATACAAATAAATACATTTTAACATAATTTTAGAGAAGTATTATCACCTGAATGAAATAGATGATACATAAATAAATAACATTTGGTATAGTGGTGTGCACCTTATAGTGTAAGAAGGAAAATGATGAAATTCTTATCCATAAAATCTATTCTTTTTTCCCGAAAAATTTACATCTTATAACAATAATTTTAGGATGTACGGTGATAAAAATCCTTTGAAATGTCACGATCTGGGTTGCACGGACGCGGACACGACACGGCGCAGACGCGGACACTACAAAATTCTCAAAAAACTAGGACGCGGACGCGTATATACATATTTTATTTATATATATAATTATGTATTTATACAGCAAAGTCAAGTATTTCCATCCTAAAAATTAGAAAATAATGCTACATGTGTATAAATTTCAAAAGAAAATGAAAGATCGTTTGTTTATACACGCCGAAGGTCAAGCAATCAATCACTATTAAACACATGGCACAATCAAATTGCATTCTTAGAACAACACATGCCCAACCAAGGGTATATGTGATGTATTTCCAATTACAAAATCCTAATAAAGAGTTACATGATTGATCTAAATGTTTGTCTTTCTTCATTTAGTTAATAATAGTAAAAATAAAGGAAGAAGTTTAAATGAAAATGGAAAAAAAAATGCTTCAAACCCAAGTCATCGGTGCGTCCAAAAAGAACACGCGCGGGACGCGTATTTGGTGCGTCGGACACGCGTCGTGTCAGCGTCAAACGCGCATCTTGTGTCCGACGTGAGTCGGACGCGGACACGGCACCAAAATCGGTGCATCCGTGCATCCCAGGTCACGATAGACACAAACTAGGTGAGACCCATGGGTGGGTAATAATCACCCTCTGCTAAATTGCTAATCCCAGTTGGGGGTTCATGGGATATCTCTGCCCGGATTTTTCTCGGTACAAAATCGACGCCTACCTGAAACTACTGGCCTCATGAATGGAATTTCATCTTATCACGGAATTTGTGAAGGGACAAATTATTTCCTATAGCTTTTTTATTTACGGAGCCACAACCATCTTTTGATTCAATGTCAAAGTTGTAATGAAAACTAATAATAAAAACGGCGTGCGGGTTATAACCCCAAAGGTGTCACTATCTATGTATAAAAACCCCAACAAAACAAATTGTTCACAAAAACCTCATTTAACATAAACTGTCTATAATAGCCTTCTAGTTTAAATCACCCCAACAAAAATAAAAACAACCCCACATTTAATTTTAAATCACCCCACCCAAAAAAATAATCAACCCCACCACCACTGCATTGTACCACCACCGCGCCACTGCTCTGCCGCCGGCGCACCACCACCGCCACTACACCACCGCCGCCACGGCACCACCACCGCCGCCGCCGCACCACCACCGCCACTGCAACACCGCACCACCTCCGCCTCCACTGCACCACCACCGCCGCCACCGCCGCCGCCACCACACCGCCACCGCCACCGCACCATCGCCGTCGCACCACCACCGCTACCGCACCACCACTGCTCCACCGCCACCACCACTGCACCAACCAACACAGCGCCACCGCCACAAAAAATGAATTTCATTGATCAATATTCAACAAAATAAGAAAAAAATGATGAAAACCAAAATGATGAAACCAAACAGAACAAATGATGAAACCAAACAGAAAAATATGATGAAACCAAAATTGGTTTCACCAAAAACTAGATGAAACCTAATTAGGTTTCATCATTTTTCCACATATTGTCATTTCACCAACAGAGCTTCAATGATGAAACCAAACCAAAATAAGAAAAACAAAATGATGAAACCAAACAGAAAAAATGATGAAACCAAAAAGGGTTTCACCAAAACTAGATGAAACCAAATTAGGTTTCATCATTTTTCCACATATTTTTATTTCACCAGCACAGCTTCAATGATGAAACCAAACCAAAATAAAGATAATCTTGGTAGGAATTTTGTAAGCTAATAGCCCGCCAGCTGTGGTAGATTAGATAAGTCACAAGAAAAAAAAATTCCTTTAAGTTCACTTAACTGAAAAGCGTACTTGGTGGGAATTAAATAGCGAAATCTTTAATTATTAATCACTCAGACTACTTCAGGCTTATCCTTCATCTTTAAAAGTACCAAACGAATTGGCACTTGTATGTTCACAGATTTCAGAAGAAAAAATATGGGCGTAATAATTTAAACAATGACATACCTGAATAACAAGGCACATACTACTTCCACATACACGACACTCGAGCAGGTCAGGTCTCATACTGACTTCAACAGGCCAATCCTGTCACGAGAAAAAAACTCAAAAATGTCATATAAACTGAAAAGAAACAACTCAGCACCCCCTATATATATGTATTCATAAACTTACAGGTAGTCCACCAATCTTTATGGTGTAATGATCAGCTAATTCACAATAATTCTCTGCACACGGTCCTGGAATGCCCAGTATTACTTCACCCATCTCTTAAGCTTCAAACCACATATGAAAAAGAATTAAACAGTATGATACATAAGAAGTTAAGAACTGAAAAATTGAGAAGGAAACTGCTTTGGAAAGTGCGCATGCTGAAATGATTGTACATGTGTTCAGAGTCTGGGTTTTTTTGTAGATAAATGATCTCTTATTAATGATTGCACCTGTATGTTAATGAAACAAAAGCTACCACATAAAAGAAAGTTACTATCTAAACTATATGAAGAAAACTTTCTGCTTAAGGAGATACGAATTTGAAGCCAAAGTATATGGTTCCACTTTCATAAACTAGCTTTAAGATAAAACTACTATTCTAGATTCTCACACATTATAACGAGGTAACTTCCAATAATTCTGAAAACTTAAGCGACTATGACCCTGCTTGGTATATAGTAGAAATTTGCAGACTACAAAACTTAGCAGTCACACAATTTTGCAGGCACACAACTATTACATTTCCTGTATTGACAGACGTCTTTGCAGACTCCTTAGAAACCTAGCTTCAGTCTTTACCTCTTGATGGCCACCAACATCTAAGTATAGAGCTAGGAAATCCTAATAATAATAATAATCAAGGAAAGTACGAAACCCATGTCATACCAATCTTACTATACATTAATAATCACAACTATCAACTGCAGTTTCGAGGACATCTATAATTCTATCAATTGATATACTACATCCCAGTAAATATCTTTCTAGCTATTACTACTGCTTCTTCTTCACTACCACCACTCACGAGATCAATCAACACTTCATTTTGCTATTTTAGATCCATTACAAAATTCTTCTTCAAACAATCAAAATAAATTTAATCCAAATATAAAAAACAATTGAAACCGAAGCAAAAAAATTGAAAATCCAAAATCAACCCATAATTCCAAATCTCCTTCTTCCCCTCAAAATATAATCACATTCCTGATAACCCTCCTTGTTGCTATTAAAAATGGATAATCTCAAATTTGTCGGTGGTTTCAAAATTCTTCTTCTATTTAATCACACAACCAACCTGTAAAGCAACCAAAACAATCAAACAAATTTTTTTTAATGAGAAAACACATCCCATTGATTTAATTCACACACAGACCGTTCAACACCGATCCAAAACTGAATCATGAGGTACTTAACATCAAAAAAATCAAATGTATCCAGATCGAAACAAATTCCGATAAAACAACACTCTCAATCAAAGCAAAATTAAACTACAGAGATACGAATTACAATGAAGAATTAAAGAGTTTTTGATGCACTAACCCCTTTTTAAGAACCACGATCTAGATTTAACCCTCTTTCTCAACTATTACGGAGAAGAAAACCAAATTTGGAAGACGAAATTGATGTTGGTGGTGACGTAGGTGTTGCTTCTTGTGGTGACGGAGGTGTTTCTGCTTGTGTTCGTGTAGATTTGTTGCTTCTGGTGGTGATCGCGGTGTGGAGAAGGAGACGGAAGAAAGAAGCGGTGTGGAGAAGGAGACGGAAAGAAAAACATGTATAAAGGGTATGTTTGGATTTTTTAAAAATAAGAAAAACTAAATTTACTCATTATAATTTGAAGTGGGGTTTTGGTGCCACTTTTTAGTCAAATGGGTTTTATTTATTAAAGATAATATGGCTGGATTTTTTGCTCCATAAGTTTGTTCACCTAGGGGTTTTGTCACTAGTTTTGTAATAAAAAAAAACAAAAAAGTGAGGTGAAACCGAATTATAAGTGCTTAGTAGTCCTTGAGTTAGAAAATTCGATTATAGTTCGGATTGGTCCAAAAAAATACACAAACTCAGACCGCGCATACAATCAATCGCCCACAATGCGCATGAAACAAACTATTCGCGAATAGTTATGCAAATTACTAATTAGGAATAAAGCTTCATTGTTCGGAGATATTTTGAACGTAACTACCCTAAGAGTTGATTTTCGGATAGGTCAATATATGATATGAGTTACTACTTGGTGAATGTGACCAACCCAAAACTACCAATTATGATTTAAGCTTATAAACGAGCAATGCAATGATGAACAACGATTGTTTACGAAAAATAAGAAAGGACTTGAAATGATGTTAATCGCTTATTGTGTACTCTACAGGCAAGTTAGCAAATAGTGAGAGGCCTGGTTCAATATTAAGATGAAATTGACTTAAAATTCATAACATTGGCATGTGTGTTTATGCATAATATGGTAATCCAACATGAGCGGTGAAATGGTCCATGTAGAGCTTAATGACATTAAGATTATAAAGGTTTCCGTAACACGACACTTCGAAAATGCGTCAACTATCACAAAATAAGAAATAAACCAATGTAAACTATCTTCATAAAGGTTAAAAAAACACGTGGGGTAAACATTCGGTACAACAAAGATAAAGCAACAACCACAACTACTCTAACAACCATAACAATAAAAGAGCTGTACAAAGGGTGAACTGTTATTTTGGAACTCTTTTTGCGGCCAAGATTAAGTTTATCAAATATTATTGGGGCTTTGATTTTTCTTATTTGTTTGAAAGATGGAGATAATCAGTCAGAAAACCTTCTAATTTTGTCATATTTTTCCTTTCGTCAATTGTGTTCTTTTGTTACTTCGATTATTTTTCTTTGGTTTGAAGGATATGTTCTCTATGTAAGAATCTTATAGATCTGTTGGCGTGAAAAACAGTCGGTAAACTTCCAAATTTTGTTAGTTTTTTTCCCTTTGTTTTAACTGAGTTCTTTTAATAAATAAATTTGATATTTTGGTTCTATTATTTGCTTAAAAGATTTGGTTCTCTAATTTCCAAATTGATATTATTTGTGGAAATTCATTATATAATGAATCTTATAAGGCTCTCGAAACGAATATAATCGGAATATGTAACTCAGAGAAAATTTTGATTTATTTTTACGAGCTATCTTTAAATTGAACTTTTGAAACTAAAATTAAGAAACAACGTAGAATGTTACAACTGAGAAATGAAATATTAAATTTGAAGATACCATCCTAGCACCATCCCTTCCGATTCACTTTATTGAATTGAATCCTTTTCAATTCTCTATTGTTGTTTTCTTTCAAGCCATAAGTTATTTTCTTGTCGTATGAGATATTTTATTCCAGTAACATATCATCGTATTTTCTTCGTAATCCTTTAATTTATCTGGTATATGTTTTTCGAACATCTCATTTTTCTCTTAGGCCATGCACAATGGTAATCCATTTCGCTTAGCAGTATATTTGTAGGGAAATCTAACTACTATGGTCTTCCGTGTTACTTAAATGTGGCGAAATCCCTTAGCTACACTTTAAAGTTGATCAGATTTGATGCAGGTTGTAGCTAAGAAAAATCGCACGAATACTAGGTTTTCGTTTGATTTTCAACGAATACTTAGTCTCTGTTTTTGAATTTTCAATTTTGCTCCTAATTTTTCACTTTTAACTCTTTTAAAAACTTCATTTTTCCTTATTATATCTTCATTTTTTAATCTTATGACTTATTTCACCCATACATAATATCTATCTTAATCGGTGCAAATAAATTTTGGAAAATTTTATTTTTATATGGAAACTCAATTTACATGTGGTTTATCTAAGGGATGCCATCACCCGTAGTGAGATGCACCTTATATGCATTTCGTTTAGCTTCAAATAAGGTATAACTAAGAGAAATGTGTTGTCATTTTTCTTGGCCTTATAGTTGTTAATTTTTTTTTTAATCTTTAAAAGATGTTAGGAGTTTCTTTTACTAAAAAGGGAATCAACACACTACACTGTTATGGGGATTTACATTTAGGATCCGATAGTGTTTCAAGTGTCGACAGTATATTTTGTTTGTTTTTGAGCTAATTGAAAAAATGGGGGTACAACAACCTCACCCAATAATTCGCTTAGCAATCTGTATGGACTAACTCCAAGATAGTTTTAAGAGAATCAACTAGACAGTCAAACTCAATCTTAATAAAAGTATATCAAAGAGTTATATCTCAATTTCTCGTTTCAATCCTTACTCAAGCAAATATAAATCTGAGACTCTAATTGAATACAAGAGAAATTAACTTGAACGGTACCAAAGACCAATGTTCAAGTATCAATCAATTTCAATCAACAACCAAAGGTCATATTTCCCAATTGATTGATTCAACGCACAACCAATGATATTTCAATTATATAACAAAATATAATGCGGAAAAGAAATAACACAGACACCAGAAGTTTTGTTAACGAGGAAACCGCAAATGTAGAAAAACCCCGGGACCTAGTCAAAATTGAACACACACTATATTAAGCCGCTACAGAAAATATCCTACTACAAACTAACTTCGGTATAGACTGTAGTTGAACCCTAATCAATCTCACACTGATCCAAGATACAGTTTCACTCCTTACGTCTCTGATCCCAGCTGGATACTATGCACTTGATTTCCTTAGATGATCTCACCCACAACTAAGAGTTGCTACGAACCAAAGTCGAAGACTTTAATAAACAAATTCGTCTCACACATAAAAGTCTACAAGAATAGATAAATCTATATCCCACATAAATACCTACAAGTTTTTGTCTCGTCTTTTGATAAATCAAGGTGAACATGAACCAATCGATAACCCGGACTTATATTCCCGATGAACAGCCTAGAATTATCAATCACCCCACAATAATCTTAATCGACTAGCGAAACAAGATATTGTAGAATCACAAACGATGAGACGAAGATATTTGTGATTACTTTTCTATCTTGCCTATTAGACAAATTAATCTCGAGCTAATTTTATAATTGTACTCAATACGATAGAAACAACAAGATCAGGTCAGGCAACTACTGAGAAAATAGTTGGTTCTGGCTTCACAATCCCAATGAAGTCTTCAAGTCATTAACCTACAGGGTTTCGGTAGAAACCTAAGGTAAAAGGATAATCGACTCTAGATTATACAACTAGTATCACACATGAGGTGTGGGGATTAAATTTCCCAGTTTCTAGAGTTCTCTTTTATATAGTCTCCAAATCGGGGTTTGAAATCTAAGTTACCTTGGTAACAAAGCATTCAATATTCACTGTTAGATGAAAACCTGATTAAATTCAAGCTAATATCTTTCAACCGTTAGATCAAACTTAGGTTGTTATACATAAATAAAATATACATCATTTAGGTTTGAGTAATCGTACCTAAACGTGTACAAGTCGTTGGTTCAATAGTAGTTAACCAAATGGTTAGCCATATGATCAATTTCATATCAACCTTATTCATCTTCACCATAACTAGTTCAAATGACTCAAATGAACTAGTTCAAGAGTTGTTCAATTGCTTAGACCTCATAGAAGTATACAAGACACAATCGAAGCAAAATCGGTTTTGATTCACTCGAATCGATTCATGAACTTTATAGCCATGGTTTGCAAATATGCATTCCTTAGTTTATATAAATTTAAGTTAACTAATAAACCAATTTTAGAAAGTAACACACTTAAGTATGTATACGGGTATGCATACTTAAGTAACCGGATTTAAGTTTATTTTGATTTCCAAACTCAGCAGAAATTCACGGACCTGAAATTTCCTCCAGTATGCGTATGGGTATGCATACTAAGGTAACCGAATTAAGTTGGTTTTGAATTCCAAACTCAGCAGAAATTCACGGACATGAACTTCCGTACGCATACTTACCCAGTCTCCATCAACCATTTAGTACACACACAAGTATGCATACATTTGGTTCCCGGTTTTGGACTTATACACTAATGCGCGAACACATTATATGCTTATATCCAAAGATGGTTACATGTTCTAAACTCTTTATTCCAATCATTGCAACATTCTTAGAGGATGTTAATAGAGGTTATTCACACACTATTTTTCATCAAAGCAATTTTCAAGATATTGAAATAATCAACATGACTTTCGTCACTTGTAAAGATGAACTTGGCCAAAGCGAAAGCTTACCAACACATATTTCGAGAGCGAGATAAACTCGGCTTGAAATATAAAATGTGTATAATCGAAGTCTATATAGAAATACGACTTTTGTCTCAAGATAGGAGATATAATAGATAGACTTTTTTAGTGATAGATAAGTTCAAGTCTCAACATACCTTTTAGTCGATGAAGTTCCACCAATTTCTTGAGTAGTTCTTCGTATTTGTATGATGAACGTCGTGGAGTCTAGAGCTCAACTACACTTTTTACCCTAGTCCGAGACTTAGATATAAGTAGACTAGAAATCAAGACTTATAGTTTTTGCAACTAAACTTAACAACAAGCTTGAGATGGCAACGCTTGCGAGTTCGACAGAGCAGTGCTCTAACAATCTCCCCCTTTGTCAATTTTAGTGACAAAACTATCAATACATATGGAATACAAAAAATAAACTTTGCAACTACTCTTCCACATGCATGATCTCCTTGGTTCTTCAACATTACTCAAAATCTTCGTCACTTCCAAGTACTCCAATGATTCCAAAGGTTGTAAGTTCACCATCATCGTTGTTGAAAATCCGTAGCCATAACAATTAGAAAACAAAAGCTCTCAATCATTGTTATACAGTGTCATAGTACTGTTACACATCATCAAAGTTCAATTGTATCACAACTTTGACAACAATACTATGGTGATATGTATCACTCCCCCTTAGTAAATACTCTATCTCACATGGAAACCACTCCCCCTTACATAATGATCCGAAAACCATATGTATTTGTAGTGTGAACTACACATTAATTCCCCCCCTTTTTGTCAATAAAATTGGCAAAGGTACGAAAACTAGTGGGATCCTAATGAAATTTTCATAGAGACATTTCATGACCAAAAGACAGCACATATCAACTTTTTAGATGCAATCATATAGACAAAACTAAATGCATTCATCAATGAGTTTATAAAGATACAAGATAACCCCTATAATATTCCACAGTCGCACTCCCCACAAAGATTTGGCAATAAAGCACAAGTTCAAATAAGAACTCTCCCCCATATAATGCCATTCCCGAAAGAACAACAAGAGCGACCTTACTTTCACAAGAAATGAAGGATTTCTTTAGACAACATCAAATCATATACGAGTATGAAATTGTATCCAAAATACTCAATTGAATTAACCACAAGTGAACCCATGATTAATTCAAAACCACAAGAGATCCCATGATTAATCCAATTGGAATTGCTCAACATAAGAGAACTTACAGAGCCACACAGTATATACATAAAAGATATGGATCAGGAAAGATCAATACTACAGAATAGACAAAGATTCATTCTATCTTCCATCACTATTTGCACAGTGACATATAATAGACTTAATCTTTGTAAATAAAAGCTCATCCTTTCTTCGATCAATATTTGCGTAATGACATAAAAGGCTTAACTTTTGTTTTTGTCAAAAGTTCATTCATTCTTTTATCAATACGTTCATATCAATATACAAAGGACTTAACTTTTGACAACGTATGGGACAATCATAGTTCGCGGACGCAAACACACATATCCCATAACAAATTGCAATATATAAAACCATAAAAATTAATACTACAAAAATCATCTTCTAAACAAAAATAATTTAGAATCTAAACAAATAAATCTAAAAACATCGAAGATGAAAACGTTGGACATAACTATGTGTAGTCACAATAATGACTATTCCAAACTCTAGTTATTCTTCTTAAAAACACAAGAATAAAATTCTCATAAGAAGTTTTCTAGACAAAATAAGATCAACAAGCTAAAAACACATACAATCTCCCAAACCATCAAAGCCGAACATGAACTGAAATCACATAGACGTTTCAGAATCCTCACGAGCCTTGAGGTCTTTGATCTTGTGATTGACATCATCCATTGCATCTTCAGAGAAGATATCCTCATTGAGAAGATATTTAACATGTGTCTTTATGATACTAAGGTCAGACGTAACCTTTTTCAACTCAGTTCTCAACACAACAAGACTCTTCAAAGTATCAACGAGCTGCAATTTTGCTTCCTCAAAGTATTTAAGAAAATTATGAACCACTTCAGCAGAAACCATATCCTCATTCTCAACATCCTGATATGTATAGGCATAGTAACATGAGGCATTAGGATGATCATATTCTACTAGAGTTCTTTTCTTCCTCCCTTTGGACTCGAAATCAATACCTTTATCAAGAAAACCTCTTGCAAAACCACCAGAGTCTGAAGATGAAGACATTCTTGACATAACACAAAATAACCCAGAGTATGTGTACGTGACTCAAAGGTTTGGTATTTAAAAGGTTTCTTAGGGAAGGTAACTTTTAGGGTTCCAAAATTGATTCGTGACGGTGACATGGGTACATGTACGAACACAACTTTACACATAAAATAAAAACACAAAGGGTCATATTTTACGACACAACAAAAATTTTGCTACGTGAATATCTTCACAAAATTTTGGCTCAATAACTTCTATATCTCCGTGGAGAAACAATTTATAATACAAGAGTAACAGGCAACATAGTTGCAAAGAAAACTTCTTCCAAAAAAACAAAGAACATCTTCAGACACAACAAATACTTAAGAAAAGTTGTCTGCAGACAATAGTTTAGCTATAAACGATAAGAAAATAGATCAACTAAAAAAAAACAATTTTGCCAAAAGTATACCTGATTATTACCACAACTTACTCAACAAGATTTTTTATGAGTAAGTTCTCAACCCTTGCGATTAATTTGCACAAGAATGAGCCCTAAGCTCATTGAATGAATGATCTTCATGGATGAGTCTATTTTTCCTTTCAAATATAGGAAAGAACCTCTTTTGATGTGAGAAATTATCATAAACTTACTGTCATCAAAGTATGAGACATAGTTTGAGTTCTTACCAGAAGAATTTTTACTAGAGGCGGTTGATAGCCTGTTGTCGATTTCTTTATAACCTTCAAATATCACCTTTAGATTATTTTTCATATCATCATTTTTTCTTCCTTCTCCTGATACTTTGTTCACATCAAAGGTACATTATCTCTCTTTTTGACAGAAGAAAAAACTTGACCTCTTCTTATACGATTTTTGTTGAGATGTCTGTTATGCTAAGCATTTGAGGAACTCATAGAACTGACTTTCCTGGTAGAATACACATGGTGAGTACTGAAACCAATTGGTTTATACATACGAATGTCAGTTACACCTTTGAGGATTAAGTCTAAGGTGTGTTGAGGTCATACAATGGAATTGTTATTCAACCTAGAGTTATCCTTTTGCTTAATAGGCCCTTTTGTATCACAAAAGAGACATACTTTCTGATCATGAGAGTGGTTAGAAGGTATCGTATTAACATCATCGTTTGGAGATTTTTTCCTTCCATGTGATGGGAAACATCCTTGATTAGAAGAGGCTATAGGCACATCTTTTCCAATAGAAGGGAATTCCGATTTTACTTCTGAAATTGGAACTCTCTCAGTTGCAATAGAAGTAGATGGTATAGGGTACTTTTTGGAACATCCTTAAATCGAGAGTTTACTCAAGAAATGTTCAACTTCCAAGGCATCATTTTCGAGGCTTGCCTCAAGAAAGATACGCGAAGACTGAACTTCAACGTTTTTGGAATCATAGTCTCTTACTATACCGAGAAGAACATTGACATTATTTTTCAACCGATTAAATATATCATCTTGGATTCTAACTTGGTTGAGAATCAGTTTACTCTCTTCATCTGCTTTTATTTCATCGAAGTTAAACTCTTTTGAAGGGTAATCGGGATAGCACATGTCATTGTTAGTCTATTTCGTTAGAACACTAGGTTCATCTATATTTGAGATTGAAGAATCTTTCTCTTTAATAATAGAAATTTTTGAAACAGACTTTTTGTTTCTGGTGACGCGTTTATGAGAGAGATTACTGCCATCCATAGAGTCAGATCGCTACAAACACATAATTATAAGGTCCTAAACGTGTTTGCATGCTCTGATACTAATTGAAAAAATGGGGGTACAAAAACCTCACCCAATAATTTGCTTAGAAATCTGTATGGACTAACTCCAAGATACTTTTAAGAGAATCAACTAGACAGTCAAACTCAATCTTAATAAAAGTATATTAAAGAGTTATATCTCAATTTCTCGATTCAATCCTTACTCAAGCAAATAGAAATCTGCGAGTCTAATTGAATACAAGAGAAATTAACTTGAATGGTACCAAAGACCAATGTTCAAGTCAATCAATTTCAATCAACAACCAAAGATCGGATTTTCCAATTGATTGATTCAACGCACAACCTGTGATATTTCAATTATATAAAAAAATATAATGCGGAAAAGAAATAACACACACACCAGAAGTTTTGTTAACAAGGAAACCGCAAATGCAAAAAAAAAAAACGGGACCTAGTCCAGATTGAACACACACTGTATTAAGACGCTACATACACTAGCCAATTACAAACTAATTTCACTCTGGAGTGTAGTTGAACCCCAATCAATCTCACACTGATCCAAGGTACAATTGTGTTCCTTATGTCTTTAATCCCAGCGGTATACTACGCACTTGATTCCCTTAGTTGATCTCACCCACAACAAAGAGTCTCTACGACCCAAAGTCGAAGACTTTAATAAAAAAATCTGTCTCACACATAAAAGTCTACAAGAATAGATAAATCTGTCTCCCACAGAAATGCCTATAAGTTTTTGTTTCGTCTTTTGATAAATCAAGGTGAACATGAACCAATTGATAACCCGGACTTATATTCTCGAAGAACATCTTAGAATTATCAATCACCTCACAATAATCTTAATCGACTAGCGAAACAAGATATTGTGGAGTCACAAATGATGAGACGAAGATATTTGTGATTACTTTTCTATCTTGCCTATCGAAGAAATTAATCTCGAGCCAATTTTACAATTGTACTTAATACGATAGAAACATCAAGATCAATCACGCAATTACAGAGAAAATAGTTGGGTCTTCCTTCACAATCCCAATAAATCCTTCAAGTCGTTAACCTACAGGGTCTAGATAAAAACCTAAGGTTAAAGGTGAATCGACTTTATCTTATACAACTAGTATCACATAAGAGGTGTGGGGATTAACTTTCCTAGTTGCTAGAGTTATCCTTTATATAATCTCCAAATCAGGGTTTTCAATCTAAGTTACCTTGGCAACAAAGCATTCAATATTCACCGTTAGATGAAAACCTGATTAAATTCAAGCTAATATCTTTCAACTGTTAGATCGAACTTAGCTTGTTATACACAAATGAAATATATGCCATTTAGGTTTGAGTAACCACACCTAAACGTGTACAAGTCTTTGGTTCAACAGTAGTTAACCAAATGGTTAGCCATATGAGCACTTTCGTATCAACCTTATTCATCTTCACCATGACTAGTTCAAATGAACTAGTTCAAGAGTTGTTCAATTTCTTAGGTCTCATATAAGTATACAAGATACAATCGAAGCAAAATTGATTTTGATTCACTCGAATCGATTCATGAACTTTATAGCCATGGTTTGCAAATATGCATTCCTTAGTTTATATAAATTTAAGTTCACGAATAAACCAATTTTAGAAAGTAACACACTTAAGTATGCGTACTTAAGTAACCGGATTTGAGTTTCTTTTGGTTTCCAAACTCAGCAGAAATTCACGGACGTGAATTTTCCGCCAGTATATGTATGGGTACGCATACTTAGGTAATCATATTGAGTTGGTTTTGAATTCCAAACTCAGCAGAAATTTACGGAGGTGAACTTCCGCTAGTATGCTTACAGGTATGCATACTTATCCAGTCTCCATCAACCATTTAGTACACACACAAGTATGCATACATTTGGTTCCCGGTTTTGGACTTATACACTAATGCGCGAACACACATTATATGCTTATATCCAAAGATGGTTACATGTTATAAACTATTTATTTCAACCATTGAAACATTCTTAGAGGATGTTAAATAGAGGTTATTCACACACTATTTTTTATCAAAGCAATTTTTAAGATATTGAAATAATCAACATGACTTTCGTCACTTGTAAAGATGAACTTGGCCAAAGCGAAAGCTTACCAACACATATTTCAAGAGCGAGATAAACTCGGCTTGAAATAGCAAATGTGTATTAATCGAAGTCTATATAGCAATACGACTTTTGTCTCAAGATAGGAGATATAGTAGATAGGCCTTTTGAGTGATAGACAAGTTCAAGTCTCCACATACCTTTTAGTCGATGAAGTTCCACCAGTTCCTTGAGTAGTTCTTCGTCTTTGTATGATGAACACCGTGGAGTCTAGAGCTCAACTACACTTTTTATCCTAGTCCGAGACTTAGCTATAAGTAGACTAGAAATCAAGACTTATAGTTTTGGCATCTAAACTTTACAACAATATTGAGATAGCAACGCTTGCGAGTTCGTCCGACCAGTGCTCTAACACTAAGTTTGCATATCATTTGTACTATTGAAAAGACTACGCATTCATTCTTAACCTCTAGTTCGAGTGGTTTTTCCCGTATACCTTTGTAATTATAATATAACCTAATTCATGTTTTCATATCTAACAACACTCGTCAAGGATGAAGTTTTTATTTTAAAAGTACACCCGTTATTTTTATAATTGCTAAAATACACCCTCCATCCAAAAATACGTTAAGGACCACCATATAGATTTAGTACATATCTAACATTACATCTATTGAAACTGATCAACGATTACAGCTCATCCTGAATTATAAAATTACTGGTGTGCCCTTTGTATTATAACAAACGGATTAGGAAAATCGAGTTTTCATATTTCTTCTTCCTCCTCCTATTTTTTATGTCTGTTTCTCTAAATCAGGAATAATGAAGAATTACTTAGAAGAAGAATCTATGAAGAATCAAAGGCATCATAAAGACAATAATTAAGAGTTTAAGTTCATGTATGTGAAAATGCGGGGTACCAAAATACACCACTACATTTTTCTTAGGGAACCAGTATGGACTAAACTCAATAATACAATCCGAGAGTCACAATTTAATAAATCTCAATCCGGAATTATATAAAGAGTTTATATATCTTTCTCTCACAATCAATATGTAAACGGAGACAAGTCCTTGAACCCGACTATACTGTGAGAGTACTTGGACGATTCCGAAGATCAATATCCAACAACAATCAAGTCGTATCCAACAATTACGATGGACGTATTTACTTTAATTGATTTACGTATAACCCGTGATATTTTAATTATAAAGATAAATAATATAATGCGAAAAAAGAAATAACACAAACCCAAGAAGTTTTGTTAACGAGGAAACCTCAATTGCATAAAACCCTCGAGACCTTGTCCAGATTTGAACACCAAACTGTATTAAGCTGCTACAGTCGACTCCATCCTAATATCAAAACTTCGGACTTGAATGTAGTTGATACCGACTCCACCGTCACATTAATTCAGTTACAATCGCGCTGCTTATGCCTCTTGAATCTCGCAAGACTCTCCGCAATTGATTTCCTTAGATAACTTCCTTTACAGCCTAAGAGTTACTTTAACTCAATTGAATACTTTAAACCAATATGCCTCCCATAGGTAAGCCTTTATCTGATTTCCGTTTTGATCAAAAGATCAAGGTGAGATAGAAAATCGTTTGCAAAAGACAAAGTCTATCAAACCTCAAAATTTGGTACTTACGACTACTGGAGAGCATCCTAGATTATTATGCACCTCAAAAGTAAAACCTACGATTTCAAAAAAGAATCATTATAAAGGAATACACTTGTGGAATTACAAAATATGAGACGATGAAACTTTGCGATTTCTATCTATCTTGCCTGATCTTAGTGAGACTCAACAACTAGTAACAAGATGAGGATACACGAACTATCAAGATAAAGATAGTCATATGTGTCTCCACAAATCCCTAAGCGAAGTCTTTTTAGTCGCTAAACCTAGAAAGGTTTAAAGGAGAGGACGACTTTAGTTTACAACTAGGACACACAAGAAGAGTGTCGGGGATTCAAAGATCCCAGTTGCTTGAGGTTTTCCTTATATAGATTTTCAAAATCAAAGGTTGCTTTAGATTTAAGCTAAGGTAGCTTTGGAATCAAACAATCAATATCCACCGTTAGATGAATCTTTGATTTGAGATTAACATAACAAAATATACACTCTAGTTAGGCTGAACCATAACCGAACTGTATATAATGACTGGTTCACAAAAGGTTAGTCGAAACTAGCCAGACGTATTATAAGCTTAACCATTTTCATGTAACACTTTAAAACTTTAATCTTGAGTCACAACCATAGGTTATATTGTGATCAAGTATGTCTAGATGTGTTTTTAAGAGAGTTGTTCAAATACCTATTATCTCATAGAAATAATTCTTGCATCTAAAAATATTCGACATGGTAAGTATGTGTACTTGGTACATTTACTTACATCCAGTTCGTGAGTTATTTTGTCATGATACGTGTACCGGGTGTGTATACCCTTAAGAAAAAACGAGTTCAGGAGTTCACAGAACTTTTTCGGTATGCATACTAGGTATGTGTACCAACCTGAGTTCACGAGTGAAAAGAACTTTTTTGGTTTGCAAACTCGGTACGTGTACCAAAAGTCATTATCGAACTACAGCTACGCTGGTATGTATACTGGGTACATATACTGCGGCTATGGACATATAAAAGTTGCTCCAGTATGTAAGCTGGTACATATACTGTCATGTATCCAGATTTATAGTAGTTTTATATCTCTCTAATAATCAATTTGAAACATTCCCGAATAACATAAATAACACATATCATTGTTCCAAGCTATTTTGAAATGATAATCTTGAATCATAATTTAGGTCATAAAAAATAAATTGTTCTTAACCAAATTCATCAAGTATGAGCAAATGTTCTTAAGATTAGTCAACATATTTCGAGAATAATTAACATGATAAACTTGACTCGAAATTTTTGTTGTGCATGTAAAGTCCACTTTAGTCATGTGACATAGTCTCATATATAGAAAGGTGAAAACTTGAGTAATAGGTGGTTTAGTATTCACTTACTTTTTGTTGATGAGGTTCTCCAAAAGCTTCGGTTGATCTTCCCCTTCAAATGGTAGAACACAGTGATGTCTGGTACTCAACTACACACTTCTTTCCTAATCCGAGACTCGACTAAATGTAGACTAGAAATCAAGATATAGTTTTGATCAACTATATTTGAAAACAAGATTGAGATAGAAAAACTTGTGAGTTCGACCGAGCAATGCTCTAACAGTATGAATTTAAGAAGAATTCTTTCATTTTATTCTTCAGGTTGGGAACTGTTCTAGAGGTAATCATCGTTTTAAATTAATCAAAGTGAATCGTATCAGTCGATGATGTGAGTTACCATATGTAATACATCTTTCATTAAAATTTCTTGTTTGAATACATTCTAGAATTGAATTTGATGTTCAAAGAGAAATTTAGGTGTGTGTGTGTGTGTGTGTTTTACCAATATAGGTTTTTTATGTATTTGGATGTTTAGATTTCAAATCATATGATATTAGAGCATGGGTTTGCTGTAATTTATGTCAATTTGAGATTATCAACTTGAATTGAATCAATTGACTTGTTCTGATTTGTAATTATAAAGCAAGGGTTCTACATGCTAGATTTTGGGGGGTTTTCTTATATCTTTTCTTAATGGATTTGATTCATTTAATCGATATTTTGTTGTTGAAATTTTCAAGCATAATCGATCCATTTGTTTTGCTGTCGAAACTTGCGTTTTTTTTTTGGCTTTATTAATTGGTGTCTATATCATTATCTTCCAATTTGTTCTGGTGGGGACATAAAAATAATGGTGCTATTAATCTATCTGTTTGGGATTCTTTTTGCTTTTCTAAATAGGATGAGGGACTTGTTTTTAGGAATTTAGAGTTGTATAATAATGTCCTCGTCACTACACTAGCCTGGAGGTTGTGTACAAAATTAGAGAAAACTTGGGTAAAAATCATGAAAGCAAAATACTCTCGATATTGTGAGTTTATTCACATGAAGGATAACCAACATAATTCCTCTTGGATTAGGAAAGAAGTAGAGCAAGAATCAGAAAATGTTAAGAAATATCATAAATGGGATATTAGACGTGGCACTAAAATTCTAGTTTGGTATGATAAATGGGTAAAAGGTTTTGATACACCACCTATTGTTAGTGTTAGCTATGGGAAACCATCTATAATACTTTATTGTCAGATCTTATGCTCCAAAATCCTAGAAGATGGAGTGCTCCTATAGTTAAGCTCTATTTCTAAAACACATAGATGATTTAATTTTAAAGATGCATGTAGTTTAGTACGGTGAAGATAAAATGATATGTGAACCAAATAGAAACGGAGATTTTTCACTTAAGTCGGCTTATAAGGCCTCGAATTACAATGCTTATTCAGGAAATCGACAAACTCAACAGACTCCAAAATCCATTTAAAAGTCACTTTGAAAGATTAAAGCTCTCCGTAAAGTTAAAATTTTCATGCGAAAATGCTTAAAAAAGATTGTTCCTATTAGAGAAAAGTTAAGCCATTATAAGATAGACATAGATAAAAAAATGCCTCACTGTCACAGAGAAGATGAAACCTTACAACATCTCCTAATTGACGGTGACCACTCTAGATTTATTTGGTTAGGCATGGATGTTAATGTATCTAACATTCAGTATCAATACACATATGTTTCTTCTTGGATTATCAAATGGTTTACCAATATGAAGAGCATACATACAAAAACTAGAATTGTTTGGATTCTTATTCTAATGTGTACTGCATGTCACCTATGGAAAAACATATGCACATGAATAAGGGATATACTATTAAAAGTATAAAAGTATTGATAGCTTGGTGATTCAATGATCCTCAAATTCTAAACATCAGATTACTGAGAGTACAACAGACATAATGAAACTTGGAGTTCATCAACATTGATGCTTCATTTAATCATTTTAGAAAAATTCGTATTGGTCTAATTATCCGAGACTCTACAGGTGCAGGTTGGGGCATCAGAGGAAGACACTTAATAATGTAGAAATAAGGCATCTTGGTGTGAAACATTGTTGAAAGAACAATTAATAATGTAGCATATATCATAGCTAAGAAGGTTACAACTAACAAATCCTATTTTGATTTTTGGTGTAACTTCCCAAAAGGACTGTGATAAACTCATCACTAGGATGAATGGATTGTTAGCAAGAAGTTATGTAATTCTCAAAATCTATTTTTATCGCTAACTTTCTATTTTGTTGCTATTGTATTGTGAAGACGACCGACTTTATGCGCTACTAAGTGTTCCCATAAATCCCATTCACTCGAAGTGTTGTCATTTCGAGAATTTGATGCTCTTAGGGATTGGGACTACATACATTTTTTTCTCTGCTACATATTATACTTTAGAGTTTTAGATCCTCTTTAAGATGAAATCAGGAAAAAATAAAAATGGAATTAGAGAACTAATTATATAATTTTCGCAAGAACATATAAATAAGAAATATTACAAATCATATCAAGATGCTCAATTTTGATTAAGATATAAATAAGATAAATAAATCAAGACGTAAGAGAAGTATGGATAATAAGAATCATAGACATACATGCTTATAGTTATGCACTTTCTGACAAAACAACAGATGCATAGAAAAGACTATTCCATGTATCTGGTACACCAGCCAGGCACCAGTGACCACAATCGTGATCCGTCCCACCTTTACTGGCGTACCTTGATGGATGCCCGTCTATTCTTAATCGTGACAAAGTTGTGATGTCCAACAAATTAACATGAACCGACATCCTACTTAAAACTTGCTTAACTACATCCACTCCAGGTATTGGATTTCCAGGATAAACTGTTCCGTTAATTGGTGATGTATGATTCACGCAGTTCGTTCCTGGAGAACCCCAATCGTTGCCACTACAAAAGACAAGTTGTAATTTAGTGTGATTAGCTACTAGGCACATGTAATAGATATATGTTTCTAAAAACCAGATACAAGAAAAATGTAATTAAAATTCAGCTTCAACTTTTTTGCAACAATTTTTTTTCTTTCCTCAGCAAAAGTAAACTAGCGAAGTCGCAAACTTACTCGAGATGAGTAGGAGAAATTCCTTGATAGAAAACTTGGGTTTTCTTGGGGTCAATGTTCTTGTCAACCCATTTTGACCACGTAGTCAATCCTTTTGTAAAAGCCACCAAACGATCTAAATCTTTGTAGGACTTGTTTCCTTCCTGAATTTTATCCCAACTTCAAACAAAAAAGAAAAAAATTTACAAATCTTTTCAATTTCATTTTATAATGAAATTTCATTATAATGAAAAAGATAAGCTTGAGCCTTGATGATTTTTTTTTTTTTTTTTTTGCAAATCTTACCCTTGTAAATTTCCCGTGAGCCACCACCAATGCCAAGTATTGAAGATCACAACATCGACTTCTTTCCATATATCACCGGTGCTAATGGTGTCGATTTTTAAAACCCGTTCCGAGTTTTCAGCAACCAAATCAACAAGGTACACATTTCTATTATAAAGTAGAGAAACGTTGTAGTCCTGCAAATATTCGATCAAAATATCTTAATTTTTTTAATATCATTACAAAAGTTCACCAGAAAATCATTATGCAGAGCAGAGACCAAGCTATGTACAAGCTTGGGGGAATGTTCAAAGGTGGTTCTGATAATAAATGAGCTTTAAAGACTGTCGACCTTAATTTTAATCCCAGGGTACTAGTATGCACAATTTAAAAAAAAAATCTTCCTTGCTCAATATAAAATAAAATAATATTAGTAGCTAAAAGCTTTTATCTCACCGTAAAATTGATGGAGACCATATTTTGCTCCAAGTGCCCAGAGTATTTTGCATTCGGGATAGCTGCATGGATCATACAAGTCAAAGACTGCCACTGGTTATTGCTGATCGAGTCGCCCACAAACATGATCTTTTTACCCGTGTATCTCCTCAAGAAGTCCAAGGCATCAAACCTGTATGGTTGGTTAATAAACAACTTCAGTATTAAAATTGAAATCTACTTCATCCTTACAGAAGAGGACAGGGAAGTTTAATAACCTAGGTGCATGGCATCCGCTAGGGTTCCATCTGTACTTGAGATAAGCTTTGTCAGGTCGACCATTAGGTACACAAAGGAAACTTTCAGAGACCCATGGACATTTAGAGGAATCATAAAGAGGATATGATTCATCGTAAACCCAACTCCCTTGATACAAATCGCATCTTCCTGCACTGCTAATTTGTTCTGCGCATATGTGATTAAGAACTAGAAAATAATAACTGACAACCAAAAGAAGAGATGCTTTATGGTAGCCTAGAAGTTCCATCTTTAAAACAAGAACTTCCGGAGATGCCTCTTTCTAGTTTGTTAGGAATTTATAGTGAACAAGATATTGGTACTATTGTTGACTTGTTGTCCATTAACCGGAATGTAAATGCATGCTTTGGTATAATTTCTTTCCAATGCCAAAATAAAAATTAACATAAGATATGATGAGTGCGATTGCGTGAAGATATTTTAATTAATAATAAGATATTTTTGTCTGTTTTTGTTCTTCTTATTAATTAATGGAAAAATTGCATTTAAATGGAAAGAATACATTCGTAGAATCACAATGCTATAAATACTTTAAAAGTGAGAAATGGATAGTAGATTCACATGATCACAATGTTTTTCATCCTCCTATATGGTCCAATTTTTTCAACACACGTGAGCAAATTTGAGCATTTTGGGGCCACTATGGGATGACCAAATGGGAAAACAGCCGGAGGAATGCCAAAATTTAGGCATTTGTCTATCGCGGTCAAGCAATAGCTGCTCGGCGTTATGGTTACTGACGACTAGTTAATCCCACTAGCATGGAACCCGTGCTACGCACCGGGTATGATGAGAATTCAACCCCCATTTGGAGAGGCGGGACTTCGCCCCGCACCCGTCCCAGAAAGGGTCAATATTAATGACTGCAGTGTATAATGGAAACAACAATTATTATTTAGTAGGTTAACAATTGGAACCAAATTCACCAATCACATTTGGTTAAAGTGTTTGAGATAAATAAGATATCCTCTTATGAAATTACTTTTGAAAAATTATACCAACCTTTAAAATTAGTAAGTAGTTCATAACTGTCAATTTCAGTACTCTAAAGATAATTGATAATATGATATTTGATGTCTTTTACTCAAAGTAGCATCACAACTACCCTTAGTCTTGCTAGATTTTAAAATGCCGATACATTCAACATTTCTTGGTTAATCATTTTTTGCAACTTAAAAGTTAAAAAACAAAGTCATAATAATATTTCAAAACCCTAGTAATGTCTTCCAGTTCAGCAAAATCCTGTTTGTACCTCGCTAAATATTAGAGAAACTAAAAAAATAAAATGATTATTAATATAAAGTGGATTGACAACTCTAAATAGTAGGAATACGTATAAAGTGCTTCCCCTCGAAGACGATGTACTGATCTAACTTTCTTCAGAAATCATACACTTTCATTAAGAATCAATCGTGCAACTCAACTGCTCTTATAGGTTCCAACTCCCTGTACTTAAATAAAAAATCACACTAAGTATATAGTTGCATCAATATCTGATATTAAAGATACTAAAAAAACACAATACATATACTAAAATAGATTGCTTGCTCCAAATAGTGCATAACATGTGAAATGCTTCCCTTCATAGAAGATTTGATCAAGGAAATGTATATAAATAACTCACCACTTGGAAAAACTAATTAATCGATCTGGAAAAAAATAGATTTAGTAGGATTAGGGTTATCCTCGCTTCAACTATAAGTGCGGAACATGTCAGATCCAAGTCCATCTCAAATACAAAGATGACGATCTTTAAGCACTCTCCCTTGAAATACAATATATTAAAAAACGCTTCGTTAAGAAACATAATGATTCAATAATATTCATATTCCATGAAAACATAAGAAGTTTTTATCTTAACATTTAAAAACTATATCAATGCAAAACAATTACACCATGATGCAAACTTTTAATTTGTTAAAGTGATCCACTGCCCTTTAACAATGGTAGGAAAAATCAAGAAATACATCCCAAAAATAAAATGATGGTGTTACTTGAGCAAGGATAACTAAAAGCCTGAAACAACATAAATACTTATACATAGAAAGGTGGAGAACAAACATCAATAAAAACTAAGAACATAAGTGGAAAAAGATCTGGATCACCAAAACTGCCTAAACTTACCGGCATATGAACATCATCGATCTCCAATTACCATGCATATACCACTATGATTTATAATAGACCACGTCAAATCATTTGTTAAATTAACATCAAGAAAACAATAAGTTAAAATGTATGCACTATATTATACCATATCAGAGAGTCAATTTAGTGGAAGAATATGCCTTCCCGTAAAGTAAAAGACTATGTAATACAAAATCACTGACCTCATTCATTTCAGAGGCGATATTCTTAAGTGGATACGTGAATTAGGAAACTATAAATAAAAAATATACGGGAATTAGGAAGGGTAAAGAAACCCGAAAAAATGACTTCCCATAAAGTTAAAGACAAAATGAGCAAGAATGTAAAAATATAATATGACTTTGTATTACTCAAAAATATCATGACTGTATATTACTCAAAAATATCAAGGGCAGCAGTTGAACTCTGCAAAATCATTTCAGTGGATTGTTTGGGTCCATTTTGTATTCTATTACTTTCATAAATGTCACAAATCCTAGATTCTAATTCTACTATTAATGGTCATATTCTAGGCTTAAATACACATGATGCCTTATTGGTCGTATAGTCTAACAAAATCAATCAATCGATTTTCTCCTAGTTTTACTAGGTCTTAATTTAATATACAAAAATGATTCACATGATTCAGAAATGAGGAGAAAATGCAATAATTTTTCTTAAGCAGGTGAATATTTCGTCCAAATCTTATTTTGCTAGGTATGTATGACTGCATTTTCATGCATCTTCTAATTTTCATTTGGAAATATTCAACTGAATGCCAAAATAAATACCACATCTACACGAGACGCTATACAAATTTACAAATGAGATTTAATAACTATAACTATATATATAAAATTACCTACCACTGCAAACCCATCTCCATTTTTCTCTCTAGGTGATGCCGTTTTCACATTTAGCTACTCACAAAAATTATTAAATTAATCTAGCTGGACCAACCAGATTGTGATATAAATTATCAAATTCAATCTAAATTGTAATTTCTCAAGGAATAAAAAAAACTAAACTAAAATGATAATCATCCAAGCGTGAATCATAAGTTCAGTGACAGGATGAAAAACTACACTTTTCTGATTCCGATTTCCAACTTAATGATAATAAATCGTGCTTTTGTTGGAAAAGAAAATGTGACAACACATAAAGTAAAAAAAGCAGCGATGCCACAGACACCAAGCTTGGTCAGCAGGCATAATAATTCTTTCTCCCCAAACTTATACTTATTACAAATAACATTAATGCAAGAAGCTGACACACTCGAAATAAGTATACAATCCGAGCTAAAACAATTAAAAGAAGTTTCATAGATATCAAAGCTTCAATTGATCAAACTAACAAAGAAAGATTAAGTTGGTGTAAAAATTATATAAAAAAGCAAAATAGGCCAACTCTTGGATGTAGTGTTTCTTCTTCTTCGTCACCCATTATTCCCCACATTTTTTTGATTCTTTGTCATTGACCTCCAGAAAAATTCTTATGTTCATTTATCTATAGGTAGAAAAAAAAAACTTGAAAGTTACATTGCTAACAGACACTGTATAGCAGCACCCTTAAAGGTTACATTTTGTAGGTTACATTGCTTACAGACACTATTAAGTACCCATAAAGGTGACATTCTAACATACACTATACAGTACCAAAAAAATAATAATCAAAATACGTTCAAATGAGGTTGAAATTACCATGATCTTGAGTATTAATTAGGCATATTCGATGTGGTAAATTCTTACATTGATTTTTCAAAAGAATGAGAGAATAAAATCTCCTCGAAATTAATATAGTATTTTGGTGGAGATCATGTAATAGAGTGTGTTATATTTATTTATATTGCTATATGGTTATATTTATTTACATAACACCATTGGCTATGTAGTTATATTTATTTATATTGCTATATGGTTATTATCGGTAAAACTTTACCATAACCAACCAAAAATTCATTAGGCTAATCCACTCAACAAAAATTAATGAATCAAAAACCCATAAGATACCGTGTAGTTTACCTCTCATTCTCAATCATAATCTCCCTCATAAGCACATCACTTACTTTCTCAAATTCTTCAACTGATTTCGTCACAACGTTCGACACGGAATTTAGCCTTCCAATCACAACTGCATGAATTATATAAGAAGAGGTTAATGTTAGTTGTTTTTTTCCAAACAAAAAAAAGTTTTTTTTCTTATTTCCAACTTTTCACCTGTATAATGCGTAGTATCATTTTTTTCTGGTCCCAATATTCTCCAGAGCAAGGAAACTAAATATCTCTTTGGGAAAAGTCGAGAGGTCAACTTTCAGATGTTCCACCTTGCTAAACCTGTTCAGCCACATTACATTATCAAATGACACAATTCTATAGCCGGCTAATGGCTTGGCAATGCTAAACCTCTGAATGGAATACACATTTCCCTTCTCGAATTTCTCTTCAAACAACTGTATATAATCTTTGCCTACCCTAGCATGCATTTGAGTACCCTTCATTATATCCAATCAACAATTAATTTCTAATCGTCTAAAAAAAAAACAATTAACTTTTACCAATAATATGCAACAGAGGTTGACTAACTTACCTCTTGGTCAATGAGATGTAGGTCCAAACTCCATAATTGACCCGTTTTTCAATTTTGAAACCTCCATTTTTTCAGAACTAAAGCCCGCACGACTTTCTGTTGTGTCTGTTTCCTAACCAGGCGCTTGAAGTGGGTATAAAATGTTCCCAAAGGTTTCTTGCCTACATATAAACATCATATATTTAAATTTTGCACTTTCTTTTTATAAAGAAAAAATTGATAAGAAAAAAAAAATAGCAACCTAGGAATCCAAATTGTGACACTTGAATAAGTTTACATACCATCGGAATCAACTACCATTGCTTCCCCTTTGTTGTGATTTTCTTCAAAAGTCATGGTTGATATCTTCTGTTCGCTACCTCTTTTTCACAGAAAGTACGTGGTTTATGTAGGAATAAAGAGTGATTTGCATCCTTTATATAGATGTTGGAAACTTGGTTCCAAAGAAAATCTTTAAAACTGTTATGGAATTAAATCCAGTTATATATATGGCTTGTTATAAAGAAAATAAGGATGAAGAATGATTTCCATCCTTTATTAACCATTGGCTTTGTTTTTATTAGTAAATTAACCGTATTAATAGAACTTGTTGAACTGTGTTCAGGTAAATAATCAGATTTTTTTATATATTAATGGATATTGTTAACATAAATATAAATATTAATTTAAATATCAATTAATGTAGTGTTTTTTATATATTGTTAGTTTTTTTTCCTTTTTAAGATATTTATCATCAATACTAAAAATTAATATGGTTATTTCTATATTTTTTCCTTTTAAAAGATTCAAAAAATATAAAAAAATAATTATTCCGTAAATACGTTGATTTTTTTTTTTATCATAAATGTCCAAAATTATAATGTAGTATCTTTTTAATTCTCTGGATCTTTTATAATAATTACATGAAATTATAAATGTGATTATTTTATTTCATAAATATGTTGAATTGATTTTTTTTAATCATAAATGTCCAAATTTAATATACTAACTTTTTTATTTTTTGGATTTTCATAAAATTATAAAAGATTATTTTATTCCATAAATATGTTGAATTAATTTTTTTTATTTTAATCATAAATGTCCAAAATTAATATAGTAGTTTTTTTTTTTGATTTTCTGGATTTTCACAATAAATATTCATAGAAAGTACGTGGTTTATGTAGGAATAAAGAGTGATTTGCATCCTTTATATAGATGTTGGAAACTTGGTTCCAAAGAAAATATTTAAAACTATTATGGAATTAAATCCAGTTATATGGCATGTTATAAAGAAATCTTTAAAACTGTTATGGAATTAAATCCAATTATATTGTTTGTTATAAAGAAAATAGGGCTGAAGAATGATTTTCATCCTTTATTAACCATTGTCTTTGTTTTTATTGGGAAATTAACCGTATTAATGGAACTTATTGGATTATGTTTAGGTAAATAATCAGATCTTTTTTATATATTAATGGATATTGTTAACATAAATATAAATAGTAATTCAAATATCAATTAATGTAGTATTTTTTATATATTGTTAGTTTTTCCTTTCTTAGATATTGTAGATGCATTTTACTACAAACTACATCCAAAGGATAGAAATCTTTTACTCATGCAAGTGAAAGTAAGAACTTAACAATAGACACAAGGATATACGTGGTTCGGTATGATTACCTACGTCCACGGGGTGAAAGGATGAATCTTATTACTTCAAGGTGTTACAATGGTGTTACTCTCCAAGTTGAACTCTCTTACAAGATCAACTAGTTCTCCACTCTCTTCTTCCTTAGTGCGATTTCCAGCCTCTCTCCAAAATTACAACCTAACCTCTCTCAAATACAAGTTCTTCTATTTATAGGGAAGATTACATACAACCAAACTATGGTGTTGGTCACAATATATCT
This sequence comes from Papaver bracteatum, assembly GCA_023529315.1. Taxonomy (NCBI): domain Eukaryota; kingdom Viridiplantae; phylum Streptophyta; class Magnoliopsida; order Ranunculales; family Papaveraceae; genus Papaver; species Papaver bracteatum. Next base: position 177,524 of record JAJJWX010002128.1, read on the forward strand.
AACTTGATGCCCTGTTGTTGGGACTGCTCACGTCGTCCCATCTTCTACGAATACGACCGATGTGATCTGGTTCCTTGGCGGTCTCTCGTCCGAGCCGATCCTTTTGGGTGTTCTCTTGGTGCGATGTCGCCCTTTGAATCATGTCGCCTTTGTCATTGGCCGATATGACATGTATCTTCTTATCCTTTTGACTACCGCTCCTCGTTTGACCCAAAATGTCTTGTCTGTCAGCTTTGTCAGAGATCTGGAGTCGAGTCTTATTCGACAGATGTAAAGCGATCATGTCCGATCCACGTGGCTCCTTAATCCTCACACCTGCCGGTCTCTATCCCATGCTTCTCACTCCTTCCTCCTTGGGTGTATCACAGCTTAAGATGTTGTCACCTAGACCTGTGGATAATCTACACCTATATTTATGGCCCTTCTTTCGCTCGTGTGGCAGACACGAGTGGAAGAAAGTCGTCCCATCTTCCCACGTCCTCGTTCATGCCGAGATTTCCGCCATGCAGTCTCCCACTAACCCCCCTTTATGACTTGTAACCGTCGGTGTCGGTTATACTTTCTCTTCCTTTAAATACTCAATTTTCCTCCTCTCTTTCTTCTACTTCGCCATTTTTTCAGTTTCCAGCCGCTGCAACTATTTTCTTCGAGACACTTCATCAACTTCTCCCTCTATAAACCCTTGTCTTCTCGATTTTATCCTCCATCTCTTTATCACTGAGCGCTACAGTAAATGCGGTTATGTTTCCGTCATCCCATCCTTCTTCATCAATTTCTGAGTTCTGTGCTATTCCCGTCCATGGCTTCTTCCCATCTATAACTGAGAAAAGGTGTGTTGGTGATGTTTTTTCCGATGTTGATGCTTTTCCCCTCTATTCCCTATTTTTGTTTGACAATCCTTCTAAGTACGATGATCGCGCCATGAAATCTATCTTCCCTGACGGTTCTCCTTCTATTTCGAGCAGGTCCGAGAAAAGGGGGAAAGATCTCTCTGATAAATAATTCATTGAGCAGTTGAAGGAGAAGTACGATCTTCACGATTACGAAATCACCCTGATCTCGGGCCAAAATAGTACCTTGAAGAAGTCCGACATGGAGAAGTACGAGAAGTCAGCCGAATGCGTGGTCATCACTCATGGACAACTAGAGCTAGGTCTCCGTCTCCCTTTGTACAATCCTAATAGCCCTTTTGACTACGAGTTTCTCTCTCATCTCAAGCCTTATCGTTCCCTGGCTCAGTGGACTGGCAACACTTTTCGAATTATGGATGAATGGAGAGCTCGCCGAGATGGTCATGGCTCCACCGCTGACTGGTCGACCTATAAGCCCGAGGACGCTCCAGAATATACCGTTGCTAATTTCCTTGTCAACTATCGAGCTGGTACCTCCACCAACGGTGACCTTGCCGGTTTTGCTGCCAGTCCTCATTGTCACAGAACCATGCCCAAGAATGTTGAAAGGATAATGCTAGATGCTGATCCCCTCGGCCAAGGTTCTAATAGGAGACCCCGTTATACCAATGACCCAATCTATCCCCGAGTTTCACTTCTTTTCCGAGGTCCTATTTTACACGGTAGTTTCCCGTCGCCTTCATTTCCCGCAGAGCCATATCCTTTCTGGGTGGTTAATGACGATAGGGATGATAAGGTATGTGTCTTCTTCTGCTCTCCTCAATTTTTGTTCTTGTTAGTTTTGACGCCAAATGGATATTTGTTGTCATCAAAGCCTTAGAGCGACTCTACCAAGGCCGTCGTACCGTCGAGAAAGAGGGGTACTGGCACAAGGGTTGATGAAGAACATGGGAAGGTAACAAACACAGTGATTTTATTATAAGTACATGTACTTGCCCCTTTTTTTTGCCTTCACATGTTCTGACGAGAAGCCTTGTGCAAAAATTTCCTAGGCACGATGATGATGAAGCTGGTGTGCACGAGGTTGATCCCCAACCTCTTAGGCGTAATCCTCTTAGGGGCAAGCACGTTGTTACTAAGCCGTAGCAGAGGCCGAAACCAATCATCGATATCCCCGACGAAGATGACATATTCGGCGAGGATTTCTCGGATGATAAGGGCGATGGGAAGGAGATGGGTGATAAATAGGAGCTCGTAAAGGAGCCCGAGTTGGAAAAGATTGTGAATGTTGAACCTGTGGTATTTCCTCATCTTACCCGTATCACTGAAGGGTCGTCGTCTAGCGTTGAGACCTCCTTTACCGTTTCTGGCCCTATTCTGAATTCTCTTGGAGCACTTACTTCCCCCGACTTTGGAGCATATACCGATGAACAAAAGCTTGCTGCCGTGCCCCTTTATGGTGACATAGCTCAGACTCTCGATACCATGGTGAGTGACTCTGCATGTATGGGGATACCCCACTCCTTGATTTCTTCGTTCTTGTCTCCTAATATCCTAATTTGCTTTCTTATATCAGATCCTTAATCGGGTACTGTTGGATGCCGCCAATCGCCATAGGGAGAGGGAGTTGGTGGAGTCTCTCCAACTTCAATTGCAGAACGAGAAGGGTCGCGCGCGCGAGCTAGAGATTAAACTCGCCGATGCTCAAGGTATGTTACTACATTATAAACCTTACTTATGTTGATTGAGTTTATCGTGCCAATATCCTGAGTCGGGTGTCCTTATGCTAGCCGAGATAGCTAGTATAGGTTTAGATGCTTCTTCGGAGTTTAGGATCATGAAGAGGAAGTGGGATATCGAAAAGGATTTAGTGGAGAATCTTTATCGGCGAATTGCAAACAATGATGGAAAATAGATCGCCAGGCTGATGAGATCGAAGGACTTCAAGGTAAATTAGAACGATATCGTCAGTTTGAGTATGCCCCTGAAGAAATAGATAATTTACGGGCTCACTTGGGTTCTTCTCAATGCCTTGCTGCTGAGAAAACTTCTTTGGCCACGAACTTAGAGCAGCAGGTAGGCGCTTTACAATTGCATAACCGAGACCTTCACGAGGATCGCCGAAGAATATTGAGGGATAAAGATGTGGTGGAGCGGGATAATAGGGATCTGCTGGGAAAAGTGGGCGAGTTCGATAAAATGGTGGGTGAGATAGAGTGGAGTAGGTCACAACTTTCAGTGCTCCAAGTATCGCGCAATCGTTTAATGGACGAGTGGAGTGAACATAAGAAGTACTTCCCCAGTAATGAATTCAATGAGCAATGCTATAACGAGCTACCCATGAAATTTCCCAAGGCCGAGGATGAATTGTCTAAGTCGGTAGAGTCACTTCAGTCAGTGTTACCAGCCCTTTTAGGTCTCATAGGTGATTTGTTGAGGCCGTTCCATGAGATTAGATTATTTCATGTACTTGTGAAATTGCTAAACCACATCCAATGAATAATCCCGTGTTGTTTTGATTTTATAGCCGAGCAGAAACGTTTTCAGGAGTTAGATCTGAAGGTCCGACGGTTAAAGCGGGTCGAGGACGATTTGGGTACCAAGTTGGCCGATGTAGAGGAAGCCAATTTGCAGCTTCACCAGCAGATTTAGGATGAACGCGTCGCCCATGCAGAGGAGATAGACGAGAAGGTTCGGACGGGCGTTGAGGAGTATGTGGAGAATAAGCGGCGCGAGGTCGCGCAAAGGAGGGCCAACGATGTTCCTCCCAAGGCTTGAATTTCCTTTTTGTAGTGTTGCGTCACTAAGTTGCCCTATGTCCTGGGTTATAAATCGCTTTGAACACCTCTTCCCCTTTTATTTCTGATATACTACTTGTTTGTTTAAATGGGGGTGCTGCGTCGCCGATGCTGTTCTTTTTATTTCTGTTATACTTTGTGTTTCGTATGGTTTCATGACACTTTCCGCGCTTTCTTAATTGACGCATGACGTTGTTGGTTTAGCTCTTGTTTCTTATGTCATTCCCGCCATCATTGTTTATGTAAGTTAGTATTTTAACCTTTTATGTCGAACACACCCAACAAGGAGGGTCATCGGGCCCAATGACATGTATTGATTGGGGTATCTCATCACTATATCTTGGATTCAGTGGAAGGGTACTAGTTAACCTAATTCTAGGTTCGATTTCCCCGAGCGGTTATCGATTAACCAATCTCGGGCAAGTGGTCACAACCACTTGCGATGGGGGTGACCTTTCAAATATAAGTAGGCCACCTAGCTGAGAAGACCTCGTGTCTTAACAACCCGTGGAACTGGTTTCCAACCACCAGAACCCTTAGGCTACCTCGGCACTTGCAAACTTCCACTGCCCCGAGTACGAATAGCCAGGCGACTGTAAGGCACCTCGGCATTTCCACACTGGCTTTTCCCCGAGTACGAATGCCCATTCGAGTGTAAGTCACCTCGGCACTTCCACACAGGCTTTGCCCCGAGTATGAATGACCATTCGAGTGTAAGTCACCTCAGCACTTCCTCACTGGCGTTTCCCCGAGTACGAATGACTATTAGTCGCTCATGCCCTATCTCATACCCCTCACGGTTTTATAGAAATAGAAGACAAGTATGCTCACCTTTTCACCACACCTCCCTTCATGGGTGGTATATATTTAGATACTTGACGTTCCAGGGTTTGGGATTTTTTGTTCCATCGAGTCTTAGTAGCCGATACGATCCCTCGCATGCCTTATACGCAATTATATACATCCCACCCCACTTTGGTGCTAGTTTACCTCCCTTTTTGTCGCGCTCCCATTCGGCCAGAAACTTCAGCACTTGCTGCCCTGGTTGAAATTCCCTCGGGAGAACACGCTTGTTGTACTCTCGTTATAACCTATTTTGGTAGTTTTCCATTTTTTGTAGCACCATCTCTCTTGTTTCTTCCAGATCATCAAGTTTTGCTAAAATTAGGTCGGACGAGACGTTTTGCCTCCAAGATTCTGTTCTAGTAGTAGGGATCATTCCTTCCATTGGTAGAATCGCCTCGGTTCCGTAAGTAAGCATGAACGATGAGAATCCTGTAGATTCCCTCCGTGTGGTCCTGTATGCCCATAAAACGTTGTATAGCTCCTCTCACCAGTTACCATATTCCCCGTCCAATTTCTTCCTCATGTTGTCGGCGATTTTTTTGTTGGTAATCTCGGCCTGCCCATTACTATGGGGGTAAATTGGGGTAGATTTACTCTTCCTGATGTTGTACGTGTTGAACAGAAGATCAATATTTTCCCCTTGGAGTTGTTTTCCATTATTGGAGACGATAGCTGCCGGGACCCCAAAGCGGCAAATGATATGTTCCAAGATAAACTTGAAGACATCTTTGTCCCGGATGTGCCTCAGTGGTGCTGCCTATACCCATTTGGTAAAGTAATCCGTGGCCACGATCAAGTACTTCCTCTGCCCTGTTCCTACATGTAATAGTCCGACAATGTCTACCCCCCATTTGGCAAAGGGCCGTGGGATTATAACAGAGTTTAAAGGTACTCATGTCGCCTGTATTTTCTTTCCAAACTGTTGACATTCTTCACAAGCTTTCGCCATTTCCTTTGCATCTTCATTCATGTCCAAAAATAGCCCATTGTCTTTGCCTTGGCCGATAAGCTTCTCCCCGAGATGTGATTTCCGGCGGCTCCATAGTGTAATTCATGCAATATTATGTGGCCTTCTTCTTTACTTAGGCACCGTAAAAGTGGTCCCAAGTAGTATCTCATGTATAAGATCCCTTCCCTAAGCTCGTAGGTGCCCGACTTACTTTTGAATTTATTTATCTCGGGTCGATCTTTGGGTAGATCTCCCGTTTCTAGATATTGGTGTATCGGCTTTCTCCAATCGCCATCTTTATATCGATTGGTTGTGTTAACCGCCACTTCGATCTGTGTGTTAGGTTTTTCTGGGATGGAGGGAGTAAGGAGCCTTATAACATGAACGCCCTCTATGCTCGGGTCTATCAACTTTGAGGCGATGTAAGATAGAGCGTCCGAGTGCCTGTTGTCTTTTTTACAGATGTGTCAGAACTTAATACTTGGTATTTGGTTGATGTAAAATTGGGCGAGTTCCCAATACTTTTGCAACACTGGATCGTGTGTCGCGTATTTTCCCGTAATCTGTCGGATCACCACCTGTGAATCACTAGTTAAGCGAACCTCCTGTATCCCCATTTCCGTAATTATTCCTAAGGCGTGGATTACCGCTTCATACTCGGTGACATTGTTTGTCACTTTGAATTCCATCCTGAACGAGTGCATTATCTTTCTTCCTTTCGGCGTGGTGAATACCAACCCAAGGCCTGACCCCTCTTTGTTTGATGCCCCATCGACGAAAACTTCCCACAGTGTGGGACTACTGGATGCTAATAGGTCAACAGTGTCTTCTCGTTATTCCATCATCCCCGGTATATCTTCCACCTCGTCTTCATCACTAAGTGGGAAATCTTCTAGGAAGTCGGCCACTACCTGTCCTTTGATCGCTGTACATGTCTCGTACACAACATCGTACTGTTTGATTAAGGCTCCCCATTTATAGATTCTCCCCGATCGCCCTGCATTATCCAAAACTGCTTCGATAGGCGATTTAGTGAGCACCCGTATGCGATGAGCTTGAAAATATGTTCGGAGTTTGGAAGCGGCAAAAGCTAGTGCCAGTACCATCTGCTCCATTCTGGTATAGTTTTTCTCAGCCGGACTTAGCGTTTTACTAGTGAAATATACCGGTTTCTCCGTGTTCCCCTCCATCCTAACCAAAACTGCACTAATGGTATATGGGGTCGCCCCTAAGTATAGGGTAAGGATTTCTATCGGCTCGGGCCTCTGCAGAACCGGGAGGCTGGCTAGGTGTAACTTGATATTTTGAAAGGCCTTTTCACTAGCATCCGTCCATTGAAACTTCTCTCCTTTCTTCAGAATGTCATAAAAAGTTTTATATTTGTCCGATGATCGTGACACGAATCGCCCCAATGCTGTAATACAACCATTTATCTTCTGCACATCCTTTACTGTCGTGGGAGATGACGTTTCTAAAATATCCCTAACCTTCTCGGGATCATCTTCTATTCCTCTGGGGGTGATGATATATCCTAGGAATTTTCCCGATGTGACCCAAAAGTCTCACTTGGCGGGATTAATCTTCATCTTGTGCTTCCCCATCGTCTGAAAGATCTCACGAAGGTCTCGGACATGATCCTTAGATCGGTGACTCTTGACTAACATGTTGTCTACGTATACTTCTATGGTATCGTGGATATTATCTTCGAACATATCTCCTACCAATCTTTGATATGTAGCGCCGACGTTCTTAAGTCCGAATAGCATTTTGACATAACAATATAGCCCCCTCGGTGTGAAGAAGGAAGTATGTTCCTGATCCTCGGGTGCCAATGGTATTTGGTTGTATCCCATGTATTCATCCATCAATGTCATCGCCTCATACCCAAGTATTGATTCTACTAGTTGATCTATGCTCGGGAAAGGGAAGCTGTCCTTCGGGCAGGCCTTGTTCAAGTCACTAAAATCAATACATATTCTGACTCCTCCTTTTTTATTTGGTACCACGACCATGTTAGATGTTCAATTTGGGTAATGGGATTTTCTGATTATTCCGGACTCTTGTAGCTTTTTTAGCTCGGCCTCGACCGTTGCATGTAACTCTGGTGCGATACGCCTCATCTTCTGTCTAACTGGTTTAAACCTTGGATCAATCTTCAAGTGGTGGCAGCAGACCTCTGGATCAATGCCCTCTAAATCGTGCACTTCCCAAGTGAACGCATTTAAATTTTCCTTTAACACTGCTATGAGTTGGCTTGCTTGCTCATCCGAGAGAAATGTCCCGATCCTTATTACCCTTGGCTCCTCTACTATCCCCAAATTCACTTCCCTAGTCGGCTCAATTGTCGAGAAGTTAGATTTAGGGTCTTGTTCTTGTGTCTCGTATGCCGTGACCGCTTGTGAAATATCTTCCTCTAACTCGTCTGTAGCCTTAACTTCTTTGGCTTTATTCTTCTCTCGCCTTTGTTGGGCTCGCCGATCTTTATTAATTTCAACCTCAACCTACATGCATTTCCATGCTGCTTGGAGGTCACCTACAACTTAATTTATTCCCTTATAGGTTGGGAACCTTAACCTCTGATGATATGTCAATGCTACCCCTTTAATCCCCGCGATCCAAGGTCGTCCGATAATTGCTTCATACGGCGAGGCGACGTCGACCACGCAAAAAGTGGTTAGTGTGTCTAGGAATCCCTCACTGTCCGAGACCCTCAAATTTACCTCGCCTTTAGGGATGTTTACCGTGCCATTAAATCCGTAGATGCGATACATTGATGGGACGAGGATGTCATCTAACAACTTCATTCTCTTGAACGTGTCGTAGAATAACACCTCGACTGAACTTCCGATGTCCACGAGAATCCTTCTTACTCCCCATTCCTCGATCAGTAAAGTAATGACCAAGGGATCGCCGTGTGCCTGCCCATTTTCTGGGACATCCTTGGCCGAGAACGAGATAGGTTGCATCATCCAAGGTTCCATCGGTAGGGTCTTGGCTATGCTAAATATTTCTTTACAATCGCGGTCCCTCTTGTGGATTCTTGAAGTGATTGCCGGGCCGAGAGTATAGTCTCTAATAGCTGAGTGTGAAATGGTATTCAGAAATTGAGTTGACCTATCAATACGGACTTGATGAACCGGTACGTCGGGTGTTGTTGTCGTCTGAGCTGGATGTCGGACGAACTGTCTCAGGTACCCGTCTCGGATGAGGTGTTGAAAAATGTCCTTCACTTCTCGACAATTATTAGTGGAGTGGCCCCTATACTGATGGTAGTGACAATACTCGGGGTGGTCCTTTGTTTCTTGGAACTTGACTCCCCTTGACGCTGGGTAATTGATGTCGTTCCTATTCTCGACTTCCTTGAATACTTCCTCCAAAGAAGCGTTCAGTGGGGTATACGATCGGACTTCATGCCTCGGCCTCTTCCCTTTGGCCACCAATTCTTTCTTCTCACTGGTTCTTGGTGGGGGATCTGATCTCTTCTCGGGACGCCTAACAAGATCGTCCGTAACTGCTATAGCCTCAACACCAACTTCAGCACTATCTTCTTGTACTCCTCTATCTCTTGACTCGGCTTGAATTTCTTCTAGGGCGATAAAATGCTCTTGCATTCGTCGCATTTACTTTAAAGTTTTCGGCTTTTCAGAGAACATAGCTATCCAGATGGGGTCCGATCTCCCTAATGCATTTTCGAATCCAAAGATTGCTTGATCTACTAGTACTTTTCCAATTTCAGTACACAGCTTCCTCCACCTGTCGGTCAAGGTTCTCAAAGGATCTCTGAACCTCCGGGCGAGGGTAAATAGTTTGTTCATTCTTGGCCGAGGTCGGCTATTGTGCATATAAGTTTCGAGAAAAGCCTCGATCAGTGCATTATAACCGTTGATCGATCCTGGTGGAAGTGAATAAAACCAATCTCTCGCCTCGCCCTCCAAGCTGGCCGGGAAGAATTTACACATGACCACCGAGTTGCTCTTCCATTGGATTAATGACATGGTATACATTTTTAGATGTTCGACCGCATCTCCTGTCCCGTCGAATCTAGAAGGAAACATAGGTAAGGTGCACTTTGGTGGGAATGGGATTTGCTCAAGTTCTTGGGAGAAAGGTGTCTTCTCGGCCTCGCTCATGATTTCTGCCAATTTGTTCTCTTCGCTACTCCCCGATAGCTCCTTAATCTTTGCTTCCAACTCTTTAAGTTTAGCTTTTGTCGCCCCGTCCCGTCGTCCTCCCTTGCTCTCCTTTCTTCATCGGTAGACGAGTCCTCGGGTGGTCCGTATCCTTGTGGTCAAGGGATGAGAGATCGTCTGGACCGACTAGGGTAGGGGATGGGAGATCGCCCAGTCATAGGTGGTTGATCGGATCGGCCATGATTACTCGACGTTCATTGGCTGGACGATCCTCTTGATCTGGTCCGTTGATTCCTCAACTGATAATTCTCATACTCCAGGGAGAGATTCCGTTGCTGGAGTTCTCTTAGTGCCGCTTCTTGTCTTTTTTGACTTTCCAAAATGTCCAATAACGTCGGGTCTGTGCTTTCATGACTAGAATGTCCATTAGGATGGTGTGTCCGAGGAGGTAATGGTATCAATGTTGGTGGTGGGGGCAGTATCGGACCAGTTACATGACCGATCGCGTGGAAAGGCGTAGGGCCGATGTTGCTAGCTACTCCTCACCCCAACTGAATCTGCCTAAGATTCTCTTGCTCTCTTCCCAAGGCTTCCTGGTACTCAGCTTGTTACCTTGCTCTTTGTCGCTGGGATTGTGCTGCAAGCGCTTCCTCATCGTCGTCTGTGTCTGAAGCTGTAAGTCCATCAACTTGGTCAACTCTCCTCTGGGTCAAGATAACCTGGTCTAAGGGTAGGGTGTTATCATCTCGCCCAAGATCCACTCCTACATCAACAGTTGTCATGCCTCGCGCTGCTGCATGCTACTGTTAGTAACTGTTCAATTCCTTAACATCCTTCTGGTCCTTGAAGTGCTAGCCATCGGGCGCGACACGTGGTAATCCGAGTATCATCCCTACCTACGTCATCAAATACAAAGAACACCTTACTTTGACCTAATATTGTAAATAAACATTTAATAAGGTGAGAAATATTCGACTGACACACAGGTTGTCGCTATGCCGGAGCCTACAGATGCAAAGCCTGCTTCGGTCATAAAATCGATTCTGCCTACCTACCCTATTTTGACTCTATTGCTGACCTCATGACAAATTCTATATTACGTCTCTACCATTCCGTACGATGTCGCCTTCAGTAGTTGTCCTCCACATTTAAGCTAGTTTGTCCTTTATTTTATATGCTCCAAATCATTAAGTTTCTAATGTTGTTATTTTTCCATGGTTCTATCTTGGCCGCCTTCCATGAACATTTCTCAAAGAACTTTACGATGATTGAACAACATCGTCGGGCAAGACATCTTAAAAACGGCCGCTTATCATGCAAAAGGATACCTTAAACTTGACACTTCATAACTCTAAACACACAAAACGCAACAAGAAAACAACTTATTTACCGCCAAAACCTACTTAAACATCGACAACAAGCGGTCATCCCATCAGCAGATTCTCAACCTAACTTCTAACCTGCGATGTTAATCGCCGGTGAGCTTATGGAGACTTTCTGCTGATCAAATAATTTGTGGGCGAAGAAACGAGAATTATGCTACACCTTGTAATGACACTACTACTACTACTACTTTAACTTTGCATGCACACTAAATGACTCAAAACAACCACTATTTCGGCAAACAGAGTTCATCCTAGCTTCAACTGCAACAATTGATCGTGTATTCAGGAGCTTTTGATCGTCTTTGTAGGCTTTCAAGAAAAGGTATCCGGAGATCTTAGTCGGATCCCCTTAGTCGGCGCCAGAATGTAGATGCATTTTACTACAAACTACATCCAAAGGATAGAAATATTCTACTCATGCAAGTGAAAGTAAAAATTTAACAATAGATACAAGGATATACGTGGTTCGGTATGATTACCTACGTCCACGGGGGTGAAAGGATTAATCTTATTACTTTAAGGTGTTACAATGGTGTTACTCTCCAAGTTCTCTCTTACAAGATGAACTAGTTCTCCACTCTCTTCTTCCTTAGTGCGATTTCCAGCCTCTCTCCAAAATTACAACCTAACCTCTCTCAAATACAAGTTCTTCTATTTATAGGGAAGGTTACATACAACCAAACTATGGTGTTGGTCACAATATATCTAACTTGATTCCCTGTTGGCGGGCCTGCTCATGTCGTCCCATCTTCTACGAATATGACCGATGTGATATGGTTCCTTGGCGGTCTCTCGTCCGAGCCGATGCTTTTGGGTGTTCTCTTGGTGCGATGTCGCCCTTTGAATCCTGTCGCCCTTGTCATTGTCCGATACGGCATGTATCTTCTTATCCTTTTTACTACCGCTCCTTGTTTGACCCAAAATTTCTCGTCTGTCAGCTTTTTCAGAGATCTGGAGTCGAGTCTTGTCCGACAGCTGTAAGGCGATCATGTCCGATCCACGTGGCACCTTAATCCTCGCGCCTGCCGGTCTCTATCCCATGCTTCTCACTCCTTCCTCCTTGGGTGTATCGCAGCTTAAGATGTTGCCACATAGCCTTGTGGATAATCTACACCTACAGATATTTATGATCAATACTAAAAATTAATATAGTTATTTCTATTTATTTATTTTCCTTTTAAAAGATTCAAAAAATATAAATCTTTTTTTATTCCGGGATTTTTTATTTATTTTAATCATAAATGTCCAAAATTATAATGTAGTATTTTTTTAATTCTCTGGATCTTTTACAATAATTACATGAAATTATAAATGTAATTATTTTATTTCATAAATATGTTGAATTGATTTTTTTTATTATTTTAATCATAAATGTCCAAAATTAATATAATAATTTTTTGGATTTTCATAAAATTATAAAAGATTATTTTATTCCATAAATATGTTGAATTGATTTTTTTTTTAATTTAATCATAAATGTCCAAAATTAATATAGTAGTTTTCTTTATTTTCTGGATTTTTACAATAAATACACGAAATTAATATATCAATTTTTCTAAATAATGGGGCCGTCCGCCGCGTGTGTCCCACTAATCCATCCAATTTACACCGCACATTGTCAGATCAACGCACCATATATAACGAAATTTCATCGGATGAATACGAATGGATTCTCAATTAGCTAATGAGAGCGCGAGGTTACGGTAACCAACCAATAAGAGGGGGGGGTAAGCAGCACCAGTGCTACTTTTATTCTGGAGTGAGGGATGGTATTGAATTTTTAGGTTGTTGATGACTCAAGTTCAGACTCCTTCGTATATGCATGCTCTAGTTGAAGTCTCCAATCGTTATTCTTTGTCGCTTCTATCCAATTCTTCCAGCATTCGGATTAACGCTTGTTGCTCTTGAAAAAAATTGAGTCGTATCCATGAATTAATAAGGATCCATTTAATGCATTGTTTGAAGCATGTAATTGCCAAAATCCGCTCCAATTTAAGGAGTTTGGATGTAGTATAGGGACCACTAGTCTAGGGTATCAAAAATAAAATAAAATAAGGATCCATTTAATGCATTATGGTAAGTAATGTGAATTTTTATTTCCTTTCGTGAGCCACACTTTTCTGAATTTATCCTTCCAGTACAATTCCTAAACAGATACTCCAATCTGGCTCTGAGTCTAGAGATAAAATTAAAGTCAGTTGGTTTGGAAATTTGAATTCCGACTAACTCCTCTCTGGTAGTAGTGATGTTAGTTTGGATACTACCAAAGGAGGATTTGTTCCGATCTCTAAGGACTTTTTTAGGAACGCACAATTGGGGGATGTTCAATCTAATTGGGGGATATTGATTACTTCCCCACCCTATGATTTCTGCTAAGGGGTGACCAAATGTTATGAATGTACTAAAATACCCTTTGGTTAATTAAAAATATTTATGAAAATATTGTTATACCCTTTCCCCTAAAACATTAAAACCAAAATCCAAAACATATATCCCCCATTTGTATTTGATTTCCGGCAGAGAGTTAGGTTTAGGTTTCGTTTTTTTATTTTTCTTCATCGTTTTTCCACCGTTCTTCGCCGATTAATCAACGATTAAAATAAAATTCGTCGATTAAACTACCCAAATAATTACAATAGCTCCACGAAAGAAACCAATAGCCCCATCGAACTCACAATCGACTAGTGAGGAGAGATTAAAACAAATACTTGCTAAGATTTCTCAAGAGTAAGAAGAAGAAGAAGCAACGCTGTCGGACAATCAACCGCTCGCAAATATGGCTTCTGTTAGAAGGTAGGTGATTATGAACTCATTTATGAGTGTTTGAATCGATTTATAGCAATGGGTTTAGGTTAAAGTCGCGAATAATGAATGAAACCGTTTAGTTTCAGTTAATTCCGGCATTTAATTGAGTATGAGAACAATGCCGATATGTATTTACGGCATTCCATCTAGGTTGAATTCAGTGTTGGATTCCAGTTACGGGTTAGATGTTATGATGAATGCAATGCCGGTTTCAAGCCCTGAAACTCAATATTATGTACCGGCGTAATTATGTGTTGAATACTATGCCGGTTTAAAATTACGCCATTGCTTAATGATAATTCGTGTATGCCGGTACTAGACTTAAAACTTACAGGAACATCTATCAATTTCTCACCTGTGCCGACATTGATATTTGGGTTGCATTTTGTGTCGGTACTAAGTTACGGCATGGTTAGATTTATTTTTATAGTGCCGGTAGTAATCCTTTGGTATCTAGGAGAATTACATATTATAACCGGCATTGTCGATAGTTAAGGTTTAATGCTGGTATATGGTACCGGCACAATTTGTTTACTATGTTGCTATGCCGGAACCAAAACTAAAAATGAGATATCTTATATTTGTTTTGTGTGCTTATGATATAGGTCAAAATCTAAAGAATCTAAGAAAAGAAAAAGTAAAGATGATGTGTCTAAGAGAAGAAGGAAGGATGGTCTTGATACTCCAAAGACTCTGCCTCCCCGGGGAAAATAAGATGGTCGCAGAAAGCGTTTGGGGGCTGATTGTAGAGGGATAACTTGGGAGAGTGGTGGTGACCGTAGTCGACTTGTAATCAATGAACCTACTGCAACAGTTGAGCAGTATGAGCAAGATGAAGAGGAAAGTGAGGAGGAAGATAATGAGGTTCATCCAAGTCAATTTACAATCCAAAGCGAAGTTGGTAGGCCAAGTCAACAATCGACACAAGGCAAAGACAAAGCCAAGAGCAAAGTTAAAGTTAAAGGTTCACACCTTACTCATGTTGATGACATGATACCTGACCTTGATCGTGGTAGAATTTGGGGTGAAGCTCACGATCCGGCCCATCTATTTGGCTACAAGCACTCTTGGGCTCGTACTATCTATCAAACATATGTAAGATTTTTTTAGTCTTATGCATATGTATTCTTGTGTATTTATGTTAAATCTTCTAACCGTACTATCTCATAATTATAGGATCACAAGAAGGCTATGCGTGTTTGCCGAAACCAAGCTGCGGGGGATTGGGATTTGTCTTTGGAACGTGAAGAGGTCCAAACATTAGTAAGAGATTCTGGTCTATATGCTATGGTTGAAAATTATGTGGAGTGTGATGCTGTAACAATTAATTGCTTCGTCGAAAGGTATCATGGAAAAACTGATACCATGCACTTCCCGTTTGGGAAGATGACCTTGATCCCGGATGATGCTCTAAACATTTTGGGCTTGAATGTTATTGGAAAATCAATAGTAGAAGGAGATCATTGTCCGGACCTAGAATGGTCGAAGTTGCACGCTTTGAATAACAAGCTATTGGGTTGGGACTACAAAACTTCCGTGGATAACTTTTATGTATCCAAGGCTAGTAGGACAAAGACAATCAAGCTGACACTGCTTAAGAGGAAGTTTGAAAAAACGCAGGAAAGAAGTTTGAAGGATGGATGGGACCCTGCACAAATTCGTTATACAGCCGTTGCGTACCTTTTAATCATCTTGGGAACTAAGGTATTCCCTGACACCAGTGGTAACAGGGTTTGCGCAAGCCTCCTACAATACTTGGATCCGTTGGAAGATGTGTTTACCTATTCTTGGGGCATCTTCGTAATGGAAAATTTAATGACGGAGATGAGAAGTGCCTCTAAGGTTGTTACAAACCAATTTGTCGGCAATTTAACCTTGCTCCAGGTATTGTTGTTTTTAAACTTATGTTCTTATGTATATTGTTCCCATATACTGTTGAAGAATAAACCAACATACTAGGAGGAAGACAGTATGGTCGAGTCAACTGGTACAGTTACATATCATACCATTTTTATGAACTCGGATACAAAATTTACTGATTCTTATACATATGATTCCACATTGGTATAGGTGTGGGATTATGAACACTTCCCAACATTGTTCAAGGGCTACCCCTACTTGAAGATTATAGACCTTCCTGAACTTGATGTGCCGAGAGCTAAGAGATACCAGTTCAACAATACTCCGAAGCCCAGTAAATATGGTCGACTAATAGATATGATATTGGCTCTGGACACGATGACTACCAAAAACGTTGTGTTCGACCCTTACAAATAGGCTAGAGAAAACTGCCAAATTTTGAGGTATCCAAACGTTGCATTCTACAATGGACCGTTGTTCCACCCAAAGGGATACGTTATGGACGATCCTCGACGTGTGATGCGGCAACTTGGATATAAACAAGTACCTATGTTCATGACAACCTCTACTTCAAGCTACATTCTTGACTTGGGTGAGTGCATTACAACTCCCTCAAAGTTTAGGGTAGTGTATAATCCAGTTCCAGAAGCAACACATTGGAGGGATAGGGAACCAAGTCGTATGGTAGATATTAGTAATTGGGAGCTTGTGAACAACGATGATGAAGCCGATTCCTCCTACATTGATAATTACCTGGAATGGTCACATACTTTTGTTGTGCGCCCGGACGACGGCGGAGTTCCACCACAGAAAAGCCCTCCGGTTCCAACTCATACAGAGGCACCACTTACAATGGCCAAACTTAATAAGACTCTTGGATTGCTAGTAAGTATTGTTAATTCCTTAGTTATTTAATGTACACATACTCTGATATTACCATATATATACTAATTATGTGTTGGATGTATGAAACCAGCGGCATCGGCTTGGCAGTATGAAGAAGATGTTCGGTTGCAGGTACGAGAAAGGAGAGGTGTTATCAATTGAAGAAATGAAGGAAGTCGAGGTGTTCCTTGATAAAATTGAAGATCCAAGTGCAAAATATTTATTCGAGGAAACAAGGAAGGTGCCGGCCCAGAAGAAGCAAAAGACCAAGTGATTAACTCTTCAGTTATGGTTCTTTATTCCGATGGTCATTGTTACGTTTTAAACAATTCCGAACATGTTTTTGGATTAACTCTTTAGTTGTTTGGTTTACTTTCGGTATAATGATATCTTTCTTAAGAACATTTAAGAAGAATCTAGTTGTCTGTTTATGTTGAACAAGTTTAGATTTCTACTGAAATGCATGTTTTGTTTATACCATATAGGTGTCGGCATTAAAACATTGAGGTTTTATAGCGCCGGGAACGTATTGGCATCGATTGGTTATTCTACAACCATACAGGAACAATGGGATGAAATGTACTAAGTTTATGTAAAGATTTTCGACAATACCGGCATTGAAATATTGATGTCAACCATTCCGGAAATCTGTTTCCGTAAACTTGGAATTTGTTTCCAGAAAACCGGCATTGGTTTTCATAAAACTACAATGCCGGTATCTGATTTGGAACTTACATTAGTATTTCCGAATGAACTTTTGTTTCATTCCTAAGTAATCTATTACATTAGGTTTGAAACTTTAAATTAAAACATACTAAAAAACATGTAATGGAGTAATTTTGGTTAAAGATGATCTCATAACCTATTTCCATCCCTTTTCAACAATTACGGATCTTTGAGCCTTTCGCAAATTTCTTCGAATACATCGTCTGGAATCTCGGTGTCAAGGACCTGCTTCATTGGTTCATCCTCTCTTTCGACATATTCCTTTCCCTTCATATAACTCCCATCACAACCATCAATAGGGTCGCATTGTCCTTTGTGGTTTTCTCTTGCTTCGGCTAGTGGAACAACTTTGTCAAACCATTGAAACTCTTTGTACTTTGGGTGATTAAAACACCTTAGGAACATTTTTCCATTTTCGGCATCATCAGTTTTTGCAACCCAAAACCGGCGTGTCCCATCACACTTTCTACACTTAGAATAAATAAAAGGATAATTCAAGGTTAGATGTGAAGGTGACTTGCAAATTTGACAGCTGCAATTAGGACTCTGTAAGAGAAGATTATATTAGTGATTTATCCTAGCATAGAAGATTTTAATTGTCCAAATCATCCTTAGAAATTTTGAATCTACTTACTTTGCAGGGATAGGTCGTTGATGAATCTCCCATCGCTTTTTAACCTTGAACCGGGCTAGGTTGATCTATTTTTTGAGGTTAGGTTTCGTCAGAGAAGGATTTTTTGAATTTGGTGGGTGGTTTGTGTAGATTTTTGCAAAATAAATTGGGTGTTTTATATAGATTGAATCCCCAACGATCTTATTTTTCAAAAAACTAGCCATTTTATTTTGAAATTTACATTTGCCGGTATTGTCGCAAAATCAAATATTAGCCGGTACATCCTTCCGGCGTGATAATACTCGTTACAAACTACGCCGGTACCATGCACATAGTCCACATAATCTGAACGTGAGATTAAAGGTTTCCGGAAGAATACGTTATTTGTGATTTATGCCGGAACTATGTACCGGTGTACATTGTCTTTATTCTTTTAGCCGGCAATGTTGCTTTCAAAATAACTATCCGTTGAGATTTTTCTCTATATATAGAGAGCAAATACTTGGACCCAATCGCCAAAAAATCGTGTGTTCTTTATTCTATCCCTGAGACTCTAAACTTACGAAACCCTAAACCCTAGAAGTATTATCTATACATAGCTTAGTATAGAACCTGCTCCCACATACAACAAATGGCATCGTTTGACTCCGAGGAAGATTTAGCAATCACCCAAGCATGGTACGCCAAAACTCATCCTTCAACTATAGGTATATGTACCAGGGATTCAATGTGGTTGAAAATTTTTAACAGATTTACTCACGATTATAGGAATCCGAAAGGAAGAACTGCCCAACAAATCGAGCAACGACACGACATAATCCTGGGTGGGGTGGTTGAGTATTAAAAAATCAAACATCGGATTGCTCACGCTACCCACAATAGATTGACCACTCAACAACTCGTAAGTATCTTTTCGATTAATTCGACATAATCCCTTCTTTTTAACTTTTATGTAACAAACTAAGTTTGCGTCTTGTTTTTATAGCATGTAGCCGTGAAAGCGCATTACTTACAGGAAAAAGGTGAAGCATTCATGTTTGACGACAGCATGAACCACATGGTAACCAAAGTCACGGAGTACCACCAGCTGGGTGAATCGGAGACGGATTCTTCTTAACAAGATTGATAGGTTTATTGCATTTTTGTTAGTTTTTATTTCGTATTTTTTTGTAAGGTTTTGTGGGTAGATCTCTATGTAAACCCTCATGAGACTATAACTCATCCACTTGGGTCACCAACTGGTTTAAAGGCTTGATGCACGTGCTAAGTGCATTCATTGTTCCGTCGACAAGGATTACATATGAAATAAATTATTGTTCCGGCACACTTTGTTTATATAATTATATTCCGGTAGTAAATTCCGGCATATATGTTTTGCACATGTCTATGCCGGTATATAGTGTCAAAGTTTTATGGTTTCTGTGTAGAATAAACCAAATGCTAGCATTCGTTATATAGGTGACACAATGCCGGCACTATGTTCCGGCTGATAGCAATCCTAATTACAATGCCGACTTGTTTAAAATTCAAATTTGTGCAAGTACAACTTCCTTGATTTAGTACAATAACGACCAGATTTGGGCACCATCCTATAAATACATACGTTCTCCCTACAAAACAACACACACCTGGTTCCATATACTATCCAAAGCTAGTATCATTATATACTCTTTCTAGCTATCCAAATACCTCTAAATACAAATCAATGGAATCATTTGATTCACATGAATATTTGGCAATCACCAAAGCTTGGTACGTGAAAACTCGATTTAGAAGCCAGTCCTCTGTAAGGGTGGATTCTGAAACCTTTTGGGGTCAGGTATTCAAAAAATATAGGCAAGAGTTTGGGAACCCAGAAAGAAGAAGTGTTAAACAAATTCATGATAGGCATTAAGTCATAGAAAATGCGATACTTGGTTATTTAGCAATCCAAAAACCAATTTTCAACGCTACCAACTTTAACTTGTCCATTGAACAATTTGTAAGTGCTTTTGTGGTTTACTAAACATTACTTTGATCTTCCTACTAAACACCGCTAACTAATTTTGTGTTATGTTTGGGTAGCATGAAGTCGTCAAAGCGCGCTACTTGGAAGAAAAGGGGGAGGCATTCGCATTCGATGCAAGCTATAAATTCATGGAAGACAAAATCCCGGAGTATGGCCAGGAGATGATGGAGGGTGTATCTTCCTCGGACGAAGATTGAAGGCTTTAGAAGATTTAGTGTAGGTTTTGTGGCTAGATATCTATGTACCCTCAACAAGGTTTACATTCGAAATAAATTACAGTTACGGTATAATATGCTAACATATTCGAATGGCGTATCTATACCGGCGTAGAATATAGTGTATCATTATATGCCGGCAATGAAGTCTTTGACATTTTTTGGGCGGTAAATAGTACCGGCACAGAACATATATGGATTTAGTTGCTGGTAGTTTATTCCGGCCACATTAATAACCAATCTTCTGTGCCGGAAACTAATATTCAATGCCCAACGACTTTTTTTTTCAAAACATAAACCATAAACCTTTTACGCCGGCGTCAAAATTCGGGTACTGATAATGCTGGTACAATAAAGTAGAAAATAGCCGTTGTGGATTCATCTTTTTAAAGGAATTGATACTCCCCATTAAACTAAAATAATTGTGCTCCAACACATATCTCTATTGGCTAATCCATCATCATTGTCATGGAAAAATAAAAACTTACGAAGAACAAACTATCGACTCCGATAGGAATTCAATCATCTTCCACCACCAACTCAATTGCTATTATACTAGATAAACTTAAAAGGAAGGAAAACACCACCAAGTCTATTTCCACCATGGAAGAAGAGATACTTAAAAGGAAAACAAAAAAAGGAAAAAGCAGCAAAAGAAGAGAAATATCGCAAAGAAACGAAGGAAATATACGAACGTGTAAAACAAGCGAAGATAGAAGCCGATGTTGAGGAAGAAACCTAATGGATTAAAAATTACTACGTAGTATCGGATCTCCCGGAAGATCACCGCCCTTTAAACCTTTTTAGGGTCTTGTTGCGGATGGTCCTTATATGCCGAAGTTCGTGGAGGGTAAGTGCAAGAAACGCAAAATGGAATACGGGGATGTGTTTGTAGTGAATCGAATAATGACCCTCATAAAATTATGTCGCACATACAACAAGTTTCTCGCAAGATAGAAATAGAATAAGCATCAAGCTCAGGATGCATATTTGGCATGAAGAAAAGAGCCTTTTAGGAATTTCTAAGCTGATTTTTTTATGGAATCCCGATCCGAGAAATGATGATTGTTGCAATTAGATTCAGATGTTATATTTTATGTGTAACGTTCTTGTTCAAGTGTTTAACGTTAATTAGGTTAAGTTTGTTTGCTTAAATCAATGTTTGTTGCTATCAACATTCTTATATTTTATGGTTAACGTTTTTGCCGGCATTAAATTATCTCATTTAAGTATACCGGTACTCGTACCGGCGTTGACTAAAATCAACGTTTGTTGCCGGTAGTGTAAATTTCACAATAAAAACTTGTTGAGAAAATGCCGGCAGTTTCGGGTTCCATTAGTGCCAACCGGAATTAAAACGGTTACGAACTCAAGTTATGGGCCAATTACAAAGTCCTTAATTCGACTTGAGAGACGGTTACAAACTCCTTCATCCCACTTATTTGATAGTTACAAATTTCTTAATACCATTTTACAGTTACAAAATCCTTAATTGTATTTAAGTGGCGGTTATGTATAATTGAAACTATTCAATCTCTCTTTCCATCCAATCTCCCTGTCTGTTTCATCTTCTAAACCAAAGAGAATGGGTCGTCGCAAACCTCGTGAAAAAGCCAATCCATAAGAACATGTTGATGATGGTGGTAAATCGAAATCAAAAGCATAATAAGTGGCTGAGGAGTCTGTTGGTGAGGTGCAAATAACAAATCTGATACGTTAAATATTTTAATGGTTTATCTAATACTAGAAAACACAAATTGAAACTTGGTTGTTCAGTACCTCCACTACCCTGAAATTAAATTCTCAAACTGCCATTTAGTCAATATAAATTCAGTCACCTGTTTTATTGCATGTAACTGCCGGCATAATAATCTTTATTGCACACTATGCCGGAATCTAGGTACCCGCTTTGTCTGTTTGTACAATACCATGCTGTATGTTTGGGTTCTTGAGTTAAAACTTTTGTACAAAACTAATTGAATTACGACATATTATTTTCTTTATCCATCAGAGCCGGCACATCTTCCGGCATTATATGGAAGTTTGGTATCCGTGCCGGTGATGCGTGTCGTATGCGTCAAAAATAATTTCACTTCCTCACTCAACTAATATAAATATAGTATTCGATAAGAAAGAGTTCGTATCCACAGAGAGGCGATTGTTGTTATGCAATTTTCAGATTCTTAAGTAACCAAATAACCCAAGTTGTGTTTTTGTGTTTATCAAAGTAATAATACTAAATAAAGCAAAGTAAATAGTTGGAATAATCAATAAGGAGAAGATATTGGTTAAGGGATAATATCATTCACAAACATGTATTTTTCATCTATGATTAGAATTGGTATTTAATCTCTCAATTATCAAAAGTCCTAGGATATCTTGATCGCAAGAGTATCCCGTTTATTTCCTGATTTTATCACAAACAACATTAAAAGATGCTATTGAGAAATCTTCTTAAAAAGCAACCTAAAGTGTAAAAGCACAATTAGATTTAACTCCCTAAGAGCAATAAGTTCTATGAAATAAGACTAATCGATGCAAACAAACGTGTAAAAGCACTAATTCGTTTTAACAAAGGTTATGATTCATATGCGATTAAAAAGATGTATCACTACAAGTATTAACCACAAGTTGCTACTAAAAATCAGAGATAACAACTTTTACGTATTGAAAACCCTAATATAGCTATAGAGATGAAAACAAATCCAATTGATTCCGGACTCAACCAAACTAGCATTCAAATCATATGATAATAAAACGATGAATCATAAATGATAAAATTGAGACAAAACTAATTCATAGAATCAAATAATCATGGTTGAAGAAATCAACTTTTTATCCCATAACTAATTAATGTATTTAGCTACTCATATTCATGGAGTTCATCATAATAATATTCAAGGGAAGACTATGAAACATAAAAGAAAGCAAACCCTAGAAGTAGTTCTCTGCAAAAGCTCCAAGAATAGAATAATACCCCCCTTTTTTATTTGTTGTAGAAACTCTCTTTTTATAGCCCTTTGCTTTCCAAAAATAGGTCAAAGTCTTCAAAATCTTCAAGTCCACGTCCATCTACTAGTCCACCAAGCCTAGGTGTGAGAAATATGTCTCTGGAAATTTTGGGTCCAAAACTGGTCGCCGGAATGCTGACGTCATCACCGGAATCCGGTCACCGGAAAATTGGCTCCGAT
This sequence comes from Papaver bracteatum, assembly GCA_023529315.1. NCBI lineage: Eukaryota > Viridiplantae > Streptophyta > Magnoliopsida > Ranunculales > Papaveraceae > Papaver > Papaver bracteatum. The sequence continues at coordinate 200,786 of JAJJWX010002128.1, forward strand.
CACTTTTGCCATCTGAGACTGTCACCAGGCAATTCTACACTTCCAATAGCTCAACTTTGCTTTTCTTCATTTCAAACATTTGCATAACCCATCTAAATCCAATTTTCTATTCTTGCGAAAACGTACCCAAAAGCGCGACGCGTAGCTCATATGTCCGGCAGCCAACTCTTGAATCCGACTCATACCCGCCTCATGATTCACTGAATCTTGACGATCGACACTTTAACCTCTGAAATCCGACTACCGGAACTATGTTCACCGGCGCGCCAATTTCGCCCACTTTTCGCACTGCGGCTGCAGTTCAGTCACCTATTCCACCAATTTCCTGAATTCAATTGCTAACTGCATTACCTAGCTGCAGCACTTCAATGCACACCTGCAATAGATTCTCCATCGTCTCATTCTGCCAAGACCACACCATTCCTTGAGTTCACTCTTCCATTTCACTAAAATGCAGCTAATTTGCACCTGCATTAGCCACCACTCTCCATGGCAACACAAGTTCAAACTCCATCAGCTGGGACTGCAATTGTACCATCCCCTGGTACCCTTCATTCAACATCTACATCGACTGCAACCGCAATATCAGCTTCCCTGTAAAACCACCAGTGCTCAAAGCACAGCTGTACTCATTTCAGTTCCAGCTGTTCTTTCCATTTCATGCTCTATGAACACTTTGTAGCAGTATCTTGCCTTCCCCGCACATTCCACAACTGCTGCCAAACTCAGCCAATCCTGCAGCTTGTCCACCACCTGGTCTTGCACTGCAAATCCATTACAGCTCAACTGCCTTTTCCTGCAACCACTGCATAACCTTCCATTCATACATCCTCTCCCATACAGCTGCAGTGACACCACCAGACCTGCAATTGCCTTGTAATCAGCTCAAAATCAAACTGCCAATGCCTTCAAAACCAGCCCCTCTAGCAACTTCTAAATCCTCTCCTTGCCTTCAAAACCAGCCCCTCTGTTGCTGCTAAACCACCTGCAATTCACTATATCCACTAGCAACTATGTATCGAATGCACATACTAAACAGAAACACCACCAGTAGTCATTGCAACACAGCTCAGCTGCACTTGAAACATCCAAAACAGGCAGAAACAATTCAACTACCTCCACCTACAAACCCATTTGATTACCACCTGCATTTCACTCCTAGATGTAGCCAACTCTAACCTCTGGTACCCAGTAAACCACACAGCCATTTCTGCCAAAACCACTAAACCCTATGAACATCACCACTAGTGTCTTTTTCTCCTCAATGCCAGTATTAACTACCACCATGGCTGCAATTCTCAGTTCCTCCAATCAGTACCACCTATTCAGCCTTCAATTCATCTTCCCTGCTCTCAATTCCAGAAACCCATTAACCCCATAGAACTTCTTGGCTTCATAGAACCCATTTGCGATCGAATTCAACTTAACCCACATCTCAATTTCCTCCCTGAACTCATCTGTCAGCAACAGTGAGATTCAGTTTCGATATTTTGTTCTTGACTTCGATCTCAATCACCAGCTCAATTAAATCGACAACAACAAAAGTCTTCAGAAATCAACAACACAACTCATTCCTCACTCCCATGTTCGATTAGCAACACCTCCATCTAAATCTTCAATCCCAGCAACCACAAACCCTAACTAGTTCTTAGCTGTTGTAAATTTGGGGGAAGAACTGAGAAACTGATTTCTCTCGACTAGGTTTAGGCCAGGGGATGGAACGGCTATTTCCACCCATATGGCTATACAATAACATCCTCTTATCCTCAGCAAGTTTTTCTTTAACACTCCACCAAAGAGAGTCGCCCCTTAACCGTGACTGGACTCTAGATACCACTTGCCCCTGAAATGGCAATTCTGTCCCTTTTGCTAAAATTGGGTGATTTCTTCTTCTTTTCCTCAGTGCGACTCCAAAGCACCTAATAACTCAAATTCACACATAAGATACATAATTCACAGGAAAAATAGCAAAGAAAGCATAAATACTAGATAATAAATACGGTGTATTCTACACCTATCAAATTCCCCCACACTTAGACTTTGCTAGTCCTCGAGCAAACCAAACAAAACAAAACTAAAACAAATACATACAACTCCGTGACGTCGAGGCTACGGTTAATTTTAGCATAAATAACAAGCCTTTAAACCCCTAGGTGTCCCTAGTGGACGAGTTATAGTCTCGTGAAGGTTTACTAGAGATATACCTACAAAACCTATATTTCCAACTCCGTCTATTTGTGACAAATCAATGAACGAATCCAAAATGACTACAGGAGGAGATACCTTGCACAAATTCAATTCATATATTAGTAAAGCTTTAATTAGATAGTCGAACAAGCCACAATACTCGGAAACTAACAAACCACAATCACAATGAAAAGATTAAGAAGATGGAAATAGATGTAGATGTTGGCGAATGTTCACAAGTGTTCGATGTTTCCCATATCTGTCTGAAGGTCACTGCCAAGATGAACCTATTCCTATTGGATTGAGCTACTTGGTTTGAATGCTACATCAACTCACTAGCATATACAAGGGAACCAGGAGTGACTTTATTCAACCAAAATAATATTTTTTTCTTCTTTTCTTTTTCTTTTTCAATTTTTTTTTTTTTTTCTTATTATATTTTTTTTTCACTTCTCTTTTTTTTTAGACAACATGATTGGATCAAACTGGATCCAAGCGCATGATTCTTGTCAGTAAGTATATGATAGTTTCCTTGGATCCTGCATTCCACGCTTGTTTAGGCGACGGAGACAGGGACTACGTTTCACACATACTGCTATTCCCAAGTGTCATTTTATTCCGTTTTGGTCTAATTGGTCGGTCTCTTTTTTGTTTTTTTTTTCTTTTCATAATTTTTTTCATTTTTTTGTTCTTCTTCTAGTAACTCAATCACTCTATTCCATCCTAGCAGCAATAACACGTCGATGTTTAGTGACCCACCGAAACACTAAGAACAATAGATAAACATGGAAAAATAAAAATAGAATGCGATATGGTGATATTCCGAGATATGGTAACAACTATCATGGTATCTATGATTATGAGATATGTTCGTCCCGTTTAGTTAATTGGTTCCTCAACTCCTGCATTCAAAATGGTTCCATCCACTAATGGTGTCATCCTAAAGGCACAAGTTTCTAGATTTCGGAGCTCAAAAAGCACAAAATTTTTTCTTGGTTTTTCTAATTTTCTAATTTTCTGATTTTTGTGTTTTTTTTTTTTTAAAACACACTAAAACAAACTATACAAACATATAAATGCTCCCCCACACTTAAACTTTACATTGTCCTCAATGTAAAATTGAATCATCCAAAGAAAGTTCAAGGTGGGAAATTCCGCAAATGATATGCAAAAACAAAGAAAATAAAAATAAAAGCAAATGCATAAAAAGATAAGAATAAAGATACAAAACCGGTGGGTTGCCTCCCACTTAGCGCTTGGTTTAAAGTCGTCAGCCCGACGTGCTCCTTGTTTGCTAAGACTCCTCCAGCGAGGATGCCTCCACAAAGTTCACACCTTCCACAACTTCGAAAGTAAAGTTCTCATAATATGGTTTCAACCGGTGTCCATTCACTTTAAACTCCTTTCCTGTAGCTATGCTACGAATTTCTTCTGCACCATGAGAAAACACATTAGTAACAATAAAAGGTCCGATCCAACGTGACCTCAATTTACCCGGAAATAATTGCAAGCGAGAATTAAACAAAAGCACTTTCTGCCCAACACAAAATTGTTTTCTAGAAATCATAGAATCATGAAATGCCTTAGTTTTCTCCTTGTAAATGCGAGAGCTTTCAAATGCATCATTACATAACTCTTCTAGCTCTTGGAGTTGTAACTTCCTTTGCTTTCCAGCCCCATCTAGCTCCATATTGCATTTCTTAATAGCCCAAAACGCTTTATGTTCAATCCCAACGGGTAAGTGACAAGGCTTACCGTACACAAGCCTAAAGGGAGACATCCCAATAGGTGTTTTGTATGCGGTTCTATAATCCCACAACGCATCATTAAGTCGCATGCTCCAATCTTTCCTTGTTGGATTCACCGTCTTCTCTAGTATGGATTTCACCTCTCGGTTCGACACCTCGGCTTGTCCATTGGTTTGGGGATGATAAGGTGTTGCAATCTTGTGCGACACATTGTACTTCTTCAACAATCCTTGTAAGAACTTGTTTTTGAAGTGAGAACCCCCATCGCTAATTATGGCTCTTGGAATTCCAAACCTTGCAAAAATGTTAGCTTGCACAAAATCTGAAACCACTTTAGAATCATTAGTTGGGGTGGCCTTAGCTTCCACCCATTTCGAGACATAATCAACAGCAAGTAAGATATAAAAATTCCCATGAGAGTTGACAAAAGGACCCATAAAATCAATACCCCATACATCAAAAACTTCAATAAATTGAATAAAAGTTTGTGGCATTTGATTTCGGGCACCTAGATTTCCTGTCCTTTGGCACCTATCACAAGTTGTGCAAAATATATGTGCATCCTTAAATAGAGTTGGCCAATAAAAACCGCTTTCAAGTACCTTGTGAGCTGTTCTTTTACTCCCAAAATGTCCTCCGCAAGCATAGGAGTGACAAAAAGACAAGATAGAGTTAAATTCAGAGTCGGGAACGCACCTTCGTATGACTTGGTCGCTGCCATGTTTCCATAGGTATGGATCATCCCATATATATTGGTTTCCTAACCTCTTAAGTTTGTCCCTCTCAGCACGAGACAAGTTCTTTGGGATTTGTTTAGATACCAAATAGTTCACAATATCCGCATACCATGGTTCTCCAAACGCAATTGAGAATAGTTGCTCATCCGGGAAACTTTCACGCAACGGGATAGCTTCCTTGTCCACAGCAAGACGGCTCAAATGATCCTCAACGGTGTTCTCAATTCCTTTCTTGTCCTTGATTTCTATATCAAACTCTTGCAAGAGTAAAATCCATCGTATGAGCCTCGGTTTCGCCTCTTTCTTTGTAAGCAAGTACCTAAGTGCTGCATGATCTGAAAAGACAACAAATTTTGTACCAATTAGATAAGAGCGAAACTTTTCCAAAGAAAAAACAATAGCTAATAACTCTTTCTCAGTGGTAGTGTAGTTTTGTTGGGCCTCATTTAACGTTCTCGAAGCATAATAAATAGCATGAGGTATCTTCCCCACACGCTGCCCAAGCACCGCACCAACCGCATAATCACTTGCATCACACATGAGCTCAAAAGGCTTGCTCCAATCCGGTGGTTTAATGATAGGGGCTGAAATCAAAAGTTCTTTCAAACGATTGAATGCCACCACACACTTCTCGTCAAAGTTAAAAACCACATCTTTTTGCAATAAGGTACAAAGTGGTGATGCTATCTTGGAAAAATCCTTGATGAATCTACGATAAAAACCTGCATGACCGAGAAAAGAGCGTATCTCCCTCACCGTAGTGGGAGGGGTTAGAGTACGAATAAGGTCTATCTTAGATTTATCAACTTCCAAGCCTTTAGAAGATACTATATGGCCTAAAACTATACCATGAGTTACCATAAAATGGCACTTCTCCCAATTAATCACAAGATTTGTTTCAACACATCGTTCAAGGATTAGTGACAAATTGTTCAAACAAAGGTCAAATGAATCACCAAAGACACTAAAGTCATCCATGAACACTTCGATTATGTTTTCAACATATTCCGAAAATATACTTACCATACACCTTTGAAAAGTAGTTGGAGCATTGCATAAGCCAAAAGGCATCCTTCTATAAGCAAAAGTACCAAAAGGACAAGTGAAAGTGGTTTTCTCTTGATCCTCCGGCGCTATCACAATCTGATTATAACCTGAATAGCCATCAAGAAAGCAATAATAAGAGTGACCAGCTAAACGTTCAAGCATTTGATCAATAAAAGGTAATGGAAAGTGATCTTTTCTAGTAGTGGCATTCAATTTCCTATAATCAATACAAACCCTCCAACCGGTTTGCACACGAGTTGGGACAAGTTCATTCTCATCATTCTCCACCACGGTCACACCTGATTTCTTTGGTACAACTTGTACCGGGCTCACCCACTTGCTATCGGATATGGGGTAGATAACACCCACTTCCAAAAGCTTGAGTATCTCCTTTTTTACAACTTCCATCATAGGGGGTTCAAACGACGTTGCGCTTCCCTTGTAGGCTTTGCATCGTCCTCCAAACGAATCTTATGCATGCAAACGGCAGGGCTTATACCCTTGATATCGGCAATTGTCCATCCTATGGCCGTCTTGTGCTTCCTTAGCACCCTTAGAAGTTTTTGCTCCTGTAATTCACTAAGATCGTTAGAAACAATCACAGGTAACTCTTCATTGTCACCCAAGTACAAGTACTTTAAGTGACTAGGAAGAGGTTTCAATTCTAACTTTGGAGATTTAACAATTGAAGGTAAAAGTTTTTCATCACTGCATGGTAAAGAAATAAAAGAGATATTATGAGTTTCCGGGCATCCTTGTAGTGAGTTGAGATCACCAAGGGCTTCTTTAACCTCAATACCACACTCTACACCATTATCAATGGATGTAGTTAGAACGGTTTCCAAAGCATCTTCACCATTCAATTCAAACATTTGTTGTGCCAAAGTATCCATAACATCAACGGAGAAGCAAGAGTGGACATCACTAGGATATCTCATCGTCTCGAAGATGTTGAAACATATTACTTCTCCATCAAACTCCATAGTTAGTGTTCCCTTATCCACATCAATAATGGTCTTCGCCGTTTTCATGAAGGGACGCCCAAGTAACAATGGAAGAGACGAGTCCGGTGAACCTTCATCCAACTCTAAAACATAAAAGTCAGCAGGGAATACTAGTTGATTAACCTGCACAAGAACATCCTCAACAATACCCATAGGGTAGACATTAGAACGATCGGCTAATTGCAACACAATTTCAGCCTTTTTGAGAGGACCTAAATCAAGCGACTTATACATAGATGCAGGAATAACATTAACGGATGCACCTAAGTCTAACATTGCTTTGTTAAATGTAGTGGTACCAATTGTGACGGGGATGTCAAAGCTGCCCGGGTCTTTGCATTTCAGTGGGAGTTTGTGTTGTAAGATTGCCGAAGCATTCTCCCCCACACTAAGCACTTCATTACCTTTGAGCCTTTGCTTATTGGTACACAAGTCCTTCAACACTTTTGCATACTTTGGAACTTTCTTTATAGCATCAATGAGTGGTATGTTCACATGAATCTTCTTTAGAACGTCTAAAATCTCCTTTTCTAGCGCCTCCTTCTTAGAATTTGCAAATCTGCGAGGAAAATGTAAAGGAGGAACATAAGTAGGAATAGGAGTTTTAGAGTTAGGAATAGGTACCTCAGAAGTTTGGGGAGAATCCTCATTCTTCTTCTCCTCCAAAGTAGGTTCCTTTGGTGTTTCCACCTCGCCCGAATCAGCAGCTTCGGGTTGCACAAGTTGTGTACCACTTCTCAATGTTATTGCATTTACACCCTCCTTTGGGTTGATAGGTTGAGAAGGGAGTTTCCCACTATTTTATGCCTTCAATTGGTTCAACTCAAGAGCCATAGAACCAACTTGGGTCTGCAACTCCTTCATCGAACTCTTGGTCTCTTGTATAAACGATTTCATCACCTCCTCCATACTTGACCCCTGATTTTGAGGTTGTTGTTGTTGAAATTGTTGACGCGGCTGGAACTGTTGTTGTTGAGGTTGGAATCCACCCGAATTGTTGAAATTAGGTTGTTGGACCGCTCCTTGCTTGTTGGCATAGCTAAAATTGGGATGATCTCTCCATCCCGGATTGTAGGTGTTGGAATAAGGATCATACCATCTTGGCTGATTTGGAAAAATCGCATTAGCTTGCTCATTGACGTCTTCATACCCATGAGAATTTGGTATCACTGCAGCTGAAACTTGTTGTAGCATTGCTGTGATGTTTCCCATTTGTTGACGAAGTTCCTCCACCTCGCTCACTTCATTGACTCGCCGAAGAAGCACATCCGAACCACGACTCAAGAATTGTTGAGAGTTTGATGCCATGTTTTCAATCAACTCTCTAGCTTGTGCCACCGTCTTTCTCACTAGTGCACCACCACCCACGGCATCAAGAAGATTCCTATCACTTGATTGGAGACCTTCATAGAAGTATTGGATAATCAAAGCGTCACTAAATTGGTGATGAGGACAGCTGGCCACCAACCTCTTGTATCGTTCCCAACAATCATATAAGGACTCTCCCACATTTTGCTTCATCCCGAAAATATCCTTGCGAATTTGAGTAGCCTTAGATGTAGGAAAATATCTCTCTAGAAAGAGTTTCTTGAGTCCATTCCAAGTTGTAACACTCCCGGAAGGCAAGTAGTATAACCAATCCTTAGCATTACCTTCCAATGAGAATCGAAAAATCTTCAACATAGCACCATCCGCCTCCATATTTTCTGGGAGCATAGCCATGACAATGGTGTGGAAATCCATAAGATGCTTGTTTGGATCTTCATTCACCAAACCATGGAACTTTGGTAATTCTCTAAGAAGTCCCGGCTTGATTTCAAAAGTGGAGTCGGTTTGAATGCAACCCTGCTGTATATCCAGCTTGTGAGAAGCTAAGTCTTTGAGTGAACGATTTGCAGGGTCACCCATTGCTTCTTCTTCTTCTTCCTCTTCTTCAAAAGGAATCTCGTGTTTTACTTCGCCTTCTTGATGAAAAGCTTCGCCTTCACCCAAGTTGTGTTCTTCCGTTGTGCCTTGCCTTGGTTGGAGTATTGTTCCTTTTCGAGTAGATATCCCGCACCTTGGATAACTCCAATCTTTAGAAGCCAGGGATTAGGTACCTGAAACACAATTCTCACAAACAAGTAAGAAACAAAACAAGAACCGAACAGCAGTATGCGAACATAACAGTATGCGAACAGAAACTAAAAACTAGATAACAAGCCAAATGCCTCCTCGGCAACGGCGCCAAAATTTGATGCGTGTCGTATGCGTCAAAAATAATTTCACTTCCTCACTCAACTAATATAAATATAGTATTCGATAAGAAAGAGTTCGTATCCACAGAGAGGCGATTGTTGTTATGCAATTTTCAGATTCTTAAGTAACCAAATAACCCAAGTTGTGTTTTTGTGTTTATCAAAGTAATAATACTAAATAAAGGCAAAGCAAATAGTTGGAATAATCAATAAGGAGAAGATATTGGTTAAGGGATAGTATCATTCACAAACATGTATTTTTCATCTATGATTAGAATTGGTATTTAATCTCTCAATTATCAAAAGTCCTAGGATATCTTGATCGCAAGAGTATCCCGTTTATTTCCTGATTTTATCACAAACAACATTAAAAGATGCTATTGAGAAATCTTCTTAAAAAGCAACCTAAAGTGTAAAAGTACAATTAGATTTAACTCCCTAAGAGCAATAAGTTCTATGAAATAAGACTAATCGATGCAAACAAACGTGTAAAAGCACTAATTCGTTTTAACAAAGGTTATGATTCATATGCGATTAAAAAGATGTATCACTACAAGTATTAACCACAAGTTGCTACTAAAAATCAGAGATAACAACTTTTACGTATTGAAAACCCTAATATAGCTATAGAGATGAAAACAAATCCAATTGATTCCGGACTCAACCAAACTAGCATTCAAATCATATGATAATAAAACGATGAATCATAAACGATAAAATTGAGACAAAACTAATTCATAGAATCAAATAATCATGGTTGAAGAAATCAACTTTTTATCCCATAACTAATTAATGTATTTAGCTACTCATATTCATGGAGTTCATCATCATAATATTCAAGGGAAGACTATGAAACATAAAAGAAAGCAAACCCTAGAAGTAGTTCTCTGCAAAAGCTCCAAGAATAGAATAATAACCCCCCTTTTTTCTTTGTTGTAGAAACTCTCTTTTTATAGCCCTTTGCTTTCCAAAAATAGGTCAAAGTCTTCAAAATCTTCAAGTCCACGTCCATCTACTAGTCCACCAAGCCTAGGTGTGAGAAATATGTCTCTGGAAATTTTGGGTCCAAAACTGGTCGACGGAATGCTGACGTCATCACCGGAATCCGCTCGCCGGCTCCGGAATCCGGTCACCGGAAAATTGGCTCCGATCACTTTTGCCATCTGAGACTGTCACCAGGCAATTCTACACTTCCAATAGCTCAACTTTGCTTTTATGCATTTCAAACATTTGCATAACCCATCTAAATCCAATTTTCTATTCTTGCGAAAACGTACCCAAAAGCGTGACGCGTAGCTCATATGTCCGTCAGCCAACTCTTGAATCCGACTCATACCCACCTCATGATTCACTGAATCTTGACGATCGACACTTTAACCTCTGAAATCCGACTACTGGAACTATGTTCACCGTCACGCCAATTTCGCCCACTTTTCGCACTGCGGATGCAGTTCAGTCACCTATTCCACCAATTTCCTGAATTCAATTGCTAACTGCATTACCTAGCTGCAACACTTCAATGCACCTACAATAGCTTCTCCATCGTCGCATTCTGCCAAGACCACACCATTCCTTGAGTTCACTCTTCCATTTCACTAAAATGCAGTTAATTTGCACCTGCATTAGCCACCACTCTCCATGGCAACACAAATTCAAACTCCATCAGCTGGGACTGCAATTGTACCATCCCCTGGTACCCTTCATTCAACATCTACATCGACTGCAACCGAAATATCAGCTTCCTTGTAAAACCACCAGTGCTCGAAGCACAGCTGTACTCATTTCAGTTCCAGTTGTTCTTTCCATTTCATGCTCTATGAACACTTTGTAGCAGTATCTTGCCTTCCCCGCACATTCCACAACTGCTGCCAAACTCAGCCAATCCTGCAGCTTGTCCACCACCTGGTCTTGCACTGCAAATCCATTATAGCTCAACTGCCTTTTCCTGCAACCACTGCATAACCTTCCATTCATACATCCTCTCCCATACAGCTGCAGTGACACCACCAGACCTGCAATTTCCTTGTAATCAGCTCAAAATCAACTACACATAGCAACAGCTGCCAATGCCTTCAAAACCAGCCCCTCTCTGCAACTTCTAAATCCTCTCCTTGCCTTCAAAACCAGCCCCTCTGTTGCTGCTAAACCACCTGCAATTCACTATATCCACTAGCAACTATGTATCGAATGCACATACTAAACAGAAACACCACCAGTAGTCATTGCAACACAGCTCAGCTGCACTTGAAACATCCAAAACAGGCAGAAACAATTCAACTACCTCCACCTACAAACCCATTTGATTACCACCTGCATTTCACTCCTAGCTATAGCCAACTCTAACCTCTGGTACCCAGTAAACCACACAGCCATTTATGCCAAAACCACTAAACCTTATGAACATCACCACTAGTGTCTTTTTCTCCTCAGTGCTAGTATTAACTACCACCATGGCTGCAATTCTCAGTTCCTCCAATCAGTACCACCTATTCAGCCTTCAATTCATCTTCCCTGCTCTCAATTCCAGAAACCCATTAACCCCATAGAACTTCTTGGCTTCATAGAACCCATTTGCGATCGAATTAAACTTAACCCACATCTCAATTTCCTCCCTGAACTCATCTGTCAGCAACAGTGAGATTCAGTTTCGATATTTTGTTCTTGACTTCGATCTCAATCACCAGCTCAATTAAATCGACAACAACAACAGTCTTCAGAAATCAACAACACAACTCATTCCTCACTCCCATGTTCGATTAGCAACACCTCCATCTAAATCTTCAATCCCAGCAACCACAAACCCTAACTAGTTCTTAGTTGTTGTAAATTTGGGGGAAGAACTGAGAAACTGATTTCTCTCGACTAGGTTTAGGCCAAGGGATGGAACGGCTATTTCCACCCATATGGCTATACAATAACAGTCTCTTATCCTCAGCAAGTTTTTCTTTAACACTCCACCAAAGAGAGTCGCCCCTTAACCGTGACTGGACTCTAGATACCACTTTCCCCTGAAATGGCAATTCTGTCCCTTTTGCTAAAATTGGGTGATTTCTTCTTCTTTTCCTCCGTGCGACTCCAAAGCACCTAATAACTCAAATTCACACATAAGATACATAATTCACACGAAAAATAGCAAATAAAGCATAAATACTAGATAATAAATACGGTGTATTCTACACCTATCAGCCGGTATCTGATCCAACAAAGTTTTCAATTTTATGAATGAAATATAACAAAACATGATGTGTATATTAGGTATGTTTAGCGCCGAAACTATATTACGGAAGAGAAATACATTATCTTTACATGCCGGAATCATTTACATAACTTGGTTGAAATATTGGGACGTATGTCTAGAGAAGTACAAACGGAAAAAGAAAAGGGAAAAACTGTTGAAGAATGAAAACCCAAGTCATCTCGGGGTCGACGTAGTCGTTCTGATCCGGATCATGCTAAGGTCGTTATTCGAGAGCGTACAGGGAAAACAACCAGCAGCGAGGATGATGAGGAGTGGCAAAAATTTCCTCAAACGGGCGGAATAGGTGGGTCATCCTCACAAGCGGTGGGCTTAGAAAAATAAGCTATCGGAGTTCACACCACTCAGAAAAAGGAAAAGGAACCTCCATCCCATCTTCCCACAATACATGACATGATTCCAGACCGCATTGATGGTAAAGAGTGGGGTCAACTACTCAACCCCCAACTATTATTTGGATACAAGAACTCTTGGGCTCGTTGGATATTCCAGACTTATGTAAGACCTTGGAATCCTGTTATTATATTATTTATCTATGATCAAGTAAATTTAATTTAGTTTGTTGTGTTTCTATAGGACCACAGAAAAGCATTTCGTGTTTGCCGCCATCAATTTAGTGAAGCATGGCCCCTGGAGTTAGAGTGTCCCCAAGTTGGATCAATACTCATAGTATCTGGGTTGTATACCGCGGTAGAAAATTATATGGCCACGGATACCGTCACGATGAACTTCTTTATGGAGAGATTTTTGGTGAAACTGATACCATGCATTTTCCATTTGGCAAGATGACCATTATCCCTGAAGATGTCGAAAGGATAATAGGTCTAGGGGTTCTGGGGAAAGCCGTCAAGACAGGAGATGAGTATCACGAACTAGGATGGGACAAGATCTTCGAGATGACCAAAAAGTTGTTAGGTTGGGATAGGGATACGACTTTGGAAAATATGTATAAGACAACCCGTTCAAAGTCAAAGACTGTCACATTTGTCAATCTCCTTCGATTGTTTGGGAATACGAATGACAAGGAATTGACTCTCGAAGAAATTCAGAAAACCGCCGCTGCTTATCTGCTGCATACCTTAGGCTCCATTGTATTCCCTGACGCTAATGGTAACATGGTTATCTGAGTCTCCTTCAATACTTGGATCCCTTGGATAGAGTCCATGAGTATTCATGGGGCACTGCTTTCTTGGCACACTACTTTGCAGAAATGCGTAGAGCTTCTAAGGCGAATTCCCGTTAATTTAATGGTTCTATCACTTTAATTCAGGTAGAGTGAAGTTGTTATTTTGGAACTTATTTTGTGGGATTATTTGGTTAGTTTCCAATTACTTTGTCAGTAAATTTTTTTCTACTACATTGCATTGCAATAGGTGTGGGCTTATGAACACTTCCCGGAGTTCTTCAAAGGGTATAAAGGATTGGGTACTTTTCCTTATTATGAATACCATCAGGCTCTAGATCATAAATACGTCTTCAACGCTCGCCTGAAGCCCAATAACAGGAAACAGTTATTCGTAATGAGATTGGTTTTCGACTCCATGTATTTCCAAGATGTTGTGTTTGACCCATATAGGAATGGCAGATGAGTTCACTTTCAAAGGCATGACGATGTTGCATTTTACAAGGGACCCTTATTTCATCCAAAAGGATTTGTTATGCACAACCCTCATCGTGTGATGCGCCAGCTTGGGTACAACCAGAAAGATATTAGGGATACATCTCATCAGAAATTCTCTCATGACTTTTCTCAATTCCAAGCAAATGAGAACAGTACTGTGGTAGTTTACAACCCCAGTCCAATTATTGCACATTGGAGTGAAAGGGTAGAACGGGGACTGGTTTTTGATAGGGTTGGTTGGAATTCGGTGGAAAACGGTTATGAGACAGAACCAACGTTTCTCAGAGGTCATCAGAAGTACTCGCATCCTTGTATTGTCCACCCGGATATCATAGAAGTTCCTCCACAAGCACCACATCCAGCCACAACCACGGATAAATTTACTATACCTGGACTAACTAAGATCCTCACGTTGTTGGTACATATGTCTTTTTATTTTCCTATTCCTTTAGTCTACATCTATGAACTTATATAGGCTAACAAACTAAGAACATGTTCAAAAATATGACAACAACGTTAGAGGATAGGAAATTTGGGAAAGTTCTTTAGGAGAAAGAACAATAAAGGAGAGGTGTTGACCCAGAAAGAAATGGAGAAATTCGAGCAAAAGATAGACAAAATTGAAGATCTGGAGGCCAAAGAATTTTGGGACGAAAAGAAGAAGAGGGTACACAAGAAGCCAAGGACTGAGTGATCGTGTATTTGTTTAACAATGTGGCATTGATTTATTTATGTTTATGTTTATGTCTTGAACAATGTGGTATTGGTTTATGTATGTTTAGGTTTACATCTGGAACAATGGGGTATTGGTCTAGGTCTGTTTATGTTTATGTCTTGAACAATCTGCGTGTCTTGCTAAACTCTTTGGTTGATTTGCCTTATGTTTAACTTGTTTTCGGTTTGGAATCTCTAAACTTTAGAGTATGTTTTTTTATACAATCAAGTTTTGTTATTATATTTATTATGTTGACAAACCGGTGTCAAATTAAACATTTCGCCGAGTTTAAATGTTCTTTGAACGCGCCGATACCACCTGATTTTACAAGTGTGAATTAGGTTCCGGCATCGTATAGGATGGAACAAGGGTGCCGGAACTCTAAATCTTCTAAACACCAAAAAAAATAGAATTTCGGCATGGAGTGTTATTTGGATAGGATGCCGGTATAAATGTTTTGCAAAGAACAAAACAATCTGTTCAGACTACCGGCACTGTACGTAGTTTAAAATTTAATGCCGCATTTACACTCATTCTACTGGATGTTGTTCCTCACTAACCGGCACAATGAATATAGTTTTGTCAATGCCGGCTTCATAATACCGGCGTAGAAACGATTATACAAAACAACGCCGGCATATGCATCAAAATATTGTTAAGTGTTTACAATACACACTTCCCAAAAAACAAAATGTTAATACATTTCTTCCACAAGTATTAGTGAACCACATATATCCAAATTACTCATCATCGCTTCCACACGTATGAAGTTGCATCTTCTCCTCTTGGAGAGGTCTTTTTGATAAAGCCAATGCATCCCAAAATTGGTGATTCTCCTCATACAATGCCATCCATCTCGTCCAAATATTAGGATCTAGATCCTTGTTTTTCATCATCCCATAAATAGGTGGCAATGGAAAGTTTTCCTTAAGTTTTAGAATAATAAAATGATTACCGCTCACGAACGCCAAAACAACTCTTCTCTTCTTAAGGGATCCTTCGCATTTTTTCCACTTTGGTGTAAACATAACTTCTACGGTGGGGGTGAAATAATGAACAACACAATTAAATGTATCCGCCACTAGATGCCCACAAAGCGGCATTCTCATCCAATATTGAGAAGGAAGGAACTTCATCTCCTGCTCGGGACCTAACACTCGAGCGTACATATCATCAAACCATTTTTCATCACCAACCAATTGCTCATAAAAGCTCATCTTGTTCATAAGTTGGATTTCCATCCTCTTTCTAGCATATCGGCATGGTGTCATCCCTCTACTAACTGCCATCTCAAGGATGCCTAATTGTTCAGTTATGGCATGATACCCACAATTTCCATATCCATCGACATCATCCGTATATATAATATACTCGCGAATAACCTCGGGAAGTTGGTCAATGTAAGACTGTATCTTCGTATGATAACTTCTAATGGTCCTACCTATTTTGGGCTCCTTAAACATCTTCATATAACACTTTTGTTGCTTAATTATATCCAATCCATCCTATGCAATCCCTATGCTTCCAGTGTCTTCAGTATGTGATGGGTGTCCGTACTTCCTTGGCCTACCCCTTCGTTTTTGAACCGAAAATACATCAACTTCTATAGGGCCTATGGAGTTGTCACCCTCGTGTTGTTATTGACTAGATATGGGTCCCTTACCTTTTATATCAATAACCTTTTCATGTTGTTGACTTGATGTAGGTACATTATTTGGCCTTCCCTTTTTCTTTGGCACCACCGCCTCGTCGCCTTGTTGTTCTTGGTAGGTCAATGTTGGTACATTTCGCGGCCTACCCTTTTTCCTTGGAACATCCGCTACATCAACTATGGGCGTGGCCTCGGAATGCTCGCCTTGTTGTTCTTGGTAACTCAATGTTGGTACATTTCGTGGTCTACCCCTTTTCTTTGGAACCTCCGCTACATCGACTATGGGTGAGGATTCGGAATTCTCACCTTGTTGTTCTTGGTGGATCAATGTTGGTACCTTTGGCGGCCTACCCCTTTTCCTTGGAACCTCAGCTACATCGACTAAGGGCGTGGCTTCCGAATTCTCACCGTGTTGTTCTTGGTAGATTGATGTTGGTACCTTTGGCGGTCGATCCCTTTTCTTTGGATCCTCCGCTACATTGGCTAAGGGTGTGGCTTCAGAATTCTCACCTTGTTGTTCTTGTTTGATTGATGTTGGTACCTTTGGCGGTCGACCCCTTTTATTTTGAACATCCGATCCACCGACTGTTGGCAAGGATAACGAATCTGTCGTTTGTTGTTCACTTGATAGTGGTTCCTTTCTAGGCCTACCCCTCTTGTTTGCAACCGGCGCTTTCGCGAACCTTGCTTCCGATAACTCACACCCGGTGGGATCTCGTTTATTACTTTCCACGAGTTCTTCTTCACGTTCAGTCATTGCTTTCACTTCTTTCCTTTGTTTTCTCCATGTCGTTTTAGTTTGTGGTCTACCGGGAGGATCTCCCTTTGTTGTCTCTTCACTTTGTGCAATCCATGGCCGTGTAATTATCCTTACTTGGCTCAACAAGACCTACCGGCTAACCGAGGTGCCACGTGAGTAAGCTTCATAGGGGGAGGGTCGAAAGATAGTTGCTTCCAAAACAGATTAATAACTTCAATTCTTCGTACTTCACAAGCATATGACCACACAGAAGCCCCAATGAAGATATGTCGGGACAAATACATGCATCACCCGGTTTTCCATAATTTATCTCATATTCCATTTGTCTCATCATATGTTTTATTGCCCAGTGACAGACATTGAACCAAATTCCTTGGAGAAACTTACCATAGGGAAGAAATTGGGTCAACCTTTCCATTGAGCATTTCTCAAATACGTGCTTGATCCTGTCAATATCACTCTTAAAGTATTGCTCCATTGCCTTGGTGATCGTAACCACGTTGCCTTGGCCGGCCTCGATGAGATCTTTAAATCTCCCATGAGCGGACTCCGCTACACTGGTTTCTTCATTCTTGTAGTGTTTATACCGGTTTGTCCATGCACGCACAAATTTCTCCTTAAACTTATCCAACCATTGAGTCCAACAATACCAGACGGCAGTCGGATAAACCTCATTCCAATCGGCAATAAACTGGCCCAACCTCTTTTCGTACATATCCTCGGTGAGAAACCAATAAACTTTCTCCCAATCTCTTAGAAATTCCAACAACTTTTTATGATTTTCCGCATGTTCTTTGTCCAGTCGCTCTTTTATCTTGCCTCTCTCATCTTCTTCTTCTTCGGGGGATAGTTTGTTCTTACAAACATCTTCTTCTAGTTGAACAATCATTCTCTTCTTAATATCCTCATTGGTGGGTTCAAACAAGGCATGACAAGTTTTAATAACATTTTGACGTATATGATATGTACATAGGAAATTTTTTGCTCTAGGGAATACGTCAGATATTGCATTCATTAAGGAGTCCTCTTGATCGGTTATGATAACCCTTGGAAGTTTATCTTCCCGGAAGAATAATTTCAATTGTCTTAATGCCCAATGATAATTATAGTCCCTCTCATTTTCCATTAAACACCAAGCCAATGTGAATGTTACCTTGTCCGATGTTTGGCCCACGATGTTGAACAACGGCATATTATATTTGTTTTTCTTGTAGGTGCAATCCATCAAAAGAACACCACAACATGTATTTTCCAATTGTGAAAGCAAAGGATGCGAAATGAATATTTGAAGGGGCTTCTCGTCCGAACCTCTTTTAATGATACGCGTGTAATTGTGATCCCAAACTATCTTCTCAAATTCTTGCATAACGGTCCTCCCATCCCATTCCTCCCTTCTAATGGTTGTTTGTGCGCTATAAATTGTTCTAAGAGAAGACACGTTAGTCTTATCCTTTTCCTTGAATCCTCTCAGAATTTGTCTCGATTTGATAAATGCTTTGCTCAATCTCTTTACATCCTCGAATTCATGAGGTTTTAGCTTCGCAACTAGGGAGTGACCAACAAAATCTTTCGGATCCCGGTGGTTATGACAACCGAACCAAACCTCACAATCCCATTCCTTATTCATGTCATTAGATAGAATACAAGCTTAAAGGGGAAATTATCCTTCCTCGTACAATTCTTGTATACCTTATTAGTCTTCTTTGGATATACATAACCCTTTCTCTTATGTCTATTTTTCTCCTTGTATACCCCACTTCTCTCGCAAACCATCTCAAAACGAGTATCTGAACGTTGGGTATTCCTTACCAACACACACATGTTCTTAAGAACCGTCTCTTTAGCCCAAGCGATTGCTTTCTTTGGATCTTTTATTCCCTACACAAGGACAACCATGGGAGATTAGAAGGTTCATTACAAGCAATCCATTAGTGAGGTCAAGATACTAGGTGAAAAGTATACTTTGGTAACATACCGGAGGCATTTTATAGTATTCCGACGTATCCCAACAAAGTAGCTTTGCATTTGTTGGATCAATATATCTCATCACCTACAGATGGAAAGAATATCAGTGACAACAGAATTGGAAAACAATGCCGGCACGGTATTCCGGCATTATCGACCTATGTCCTGGCATTGTCGAACTAAAACAGAATAGAAGACAAATTTTTAAACCTCTTTCGGCATTATCGTTATCTAGCTATCCACGCCGGTACAAAGTTCCGGCATTGGTATAATTTATGCCGGTACATGTGCCGGCTCAGTGGTTAACTAAATTTTCTATGCCGATGTTTAGCTACGGAAGGCATTGCTTCTTGTATGTTTTTCATGCAATACCGGCATAGAAACCTTTGAATTAAACCATGCCGGTATCATATTCCGTGGAATATTCCTTGGTAGGTAAAAAGTAACTTTTGTGCCGACATAGTTATTTGTTTGCTTTTTATGCCGGTATGGGATTCGAATTGGGGGATATTGAATGCCGGCATATACGAATCATGAATACGATGCCGGTTTTCTGGGTACCGGCATTGTAATCATACGAATACTCTGCCGGTACGGAGCTTTTTCAGTTGAAAAAATGCGGGTTCAAAGAAATAAATCAAATTTTAAACCTATTAGCAGCTTTACCTGTGTGTTGGAGATGCTTGTATGATGGGCAAGTATACTTTCTTGTGTAGGTTCTTCATAAAACTCTCCTTGGTCGTAAAAATCATCATTCAATGGTGTTGGTTCAACAAAAACTTGCAATTTTGAAGATTCAAGATACTTTCCTTGTTGTAGTTGAGTTAAAGAATTAGCAGCAGCAATTCTCTCTTCACAATCATCCTCCATTTTCACCTAAATTATTTCACTCTCAAATTTTGTTTCCCTCCTTCTACTCTCACCTCACTCACCCAAACACAAATAATAATACACACTAATCATTTATCAAAAATCTTAACATTTTACTAATTATTATTAATCACTAATCAGGATTAGTGAGGGCTAGATTAGGAATTAAAAAAATTTTACATAGGGGTTCACCCAAAATTGCTATTGGGACACCGTTTTTGTCATGTAGCTATATCCCCCAATTAGATTGGGTATCCCCCAATTGCGCGTTCTTTTTTAGTATTCAAGAGTTTAGCTTTTATTTAATTTATAGGCCTGAGAACCCCCAACATTGTTTGTCCAAGAATTAACTATAATATCCATACAAGTTGGATCTTCAATCCACGTAGCCATAAAATGAGATGGCTTAGGCATAAAAAAGTCTTCAAAATTAAATCCAATTTGCATAGGACAGTGGTCAGAAGAGTCTCTAGGAAAATTATTAATATGTATATTAGGAAATAAGTGTTCATCAACTTGATTGATCAAACATATGTCAAGTATCTCAAGAATAAGTTTAGGGTCATGCTGCATATTAGGCCAGTGAATCTAAGACCAGAGAAACCAAGATTATGGAAATAAAACACATTACAAAAATTCCTAACATTATAAAAATCAATATCGTCAACCTGTAAACCATCATCCTTATCTTGTGTTTCTCACGGAGCATTAAAGTCACTTACAAAGAAAACTGGTTCACTACTGCTATTAACTTCATCATAGATGAAGTGAATATGGTAAATTTTTGATTGAGTTATTTTATTAGTCGTGACATAGATGCCCCTAGAATTCGAGGATAAAATGTTAAGATACATTTATTTTTTCCAGAACAAGATGTCATCTTGATTCTCTTGATTTTTCGTAAGAGATGCTTTATTTTTGCATCATTTTCTAGTCAATAATTTCTTCTACTAGTTTCATTATTTGAATAAGGATTTTCCATGTGGAAGGATGGTATCTTCAAGTGGATCTTATGACATGGAAGGAACGGGTTTTACTGGATACGTACCATGGGGTTAGTCCTCGAGTGATTTGTGGGGAGTTGAGTGTATTTTGAATCTTGGGGATTTTGAGAGAGTTTGAGAGAGTTTGGTGTTTTTGAGTTCAGGGAGTTTGGGGGGAGTGTAGGGAGTTTGAGAGAGTTTACTAGAGGGAGTTTGGGAGAGTTTGAGAGAGTTTGAGAGAGTTCATTCCTAATCATAATTCATTCTCTTTTAAGAAATAACAAATCCTCATTTGCAAATAAAAATGATCTTTAATCAAAATAAAAAAATAAATAAAAATGATCCTATCTCTGTATCAATAGTATGTTATTGTTGTGCAACGAGATTTTTTTTTTCTTTTTCATTTTAACGGTCTCCATACAATTCTAACTCCCTTTGTTCACGAACATTAGTCCACATATCATCCGCTATACTCTTTCTCCATGCATTAGCTTCTTGACGTTGTTGTTCTTGAGTTTGTGTCAAACCTTCGTCGTCATTTTCAAGCGTTGGATGGCTATCTTCCTCTTCCTCGACTGGAAACTCATCTGACCGGCATTATTTTTCGTAAGAAGTTGTGTAAGCCTGCACAAGCTGTCACTATCTCCGCTTGCACTTGATATGGAAATGGAGGTTGAGACTTAAAGATAAAAAAACGAGACTTCAAAAAACCAAACAATCTTTCAACTACATTCCTCAAAGAAGCATGACGCATGTTAAATAATTCTTTATCCTTTTTCGCATGATTACCCGTACCAGAAAATTCTTTCAAATGATAACGTTGGCCACAAAATGGTGTTAAACAATATCGTCGGTTTGCAAACCCACCATCCCCCAAGTAATATTTACCTGAATAAAACACAAAAAGAAAACTTCGTCAAGTAGAACCCAAAAATAACTTAACCAAAAAATCAAAACTTCACATTAGATAAAAATAAAATTACCTTGTGGTATTTTCAGTCCATTTCTTTTTGTCATTGCATCATTAAGTATTTTCGAATCATGAGCAGACCCTTCCCATCCACTGAGCACGTATATGAACTCCAAGTCGAAGTTGCAAACCGCTAACACATTTTGAGATATAATTCCATGTCAATTCTGATAAATGGATGCATCTCTTTTCATTACCATTGCTGGGATATGTGTACCGTTCATAGCTCCAATGCAATCCTTAAAGTAAGGATACTCTCACGAATTTTAAATGGAGTTGCACTTGTTGGCTTAGACATCATCTTCGGAGCTATATCATTTAAAGCTAGCAACATCCTATTGAAGTTTTTACTGACTGTCCACCGAGAGCAACCAAATGCGTCACGTATTGTGCAATATCGTGAACTTTGGCCAACAACGAGTAAAAATGTACCAAGCATTTCTTCAATAGAAACACATCTTGTATCACTTAATTTTGTAGTTTCTCTAATGATACAACATAGTTTTAAAAAAATATCAGGGTACATCCTATAACTTCGTCGAAAGTCTTCTGGGTCTTCGCGCAAAACTCTCCTTATATAGTTATACTCAAATAAAGTAACCGGGCATCTCATTGGTCTTTCAATACGATGACTTTGTATGTATTACAATTGCTTAATTATATCCATCAACCACGAATGCACCGCTGAAAGTATATTCAAAAATATGGATAGTTCAAACTCATCATTGCTACTTACCTCTTCATCATCATTGTTTTGTTCTTCTGTATCGAAGGCTTGATCTTCACTATCAGTAGATAAATCCAAATCAGGCATGTTCACCTAAAAGGATGATTTTTTATTAGAATCATCATTATCTCAAAAGCAAAAAAAGTATATATGTGTATAAAAAATAAGCATATAGAATATAAAGTTCATAGATTCAATCATAATAACCATAAAGATGTCGATCCATAACAATTAGTAGCTCAATCCATAACCACAAAGTCTCAACTAGGGAAAAAAAAAACCATAAAGTCTGAACTAGGGGGAAAATAAAATAAATACTAATAGTTACGAAGCAAAACGACCAAATTTTGTAACTCTAAAAGACCGTTACACCTAACAGAAACTTGTAAAGATGACAGGTTTATGCTTTTAACTTTGAACCAATCCACAACTTTCTCTCTTCGGGAGTAAAATGTCTGAATAATTTTTTATTGTGATTGGCGTCGAGCATTTCAATCACTTTCATCTTATCTTCCAAAGAAATTTCAACCATGCCATAAACAAGATCCCATACTTCGTTATCTTTCTTATCCTTATCAAGTCTTCACATTTCCTTTTCAATTTTGCGGTCTTCTTTCTCTTTCACAATAAGAGCATGCATAGACTCAATAGAAGAAGCAATCGATGAACTGTTGGCAATCAATTTATCTATGTAATTAGACTGCTTAGTAGGATTAGTTGATGTAGAAGAGTCACTAATGTCACACCTTATCATCATCATCATCATCATCTTCTTCTTCTTCTTTACAGGTTCTAGCACTTGTACCCTCATGGGTAAGATCAACTGTAACTTTTCCAGATGCACATTTATTTATAAAAACAATAATCAAGTCACCATGGTCTCTACCATTTTCATCCCTTAGGTGAGTTTGCTTTGGATGGCTCTATTAACACACTAAAAAGGATAAAGCATGAATTACAACTCTGCATAAATTAGAAAAAAAAAATTTCACATTCAGTTGTCGGTAAATAACACACACATACCTCAAAGTAATTGTTCCACATCTCGTCTGTTCCAGTAATCATCTTCTTACTGTCATCCCAACCGAATCCAGAGGTACAAGATTTAAAAAAATCCTGGTATTCACCAAATATTTTCTTGAACCATCTACATTTCCCTTTAAAGTTCTCATAAGATTTGTCACAATCACATGCCTGGTTAAGGTTTGGAAGTATGGAATCTACCACTAGTTTCTTAGTAAAACATCCATTATTGTTGTAGGTGTAAATTATCCCCAGGGCTAGGTGGAAACATCTCAATCTGTGAGATACCCACGCATGAAGAGACGAGAAGCACGAGATAGAGGCTGGAAGACGCGAAATTTAAGGAGCCACGTGGATCAGGCGTGATCACTCTACAGCTGTCGGACAAGACTCGACCACATGCCTCTGACAAAGCTGGCAGACGAGATGTATTGGATCAATCGAGGAGTGGTAGTCAAATGGATAAGAATATATGTGTCATATCGGCCAGATACAAGGGCGACAGGTTGGGAGGGAGACATCGCACCAAGAGAACACCCGAACGGATCGCCTCGGACAAGGAAATACAAAGGGATCAAAGCACATCGGCCATAATGACGAAAAAAGGGACGATGTAGGCAGGCCCAATGACAGGACTTCAAGATAGATATGTTGTGACCAACACCCTAGTTTGTTTGTATGAAGCCTACCCTATAAATAGAAGAACTTGTATCCAAAAGAAGGCAGGATAGATTGGGAGGAGAGAGACTTGTAATCAAAAGAAGGGAGAAAAGTTGAGAGCTAGTTCACTTTGTAAGTGAGTTCACTTGAGAGATCAACACCATTGTAACACCTTGAAGTAATAAGATTCATCCTTTCACCCCCGTGGACGTAGGTAATCATACCGAACCACGTATATATTTGTGTTTATCATCATGTCTATACTTTCATTTTGTATGAGAGAAAATTTCTATCCTTTGGATGTAGGTGGTAGTAAAATGCATCTACATTCTGGCGCCAACTAAGGGGAACCGACTAAGATCTCAGTATACCTTGCCTTGGAGACCTTCAGAGACTATCCAAAGCTCCTGTATACACGTTCAAGTGTTGTAGTTGAATCTAGGATGAACTCTGATGGCCGAAATCGTTGTTATGTCAAGTCATTTAGTTTACATGCATAGTTATAGAAGTAGAAGCGTCTACACGTGGCATGGTGAAGTTCTCATTTATTCCCCACCAACATTTTGATCAGCAGAAAGTCTTCATAAGCTCACCGACGACTAACAGCACAAGTTCGGAGATAGGTTGAAAGTCTGCTGATATGATGACTGCTTGTTTTTTATGACTAATCGATTTTTAGCGGTAGATAAGCTGTTTTCTTGCAATGCTATAGAACTTGAGTGTTTGGAGTAACAAAAGGTCAAAACTAGGGTGTCTTTTTGCATAACGAGCTGCCGATCTTGAGGTGTCTTGCCGGACGATGTTAACTAGTCATCGGAAGGTTCTTGGAGAAGATCTAGGGAAGATGGCCATAATAAAATATTAGGAGAATAACAACAATAGGAACTTAACTTAAGTTTTTGTTTCACAAGCCGTACTGTTCAATCATCATGTGCATGAGTTTAATGATTTGGAGCATATAGAAGGAAGGACAAACTAGCTTAAATACGGAGGTCAAGTACTGAAGGCGACGTCGTACAGAGTGATAACAACGTAGCGTACTAAAGTCATCATAACGTCAAAATAGGGTAGATAGGCAGAGCCCATTTGATAACCGGAATAGGCCTTATATCTGCGAGCTGTGGCGTAATGACAGCTTTCGTGACAAGTTGAATTTGTTTCACCTTTTTGAATGTTTATTTCCTAAATATTAAGTCAAAGTAAGGTGTTCTTTGTATTTGCTGACGTAGGTAGGGACGACACTCGGCCCACCGCACGCCACACCCGGTGGATAGCACCTCAGGGACGGGAAATACATTAAGGAATTGTACAGTGACTAGCATCCACATGCAGACAGGGGTAACATGGCCGAGGAAAGAAGGCAGTCGACAACCACCACTCGAGGAATCTAGGGCAGCAACACGAGGCATGCAAACTGTTAATGAGGGAGTGGATCTCGGGCAAAATGATGACACCCTACCTTTGGACCAGGTCATCTTGACTCATAGGAGAGTTGACCAAATTGATGGGCTCACAGCTTCTGATACAGAGGACGATGAGGAAGCACTTGAAGCCCAGGCTCAGAGACAAAGAACAAGGCAACAAGCCTTATGGAGAGAGCAGGAGCGTCTTAGGCAGATTCAGTTGGGGTGAGCAGCAGCGAGCAACGTCGGCCCTACCCACATCCATGCGGCTGGTCCGATACTACCCCCACCACCAATGTTGATGCCATTACAGACTCGGCCACACCACCCTAACGGACACTCTAGCCATGAAATCACATACCCGACACTTTTAGCCATTTTAGAAAGTCAAAGAAGGAAAGAAGCGACATTAAGGGAGCTCCAGCAGCGGAATCTCGCCTTAGAGTTCTAAAATTATCAGTTGAGGAATCAACGGACTAGATCAAGAGGTTCTTCCAGTCGAGGAACGTCGAGTCGTCATGGACGATCAGGTCAATCAACACCTATGATGGGGCCGAGCAACCCTAATCAGTCTGGACGATCAGGTCAACCACTGCCACCTCCCATACCCTCCCCCCTCCCCACAAAGATATGGACCACCCGAGGACTCTTCCACTGATGAGGAAAGGCGAGGAAGGGACGGACGATAGGATCAAGCAACAGAATCCAAGCTCAAAGAGTTGGAGTCAAAGATCAAGGAACTATCAGGGAATAGCGAAGAGAACAAATTGGCGGAAATCATGAGTGATGCCGAGAAGACGCCTTTCTCCCAAGAACTCGAACAAATGTCATTCCCACCAAAATGTACATTTCCAACATTCCCTTCTAGATTCGACGGAACAGGAGATGCAGTCGAACATCTCAAAATGTATAATATGTCATTGATTCAATGGAAAAGTAACACGGTAGTCATGTGTAAATTATTTCCAGCCAGTTTGGAGGGCGAGGTGACAGATTGGTTTTATTCACTCCCACCAGGATCAATCGACGGTTATGATACCATTGTCGAGGCATTTCTTTAAACCTATATGCATAACAGCCGACCTCGGCCAAGAAAGAACAAACTATTCACCCTCTCCCGGAGGTTCAGGGATCCCTTGAGAACCTTGACCGATAGGTGGAGGAAGTTGTGTACTGAAATTGGAAAGGTACCCGTGGACCAAGATATCTTTGGATTTAAAAATGCACTGGGAAGATCGGACCCCATATGGGTAGCCATGTTCTCTGAAAAGCCAAAAACCTTAAAGGAGATGCGAAGAATGCAAGAACAGTTCATCGCCTAAGAAGAAATCCAAGCTGAGTCGAGAGATAGGGGAATACAAGAATCTAGTACTGAAGAGGGTGCCGAGACTAAGGAGGTTATGGACAACCCGGCTAGGCGACCCGAGAAGAGATCGGACCCTCTGCCAAGAGGTAATGAGAAGAAAGAATGGGAGGCCAAAGGGAAGAGGCCGAGGCAGGAAGCCCGATCGTACACCCCTTTAAACACTCCTTTGGAAGAAGTATTCAAGGAAGTCGAGAAGAGGAATGATATAAATTACCCAGCATCGAGGGGAGTCCAGTTTCAAGAAACCAAAGGCCACCCCGACTACTGCCAGTACCATCAGTATAGGGGCCACTCTACTAATAATTGTCGAGAAGTGAAGGATATCGTCCAACACCTCATCCGAGACGAGTACCTGAGACAGTTTGTCCGACATCCATCCCAGTCGGCAGCAGCACCCGATGTGCCGGTCCATCAAGTCCGCATTGATAGGACAACCCAATTTATGAATACCATTTCACACTCCACTACGCAAGACTACACTTTCGGACCAGTTATCAATTCAAGGATTCACAAGAGGGACCGCAATGGCAAGGAAATATTCAGTGTAGCTAAGAACTTACCAATGGAACCTTGGATGATGCAACCTATTTCATTCTCGTCCAAAGATGTCCCATCAAATGGGAAAGCACACAGTGATCCCTTGGTCATCACATTATTGATTGAGAGATGGGGAGTAAGAAGAATTATCATAGATAGTGGAAGTTCAATCGAAGTGTTGTTCTACGACACGTTTAAGAGAATGGAGCTGTCAGACGACATCCTCGTCCCCTCAACATATCGTATCTATGGTTTTAACGGCACAATTACCATCCCTAAGGGCGAGGTAACACTAAGGATTTCAGATGGTGGGGGTTACCTTGACACTTTGACCACCTTTTGTGTGGTCGATGCCGCCTCGCCTTATGAAGCAATTATCGGAAATCCATGGATCGCTGGGATTAAAGGAGTACCATCGGCCTATCATAAAAGGTTAAGGTTCCCTACCTACAAGGGAATAGCTGAAGTTTTGGGCGACTCCCAAGCGGTGCGACAATGCATGCTGGTTGATGCCGAAATTAATGAAGGTTGGCGAGCTCGACAAAGACGAGGGAAGAACAAAGCCAGAGAGGTTAAAGCTGCAGAAGAGTTGGAGAAAACTATTTCACAAGCGGTCATGGCATGCGAAACCCAAGATAAAGACCATTTATAGCAATTAAAGGGGACGGATCCATTCAAGGGGAATAAATCTAATTTCTCGACAGTTGAGCCGACTCGAGAGGTGAATTTGGGGACGATGGAGGAGCCGAAGATAGTGAGGATCGGGATGCTACTCTCGAATGAACAAACAAGTTAACTCATGACGGTGTTAAAAGAAAACTTATATGCGTTCGCTTGGGAAGTATACGATCTAGAGGGGATCGACCCAGAGGTCTGTTGCCACCATTTGAAGATTGACCCGAGGTTCATACCTGTTAGACAAAAAATGAGAAGAATCGCACCAGAGTTACAAGCATCGGTCGAAGTCGAGCTGAAAAAGTTGTGGCAATCCGAGATAATCAAGAAATCCCATTACCCGTAGTGGATATCTAATATGGTCATGGTACCAAAGAAAAAAGGAGGAGTTAGGATATGTATTGATTTTAGTGACTTGAATAAGGCTTGTCCGAAGGACAGCTTTCCTCTTCCAAGCATAGACCAATTATTAGAATCCATAGTCGGGTACGAGGCGATGACATTGATGGATGGATACATGGGCTATAACCAAATACCGTTAGCGCCAGAGGATCAGGAGCATACCTCCTTTTTCACACCAAGAGGGTTGTATTATTATACCAAGATGCCATTTGGACTTAAAAACGCTGGTGCTACTTAACAGAGATTAGTTGGAGACATGTTCGAAAACAAGATTCACGACACAATAGAAGTTTACATAGACGATATGTTAGTCAAAAGTCCCCGAGCTAAGGATCACGTCCAAGACCTTCGAGAGATTTTTTAGACGATGAGGAAACACAAGATGAAGATTAACCCCGCTAAGTGTGAATTCTGGGTTACATCAGGAAAATTCCTGGGATATATCATCACCCCCAGAGGGATAGAGGTAGACCCCGAGAAGGTCAGGGCTGTCTTAGAAATTCATTCTCCCGCGACGGTAAAGGATGTGCAAAAGTTAAATGGATGCATAGCAGCGTTGGGGCGATTTGTGTCACTGTCTTCGGACAAATGTAAAACCTTTTACGACATCCTGAAGAAGGGAAAAAAGTTTCAATGGACTGATGCAAGTGAAGAGGCCTTTCAAAACATCAAGTTACACTTAGCCAGCCTCCCGGTTTTGCAGAGGCCCGATCCGTTAGAGACTCTCACCCTGTACTTGGGAGCGACACCGTATGCCATTAGTGCAGTATTGGTAAAGATAGAGGAGAACATGGAAAAACCGGTATATTTCACTATCAAAACACTAAGCCCGGCCGAGAAAAACTATACCAGAATGGAGCAGATGGTTCTGGCACTAGATTTTTCCGCTTCTATACTCCAGACGTATTTTCAAGCTCATCGCATACGGGTGCTCACCATATCGCCTATTGAAGCATTCCTGGATAATGCAGGGCGATCGGGAAGAATCTCTAAATGGGGAGCCTTAATCAAACAGTATGATGTGGTATACAAAACAAGGACGACGATCAAGGGGCATGTAGTGGCCGACTTCTTAGATGATTTCCCACTTAGTGATGAAGACGAAGTGGAAGATATACCGGGGATGATGGAAGAACGAGAAGAACCTGCCGACCTATTAGCAGCCAATAGTCCTACAAGATGGAAAGTTTTCGTCGATGGAGCGTCAAACAAAGAGGGATCAGGCCTTGGGTTAGTGTTTACCATGACGAAAGGAAGAAAGATAGTGCATTCGTTCAGACTAGAATTCAAGGCAACAAACAATGTCACCGAGTATGAAGCGGTGATCCATGCCTTACGGATAATTGTAGAAATGGGGATGCAAGAAGTTCGCTTAACTAGTGACTCACAGTTGGTGATCCGACAGATTACGGGCAAATACGCTACACATGACCCCGTATGGAAAAAGTATTGGGAGCTCGCCCAGTCTTACATCAACCAAATACCGAGTATTAAGTTCCGCCACATTTGTCGAAAAGATAACAGACACTCAGACGCTCTATCATACATCTCCTCACAGCTGGTAGACCCGAGCATAGAGGGCATTCGCGTTATGAGTCTCCTTACTCCCTCAATCCCAGAAACACCAGAAGTACGGATCGATGTGGCTATTAACACAGCCGAGCGATATAAGGAGGGCGATTGGAGAAAGCCGATACACCGATACCTAGAAATAGGCGAGCTACCAAAAGGACGGCCCGAGATAAATAAAATCAAGAGTAAGTCAGGCGCCTACGAGCTAAGGGAAGGGATATTATATAGGAAATCCTACTTAGGGCCCCTTTTATGATGCCTAAGTAAAGAGGAAGGCCACACGATCTTGCACGAGCTACACTATGGAGCCGCCAGAAATCACAGCTCGGGGAGAAGCTTATCGGGCAAAGCAAAGACGATGGGATACTTCTGTATGTATATGAACGAAGATGCAAAGGAAATGGATAAACCTTGTGAAGAATGCCAGCGGTTCGGCAAGAAAATACAGGCGCCAAGAGTACCCTTAAACTCTATTATAAGCCCATGGCCTTTTGCTAAATGGGGCATCGACATTGTCGGACCATTAAACGTAGGAACGAGGCAAAGGAAATACTTGATCGTGGCCACAGATTACTTTACCAAATGGGTAGAAGCAGCACCACTAAGGCATATCTGAGACAAAGATTTCTTCAAATTCATCTGGGACCATATCATTTGCCGCTTTGGGATCCCAGCAGCCATCGTCTCCGATAACGGTAAACAACTTCAAGGGAAAAATATTGATCTGTTGTTCAACACGTAAAACATCAGGAAGAGTAAAGAAACCCCCATTTACCCTCAGAGTAATGGGCAGACTGAGATCACTAATAAAACGATCGCTGACAACATGAAGAAGAAATTAGATGGTGCATATGGTGACTGGTGTGAGGAGCTATACAACGTTTTGTGGGCATACAGAACCACCCGGAGGGAAGCTACATGGTTCTCTCCGTTCATGCTTACTTACGGAACCGAGGTGATTCTACCAACAGAAGGAATGATCCCTACTGCTAGAACAGAAGCTTGGAGACGAAACATCTCATCCGATCTAATTTTTGCAAAACTCGACGATCTGGAAGAAACAAGGGAGATAGCGTTACAATAAATGGAAAACTATCAAAGAAGGTTACATCGAGAGTATAACAAACGCGTTCGCCCAAGAGATTTCCAACCGGGGAAGCAAGTACTCAAATTTCTTGCTGAATGGGAGCGAGACAAAAAGGGCAGAAAACTAGCACCAAAGTGGGGTGGGCCGTACATAATTGCGTATAAGGCAGGCGAGGGATCGTATCGTCTACTAAGGCTCAATGGAACAGAAGATCCCAAACCCTGGAACGTCAAGTATTTGAAACTCTACCACCCATGAGCAGAGACGCGGTGAAAAGGTGAGCATTCTTGTCTTCTATTTCAGTAAAACCGCGAGGGGTATGAGATAGGGCATGAGGGACTAATGGTCATTCGTACTCAGGGAAAATCCAATGTGGAAGTGCCGAGGTGACTTACACTCGAATGGTCATTCGTACTCGGGGAAAAGCCAGTGTAGAAGTGCTGAGGTGACTTACACTCGAATGGGCATTCGTACTCGGGGCAAAGCCAGTGTGGAAGTGCCGAGGTGCTTTACAGTCGCCTGGATTTTCGTACTCGGGGCAGTGGCAGTGTGCAAGTGCCGAGGTAGCCTAAGGGTTCTGGTGGTTGGAAACCAGTTCCGCAGGTTGTTAATACACGGGGTCTTCTCATTTAGGTGGCCTACTTACATTTGAAAGGTCGCCCCCATTGCAGGTGGCTGTGACCACTTGCCCGAGACTGGTTGATCGATAACCGCTCGGGATAATCGAGCCTAGAAATAGGTTGGCTAGTACCCTTCCAATGAATCCAAGAGATAGTGATGAGATGCCCCAATAAGGACATGGCATTGGGCCCGATGACCCTCCTTGTTGGGTGTGTTCGACAGAAACGGTTAAAATACTAACACACATAATCAAAAAATTGCAGGAATAACACAAGGAACAAAGGCTAGAACGAAAAGAAACATACGTCAATTAAGAAAGCGCGGAAAATGTCATGAAACTACAAGGAACACAAAGTATAACGGAAATAAAGAAAACATCGGCGACGCAGCACCCCCGTATAAAACAAACAAGCAGTATATAAGAAATAAAACGGGGAAGAAGTGTTCAAAGCGATTTACAACCCGTGGCAAGGGGCGATTTAGTGATGCAGCACTACAAAAGGGAAATTTAAGCCTTGGGAGGAACGGTGCCGGCCCTATTTTGCGCGACCTCGCGTCGCTTATTCTCCACCCACTCCTCGATACCCGACTGAACCTTCTCGTCTATCTCATCTGCATGGGCGACACGCTCATCCTCAAGCTGCTGAGTAAGTTGCAAATTGGTAGCCTCTGCGTCGGTTAACTTGGTGCCCAAATCGGCCTCGACCTGCTTCAATCGTCGGACCTCCAGATCTAGTTCCCGGGAACGATTTTTCTCGGCTACAAAATCACAACAACATGGGATTATTCATCGGATAATGTTTAGCAATTTCACAAGTACATAGCATAATCTAATCTTAAGGAACGACCTCAACACATCATCTACAAGACCTGAAAGGGCGGGTAACACTGACTGAAGCGATTCTACCGACTTGGACAATTCATCCTCGACCTTAGACAATTTCATGATTATTTCATTATAGTGCTGCTCGTTGAACTCATTGCTGGGGCAGTACTTCTTATGTTCGGTCCACTCGTACATTAGCCGATTACGCGATACTTGGAGCACTGAAAGTTGCGATTTACTCCACTCTAGTTCACCCACCGCTTTGTTTAATTCACCCACTTTTCCCGTCAGATCGCGGTTAGCTCACTCCACTACATATTTATCCCTCAGTATTCGTCGGCGATCTTCATGAAGGTCCCGGTTCTGCAATTGTAAAGATCTACCCGTTGCTCTAAGTTCGTGACCAAAGCAGTCTTCTCAGCAGCTAGGCGTTGGGAAGAACCCAAGTGAGCCCGTAAATTATCTATTTCTTCAGGGGCATACTCAAACTTACGATAGCGTTCTAAATCATCCTGTAGCTCTTCGATATCACCGGCCTGACGATCTATCTTACCATCCTTATTCGCAATTCACCAATAAAGATTCTCCACTAAATCCTTTTCGATATCCCACTTCCTTTTCATAATCCTAAACTCCGAAGAAGCATTTAAACCTATACTGGCTATCTCGGCTAGAAGAAGGATACCCGACTCAGGATACTTGCACGATAAACTCAATCAACTTAAGCTTAAATTATGGAGTTATAACATACCTTGGGCATCGACGAGTTTGATTTCCAGCTCGCGCGCGCGACTTTTTTCGTTTCGCAATTGAAGCTGGAGAGATTCCACTAGCTGCTTTTCCCTACGACGACTAGCGGAATCCAACCGTACCCGATTAAAAATCTGATACAAGTAAACAAGTTAGAACGGTAGGCGACGACAAGGAATACACCAAGGGCACGGCGTCACCCAAATAGGTAGAGTCACTCACCACTGTATCAAGAGTCTGAGCCATATCTCCATACAGGGGCACGACATCAAGCATTTTCTCATTAGTATATACACCAAAGTCGGGGGAAGTCAGCGCTCCAAGAGAATTCATGATAGGGACAGAGACAGTAAAAGAGGTTTCAACACCGGACGAGGACCCACCAGTAATCTGGGGCAGACAATGAAGTATTTCCGATTCAAGATTAACAGTATTTCCTAACTCGGGCGCCTTCAGGGGTTCTTGTTTGTCGGCCAATTTAGGATTAACGACCACCTCGGACCAACATTCTCGCCCGTCCCCTTCCCATCGCCCTTGTCATCCGAGAAATCATTCCCAAATATGTCATCTTCATCGGGGATGTTGAAAATTGGTTTCTGCCTTTGCTGTGGCTTAGCAGCAACATGCTTGCCCCTATGAGGATTATGTCTAAGAGGTTGGGGGTCAATCTCCTCCACATCGGCTTCATCATCATCACGTCTAGGGAATTTATGCACAAGGCTTCTCGTCAGAACATGTGAAGGCAAAAAACAGGGGCAAGTACATGTACTTATAATAAAAACACTGTGTTTGTTACCTTCCCTGGTCTTCCTCAACCCTTGTGCTAGTACCTCTTTTCCTCGACGATGCGGCAGCCTTGGTAGAGTCGCCCTGAAGATTTAACGACAACAAATAGCCAACCCATGTAAGAACCAACAAGTTGGAAATTGAGGAAAGTAGAAGGAGACACATACCTTATCGGCCTTGTCGTCGTTAACTACCCAGAAAGGATAGGGCTCGACAGGAAATGAAGGTGACGAAAAGCTACCATGTAAAATAGGACCTCGTACAAGGAGAGGAACTTGGGGATAGATTGGATCATTGGTGTGACGGGGTCGCCTGTTAGAACCTTGGCCCATGGGATCAGCATCCAACATCATCCTCTCAACACCCTTAGGCATGGTTCTATGACGATGGGGACCGACAGCAAAATCGGCAAGATCACCGTTGGTTAAGGTACTGGCTTGTTAGTTGACAAGGAAATTGGCAACAATATACTCTGGAGTGTGCTCGGGCTTGTAGGTCGACCACTCGGCGGTAGAACCGTGACCATCTCAGCGAGCTCTCCATTCATCCATAATACGGAAAATGTTGCCAGTCTATTGAGCCAGGGTGCGATAAGGCTTGATCTGGGAGAGAACCTCGTAATAAAAAGGGATATCGGGGTTGTACAAAGGGAGACGAATTCATAGATCTAGCTGACCCTGAGTAATGACCACGCAGTCAGCCGACTGCTCATACTTATCCATGTCGGATTTCTTCAGGAGGCTGTTTTGGCCCGAGATCAGGGTAACTTAGTAACTTTGAAGATCGTACTTATCTTTCAACTGCTCAATGAACTCTTCATCAGAGAGATCTTTCACCCTTTTCTCGGACCTGCACGAAATAAAAGGAGAATCATCAGGAAAGATAGATCTCATGGCGCGATCATCGTACTTAGAGGGACTATCAAACGAAAACAAGGAAGCAATGGAAAAATCATCATTCTCAGAAAAAACATCATCCATGCACCTTTTTTCAGTCATCGAGGGAGAAGAAGCCATGAACGGGAATAGTACAGAACCCGGAAATCGATAAAGGAGGTTGGGACGACGAAAATGTAGTTGAAGCCACTGTAGCACCTGGAGATAAAGAGATGAAGGAAGAAAATCGAGAAGACAAATATTTACTGAGGTAGAAGATGATGAAGAATCTTGAAGAAAACGTTGCAGCGTCTAGAGGCTAAAAAAGAAATGGTGAAGAAGAAGAAAGAGAATAGGAGTTGGACTATTTAAAGAAAGAGAAGTTGTAACCGGCGCCGACGGTAACAGGTAATAAAGTGGAGTTACTGGGGGACTGCATAGCGGAAATCTCGGCATGAACGAGGACGTGGGAAGCGGGGACGACTTTCTTCCACTCGTGTCTGCCACACGAGCGAAAGAAGGGGAATAAATGTAGGTGTAAATTATCCCCAGGGCTAGGTGGAAACATCTCAAGCTGTGAGATACCCAATCATGAAGAGCCGAGAAGCACGGGATAGAGGCTGGAAGGCGCGAAATTTAAGGAGCCACGTGGATCGGGTGTGATCACTCTACAACTGTCGGACAAGACTCGAACTCAGGCCTCTGACAAAGCTTGCAGAAGAGACGTATTGGATCAACCGAGGAGTGGTAGTCAAAGGGATAAGAAGATACGTGTCATATTGGCCAGATGCAAGGGCGACATGTTGGGAGGGCGACATCACACCAAGAGAACACCCGAACGGATCGCCTCGGACAAGGAACTGCAAAGGGATCAAAGCACATCGGCCATAATGACGAAAAAAGGTACGGCGCAGGCAAGCCCGATGACAGGACTTCAAGATAGATATGTTGTGACCAACACCCTAGTTTGGTTGTATGAAGCCTCCCCTACAAATAGAAGAACTTGTATCCAAAAGAAGGTAGGATAGATTGGGAGGAGAGAGACTTGTAATCAAAAGAAGGAAGAAAAGTTGAGAGCTAGTTCACTTTGTAAGTGAGTTCACTTGAGAGAGCAACACCATTATAACACTTTGAAGTAATAAGATTCATGCTTTTACCCCCGTGGACGTAGGTAATCATACCGAACCACATATATCTTTGTGTCTATCATCATGTATATAATTTCATTTTGCATGAGTAAAAGATTTCTATACTTTGGATGTAGGTGGTAGTAAAATGCATCTTCAAGTGTCTTTCTTCTTATCAAGTGTAGCTTCTACTAACAGTTCCAAAAGTTTCTCAGTCTCTTGTGTTTTCCATTATTTGTAATTCGTATTCGTATCCGAATTCGGTTCCGTATTCTTATTCTTCCTAACATTCTTTTTCTTCTTGTTGTTTTCAGCAGGTTGGCTAGAACTATTGATAGACGCATTTATGTGTCTAATTTGTCCTCAATGTTTCGTATTGTTAGTACTCGTTTTTATCCTTATTATGGTGTTTTGTGTGTTTGTAGGTATTTTTTGGAAATAAAGATTGTAGGAAAATTCGGCTCGAAAAGTTGCTCGGAACACCTCGGAGGACATTTGCTAAAGGCACCCTCATTGTGGATAAGGGGCACCTCATTTAGGCACTTGCTATTCGCACCCCAGTTCTGGTTAGGGGGACACCATCTTCAACATTTGAAAAAACGATTTTTGGCGGGAAAACCATGCATGCAACTGGCAGAATTTTCGATTGATTTTCGAACGTGTTATAGGGAGATTAAATGGCTAATTCTTGGTAGGAAGTTGTGTTATGTCCTAGAAAACATGTTTTGGGCTTTTGGTTCGATCAAATTTGGCTATAATTGGCTATCCAATTCACGAGCTCAAAACAGATAAACACGTGTGTTCTGGAAGAATTTGTGTGTTCTGATCGTGTTTGATGCATCGAGCAACCTTGTGGAGCATGTGTGATAGAAATTGGAGCGTCTTTGGACTAAAAAAAACGCGTGAGAAGCTAAAACGGGGAAGAAAATATCCCGAGATTATTTTCTTTCACTGCAGAGAAATGGGAAGATTTTTGGGAGTAATGAGCGAAGATTCTTGGTCCAAAGGTGTATAAATAGGCTACTGGGGTCGAGTAGAAGAGGATAGAGAGTGGGGAGGAAGAATAGAGCATTAGAAAGTCGAGAAAATCAATCATGAAAAACAGTTTCGCTGCTGCACTTGAAATCGTGAAGAACAGACTTGCCAAGGCAGTCGTTTCACATTCCATGAGACAACGACAGTGTGGTCTGAGCGTGGGTCGCACAATAATAAACAACAGTTTCGTTCTTTGTAAATGTTGTTTGCAACATTTATAAGCGTTGCAAACACCCGGTTTTCACCATTTTCACCATTTCATCATTTGTAAACCATTTTTGAGCAATAATAATGAATTTTGAGTGTGTTTCCAACATGATGAGCGGCTAATTCTCCCACAACCAAGGCAATGAGGAAGCTATTTATTTATGAATGATTGGTAATTAATTTATTTTCTCTAATTTATATTTTATAATTCACTCAATCACTGCTTTTTTGCGGAGTTTTTAATTGTTTGCATAATTTTTGTCATTAGTTGTGATTCAATTAGATAGGTTATGCTTTGTATTAAGATAATCTATGCTTAAGGGATACAATTAATTGTTGAGAATTTGCATGATTATTTGTGAATTAAGAAACAAGGGATTTAAAAGATAAATAGAGTTTTGGGTTGTTAACCATAATTTATTCATGTGTAATAGTGGAATCAGTGTCTTGGTTATTCTCTCTTATCTTGAAATCAAATTTTGATCTAAGTTTCCTTTACTTTTAAGTTTAATTAAATCTAAATTCCTTTGCCTTCACAAGTTTCAAAAGAACCTTTCACTATCACTTTCTACAATACATAAATTTTTGGCGCCGTCGACACGGAGCTTGTCTTTAGGCTAGTTTTTAGATTTTTATTCTTTTTTTTTTAGGTTTTTATTTGTTTTTATTTTATTTGTTCTTCTTTACGTTTTTGTTTTTGTCTTTTTACTCTGATTTGGAATTTGGAGCGAAAGAAAATTTTGCCAAAACTTTTGGTGAATATTTAGAGATTTGGAGTTAAAGACGAAGTAAAAAGGCGAAAAGTAGAAGATTTTTTTTTTTATTATAAAAAGAAAAAAAAAATAGAGAGAGTTTAGTTTTTTTTTTTAGATTGTATTAGAGTTTATTTATTCTTGTAATTTTTTTTTTCTTTTGCACTTTATCTTTTTGGACTTTGGACTTGGACATTTTTTTTTTTTTTTTAAACCCTACGGAAGGGTAGTTAAATATTAAACTGTTTGCAGAGAAGGACGGTGATTACGATATCACCTCGGCCCCTCGGGTTCGCACATGACATAGGAGTCGTGGCCCGAGTCGACTTCAGCGGTTCATCCCCCGTCTGGTACGGGAGGTAAGTTTGTCGAAACACCCGCGAATCCCCTGCTAGCGAGTTACTGTATTCCTTCGTTTGCATATATGTCGAGGAACTGAAAACGGCTGTTTTAAATTCCTAGTAAAGGGCAAGGACTGGCCATATAAGATAAGGGTTCGGATTTCATCACCGTTCCCTTCTTGCCCGCCTTAGGAAACGAAACTTAACGCGAACCTAAGCTTTAAAATTTGGAATAGAACGAGACCTATAGGGTAACGAGCTTAGTAGGAAAGTCGTTCGAAAGATATTGGTTACTCTTTTGAGCATTCTTCGAAGTTCATGAAAGTTTCGTGAGTTGAATGCGTGATGCGCCGCTACTGTAATGCGGTGAGGCCTTGGGTATCAAAGCTCCAGCAGGCTTCCTCGCCTCTATTCAACTTACTTAAACCCGGATTGATTCCAGAGGGTTTGCTCAGATTGTAACGAATTCCCTTTCGAAGGATTAGAAGCTGGTCTAGAAAACAATCTAAGTGGAGCCATCATGCTTTTTGTTTGCTAGAAAATTTTAGGTTTGCTTTGGTGGAGTCGGCCTTTGCTTTGTGTTTGCTTAGAACCTCCCTTCCTTTTAGGATTTTTATTTTATTGTTTTTTCTAGTGTATGCCCGAGCGGGCTTGGAAAAGAAACACTCTAGGTCGTTTGATTAGTGATAAACCTAGTAGTTCTTCTTGTGAAGGCGGGGAGCTCGAAGACTCTTCTTTTGAGAGCCCCGTTTTTGGAAACTTCAGTTTTGAGAATCTGTCTCTTTGTGAGGAAAGTACCCCTAGTACGTCAGTTGTGCCAGCAATGACTACTTTGAAAGATTACATGTTCCCAACTAGGGCCAACCGTGCTTCGTGCATTAAATTGCCAGCCAATACGGCTAATTTCGAGATAAAACCTAGTATTCTTCAGATGATCCCTATATTCTTA
The DNA here is from genome assembly GCA_023529315.1 of Papaver bracteatum. Classification (NCBI taxonomy): domain Eukaryota; kingdom Viridiplantae; phylum Streptophyta; class Magnoliopsida; order Ranunculales; family Papaveraceae; genus Papaver; species Papaver bracteatum. The sequence continues at coordinate 240,258 of JAJJWX010002128.1, forward strand.
GGAAAAGATGATGAGAACCCTTATTTTCATATTAGGGACTTTGAGGAAATTTGTGGGACAGTTAGAATAAAAGACTTCTTACTGATGAAGTCTTGAAACTTAAGATGTTTCCCTTCTCCTTGAGAGATAAATCCAAGACTGGCTGAACAACCTACCTTCGAATCCATTGAAACATGGCAAGATCTTATCGCTGCCTTCTATATGAAATTCTACCCTAAGCATAAAAGCTGCAGCTGTTAGGCAGAAAATTAGTGCTAGTGTGCAACAAGAGGAGAGTCTCTTTATAGGTTTTTAGAGAGATTCAATGATCTCCTATCCCAGTGTCCTCACCATGGGTTTGATAAGATGAAACTTGTAGAGATTATTTATAATGGTTTAGACTATTCGACCAAATCCATGGTCGAGTCTATGTCTTATTTGGTGAGTTCACTAATAAACTGCTGAGGATGCTTTCACCTTCTTAGGAACTATCATTTGAAAAATCCCAACAGTGGGAGCCTTGTGTTGAACCTCCTAAAAGACTCTTGGTCAATAGAAGTAGCACCAATATGGTAGATACAAGCTTCGAGTCGATGCTAAGTTTGTTGCTTTGTCTAGAAGGTTAGAAGCTTTGGAAATGGGTCAGTCTAAAAATAGGTCCCTTGTTGAACCTAATAGAGCCTCTCCAGTCTCTAGTTGTGGAATAGAGCCCGATAACTCATTTTGGGAAGGACATGTTAGTGAAGAACAAGCCCATGCTGTCTATAACAACGCTAGGTTTGAGAACCGTCAGAAGTTTGACCCATACTCAGAGACCTACAACCCTGGTTGGAGAAACCATCCTAATTTTTCTTGGTCTAAGGGCCAGAATCAAGGACAGTCTAGTAATTCTCAGCCTCCCCAGGTTTTGGTTATGCTAGGAACTCTTCAGGTCAACCCCAGTTCCAGAACCATTCGGATAAAAAGATCACAAGTTTAGAAGAGACTCTCGCCTCGTTTATTAAAAGCTCTGAAAATATCAACCAAATGGTTGCACAAGGGATAAAAGAAAGTAGGAGTATAGGTTATGCTAACTCTAGGCTATTTCCGAGTTGAAAACCCAAGTTAGTCATATAAATGAGTCTTTGAGGGAAAAAGGTAAGTTTCTTAGTCAAACTCAACCCAATCCTAGAGGAGTTCATGAAGTAGGTGGAAGATCGTCAGAACATGTTAATGCCATTAAAACCCTTAGGAGTGGTCGAGTGGTAGACAACAAGGTAACCATGCCTGATAGTGAACATGCTGTAGTTCACCCTGCTGAGCCAGAAAATGATGAGGAGACTGATAGATTCTCTAATGAGACCAATGAGGGTCCCGTTGAGTCCGGCTTTGTTCCTAGAGCCCCATTCCCCAAACTATTAGTTCCAACTAAGAGCGAGTCCAACTATAAAGATATTTTGGAGGTTTTTAAGCAGGTTACTATCAACCTCCCATTGTTGGATGCGATTAAGCAGATTCCCGCTTATGCCAAGTTTCTTAAGGACTTGTGTACACGAAAGCGTAAGCTTAGTGTTCAAAAGAAAGCCTTCCTAGCTAGTCATGTGAGTTCTATTATTCAGAATACCACTACTCCTAAGTACAAAGACCCAGGGTCCCCTACCATTGCTTGCACAATAGGTAAATATCGTGTTGAGAAAGCGTTGCTTGACTTAGGAGCCAGTGTGAACTTACTGCCATACCATGTGTACCTTAAGCTAGGACTTGGTGAGATGAAACCTACCCAGATGACTCTTCAGTTAGCTGATAGGTCCGTAAAAATTCCTCGGGGTGTGATCGAGGATGTTCTCATAGAGGTAGACAAGTTTATTTATCCGGTGGATTTTGTTATCCTAGATACCCAACCTGTCCCTGACCCAGAGAACCATATACCGGTAATTTTAGGTCGCCCGTTTTTAGCTACATCCAATGCGATCATTAACGTTAACTGGTATTATGAATTTGTCTTTTGGTAATATGACTATTGAGCTGAACGTCTTTCATGTTAGTAAGCTACCCTCTGAACTAGATGACTCAGGCATAGAAGAGGTGAACATGATAGGAACATTAGTCGAGGAGTCATTACCAAACACTTTGATGGAAGATCCATTAGAGAAATGCCTATCTCACTTTGGGATTGATTTTGATGATGATGATGTGATTAATGAGGTAAATGCTTTGTTAGATTCAACCCCTTTGATAGATACTAGTAGTGGATGGAAACCTAAGTTCGAACCTCTACCCATTTCTGAGTCTACCCCAGTTCCTTCATTGGAAAAGCCTCCTAAATTGGACCTCAAACCACTACCAGATACCTTGAAGTATGTGTTTTTAGGCCCATCTGAAACTTTACCTGTGATTATAGCATCCGACTTGGATAGTGATCAGGAAAGTAGGCTAGTAACCGTCCTTCAGAATAACAAGGAAGCTTTAGGGTGGACCATAGCAGACATTAAGGGTATAAGTCCTACTGTTTGTATGCATCAGATTTATTTAGAGGAAGATACTAAACCTTCTAGGGAGATGCAACGTCGACTGAACCCTCATATGAAAGAAGTAGTTCGAATCGAGGTTCTGAAGCTGTTAGATGCGGGCATTATCTACCCTATTTCAGACAGTAAGTGGGTCAGCCCGTTCAGGTTGTTCCCAAGAAATCTGGTATTACTATAGTCCAGAATGATAAAAATGAGTTAATCCCAACTTGAATGACCACGGGTTGGCGTGTCTATACTGACTATAGAAAATTGAACAAGGTCACTAGGAAGGACCACTTTCCCCTTCCCTTCATCGACCAAATGCTCGAAAGATTAGCTGGCCGTAGCCATTTATGCTTTTTAGATGGATTTTGCGGCTATAATCGATTCCTATTGCCCCGTAAGACCAAGAGAAAACCACTTTTACCTGTCCCTTTGGTACCTTTGCGTATAGACGCATGCCTTTCGGGCTATGTAATGCCCTGCGACCTTTCAGCGTTGTATGTTGAGCATCTTTTTGACATGGTAGAACGGTTCTTAGAGGTCTTTATGGATGATTTTTCAGTGTTTGGTTCGTCTTTCGATGAGTGCTTGCATCATTTGTCATTAGTTTTGACTAGGTGTAAGGAAAAGAATTTAGTGTTGAATTGGGAAAAATGTCATTTCATGGTTCGTTCAGGAATCGTTCTAGGGCATATCGTATCTTCAAAGGGTATAGAGGTAGATAGAGCCAAGGTTGACCTTATTAAAACCTTACCGGTCCCAAAAACCGTAAAAGATATTAGGTCATTCTTAGGGCATGCAGGTTTTTATCGTCGATTCATTAAGGATTTTAGCTTGATTTCTAGACCTCTTTGCAATTTACTTGCAAAAGATGCTAAGTTTGTCTTTGATGATGCTTGTTTAGAGGGTTTTGAGAAGCTTAAGACTTTACTCACTACCGCCCCCATAGTCCAGGCACCCAACTGGAACTTACCCTTTGAGATCATGTGTGATGCTTCAGATTATGCTATTGGTGTTGTGCTAGGTCAGCGAAAAATAAGTTACTTCATGTGATTTACTATGCTAGCAAAACTCTGAATGAAGCCCAGATGAACTATACCACTACCGAGAAGGAACTGTTGGCCATTGTGTTTGCCTTAGACAAGTTTAGATCCTACCTCTTAGGTTCTAAGATCGTAATCTATACTGATCATCTCGCTTTGAAATACCTTTTGTCTAAGAAGGATACCAAACCTAGATTGATTAGGTGGATCCTTTTATTACAAGAATTTTGCCCAGACATTAGAGACAAAAAGGGTGCAGAAAATGTAGTAGCAGACCACTTGTCTAGGCTAATTGTTAGTTCCCCTGATGATTCCCTTCATATAAGGGACAAGCTTTCCCCGATGAACAATTGTTCTCTGTTTCCCAATCACCTTGGTATGCGAATATAGTGAACTATCTTGTTACTGGTCGAATGCCCCAACATTGGAGTAAACAAGATCGTTCTAGGTTTTTAGCTGAGGTTAAGCACTTCTTTTGGGATGATCCTTATTTATTTAAGTATTGTCCAGACCAGATTATTAGGAGATGTATACCTGAGATTGACCAGTCCAGTATTATTTCCTTTTGTCATGATCATGCTTGTGGGGGTCACTTTAGTGCTAAGAAGACTGCTTCTAAGATATTGCAGTGTGGATTCTATTGGCCTTCGTTGTTTAAAGACTCACACGATTCTTGTGTTACTTGTGAGCGTTGCCAGAAATTAGGAACCATTTCCCGTAGGAACATGATGCCCTTGAACCCTATTTTAGTTGTTGAGGTCTTTGATGTGTGGGGTATTGACTTTATGGGTCCGTTTCCTAATTCTTTTGGTAACCTATACATCCTTGTCGCCGTAGACTACGTCTCTAAGTGGATTGAGGCGGTTTCGTGTAAAACCAATGACCATAGGGTTGTGCTTGAGTTCTTGAAAAATAATATACTTACACGTTTTGGTACACCGCGAGCTATTATTAGTGATGGAGGGTCGCACTTTTGTAATGGACCTTTTAAGCTTTTGATGAAGAAATATGGTATTACACATAAGGTAGCCACCCCGTATCATCCACAGACTAGTGGTCAGGTAGAGGTTTCCAATAGGGAGATAAAACGTATATTAGAGAAAACAGTTAATCCTAATCGGAAAGACTGGTCGTCTAGGCTCATTGATGCCTTATGGGCTTACCGTACTGCGTTTAAGACCCCCATTGGAATGTCGCCTTATCGGCTTGTTTATGGCAAGGCATGTCATTTACCTGTTGAGTTAGAACATAGAGCTTATTGGGCTATTAAGCAGCTAAATTTTTCACTTGACAAGGCAGGAGCCCATAGGAAACTCCAGCTCAATGAGTTGGACGAGATTCGTATAGATGCTTACGATAGTGCGAAGGAGTATAAGAACAAAATGAAACTTGTGCATGATAGAAATATTTTACGGAAGTCATTTTCTCCAGGTCAAAAAGTTCTTGTATGATACCCGCTTGCATCTTTTCCTGGGAAGTTACGTTCTCGGTGGACGGGTCCTTTTATTGTTCGTACTTGTTTTTCCTCATGGAGCTGTTGAGATCGAGACACCGGATGGTAGTAGTTCTTCAAGGTTAACGGTCGAGATTGAAACCCTTTTTAGAGCCCTATCCTACATGTGATGTTGAGGAGGTCCCTCTGGAGGACCCCTGTTTACCCTTGATTGACCATCGAGGCGATTGTATGTTGTATATTAGTTTTTGATTTCTCTCTTCACCCAGTGTACTATCTTTCCAACTTCTCTCTTTGCTGATTCCTCATGTTACTTTACTTTTTGGTATTGCTCTTTCATTAGAAACATTGAGGACAATGTTAGATTTAATTTTGGGGGTGGGGAAGAAACTTTTTGTTAGCTTTTAGTTGCAATAAATAAACTCCAGAGCCTAGAAATTTATGTTTATTAAGGATGGCACTAACCAATCTAAATGGATGGAAGCATTTTGGTTGTAGGAGTTGAGGAACCAATCTGATTAGATGGAAACATCTAAAGAGTCTATTCATAAAAGCACAGAGCTCAGGTGTTAGAAAACATGGTAGTTTCGCCATATCCTCGTGATGGAAAGATCGAAAGAATCCTGATCACTTCTTTTATTTTTCTTTTTACCATTGCTAGGGTGGAATAGAGTGGTTGAGAGATAAAAAAAAAAAAAAAAAAAAAAAAAAAAAAATTGAGACCAGACCACTAGACCAAACGGAATAAATACAATAAAGTCGACCACTGGTACCCTTGTATATGCCAGCTGAGTTGACCTAGAGTTTGGATTATCGACCACTGGTCCCCTTGTATATGCCAGTGTGTTGATATTAGTCTAAGACCAGTATCTCAGTTCGTTAGGATAGGTTCACCCTAGCCAACATCATCCACGTTTTTCTCTTCTTAATCTTTGTGATTGGTTGACTCCGGTTTATGATGTCCAGAAACTATCTGAGTAGAGCACTGTCACTCTATATGAATTTTAGTATACTTGAGTGAAAACTCGTGTACAACAATTGGAATTTCGCATCAGGGTACTTCCTCCTGTAGTCAATAAGTATGCCAACCAAGGAGATTCTTTAGTGCCTTCCAAGATTCTGCGTAGATAGCTAGGGTCCTGGAGTAAAGGTTTTGTGGGTACACCTCTGGTAAACCCTCCGGAGACGAAACTCCGCCACTAGGCCACCTAGCGGTTTAACGGCTTCTTTGCACGTGCTAAGTGTAGTCATTTTATTTCCTAGATTAGATTTGCTCGGGACTAGCAAATAATAAGTTTGGGGGTATTTGATAGACGCATTTATGTGTCTAATTTGTCCTCAATGTTTCGTATTGTTAGTACTCGTTTTTATCCTTATTATGGTGTTTTGTGTGTTTGTAGGTATTTTTTGGAAATAAAGATTGTAGGAAAATTCGGCTCGAAAAGTTGCTCGGAACACCTCGGAGGACATTTGCTAAAGGCACCCTCATTGTGGATAAGGGGCACCTCATTTAGGCACCTGCTATTCGCACCCCAGTTCTGGTTAGGGGGACACCATCTTCAACATTTGAAAAAACGATTTTTGGCGGGAAAACCATGCATGCAACTGGCAGAATTTTCGATTGATTTTCGAACGTGTTATAGGGAGATTAAATGGCTAATTCTTGGTAGGAAGTTGTGTTATGTCCTAGAAAACATGTTTTGGGCTTTTGGTTCGATCAAATTTGGCTATAATTGGCTATCCAATTCACGAGCTCAAAACAGATAAACACGTGTGTTCTGGAAGAATTTGTGTGTTCTGATCGTGTTTGATGCATCGAGCAACCTTGTGGAGCATGTGTGATAGAAATTGGAGCGTCTTTGGACTAAAAAAACGCGTGAGAAGCTAAAACAGGGAAGAAAATATCCCGAGATTATTTTCTTTCACTGCCGAGAAATGGGAAGATTTTTGGGAGTAATGAGCGAAGATTCTTGGTCCAAAGGTGTATAAATAGGCTACTGGGGTCGAGTAGAAGAGGATAGAGAGTGGGGGAGGAAGAATAGAGCATTAGAAAGTCGAGAAAATCAATCACCAGAAAAACAGTTTCTGCTGCTGCACTTGAAATCGTGAAGAATAGACTTGCCAAGGCGATCGTTACATTCAACAGAGACAACGACAGTGGTCTGAGCGTGGGTCGCACAATAACAGCAACAGTTTCGTTCTTTGTAACAGTGTTTGCAACATTTATAAGCGTTGCAAACACCCAGTTTTCACCATTTTCACCATTTCATCATTTGTAAACCATTTTTTGAGCAATAATAATGAATTTTGAGTGTGTTTCCAACATGATGAGCGGCTAATTCTCCCACAACCAAGGCAATGAGGAAGCTATTTACGCATGAATGATTGGTAATTAATTTATTTTCTCTAATTTATATTTTATAATTCACTCAATCATTGCTTTTATGGAGTTTTTAATTGTTTGCATAATTTTTGTCATTAGTTGTGATTCAATTAGATAGGTTATGCTTTGTATTAAGATAATCTATGCTTAAGGGATACAATTAATTGTTGAGAATTTGCCTGATTATTTGTGAATTAAGAAACAAGGGATTTAAAAGATAAATAGAGTTTTGGGTTGTTAACCATAATTTATTCATGTGTAATAGTGGAATCAGTGTCTTGGTTATTCTCTCTTATCTTGAAATCAAATTTTGATCTAAGTTTCCTTTACTTTTAAGTTTAATTAAATCTAAATTCCTTTGCCTTCACAAGTTTCAAAAGAACCTTTCACTATCACTTTCTACAATACATAAACTATCCATTATATGGTGTGACAGGTTATCTACATTAGTACTTAGACTAAGACTAGAACTTAACAAATCAAGAAAGAAAGTAATGACAAGGTACTGAAATACAAACAAGTAAGTGGATGCAAGTTGAACAATGCCTTTTAAATCAAAGAACTAAGCCAACGAATGGATTCGCTTTGGTTTACAGAGCCAAGGAATTGGACAAAGTACTGTGATGTATGACAATGCGTAGTTAACTATACAAGCAATATTTAAAAATTAATAACTGCTAATGATGCTCATACAGAGGTTGATTTTATTTATCCTTCTTATGATCTAAAAAATAAAATTAATGTAAGATAGTCAAAAATGGTGGCATGACATTAGCATATTGATGATCTATTCTTAAACAAATTTAAATCAATCTACATAATCTGTGTCACATGAGTTTCATTTGATCATCAAAGCCATGTGCTGCAGCTTAAAGGTGTAACATCAAAATCATTTTCCCCTAACTATATACAAGAAATATTTAAACAAAACTACATACATCTCATCTGAAGTATCTAGATAGTGTTGTATGACAATGCACAGTTAAGATACAACAGAGAAGTTGCAGGTAAATCCATAGCTGAGAAGATTTAGGAGCCAAGAAGGAATGGCTTTGGCTTGTGATTCAGAAACTACTTTAGTATTTCTACATTCAGTTATGGGTTTGGCTTTCGATAAACCATTTAGATTCTTTACTGAACTTTAGGCTATATATATAACCCTTTGGTTGGGGATTACTTAACATTAGACTAGACCTTTAGGTTATATATATCTTGTTGCATACTTCCAGGGAAAAAAAGCTAGGATTACCACCATTACACGCTAATTTCGGTCATATGGGGTGACCTAGGATTGTTCCCATTCTCTGGAAAAGATTTACCACTTAACCACAACTACATATATGCTATATAGATTAATAAAAAGAAAGTCTAACCAATTTTGCTTCTCAAATAGATGAATCATCTTTTACAGATTAGCCTAGTTAGTACAGAGCAACACATCGCCTAAAGAGGACAAAGAAATTTCACACTAACTTATACACTAAAACAGACCATTTTATAATGGTAACGTTAAAAAAAGTCTTAAAAAAAGAATCTAAAATCTGATGCCATGAGCTTCCTTAATGAATAGAAGTAAGACGCACAGATTGTACTGAGTGGCTGAAGAAAGTTTACCAGAAGGATCAATGGTTTGCATCACAACAAGTCTTTGAGTTGTGAGAAGTATTAAGTTCAAAATTTTGCAGACAGCCATTACCAGCAGATATGACCTACTCAAAGAAGAATAACGTTGCTAATCTAGACAATAGCCTAAAGAGTCAGTTCAGTGTTGGGAGCTAATTAGTTCAGAGTTGGATAAGCATAAAAAGCATGTGACCTCTAGTTCTGTAGTTATTAAACCATAACTTCCGGTAAGCTACTAGCCTACTACGAAAGGTTAGACCATAAATAAACAACAATCTGCTATCCTGAAATCAGTTCTGACTTGATTACTAACACAAATTGAGATGAATATACAATCCTACCACCACAACTGTTTTGTTGTGTCCTGCGCTCTATGAGTTCTTCATTTGAGCTATGTAGATGTGTCTATGTGATGATATATCTATAAGTCATATACATAAATATCTATGGACTAAATACTTTCTCTCTGTAAGCACTGAAATATTACATTAACTCAAATGATTGTCGTGTCACACGACATGTACTCTGTGAAATATGTTGCACTTGATGGTGCCATCGTGTGACAACACCAAAACCTGCACAACTAGGTGCTTCCGCCCTTGTGCTATCACTACTATCACACGATTGCGAAAGTCAAAATGTCAAGCTCATGTAACGTGACCTGTGTGCAAGCATGCTTTAACACTTGATTGGATAGTACGTTGTTAGCATGTTTCGTACAATAAACAGAAAATGGTGAAACCCTAAACAAAGGAAAATCTGAAGATAATAAAAATGAAATAAAATAATCAAAATAGGGTTTTTACTTTTAAAATGATATCAAAATAATCAAAATAGTAACAATCAAACAAAATAATCAGAGATTAGAGAAGAAAAAATAGATGAAAAAAGCATACCTGAAAGCTGAAGCGTTTTCTCATTCTCCTATTTTTCTCCGACCAAACTCCCTCCCAAATCTCTACTCTTTGGAGAGATTTGTAGTGAGGCAATTTTACACTGTGAACTCCCCCCAACTCCCCAAAATAGCCAACTCCCTAGCTTTCTAGGGTTTTGATTGTTGTCGTAGGCGTCAAAAATAAATTACACTTTCTTACTACTCAAAATATATAATGAAACAATGGAAAGAAAGTATCGTTCCCACATTGAGGACTAGGTTGTCAATATATTTTCGGTTTCCTATAAATAACAAGGGGGGATTTTTCTTATTTTTATAAAAGAAAACTAAAATAAAAGCAAGTAAAGAAAAATAAACAAATCAAGCAAGGAAAGATAATGGTTAAGGATTTCGTTTTCATTCACTAACATGCTCTTGTCATAATAACTAGAATTGATATTTAATCTCTCATTATCAAAGGCCCTAGGATACCTTGATCGAAAGAATATCCCGCTAATTCCCTCTTGTCATCAACAAACACATTAAAAGATGCGAGTATGAGTTCTATCTAATAGAACACCCTAACTTGTAAAAGCATTAATCAAGTTTAATTCCCTATATGCATTAAGTTCTATGAAATCAGGCCAATCAAAGCAATCGAACGTGGAAAGCGCACTAATTCAATTTTACAAAGGTCATGGTTCACATATGATTATTAGGATATATCACTACAAGCAATAACAATATTTGTGCTACTTGTATTCAATATGCATCACTTTTACGTATGAAACACCCTAAACTAGCTATGGAAATGAAGACGAGTTCCATCAATTAGCCACTCAACTAAACAAATATTCAAATCATACATGGCGATATATGTAGTGAATCATGATCGATAATTATGAGACAAAACTAATCTATTAATAAAAGAAGCATGCTTTGTGAAATCAAATTAATCCATAACCAATAATAATATTCTAGATCATGTTAATGGGGTTCATAACAAGAAGAAAAATAAAAGTTTCCATGTCTAAAACCCCAGAACAAAAGTAGAAGAAAAGATCATCCTTTTCAGAATTGAGAAAGGTTCCTTTTATCTCATTTTCTTTCTCCACCAAGTGTTGTATTTAGGTCACGCCCAAAAATTCGTCTCTGGCACATCCCATGAATCAAGCCCAATAAATGCATGTCCATCAAGTCAGTTATCTGGATTGATGAGTCAACTCGCTGTAATCCGATTCCAGCCGAGTTACCTCTATCTCAGGCATTTGCTTCAAGTCCTCCATTTGTTCTTGTTGCAGCCTTAACCATATCAACTACCTACGCAACAATACAATCTCTTTGTTAACTGCAATGATCTTAACAACCACTAGCAACTCAGCCTCAACTCATGTTTTCTGTAGCTTCAAATCTCCATTCATACCAGCTGTAACATTAGCTCCTTCTTACTTCCCTGTAACTTGAGTTCCCTGAAATTGCAATCAGAACCCATCTCATTCATGACCTGTACCATAAGATTCACCTTGTTTCAGTTATCACCCGCAGTTTCATAATCGAGTCCTGCAATTGCCTACACCTGTTCATCACTATTACTGCAACTTATATTGTCCACCCAGATATCATAGAAGTTCCTCCACAAGCACCACATCCAGCCACAACTGCGGATGAATTTACTGTACCCGGACTAACTAAGATCCTCACGTTGTTGGTACGTATGTCGTTTTATTTTTCTATTCCTTTAGTTTATATCTATGAACTTATATAGGCCAACAAACTAAGAACATATTCAAAAATATGACAACATCGTCAGAGGATAGGAAATTTGGGAAAGTTCTTTAGGAGAAAGAACAAGAAATGAGAGGTGTTGACCCAGAAAAAAATGGAGAAAGTCGAGCAAAAGATAGACAAAATTGAAGATCCGGAGGCCAAAGAATTGTGGGACGAAAAGAAAAAGAGGGTGCACAAGAAGCCAAGGACCGAGTGATCGTGTGTTTGTTTAACAATGTGGCATTGATTTATTTATGTTTATGTTTATGTCTTGAACAATGTGGTATTGGTTTATGTCTGTTTAGGTTTACGTCTGGAAAAATGGGGTATTGGTCTAGGTCTGTTTATGTTTATGTCTTGAAAAATCTGTGTGTGTTGCTAAACTCTTTGGTTGATTTTCCTTATGTTTAACTTGTTTTCGGTTTGGAATCTCTAAACTTTGGAGTATGTTTTTTTATACAATCAAGTTTTGTTATTATATTTATTATGTTGACAATCCGGTGTCAAATTAAACATTTCCCCGAGTTTAAATGTTCTTTGAATGCGCCGATACCACCTGTTTTTACAAGTGTGAATTAGGTTCCGGCATTGTATAGGATGGAACAATGGTGCCGGAACTCTAAATCTTCTAAACACCAAAAAAATAGAATTTCGGCATGGAGTGTTATTTGGATAGGATGTCGGTATAGAAAATTTGCAAGGAACAAAACAATCTGTTCAGACTACCGGCACTATACATAGTTTAAAATTTAATGCCGACATTTTCACTCATTCTACTGGATATTGTTCCTCACTAACCGGCACAATGAATACAGTTTTGTCAATGCCGGCTTCATAATACCGGCGTAGAAACGATTATACAAAACAACGCCGGCATAGGCATCAAAATATTGTTAAGTGTTTACAATACATACTTCCCAAAAAAACAAAATGTTGATACATTTATTCCACAAGTATTAGTGAACCACATATATCCAAATTACTCATCATCGCTTCCACATGTATGAAGTTGCATCTTCTCCTCTTGGAGAGGTCTTTTTGATAAAGCCAACGCATCCCAAAATTGGTGATTCTCCTCATACAATGCCATCCATCTCGTCCAGATATTGGGATCTAGATCCTTGTTTTTTATCATCCCACAAATAGGTGGAAATGGAAAGTTTTCCTTAAGTTTTAGAATAATATAATGATTATCGTTCACGAACGCCAAAACAACTCTTCTCTTCTTAAGGGATCCTTCGCATTTTTTCCACTTTGGTGTAAATATAACTTCTACGGTGGGGGTAAAATAATGAACAACACAATTAAATGTATCCGCTACTAGATGCCCACTAAGCGGCATTCTCATCCAATATTGAGAAGGAAGGAACTTCATCTCCTTCTCGGGACCTAACACTCGAGCGTACATATCATCAAACCCTTCTTCATCACCAACCAATTGCTCATAAAAGCTCCTATTGTTCATAAGTTGGGTTGCCATCCTATTTATAGAATATCGGCATGGTGTCATCACTCTACTAACTGCTGTCTCAAGGATGCCTAATTGTTTGGTTATGGCATGATACCCACAAATTCCATCTCCATCAACATCATCCGTATATACAATATACTCGCGAATAACCTCGAGAAGTTGGTCAATGTAAGACTGTATCTTCGTATGATAACTTCTAATGGTCCTACCTATTTTGCGCTCCTTAAACATCTTCATATAACCATTTTGCTGCTTAATTATATCCAATCCATCCTCTGCAATCCCTATGCTTCCATTGTCTTCAGTATGTGATGGGTTTCCGTACTTCCTTAGCCTACCCCTTCTTTTTTGAACCGAAAATACATCAACTTCTATAGGGCCTATGGAGTTGTCACCCTCGTGTTGTTTTTGACAAGATATGGGTCCCTTACCTTTTCTATCAATAAACTTTTCATGTTGTTGACTTGATGTATGTACATTATTTTGCCTTCCCTTTTTATTTGGCACCATCGCCTCGTCGCCTTGTTGTTCTTGGTAGGTCAATGTTGGTATATTTCTCGGCCTACCCCTTTTCCTTAGAACATCTGCTACATCGACTATGGGCGTGGCCTCAGAATTCTCGCCTTGTTGTTCTTGGTAGCTCAATGTTGGTACATTTCGCGGTCTACCCCTTTTCTTTGGAACCTCCGCTACATCGACTATGGGTGAGGCTTCGGAATGCTCACCTTGTTGTTCTTGGTGGCTCAATGTTGGTACCTTTGGCGGCCTACCCCTTTTCCTTGGAACCTCAGCTACATCGACTAAGGGCGTGGATTCCGAATTCTGACCGTGTTGTTCTTGGTAGATTGATGTTGGTACCTTTGGCGGTCGATCCCTTTTCTTTGGAACCTCCGCTACATCAACTAAGGGTGTGGCTTCGGAATTCTCACCTTGTTGTTCTTGGTTGATTGATGTTGGTACCTTTGGCATTCGACCGCTTTTATTTTGAACCTCCGATCCATCGGCTATTGGCAAGGATAAGTAATCCGTCGTTTGTTGTTCACTTGATAGTGGTTTCTTTCTCGGCCTACCCCTCTTGTTTGCAACCGGCGCTTCCGCGAACCTTGCTTCTGATAACTCACATCCGGTGGGATCTCGTTTCTTACTTTCCGCGAGTTCTTCTTCACGTTCAGTCATTGATTTCAATTTTTTCCTTTATTTTCTCCTTGCCGTTTTAGTTTGTGGTCTACCGGGAGGATCTCCCTTTGTTGGATCTTCACTTTGTGCAATCCATGGCCGTGTAATTATCCTTACTTGGCTCAACAAGACTTACCGGCTAACCGAGGTTCCACGTGAGTAAGCTTCATATAATTCCTTTGCTTCATTCGTATCCTATGGTGATTGTCCGGGATCTTCCGTAGGGGGAGGGTCGAAAGATGGTTGCTTCCAAAACGGATCAATAACTTCAATTCTCCGTACTTCACAAGCATATGATGACACGGAATCCCCAATGAAGATATGTCGGGATAAATACATGCATCACCCGGTTTTCCATAATTTATCTCATATTCCATTTGTCTCATCATATGTTTTATTGCCCAGTGAGAGACATTGAACCAAATTCCTTGGAGAAACTTACCATAGGGAAGAAATTGGGTCAACCTTTCCATTGAGCATTTCTCAAATGCCTGCTTGATCCTGTCGATATCACTCTTAAAGTATTGCTCCATTGCCTCGGTGACCGTAACCACGTTGCCTTGGATGGACTCGATGAGATCTTTAAATCTCCCATGAGCGGACTCCGCTACACTGGTTTCTTCATTCTTGTAGTGTTTATACCAGTTTGTCCATGCATGCACAAATTTCTCCTTAAACTTATCCAACCATTGAGTCCGACAATACCAGATGGCAGTCGGATAAACCTCATTCCAATTGGAAATAAACTGGCCCAACCTCTTTTTGTACATATCCTCGGTGAGAGACCAATAAACTTTCTCCCAATCTCTTAGAAATTCTAACCACTTTTTATGATTTTCCGCATGTTCTTTGTCCACTCGCTCTTTTATCTTGCCTCTCTCATCCTATTCTTTTTCTGGGGATAGTTTGTTCTTACAAACATCTTCTTCTAGTTGAACAATCATTCTCTTCTTAATATCCGCCTTGGTGGGTTCAAACAAGGCATGACAAGTTTTAATAACACTTTGACGTATATGATATGTACATAGGAAATTTTGTGCTCCAGGGAATATGTCAGATATTGCATTCATTAAGGCGTCCTCTTGATCGGTTATGATGACCCTTGGAAGTTTATCTTCCCGAAAGAATAATTTCAATTGTCGTAATACCCAATGATAATTATAGTCCCTCTCATTTTCCATTAAAAAACAAGCCAATGTGAATGTTACCTTATACGATGTTTGTCCCATGATGTTGAACAACGGCATATTATATTTGTTTGTCTTGTAGGTGCGATCCATCAAAAGAAAACCACAACATGTATTTGCCAATTGTGAAAGCAAAGGATGCGAAATGAATATTTGAAGGGGCTTCTCGTCCGGACCTCTTTTAATGATACGCGTGTAGTTGTGATCCCAAACTATCTTCTCAAATTCTTGCATAACAGTCCTCCCATCCCATTCCTCCCTTCTAATGGTTTCTTGTGCTCTATAAATTGTTCTCAGAGAAGATACGTTAGTCTTATCCTTTTCCTTGAATCCTCTCAGAATTTGTCTCGATTTGATAAATGCTTTGCTCAATATCTTTACATCCTCGAATTCATGAGGTTTTAGCTTTGCAACTAGGGAGTGACCAAAAAAATCTTTCGGACCCCGGTGGTTATGACAACCGAACCAAACCTCACAATCCCATTCCTTGTTCATGTCATTTAGATAGAGTACAAGCTTAAAGGGGCAATTATCCTTTCTCGTACGATTCTTGTATACCTTATTAGTCTTATTTTGATATAGATAACCCTTTCTATTATGTATATTTTTCTCCTTGTATACCCCACTTATCTCGCAAACTATCTCAAAACGAGTATATGAACGTTGGGTATTCCTCACCAACACACACATGTTCTTAAGAACCGTCTCTTTAGCCAAAGCGATTGCTTCCTTTGGATCTTTTATTCCCTACACAAGGACAACCATGGGAGATTAGAAGGTTCATTACAAGCAATCCATTAGTGAGGTCAAGATACTAGGTGAAAATTATACTTTGGTAACATACCGGAGGCATTTTATAGTATTACGACGTATCCCAACAAAGTAGCTTTGCATTTGTTGGATCAATATATCTCATCACCTACAGATGGAAAGAATATCAGTGACAACAGAATTGGAAAACAATGCTGGAACGGTATTATCGACTTATGTCCCAGCATTGTCGAACTAAAAAAGAACTGAAGACAAATTTTTAAACCTCTTTCGGCATTATCGTTATCTAGCTATCCACGCCGGTACAAAGTTCCGGCATTGGTATAATTTATGCTGATACATGTGCCGGCTCAGTGGTTAACTAAGTTTTCTATGCCGGTGTTTATCTACGGAAGGCACTGCTTCCTGTATGTTTTTCATGCAATACCGGCATAGAAACCTTTGAATTCAACCATGCCGGTATAATATTCCGTGGAATATTCCTTGGTAGGTAAAAAGTAACTTTTGTGCCGGCATAGTTATTTGTTTGCTTTTTATGCCGGAATGGGTTTCGAATTGGGGGATATTGAATGCCGGCATATACGAATCATGAATACGATGCCGGTTTTCTGGGTGCCGGCATTGTATTCATATGAATACTTTGCCGGTACGGAGCTTTTTCAGTTGAAAAAATGGCGGGTTCAAAGAAATAAATCAATTTTTCAACCTATCAGCAGCTTTACCTGTGTGTTTGGGATGTTTGTATGGTGGGAAAGTATACTTTCTTGTGTAGGTTCTTCAAAAAACTCTCATTGGTCATAAAAATCATCATTCAATGGTGTTGGTTCAACAAAAACTTGCAATTGTGAAGATTCAAGATACTTTCCTTGTTGTAGTTGAGTTAAAGAATTAGCAGCAGCAATTCTCTCTTCACAATCATCCTCCATTTTCACCTAAATTATTTCACTCTCAAATTTTCTTTCCCTCCTTCTACTCTCACCTCACTCACCCAAACACAAATAATAATACACACTAATCATTTATCAAAAATCTTAACATTTTACTAATTATTATTAATCACTAATCAGGATTAGTGAGGACTAGATTAGGAATTAAAAAGAAATTACATAGGGGGTCACCCAAAATTGCTATTGGGACACCGTTTTTGTCTTGTAGCTATATCCCCCAATTAGATTGGGTATCCCCCAATTGCGCGTTCTTTTTTATTATTCAAGAGTTTAGCTTTTAATTTATAGACCGTAGAACCCACAACATTATTTGTCCAAGAATTATCTATAATATCCATACAAGTTGGATCTTCAATCCACATAGCCATAAAATGAGATGGCTTAGGCATAAAAACGTCTTCAAAATTAAATCCAATTTGCATAGGACAGTGGTCAGAAGAGTCTCTAGGCAAATTATTAATACGTAGATTAGGAAATAAGTGTTCATCAACTTGATTGATCAAACATATGTCAAGTATCTCAAGAATAAGTTTAGGGTCATGCTGCATATTAGGCCAGTGAATCTAATACCAGAGAAACCAGGATTATGGAAAGCAAACACATTACAAAAATTCCTAACATTATAAAAACCAATATCATCAACCTGTAAACCATCATCCTTATCTTGTGTTTCTAACGGAGCATTAAAGTCACTTACAAAGAAAATTGGTTCACTACTGCTATTAACTTCATCATAGATGAAGTGAATATGGAAAATTATTGATTGAATTATTTCATTAGTCGTGACATAGATGCCCCTAGAATTCGAGGATAAAATGTTAAGATAAATTTATTTTTTCCAGGCCAAGATGTCATCTTGATTCTCTTGATTTTTCGTAAGAGATGCTTTATTTTTGCATCATTTTCTAGTCCCAATCAAATCAATAATTTCTTCTACTAGTTTCATTCTGTGAATAAGGATTTTCCATGTGAAAGGATGGTATCTTCAAGTAGATCCGATGACTTGGCAGGAACGGGTTTTACTGGATACGTACCAAGGGGTTAGTCCTCGAGTAATTTGTGGGGAGTTGAGTGTATTTTGAATCTTGGGGATTTTGAGAGAGTTTGGTGTTTTTGAGTTCAGGGAGTGTAGGGGGAGTGTAGGGAGTTTGAGAGAGTTTACTAGAGGGAGTTTGAGGGAGTTTGAGAGAGTTCATTCCTAATCCTAACTCATTCTCTTTTAAGAAATAACAAATCCTCATTTGCAAATAAAAAATGATCTTTAATCAAAATAAAAAAATAAATAAAAATGATCCTATCTCTGTATCAATAGTATGTTATTGTTGTGCAACGAGATAGTTTTTTTTCTTTTTCATTTTAACGGTCTCCATACAATTCTAACTCCCTTTGTTCACGAACATTAGTACACATATCATCCCTTATACTCTTTCTCCATGCATTAGTTTCTTGACGTTGTTGTTCTTGAGTTTGTGTCAAACCTTCGTCGTCATTTTAAAGCATTGGATGGCTATCTTCCTCTTCCTCGACTGGAAACTCATATGACCGGCATTATTTTCGTAAGAAGTTGTGTAAGCCTGCACAATCTGTCACTATCTCCGCTTGCACTTGATACGAAAATGGAGGTTGAGACTTAAAGATCAAAAAACGAGACTTCAAAACACCAAACAATCTTTCAACTACATTCCTCAAAGAAGCATGACGCATGTTAAATAATTCTTTAGCCTTTTTCGCATGATTACCCGTACCAAAAAATTCTTTCAAATAATAACGTTGGCCACAAAATGGTGTTAAACAATATCGTCGGTTTGCAAACCCACCATCCCCCAAGTAATATTTACCTGAATAAAACACAAAAAGAAAACTTCGTCAAGTAGAACCCAAAAATAACTTAACCAAAAAATCAAAACTTCACATTAGATAAAAATAAAATTACCTTGTGGTATTTTCAGTCCATTTCTTTTTGTCATTGCATCATTAAGTATTTTCGAATCATGAGCAGACCCTTCCCATCCACTGAGCACGTATATGAACTCCAAGTCGTAGTTGCAAACCGCTAACACATTTTGAGATGTAATTCCATGTCAATTCCGATAAATGGCTGCATCTCTTTTCATTACTATTGCTGGGATATGTGTACCGTTCATAGCTCCAATGCAATCCTTAAAGTTAGGATAAAATCATGTACTCTCACGAATTTTAAATGGATTTGCACTTGTTAGCTTAGACATCATCTTCGGAGCTATATCATTTAAAGCTAGCAACATCCTATTGAAGTTTTTACTGACTGTCCACCGAGAGCGACCAAATGCGTCACGTATTGTGCAATATCGTGAACTTTAGCCTAGTTAGTACAGAGAAACACATTGCCTAAAAAGGAAAAAGAAATTTCACACTAACTTATACACTAAAACAGACCATTTTCTAATGGTAACGTTAAAAAAAATCTTAAAACAAGAATCTCAAATCTGATGCCATGAGCTGCCTTAATGAATAGAAGTAAGGCACACAGATTGTACTGAGTGGCTGAAGAAAGTTTACCAGAAGGCTCAATGGTTTGCATCACAGCAAGTCTTTGAGTTGTGAGAAGTCTTAAGTTTAAAATTTTACAGACAACCATTACCAGCAGATATGACCTACTCAAAGCAGAATGACGTTGCTAATCTAGACAATAGCCTAAAGAGGCAGTTCAGAGTTAGGAGCTAATTAGTTCAGAGTTGGATAAGCATAAAAAGCATGTGACCTCTAGTTATGTAGTTATTAAACCATAACTTCCGGTAAGCTACTAGCCTGCTACGAAAGGTTATACCATAAATAAACAAAAATCTGCTAGCCTGAAATCAGTGCTGACTTTATTACAAACACAAATTGAGATGAATAAACAATCCTACCAACACAACTGTTTTGTTGTGTCCTGCGCTCTATGAGTTCTTCATTTGAGCTATGTAGATGTGTCTATGTGCTGATATATCTATTCATCATATACATAAACAGCTCTGGACTGAATACTTGCTCTCTGTAAGCACTGAAATGTTGCATTAACTCAAATGATTGTCGTGTCACAAGACATGTACTCTGTGAAATATGTTGCACTTGATGGTGCCATCGTGTGACAACACCAAAACCTGCACAACTAGGTGCTTCCGCCCTTGTGCTATCACTACTATCACATGATTGCAAAAGTCAAAATGTCAAGCTCATGTAACGTGACCTGTGTGCAAGCATGCTTTAACACTTGATTGGACAGTACGTTGTTAGCATGTTTCGTACAATAAACAGAAAATGGTGAAACCCTAAACAAAGGAAAATCTGAAGAAAATAAAAACGAAAAAAAACAATCAAAATAGGGTTTTTACTTTTAAAACTGATATCAAAACAATCAAACAAAATAATCAGAGATTAGAGAATAAAAATAGATGAAAAAGCATACCTGAAAGCTGAAGCGTTTTCTCATTCTCCTATTTTTCTCCGACCAAACTCCCCCTCCCAAATCTCTACTCTTTGGAGAGATTTGTAGTGAGGCAATTTTACACTGTGAACTCCCCCCAACTCCCCAAAACAGCCAACTCCCTAGCTTTCTAGGGTTTTGATCGCTGTCGTAGGCGTCAAAAATAAATTACACTTTCTTACTACTAAAAATATATAATGAAGCAATGGAAAGAAAGGATCGTTCCCACAGAGAGGACTAGGTTGTCAATATATTTTCGGTTTCCTATAAATAACAAGGGGGGATTTTTCTAATTTTTGTAAAATCAAACTAAAATAAAAGCAAGTAAAGAAAAATAAACAAATCAAGCAAGGAAAGATATTGGTTAAGGATTTCGTTTTCATTCACTAACATGCTCTTGTCATAATAACTAGAATTGATATTTAATCTCTCATTATCAAAGGCCCTAGGATACCTTGATCGCAAGAATATCCCGCTAATTCCCTCTTGTCATCAACAAACACAATAAAAGATGCGAGTATGAGTTCTATCTAATAGAACACCCTAACTTGTAAAAGCATTAATCAAGTTTAATTCCCTATATGCATTAAGTTCTATGAAATCAGGCCAATCAAAGCAATCGAACGTGGAAAGCGCACTAATTCAATTTTACAAAGGTCATGGTTCACATATGATTATTAGGATATATCACTACAAGCAATAACCATATTTGTGCTACTTGTATTCAAGATGCATCACTTTTACGTATGAAACACCCTAAACTAGCTATGGATATGAAGACGAGTTCCATCAATTGTCCACTCAACTAAACAAATATTCAAATCATACATGGCGATATATATAGTGAATCATGATCGATAATTATGAGACAAAACTAATTTATTAATAAAAGAAGCATGCTTTGTGAAATCAAATTAATCCATAACCAATAATAATATTCTAGCTCATGTTAATGGGGTTCATAACAAGAAGAAAAATAAAAGTTTCCATGTCTAAAACCCTAGAACAAAAGTAGAAGCAAAGATCATCCTTTTAAGAATTGAGAAAGGTTCCTTTTATCTCATTTTCTTTCTCCAACAAGTGTTGTATTTAGGTCACGCCCAAAAATCCGTGTCTGGCACAGCCCATGAATCAAGCCCAATAAATGCAAGTCCATCAAGTCATCTATCTGGATCGATGAGTCAACTCGTTGTACTCCGATTCCATCCGAGTTACCTCTAGCTCAGGCCTTTACTTCAACTCCTCCATTTGTTCTTGTTGCAGCCTTAACCATCTCAACTACTTGCGCAGCAATACAATCTCTTTGTTAACTGCAATGATCTTAACAACCACTAGAAGCTCAGCATCAACTCATGTTTTCTGTAGCTTCAAATCTCCATTCATACCAGCTGCAACATTAGCTCCTTGTTACTTCCATGTAACTTGAGTTCCCTGCAATTGCAATCAGAACCCATCTAATTAATGACTTGTACCATAAGCTTCACCTTGTTTCAGTTATCACCCGCAGCTTCATAATCCAGTCCTGCAATTGCCTGCACCTGTTCATCACTATTAATGCAACTTCGTTCATCCTAAATATTCATCTATAACCTCCTCAGCTTCTTATATGCAGCCTCAGTTACTGCATCATTCCGAATCACCACCATCTCTGCACTTCAAACACAACTCCAGTCCAGCTGAACCCTTTCTACTCCGTGTCATGCCAATTTAGACTCTTTACATACTCCACCAACCCATTTGATCGCCAGCAGACCACCTGCAATTCCAATATCATAACCAGCTGGTACTCATTTCATAGTCACTGCATATCCCATCTGACCAGTTCAATTCTGCAAAATACTATTGCCTCAATCCATCAGCACCAGCAAAGCCATCACATTTCATCTTCCATTTGCACAAAGCTCCTAGTCCATTGCAACAACATCACAGCTGCTCCACTGCACCTGTAGATTCATACACAACACCATATCTAGAAGCAACCCAGTTCATGTGCCACCAGTTGCATCAAACATTTCAATTCAGTCACCTGCAACTTTACTTATGTCTCATAGCTCCACTGCATTACCATAACAACAACAGAATCAATGCACAAGCCAAATCAAACCCACACTGTCAACACTTGTACTTCATACATTCACAACAGCTCAGATTTATTTCAAGCACTATCAACACTTGAAGTTCCACCAACAGTTCATTGTTACAAATCAAACAAACCCATAATTGCAACAACCATTTCAAATCCATGCTAGCTATTCCACCTGCAATCACCCCCATGAGCAACAACACCACCAACTGCAACTCCTAACTGCAACACTTGCATACCAGCTTCATTCTATCACTTCTACTCCTTGCTTCTAGTTGCCAAAAACTTCAATTTCATCTCTGATTCAACCTTTGTCCCTTAATAAGAACCTAACTGAAACCTCAATTAATCTCCATCAACAGCTAATTTCTTCAATTGTTCACCCATACCTGCATCTCAAGAACCCTAAATTCATCTCACAGCTCAATTGCAGTACCAATTACTGAGAACAACACAAAATTACCACCATTTGACTCTCCTACAGAAACCCAATTACTCTCGTTCTTTCCAGCATCAACCCTTCTCTCTTTGAGTATTCCCAGCTTCAGAAATTCATCACACAAACCCCATCTGAACAGAAAACGATCTTCTATATTCTCATCCTTGGAACTCATCAAAACCTCACCACCGATTTCTCTGAATCTCACTATTTTGATCTCAGAGAGGTTTTGCCGCCATCCCTTCTTGATTTCAGGTTAGTAGATTAAACCCAATGATGAGAAAAACTCTTCTCTAGATTTTTAGGGTCTGGGTAGGAAATGAGGTTGGATATAACCACCCGGGTAAAGTAGATAAGGGATACCCAACTCATTCATGGCTTGTCGGTTTCAGAGAACCAACATCCTAATTCATTTCTCAACTCAACTGTTAGTTTTGAGGAACTGACAGTTCATTCTTCACCTTCTTTCCGCACACTTTATCCCGCTCCAAGTACATCTCACATATGAATTGACATTTTTGCCTTTTACGCTCCTAGTTGACGTTTTTTCCTTCTTTTGATCTAAATGACTCCAAAGTACCTAAAACTCAAAACTAAACATAAGAGATGCAATTCACAAGGATAATAGCAAAGAAAGCATAAATACTAAATATAAAATTAGGTGTTTTACAACACCTATCAAATTCCCCCACACTTAGACTTTGCTAATCCTCGAGCAAATGAAACAAACCTTATTCTAAAATATATACAAACAACTCTCATGAGGGTTTACTAGAGATGTACCCATAAAACCTACTTTTCCAACTTATCAATTCTCCGAAATGATAGCATCCAACACTCTAAGAAGACATAGAGATTCTGCACACTAGTCATAAGAAGTTAGACACATAAATGAACACAATCTCATCCTTAAAAGTTGAGAGAGAAATAACCATCCCTTATCGAAGAAATTCGGGTTCGGAGTGATCGAAAATCTCGACTCTGCCTCACAAGAAAGGTTTTATGAAAATGCTCTCAATAATAAACAGCTCTTTATGGGCACACATGTGTCCAGGCATGAATGAAGAGAGAATCCTGCGACACGTTGAATGGTAGGAAGGAAAAACCCTCTGAATTGTTTTGAGAACACACATCTTTTAATCATTTTGAAAACCCTTTTTTTTCTGAAGATCTCTATGAAAGGAAATCAACCACTTAACGAAGGTGCGAATATGCTTACTTACCTCGTTATCCGTTCGACGTGCAGCTAGCACCACTCTCATAGCATCCATAAAAACGTCTTCGGTCTTCAATCGGTGTCTTCATCTTCGGTCTTCAACTGTTGATGATAACTCTTGAACTTCGTAGAATCTTGACAATGTAATTATTTCCACTAATTCCTTGTTGCTTGAAACTTCATTATGAATATTCCTTCTTTCCATTGGTTTTATGAAAAGAACAAAACTAAAAACGAACCAAAATATGATACAACAAATTTTTCCCGTCTTTTTTTTTTTTAATTGAGACAAGAAAAATAAAACAAATAAAAAATGAAAACAAAACAAAACAATAAAACTAATAATACACCTAACAAATTTTTTTATTTTTTTTTTAGTTTTTATGAGACAAGAGAAATAAACACAAACTGAAAATAAAAATAAAAATGCAAGTACAAAGACCATGGTGTAAGTACTTTACCGCTTGATTCTTCACAACTTGTATGTCTCGATATCATAAACTTATTGAACTCTCATCTTGATAATATCCGCTCTTATACATTAGTCTTCATCTTGTAAAAATTTTGCTCCTTGTCTTGTTGCTTTACTTGAATCTGAAATCGGCTCATTTTTGTACTGTTGCTTGTAAACCTTGAACGTATTCAACTTTCCTTCGAATTTGTGATGCTCCTCTTGTTGATGATGATGGTGTTTCTATGGACCCGTTGGTGTAGAGAGATAGAAAGTGGATGGTGCTAACTACGAACAACATTACAAGTGGTATGTAAGTTAGCAAATAGATGTCACCATCATGATTGATAAAATAACACTCAAGAGATAAAAGTAGTGCTTCTATTGGTTGGAGGTTGGGTAGCTCACGATTCTACCCGGAGTTTACGTACGGTGACACACACTCTAAAAGCACAAATTTAGACACGTACAAAGAAATGAAGATCGGTGCCTCTCATGATGTAACATGGGTAGTCTCCACTATAGGGGACCACAACCCTAATACCGAATTCAGTCTTCACCTCATTTTCCATTGGCATGGTTAAATCCAACTTTAACTCTCATACAATTAAGAAACCCGATCGTGTTCTATGCCATCTCTAAGTTTAGTCACTCTTATGAGAATATCAATGTAATCTTAGCGACATGGATACTATGTGACTCTAAACTAACCACAATTTGGAGGTTCTTTACTCACTAATTTACAAAAAAAAGTTGGAATTTTTACAATGCAAATGCTTAACCACTCCCCCACACTTAAACTTTACATTGTTCTCAATGTAAATTGAGTCATCCAAAGTAAGTCAAGGTGGGAAATCCTACATGATAATATGAAACGAAATCATAAAAATTAAATGCAAGACAAGAAAAATCTAAAAACAAGATAAGAGAATAAAAATAAGACAAGAAATACTCATTTTGTGGGTTGCCTCCCATTAGCGCTTGTTTTAAAGTCGTCAGCCCGACTATCTCCTTGTTTGATTCACTTCCCATATACCAACAATCTGAAAAGTTGGGGATCCTTCCATGTAACCTGTTTTGGAAACAATACCTTCACACAAGCATTAGTACAATAAAACATAAGTGAAGCTATATATCCGTAAAATTCTCCCCCACACTTATTCCTGTCCACACTTGGAAGTGGATAAAGAACATAGATATCGGGAACTTCTACAACTTCTTGTCCGCAAATCTGCATAGTATGAGAAACAAATGTCTCCAATGGAGGATATCTAGAAACAAAGTCATTCAACAATATTTCTGAAGCACATACATTTAATCCAACAAAAGGTAAAGGAAAAGAATCAATAAGCAAAGGATTCGTCAAACCTTGCGAAAACTCTTGTATTGCGGAATCCTCTTCATCCTTATAAAACTCAAGTGAACTTACCTCTTGTATATCGTGGTCCCTTATCAAACCTTGCAACAAATATTCATTTGTCTTTGCCTCAACTAAAGCCTCGACATCAACATCATCATTACAATCTTTTATAGGTTCAATTAGGTCTTCCACAATATTACTCAATTATGTTTCATTCTCAATCAATACTTCAACACCCTCGTACGTTACACTATATAAAACCATGTTTTTGTTACTCCAAGACTCAACCTTTTGAATAGGCGAACGATCGTTATTATGATCCGGAGTTGGAATAACTTCATTCTTGTTACAAGGATTTTCAAAAGGTTCAAAATCATCATCGTAACCCATAGAATAACGTTTATCATGCTCCTTTCTTAAATCTCTTTTAGCTTCAATAACTTCTTCATCGGATACTAGGCCGTCATCGATCAATTGATAGAGCCTTCTTTCAAGTTCTCTCAAACTAGGTTGCCTTGCACCAAGGAGATCACGAATAGGTTTAGATACACTATCACAAGCCTTAATTGGTGTAAAATTCTTAATTGTCCGCTCATGACTAGAGGATGACGGATCAAGGCATTTCTCCATATTGTGTGTATCTTGTTCAACTTGTTGTGTCAGCTCCTTTATCTTATCACAAATATATGCAACACTAGGAGAAATATGATTAGAAGCATGACTATCCTCCCCTTCTAGTGATTGTTCACTTACATACCTACCATAAGAAGGTTGGTATGTACGAGAATAACTAAAAGGATACGCGGAATATGGACCATAGCCAAAAGAATGGTTTTGGTTATACCCCCCGTATGGTTGGTAGTTGTCATGAGATTTAGATTGAAAACCAAACAAATTATTATGTGCATGTTCTTGCCCACTATACATAGGGAACAAATACTTGATTAGGTACTCTTGACGTGTAGATACCAATTATCAAGTACCTGAAAAAGAAAAATTCTCATAACAACAAATCAGAAATAAGAGACAAGAAACAAAATCAAAAACAAGAAAAAAACAACAAGAAACTAAAACTAAGTAACAAGCAGTATGCCTCCCCGGCAGCAGCGCCAAAATTTGGTCGGTTGTCAGCCGAGCAAAAATAATTTCACTTTCTTACTACTCAAAATATATAATGAAGCAATGGCAAGAAAGGATCGTTCCCACAGAGAGGACTAGGTTGTCAATATATTTTCGGTTTCCTATAAATAACAAGGGGGGATTTTTCTGATTTTTATAAAAGCAAACTAAAATAAAAGCAAGTAAAGAAAAATAAACAAATCAAGGAAGGAAAGATATTGGTTAAGGATTTCGTTTTCATTCACTAACATGCTCTTGTCATAATAACTAGAATTGATATTTAATCTCTCATTATCAAACTCCCTAGGATACCTTGATCGCAAGAATATCCCGCTAATTCCCTCTTGTCATCAACAAACACATTAAAAGATGCGATTATGAGTTCTATCTAAGAGAACTACCCCTCGTGTAAAAGCATTAATCAAGTGTAATTCCCTATATGCATTAAGTTCTATGAAATCAGGCCAATCAAAACAATCGAACGTGGAAAGCGCACTAATTCAATTTTACAAAGGTCATGGTTCACATATGATTATTAGGATATATCACTACAAGCAATAACTATATTTGTGCTACTTGTATTCAAGATGCATCACTTTTACGTATGAAACACCCTAAACTAGCTATAGATATGAAGACGAGTTCCATCAATTGGCCACTCAACTAAACAAATATTCAAATCATACATGCGATATATATAGTGAATCATGATCGATAATTATGAGACAAAACTAATCTATTAATAAAAGAAGCATGCTTTGTGAAATCAAATTAATCCATAACCAATAATAATATTCTAGCTCATGTTAATGGGGTTCATAACAAGAAGAAAAATAAAAGTTTCCATGTCTAAAACCCTAGAACAAAAGTAGAAGCAAAGATCATCCTTTTCAGAATTGAGAAAGGTTCCTTTTATCTCATTTTCTTTCTCCAACAAGTTCTGTATTTAGGTCACGCCCAAAAATCCGTCTCTGGCACAGCCCATGAATCAAGCCCAATAAATGCAAGTTCATCAAGTCAGCTATCTGGATCGATGAGTCAACTCGCTGTACTCCGATTCCAGCCGAGTTACCTCTATCGCAGGCCTTTACTTCAACTCCTCCATTTGTTCTTGTTGCAGCCTTAACCATCTCAACTACCTGCGCATCAATACAATATATTTGTTAACTATAAAGATCTTAACAACCACTAGCAGCCCAGCCTCAACTCATGTTTTCTGTAGCTTCAAATCTCCATTCATACCATCTGCAACATTAGCTCCTTGTTACTTCCCCGTAACATGAGTTCCCTACAATTGCAATCAGAACCCATCTCATTCATGACCTGTACCATAAGCTTCACCTTGTTTCAGTTATCACCCGCAGCTTCATAATCCAGTCCCGCAATTGCCTGCACCTGTTCATCACTATTATCGCAACTTCGTTCATCCTAAATATTCATCTATAACAGCCTCAGCTTCTCATATGCAGCATCAGTCACTGCATCATTCTGAATCAAAACCATCTCTTCACTTCAAACACAACTCCAGTCTAGTTGTACCCTTTCCACGCCATGTCATGCTCATTTAGACTCTTTACATACTCCACCAACCCATTTGATCACCAGCAGACCACCTGCAATTCCAATATCATAACCAGCTGGTACTCATTTCTTAGTCACTGCAGCTCCCATATGACCAGTTCAATTCTGCAAAATACTATTGCCTCAATCCATCAGCACCAGCAAATCCATCACATTTCAGCTTCCATTTGCACAAACCTCCTAGTCCATTGCAAAAACATCACAGCTGCTCCACTGCTCCTGTAGCTTCATACACAACACCATCTTTGACAGCAACCCAGTTCATGTGCCACCAGTTGCATCAAACATTTCAATTCAGTCACCTGCAGCTTTACTTCTGTCTCATAGCTCCAATGCATTACCATAACATCAACTAAATCAACGCACAAGCCAAATCAAACCCACACTGTCAACACCTGTACTTCATACATTCATAGCAGCTCAGATTTATTTCAAGAACTATCAACACCTGAAGCTCCACCAACAGTTTATTGTTACAACTCAAACAAACCCATAATTGCAACCACCATTTCAAATCCATGCTAGCTCTTCCACCTCCAATTACCCCGAGCAACAACACCACCAACTGCAACTCCTAACTGCAGGACTTGCACACCAGCTTCATTCTATCACTTATACTCCTTGCTTCTGGTTGCCAAAAACTTCAATTTCATCTTTGATTCAACCTTTGTCCCTTAATAAGAACCTAATTGAAACCTCAATTAATCTCCATCAACAGCTAATTTCTTCAATTGTTCACCCATACCTGCATCTCAAGAACCCTAAATTCATCTCACAGCTCAATTGCAGTACCAATTACTGAGAACAACACAAAATTACCACCATTTGACTCTCCTATAGAAACCCAATTACTCTCCTTCTTTCCAGCATCAACCCTACTCTCTTTGAGTATTCCCAACTTCAGAAATTTATCACACAAACCACATCTGAATAGAAAACGATCTTCTATATTCTCAGCCTTGGAACTCATCAAAACCTCACCACCAATTTCTCTGAATCTCACTATTTTGATCTCAGAGAGGTTATGCCGCCATCCATTCTTGATTTCAGGTCAGTAGATTAAACCAAATGATGAGAAAAACTCTTCTCTGATTTTTAGGGTCTGGGTAGGAAATGAGGTTGGATATAACCACCCAGGTAAAGTAGATAAGGGATACCCAACTCATTCATGGCTTGTCGGTTTCAGAGAACCAACATCCTAATTCCTTCCTCAACTCAACTGTCAATTTTGAGGAACTGACAGTTCATTCTTCACATCCTTGCAGCGCATTTTAGCCCGCTCCAAGTATAGCTCACATATGAATTAACATTTTTTCCTTTTACGCTCCTAGTGGACGTTTTTTCCTTCTTTTGATCCAAATGACTCCAAAGTACCTAAAACTCAAAACTAAACATAAGAGATGCAATTCACAAGGATAATAGCAAAGAAAGCATAAATACTAGATATCAAATTAGGTGTTTTACAACACCTATCATGTTTTACCACTAACGGGGACTTCAAGAATTTTTGTCAAACTCCCCCACGACTAACATGTGTTTTCTAGGGAGTTTGGGAGACTCTTCTAAACTCTCCCACGACTAACGGGGATTTTGAGAGACTCCTCCGAACCCCCCCACGACTAACGGGTAAACACCCAACTACACCTAACTCCCCAAAAATCACTTGAGGACTAACCCCCTGATAGATTTTGATTGACTTGACGGTTTGTTTTTGTTTTTTTTTTTAAAAGATGAAGATTGTAGTAGATCAATAGATAATGTGGACGGTCTTCTCCATTAGTGATTAACTTAGATACTGATGATGGATAATTAATAATAGAGGATAAAAATAATTTGAGAAAAAGTGAAAGTCTAACCACTTATAGATAGAAAGAGAGAGTGAAACGTTAATTTAGATCCGTAAAATTATAAATCGGGTGGAAATAATGGTAAGTATTTTTATTTTTATTTTTGATAAAATAAGAATTTTATTGCTTAAATACGAGAGATGTTCTAATCTTGTGCTAAAAGATCACAGATAACGGGATTAAAGTTAACAAATTGTTGAATATCAGATGTTGTTTCTCTAACACTTTTAGCTATTGAATCAACAAATTGATTATCATCTCTACTAACAAAAGAAAATTGACAGGAACTGAAAAAAGTACTCAAATGTTTGATTTATTTTATTAAATTTCTGTTATCCCATTGAATAATCCATGGGTCCTCCGTAACTTGATTATCATCTCTACGAACCAGCTTAGCATCAGCTTCAACAAGAATTCTCTGCAGGTGCATTCCTTATCCCACAACAATGCCTGACGAACATCTAGACACTCCCCTTGATCTGAATTTAAGACTCCATCACCATAGCTTCCTCGTATCCCATCACAAGTCATGTGTAGTCATGCATCACATTTTCAATGTCATTTTGGTTCGTATTATGATCAAAAGAAGTATCGACATTAAATTTATCAATACCTTGTGCAGGGGTATCCAATTAGACATATTGACATTAATGTTGTACGTACCACTATTAATATTTTCATGCAAATGGGAACTTAAATGAAATTGAATTTTACTTATTATGGTAAATGGGATTTGAGAAACTTCATGAAATATTGCCTCACATCTATCTTTCCAAATGATCCAGGAACCAATCATGCAAGAAAATAATCATCCGTCATATGAAGCAGCATTAGTTCCATTAAACCAGCTAGTGATCCATTCAGAAACACTACTACATTGGCCTCTAACTTCATCAATATAAATGTGAATTCCCCTCCAAACATCCCTGGAATGTCTACAATCGAAAATGAGATGTTCAATTGTTTCCATACTACTTCCACAAGATCCAAAATGGGTTTCAATGTCAGGGTTATGATTAGCTAATATATTTCTTGTTGGATGACATTCATGAATGAATTTCCAAGCAAAAACCTTAATTATGTGAGCAACACTGCAACCCCATAAAGTCTTCCATACTTTTGACTGAATATTTCTGCCATTAACTTGAATTTCACTGGAGCATTTAGTAAGATGATTGTATGCACTCTTGACTGAGAATTTGTCATATTTTTTTGGTGTCCAAATCATTATATCTTATTTGGATGTATCAAGGAAAATGTCTTGAATCTGCTAAGAAATATTAACATCATCAAATAAGAGATCTAAGAGAGATGCATTCCAAGTATCTGTGTCTGAAATGATTAGTTCAGCTACATCTTGATAAAATTTGTGCATATCATTCACTGGAATATGAGGATGATTCAAGCCTGGAATCCATTTATCCTTTAAAATCTTTGTTATTCTACCATTATTAACCTCCATGAAGTAGTTCTTCTGTATAATCTGCAGCCCTTCGGTAATTCCATTCCACATGTAAGAACAATTCTTAACTTCTATATTATGATGAAGAATGTTGCCATATTTAAAATATTTTATTCCCAGAATTTGGACCCAAAGCTTCTCACCCAAAGATTCTCATCTTCAATACATACTTTCCAAGCTAGCTTAGTGAGTAGTGTCAGATTGAGTTTTCCCAAGTCTCTAAAAGCAAGACCACCAAAATCTTTGGCCTTACATAGTTAAGATAAGGCTATTGGATTAAAACCCCTACTATAGGAGTGACCCAAAAAAAAATTCCTTTGAATGGTTGTTAATTTCCTCATGAGTTGATCTGATAACTTAAAAAAACACATTTGATAAACAGGAAGAGAGTTGAGCACATGTTTTATCCTTGTGGATCTACCTTCTTGAGTGGATGACCATGTAGATAATTTGTTATTAAAATTTTCCTCTATGGACTTAAAATCTTTTTGCTTAGAATGGACAAGAATAAGTGGAGACCCTAAGTATTTATCTTTAGAATTCATAGTCTTGACACCCAAGATTTGAGTGAGACTTAATGCAACCTCTGGTTTTGTGTATTTACTGAAACGCACTGCAAATTTCTCAAAAGTTATCACTTTCCCTGAATGAGTGCTGAAATTATGAAGTATTTCAAGAAGGTTGTTGACTGAAGTAAGATTTTCTTGAGTGAAGACCAAGCAGTCATCTACAAATAACAGATGATTAATGGCTGGAGATTTAGTAGCCAATTTAATACCTTTCATAATGTTGTTTTGTTGAAAATCTATAAGGTATCTTAAAAACTCCATAGCTAGGATGAACAAGTAAGGTGAAATAGAATCATCTTGTCTAATACCCCTTGAAGGATGAAATTCTTCACAGGGAGAACCATTGAATAACTGATAATGAAGTTATGTTGATGCATTGGTGAATGAGTTAACATAATTCATTATTGAAACCAAAATACCTTAATACCTTGATGACAAAATTCCATTATAATATGTCAAAAGCTTTTGATATATCAAGTTTAAGAGCCAACCATCCAATTTGATCTCTTTTCTTCTTCATTGAGTGAATTATCTCTTAAGCAATAACTGTTTTGTCACTAATTAGCCTTCCTGAAACATATGCATCTTGATATGGGGGTATTATTTTTTCCATTATAGGCTTCATCATGTTAATAAGAATTTTAGAGACAATCTTGTAAGAAGTGTTACATATACCAATGTGTCTATAATCTGCAGCACAAAGAGGTTTCCTTTCCTTATAGGGAATAAATAAATGTAAGTTTTATTTATTTGCTTGAGAATATGCCTGGACTGAAAGAATTTTGAGACCATAAGACATACATCTTCACCAACCCCACTCCACTGACCCTTGTAAAAACTGGCTTGGAAACCTTCAGGACCTGGAGCACTCCAATTTTCCATGCTCTTAAGGGTATTAAATATTTCTTCATTATTTGAAATTCTAGTAAGATTAAGATTGTCTTCAGTAGATATAATAGTTGGAATAATATTATATAAACCTTCTTCAATCTGAGAATTATAAGATGTAATGATTTATTTAAAGTGCTAAGTGAGATGAGAAGCAATATCTTCTCTAGAATGCAGCCAGTTAGCATTGTGATCCTGAATATAGTCAATGTTTTTCCTTGACCTTTTCCTGTTGGATTTTGTATGAAAGTACTTTGTGTTATTATCCATGTATTTTATGAAGTTGTTTCTAGACATCTGATGGTAGAATTCATTTTTTTATCTTGTGTTACTTGTTTAGCTCTTTGTTGATATTGATCACTTGTTCATGTTTGGTAGAATCTGGAATATGTGCTTGAACAATACTTAGATCATGTTGAAGAAGATTAATTTTTTGGTTGATGTTGACAAAATGAACTTTATTTCAGAGTGATAACTCTTTCCTTGCATATTGGAGCTTCTTTACTAGTTGGAACCCAGGAAAGCCATTGACATTGATATTCCAAGAAATAGCAATAGTAGTAGCACAAGTATCACCATTTAGCCAAGTTAGGAAAAATTTAAAAGGTTTCCAACATGTTTCACTAGTAGCATCAGTGACAAGAAGAATGGGTGTGTGATCACTACCAACTTGATTTAGGTGCAAGAGTTTGGATTTAAGGAAGTTCATACTCCATTCAACATTACCTAGAGCTAAATAAATCCTATATCTTCTTGATCCAGTGCCTAGATTGTTACTAGTCCAAGTGTAATTATTTTTATCTACATACCCAATATCCTCAAAGATACTATCAGAAACTATATTGTTAACCCACCCATCAACTGAGGTAGAGGCTTTACTATTATCATCTAACAGATAAAAGTTTAAATCTCCTAACACAACCCAGGGATAATGACCAGTCTCACTAGTTTTATTTATGTAAGTTCATTGTTCTTTTTTCTTGGCATAACTAGAAAAAACTATACATACAAGTGAGTAAGAACTCAGGTTTACTAAGATCAGCTTGAACAAATATATTAAACATATTTTGCTCATCCCCTATGATATCACAGGTGAATCCATTTTTCCACGACAGAACTAGGCCACCTAAGAGGCCAAATGGATCAATGCAAGTATAGTTAGGGTAATGATAATGATTTACAAGAGGTTTGCTATTAACCTGAGTAATTTTTGTTTCACAAAGAAAAACTATATTTGGGTTTTGAGACCTAATAAGATCACTTAGGTGGTTTCTTATAGAAGGGATATAGATCCTTGGACGTTCCAGGAAAGAATCTTCATTGGGACAAATTGATCACTGAAAGGCCTAGAGTGCACAAAGGCCAATAAAATAAACAGACAATCGACCAAACTACCTAATAAATAAGCATCATGCAAAAACTTGTAATGATGAGAATGTCTAGGTAAAATTAAATGCAGGTTAAAATTAAAATGGCCTAAAGGTTTAATTAATTTGCTGATATTAGCTATGAGAGAAAATAGAAAAGAGACTGAAAAAATAAAATCAGGGAAAGAGTAATAAACCTGTTTCTCCTTTTCTGTGCTTGTTGCCTATTTATCTCTAGCTGTGTGAAAAAGCGGGGGTCTAACAACCACACCCAATATTTCGATTAGCAATCTGTATGGATAACTCTGAGTTATTTTCTAGAGAATCAACTAGACTCAATCAATAGAAAATATCTCTAGGAGTTATTAACTCAATCTCTCAATTTTGATTTACTCAAGCAAATGTGATTCGCGAGTCTAATCAAAGAGAGATAACTTGGATGGTACCAAAGACCAATATCAAAGTGTCAATCAATTTAAATCTACAACCAACAAGGTCGGATATTATAATTGATTGAACAATGCACAACTTGTATTACTTCAATTATATAACAAAATATAACGCGGAAAAGAAATAACACAAACACCAGAATTTTGTTAACGAGGAAACTGCAAATGCATAAAAACCCCGGGAGCTAGTCCAGATTAAACATACATTGTATTAAGCCGCTACAGACACTAGCCTACTCCAAATTAACTTCGGTCTGGACTGTAGTTGAACCCCAATCAATCTCACACTGATCCAAGGTACAATTATGCTCCTACGCCTCTGATCCCAGTAGGATACTGCGCACTTGATTCCCTTAGCTGATCTGACCCACAACCAAGAGTTGTTACGATCCAAAGTCGAAGACTTTAGCAAACAAATCTGTCTCACACATAAAAGTATACAAGATAGATAAATTCTTCTCCCACGAATAAACCTATGAGTTTTGTTCCATCTTTTGATAAATCAAGGTGAACAGGAACCAATCAATAAAACCAGACTTATATTCCCGAAGAAAAACTCATTTTTATCAATCACCTCACAATAGTCTTAATCGACGCAGCGAAAAAAGATATTATGGAATCACAAACGATGAGACGAAGATGTTTGTGATTACTTTTATATCTTGCCTATTGGGGATAGAAATCTCAAGCCAATTATTACAATTGTACTCGTACAATATAAACAACAAGATCAGATCACACAACTACTAGAAAAGTAGTATCGGCCTGGCTTCACAATCCCAATGAAGTCTTTAAGTCGTTAACTTGGTTTTAGAAGAAGAAAACCAAAAGTTAAAGGAGAATCGACTCTAGCTTAGAAAACTAGTATCACACAGAATGTGTGGGGATTAGGTTTCCCAGTTGCTAGAGTTCTCCCTTATATAGTTTCAAATCGGGGTTTGCAATCAATGTTAGCTTAGTAACAAAGCATTCAATATTCACCGTTAGATGAAAACCTAATTAGATACAAGCTAATATCTCTCAACCGCTAGATCGAAAACTTAGCTTGCCATACACACATGTACTTGACGATTTTGGGTTTGTGAAACCGACCCAAACGTGTACAATAGTTGATTCAAGATTAGTCAACCAAATGGTTAGCCAAATGATAACTTTCATATCAACCATATTCATCTTCACAATAACTAGTCCAAATGACTCAAATGAACTAGTTAGAGAGTTATTCAATTGCTATGAGATCTCATGTACTACACAAGACACAATTGAAGCAAAAATGATGCGATTCACTCGAATCGATTCATGAACTATAAATCCACGGTTTTCAATAGCATTCCTTAGATAATTTAGATAAGTTCACGAACATCGTTTTTAGACATAACCACTCAAGTTCGAGGACTGGGTTTGCGGACTCAAGTTAACCGGTTGGAGTTCACAAACTCCAGCATAAATTCTCGGGTTTGAGAACTTTTGTCAGTTCACGGACTGAAACCGAGCTACAACTCCAGCAGAAATTCTCGGCTTCGAGAACTACGCACGTTCGCGAACTGGGTTGACTGCTCAAGTTCCGGTTTCACTTGATCAACAAAGTTCACAAACTTCGATTCAAGTGCTAAGGACTTATACATATATGTGTTACCACAACAATGTTTATATCCCCCAATGGTTATATTGTCTAAACTCTCATTCAACCATTGAAACATTCTCAGAGGACGTCATATAGTTGTTATTCACAACTATTTTTCGTCAGAGCAATTTCCAAAGTGATTGAAACATAACATGACTTTCGTCACTAGGTAAAGACGAACTTGGCTAAAGAGAAAGCTTTACCAACACATATTTCTAGAAATAGATAAGCGAGATATACTCAGCTCGAAATATTACATGTGTATATTCTTAGTCTATATAGTAATACAACTTTTGTCTCAAGATAGGAGATAGATTAGATAGACATTTGAGTGATAGATAAGTTCAAGTATCCACATACCTTTTAGTCGATGAAGATCCACTGGTTCCTTGAGTAGTCCTTCATCTTGTATGATGATTTCCATAGAGTTCTTGAGCTCAACTACACTTTCTATCTAGTCCGAGACCTTAGCTATAGTAGAC
Organism: Papaver bracteatum; assembly: GCA_023529315.1. NCBI lineage: Eukaryota > Viridiplantae > Streptophyta > Magnoliopsida > Ranunculales > Papaveraceae > Papaver > Papaver bracteatum. The sequence continues at coordinate 277,806 of JAJJWX010002128.1, forward strand.
TAGAAATCAAGACTTTATAGTTTTGATCACTAACATTGACAAACATGCTTGAGATAACAACGCATGCGAGTTCGACCCAGCAATGCTCTAACACTGTGATCATATGAGATGTATGTTTGTCCATGGTATTGTCAACTATGTTGGTGGAGGTGGAATTCTCAGCATTAGACAAAGTTGGGTTTGGATCATCCAATATCCTAATTCTTTTTCCTAGCCTGGTATCATCAGTGACTTCTTCAAAGTTTCTTTTGAGAAGGAAATCCATGTTGACTGCGATGCCATCTTTTGGAGGCACAAAGACTATTGTCTTGAAAAACTTCTTCATATTCTTTTTGGGAGCAGGAGAAGAACTAGAATATATTGCTGACATGTTCTTCGGGATATGATTATCTTTTCCAAAAAGGTAAAGTTTCTCATAGGCTTTTTCTAAAAGTTCTGCAGCATCCTTGCAAGATCCTTTAGAATGGTTAATAACGTAACATTTTGTGCAAATGCTGCTTGGTTATATTTCGTAAAAGAATTTTTGCCATCTTGTGACTCCAGTATTGGTAATGGCTTTGACATCTCTTCTCAAGGGAAAGGATAGATCAATGTTGACACACACACTTTGACCGGAACACTCCTAATTGCATATCCAGGTTTAATTTTTGTTACTTCTCCCATTATTTCCCCTATTTTTGTGACAACTCCAACATTCACGTGCTCAGGAAGGAGATACTTTAGTTGAATCCAAAACTGCTGAAAATCCCAATGTTTCGCTGTGTACACTATATCTGGAATATAATCATGAACTACTAACATATGCTTATTTATGCTTCATGGCCTATGTTCAATAACATGATTTAGGAGGATCCAAGTAATGAACTTAAAGATCATAATATTTTGTTTTACTTCAACAATTTTTAGATCTCCAGGCATGAAAGGCCAAGTAAACTTAATAAATTTCTCCACAGTGTCATTATTCATACGTCCTTCAATCATAACTTTGCCTATGACACTAGATTCCCAATTTGAACCTTCTCTTCCTTGGTGTTAGAATCATTTTCAAAAACAACCACCTCATTGGGATTACCAGGTTTCAAAGTTGCTTGCTTAAACTTATTAGTTAAGTCGCTAACTTGATTAGAACTTCCTTCCTCTATGCTGATAAAAGTTTTTGGTTTTATAGAACTAGAATGCAAGAAGAGAATATGGTTATTTGAATAAGCTTTGGGATTAGGGTTGAGTGGGTATATTGGATATGAATTAACGAGTATGTTTAGTTTCTTATCATGGTAACAAAGACTAAGAATATCTCCTCCAGTTAGGCAAGTATACCGGTTGATAAAAGTCAAGCCGAGAAAACTGAGAAACAAACTTTTCGCTTATGGCTCAAATTTGATTTTTTTTTTTTTTTTGAAAGAGTGGTATAGCTCAATGAGTTGAAACTGAGTAAGGAAAACCTCCACCATACACCATTGATACCAGAGGACTCAGTGGGAAGTATCTTTACCAATATATTTATTTAGAAAAATAAAAATAACAAAATATGATAAAGGGCATTTTAGCCGGGATAAAAATATAAAAAGTAGAAAATCAACTCAAAACTTAAGATTTTGGATAATTTTATATTTTGGGTTTTAGATATATATCATCGTAATGGTGGGCTTTTGGAAAAGAGAGAACCCATTTTTGGGTACTCTAGAAATTTTCACTTTCAGGAATTTGATGCTCTTTAGGATTGCAATTCCGTACATTTTCTTTTCCGCTATATAGTACTATACTTCAGAGGTTTAGATATTTTCAAGTTGAAGTCAGGAAAAAAGACAAATGGATTTAGAGAACTACTTACATTTTTTGCTAGAACATAGATATGACATATTACATATCATTATATATCAAGATGCTCAATTTTGTTTAAGATATAAAGAAGATAGATAAACAAAGACGTAGGAAAAGTATGGATCACAAGAAGCATAAACATCGTACATGCTTATATGGTTATGCACTTTCTGCCAAAACAACAGATGCATAAAAAAGACTATTCCATGTATCTAGTACACCAGCCAAGCACCAATGGCCACAATCGTGAGACGTCCCACCTTTATTGGCATAATATGATGGATGCCCGTCTATTCTTAATTGTGACAAAGTTGTGATGTCCAACAAATTAACAGGAACCGACATCTTACTTAAAACTTGCTTAACTACATCCACTCCAGGAATTGAACTTCCAGGATAAACTGTTCCATTAACGGGTGCAGTATGATTCACGCAGCTCGTCCTTGGAGAACCCCAATCTTTTCCACTACAAAAGAGAAGTTAAGATTAAGTATATCTTTTTTTTTGTTGTTGTTGAGAAGTTATAATTCAATATAACCATGGACATTATAATTGATCTGCTACTAGTACAGGTAATAGATATGCTTATAGAAACCGGACACAAGAAAAATGTATTTGGAAATATGCTTCAACCCTTTTGCAACAAGTTCTTTTGGAGCATACTCGCAAAGTCGCGAACTTACTTGAGATGAGAAGGAGAGATTCCTTGATAGAAAACTTGAGTTTTGTTGGGGTCAATGTTGTTGTCAACCCATTTTGACCATGTAGTTAATCCTTTTGTAAAAGCTACCAAACGATCTAAATCTTTGTACGACTTGTTTCCTTCCTGAATTTTGTCCCAACTTCAAACAAAAAAGCACGAATTTTACAAATGAATTTTTTTGAAGCGCAAGTCAAATTGGGTATGGTAAATTAAAATGATTTAGATTTTTGTAAAAAAGAGCTCTTACCGTTGTAATCTTCCCATGTGCCACCACCAATGCCAAGTGTTGAAGATTACAACATCGACTTCTTTCCATATATCACCAGTGCTAATGGTGTCAATCTTTAAAAACCGTTCCGATTTTTCAACAACCCAATCAACAAGGTACACATTTTTATTATAAAGTATAGAAATGTTGTACTCCTGCCAATATTTGACCAAAATATCTTAGTTTTTCTTATCATAATTTACGGAAGTTCACCAAAAATAGGCCTACGCCGGCTACCTAGTTTTTTTTTGAAGCATAGGCTACCTAGTTATCTAGAACACTGTCATTAATTTATGAGACTCAACCCAACCTTGAGCTTAAGTGGAAAACAAAATCATTATTTGCTGAGATATTCTGATATATGACGTTAAATCTCGATCAATTAATAAGCTAAGGTTGAGCTCGCAACCGGGACAAAGCTTTAAAGGTGGTTTTGAGAATAATTGAGCTTTAAAGACTGTCGTCCTGAATTTTAATCCTAGAGTAATAGTAATATACAATTAAAAAAAAAAACCTGCTTCTTTGTTCAAAATTTAAATATTCCGTATATTACTACTAGCTAAAAGCTTTTATCTAACCGTAAAATTGCGGGAGATCGTATTTCGCTCAAAGTGCCCAGAGTATTTTGCATTCGGGATAGCTGCATGAATCATACAAATCAAAGACTGCCACTGGTTATTACTGATCGAGTCGCCAACAAACATGATCTTTTTACCCGTGTATCTCCTCAAGAAGTCCAAGGCATCAAACCTATATGGTTAAAAAACAACTTGAAGTTTTAAAATTGAAATGCTAAATATTGTAATATCATCCATGCTAGAAAATAAATAGGGAAGTTTAATTACCTAGGGGCATCGCATCCGCTTGGGCTCCATCTATACTTAAGATAATCTTTGTCAGGTCGACCATTAGCTACACAATGGAAACCTTCATTGATGAATGGACATTTAGAGGAATCATAAAGAGGATATGATTCATCGTAAACCCAACTCCCTTGATACAAATCGCATCCACCTGCACTGCTAATTTGCTCTGCACATATGTGATTAAGAACTAGTAGAAAATAATAACTGAAAACCAAAAGAACCAATGCTTTATAGCTTCTAGTGAGATGTTCCATCTTTAAAACAAGAACTTCCCGAGTAGCCTCTTTCTAGCTAGTTAGGAATTTATAGTGAACAAGATTGTGGTACTGTTGTTGTCCATTAGCCGGAATGTAAATGCAATATTTGAAAGAAAAAAAGAATTGTTAGTATATTATGAGTGTGATAGTGTGGACTGCGGAGATATATATTCTAAATAATGATGATAAGAGATTAATCAAATTGCATATAAATGGAGAATGCATTCACAATTATAAATACTGTAAAAAGAGAGAATTGGATAGAGTAGTGATGAATAGATAAATGGCAACATAGTGACAGAAAGTGCATAAACATAAGCATGTACTGGAATAGCATTTTGGGGATGAGAGATTTGCAGCTATTGTTGTATTTTAAGAATTTCTATAGTAATCGTGATGTGATTTGGAATGGGATGAACATTAAATTAATCAAGTCCCGTTAAAAATGTAACAAATGGGTGGATGTCACAACAAGCACATCACAGTTGGGCCGCTCACGGGAAACCTTTTTGGTACAACACAAAGCTGGCAGGAGGCATCAGTGCATACATACCAATAAAACTGTAAGAGGCTAGATCTGACAAGAGTCAATTGGATGCATGTGAAGATCTTTCTCGTGACCAAACCCACAATCTCATAGGTTGAGTTTGGATACGGTGTGGACAAGTGAACATAAACGCCATTTCAGAGCCTGCCTGGTTAGCTTCCACAGTGGTACGGGAGACTATAATAATTTTTTCATAAAATGGATCACCTATGAAATAGATACACGTGGCTTTATGACGTCATACTATCTCAACTTGCAATTTGAAATGGCAATTGCTATACTGATCTCAGAAACTTTGAAGATTTTCTAGTTGATTTTACAATTCACGAGATGAGAAGGAATATGGCTTCAAACTAGGGATGGCAATTTGGCCCACCCAAACCCATCCTCGTGGGGACCCGTCTCTACGGGTTAGGGTTTTACCCGTATAAACGGAGAACGGGGCGGGGTATGGGGAATCCCCGAAAATAGTGATGCGGGGTGGGGTGGGGATGGGATTCAAGGTCCCCACCCCATATCATAACCTATTTTATTTGAACGAGGAACTTTTTTGGAAAATAACGAAGAAGATCATGATGAAATGATTAACATGGAGGAAGATGGTTAATAATAAGGAACTAAAAAGTAAAAGGAATCATAATAATCAATTGTGGATCAATTATTTCCTTTATTTTTCAGTTTTAGTTGGCTATTATAAACTTAAAATTTTAAAATGCATGCTTATTATTATTGTTTGAACCATTATAATTATTTTTAAATTATAATATTATTATTATTATGAAAAGGGGCCATAAAGGCTTTTATTAAGAAGCGAAAACAAATAAGAGTTTACAGAGATTTGGCAGGGAGACGCGCGACAAGTTGCGCCACGATGCCCCTTTGAATGATAATGCCTAACCTAAGGAAAAGGAAATTGCCCAAGTTATTGTTGATATCGTGGCTCGCCATGCAGTTTTTCAATCTCTTCAAGAGTGTTACCGTGTCATCACTAAGCTCCCCAAGAGTGGTAAAGGCTAAGACACCAAAACTGTATCCATTGGTTGAGCATAGGTCGGCGTATTTGGTGCGTTTACGTGTGATTGCAGCGGAAATAGCGTGACCTGGTGTAAATGTCCGATTCCCCCCTTTGGAGAAAGGTGAAACGCCGGTGACATCTAAGCAAATATCCTTGCCATTTTCCCAATTATATATCAGAAGATCTGCCGGTTTAAGGGTAAATCCCAACGATGCTTCTTTCCTTGCGAAGACACCTGCTTTATAGCACAATTCAGCAAACAGGTCCCGAACCATATCATGGCGGTATTTGAGGCCTACTTCGCTAGCACAATGAATGGCGTGGTCTCCGAACCGATCCATAACACGGTTGCAGCATGAGCAAATGCTATCCTCTGCGAAAAGCGGTATACCAAGACGATACTGTAACACCGATCTGAACTGTCTAGAACCTAAGGCCTGGTTCAAACCACGGATGGGAAGTGCTTTAAGGTAGTCTTGAGCATGCGGTTTCTTGTTGCATTGCCACAGGATCGAGTCGCGCTCAGACATGACGAAGCTAGATGGTATATCCTTCATAGTAGCCTCATAATAACGAGTAGCCAGTAAGTGCATGGGTTGTGGGGCGACTTCGTTAATATTGAAAGATTAAGGAGTTAAACCACATACTTGTATGAATTGATCCAGCGCAGTCTGAAAATGCGGGCTAAGTCCAGGATTGCCTTGTAGGATGCGACTCTGCAGGTGTTGTGTTTGGTAGCAAGAATCCAAATAGCCATACTGGCTGGTGTCTTGTAAGGTGTACACCCCTAGTCCACCTGATTTGATTGGGAGAGTGGCGATGCGCTGCTGCAACTGACCAAAACCTGGTCCATCACTAGTAATCAGGTACTGCAGGAACTTAAAGAGGGCCTCATCGTACTGCTGCTGTCCCGCTTGCAGACATTGAGGCATGGTTGTACGCGTTGAGAAGTACAACTTTGATACTCCAGCGCAATTCCAGAGAAGAAGCAGCTCAGCTTGGGGATCTTTAAGCTTCTTTACGCAATCCATTAGACGCAGTGTTTTGTCAATCCTATATTGGATGAGGTTGCTACAATATTCGTCGTTCAAACTCGCTGGTCCTCCAAGTATACGAACCCCAGTTGTAGGCCTGCTGATGACAGCATGGAAAAGATCTATACAGCGACGGTCTTGGCATGTCCAAAAGAGCTCTGTCTTATGCAAATTTAGTTGGAGACCCCGAGCAGACCCTTCCTCATGTATGATCTGAAGAGCTTTAGCAACCTATGTCGATTCCCCAACCAATGTCCCATCGTCTAGATACCATCCATTCAAGTCTAGTTCGCAAGTCTCTGCAATTTTGCATATCACCGGGTGCAAAACCAACGAGAATAGAAGAGGACCCAACGGGTCCCCCTGTTGGACTCCTTGTGAAGACGTCAGAGAGTGCTCATTGTAGTACAACCTAGCCGGCTGTGCATAGCAGAATTCGACCCAGTTAACAAGACTAGAACATTTTCTCGGACTTCTCGAATCATGGTTGTGCGGCTGACTACATTGAATGCATTAATAAAGTCGACTAATAGTATAGTCATGTCGTTACGAGAAACTTTGAGTTCGAGCAACCTATTCACTGAGTGTAATATACCTTCGCCGCCACAAGGTATGCCGACGCCGAACTGATGACCGCCCAGATATCCTGTCATGTCTTTAAGCACAGTGGCTGCTGCTAGCTTAGAGCACAGACGTCTCCATATTGTACCTACCGCTATCGGCCGGATACTACCATTAGGCTTGAGGAGCGGTGTTAGCGGGGCGCTGGAGATGAATTCACCAAGCGCACGAGGGCATTTTGCGTCGAGCCATAGGTTGACAACACCGGTGATAGACGACATCAGATCATCGGCAACAGCCGCAGCAGCTCCACTCGTTGCATCAAGCAAATGTTGTGCACGGAGGCCGTCTCTCCCACACGAGGTTCCCTTCGGAAAGCTGCGTACGGCTTTAACTACTTCTTGCATATCCGCACTGATAGTAGCAACATTAGGGGCATCTGCAGGTATGACAGGAGGGGAAGCCTAGCTGGAAGCCTAACAAGCTAAGCTCCAACGACATACTACTACATTAATTGAACAGGTTGCTGTGCTAACCTTCCAGCGAGCCTCATGGGTAACCTAGCCAAGGGAGCCAAAACGGCGGGAGGGGGGGCTGAGATTGTGTCACAAGGGGGGCAAACTAACAATACCTTCCATGTTAATTCCTGCAATATTACGCCATTGGGGACTTGAACCTGGGACCTCCTGGAGCGCATTAAACTTTGGAGAACGGGGATGACCAGCTGAGCTAGGGGCCCGTTATTATTATTATTATATTAAATATTATTACATGAAACTAGTTGGATGCCTAACAAGCTAAGCTCCAACGACATACTACTACATTAATTGAACAGGTTGTTGTGTTAGCCTACCAGCGAGCCTCATGGGTAACCTTGCCAAGGGGAGCCGAAGCGGATGGGGGGGCGAGATTGTGTCACAAGGGGGGCAAGCCAACTCTACCTTCCATGCAATATTACGTCATTGGAGTCTCGAACCTGGGACCTCCTGGAACGCATCAAACTTTGGGAAACGGGGATGACCAGCTGAGCTAGGGCCCGTTCTTGTAATTGTTTACAAAATTTTAAATAGTTATTGTAATGTTATGGTAACGCATAGAAAACCCATCCCATACGGGGATTCCCCATACCCGTCCCCATCCCATTCTTATGGGTAACGGGTAGGGGATGGGTTTTGGTTTTTTGAACGGGGTAGGGGATGGGATTCAAGGTCCCCGCCCCATACCCGCCCCATTGCCATCCCTACTTCAAACTCGTTTTTGGATCTACTATGGGATCATGTCCAATCTTAAGTCATGTATGACATTGTCAGTATACATTCATACACAACCCTGGATCGAGTATCGTACAGTAAAGTTGGGACTAGTCCAATAGTGATTGTGTGTCTTTCCTATGTGGCAACATAAATTAGACATCCTCCTTCCTATTTGGCGATCAATTCTCCAAAAAGTTAGGGGAAAATAAAATTGATCTCCAACGGTGCTTTTATTAGATTTTTTTCCCCAACGTGAAAAGATGACTATACTCAAACTGTGTCTTTGTCGGGATTATGCATCAAATGTTATTTATTAATCATATTTCTCTTGAGCATACTTTCGATTACGATTGTAATTCTACTGAAATTAATTGAAAACCCTACAAACTACAATTGTTCAAGAGCTTGTTTCTGTAGATTTATATTTGGGTTGTAGTTTGTATTTTGTAATGCTATGAATCATCATGGAGATACATATTAATTGCAGATAAGTCATAAGCCTCCATTAATATATGTTGCATACTATACTATTCGTGAACCCTGTAATGAAATATCACTAAAATGCTAGTTACAAGATTGATTTCATCAGGTAATTTTTCATCCGAAGTGTTGAAAGATTAATATTATTATTGATTAAAACATGATTGATCTATATTAGTTGTATGATTCTATAATTTTGATTTTGATTAACTAACCTTCTACTCGATGGCTTTTCACGAGAAGACAAATCTCGTTAAAAAACTGGAAGAATAAAAATAATTGTAGTTGTAGTTTTAATTTGTAATTAAAATTATTATAAATAAGCAAATTTATTATTTATTTAAAAAAATGCTGATTAGGATGGGTAGACATCCTCTATGTGAACCTCTAAAACAAGAGGTTGAGCAAGAGGATGTCTTCATAAAACTATGCCATGTCATCTACATGTTGATCATAGAGGTTAGGGTTGGAGAAAGATTTTAGGGATTTTGGATGTGTATCCTACGTGTACGAAGACTTTTTTTCTCACACACATACCATTGGAGAAGCTCTAAAATCTCGTGGGGAGACGAACACTTTTCAAACACCATACAAAATTCTTTTAACATTTTATCTTTTTCTTTTTCCGCCGACCTTTAAAAAGGCTAACGATCCTCCATGATAATCGGCCTAAACCGCTAAACCGGAAGTACAGACCAGTATATTGAAGAAGAATTCACTTTATCATAATGAGCTAAAGCATGAGCCACAAAATTACAAAGACGTGATTGAAAAGGAAAAATAAAAGCATCTAACTTGGACGAAAGGAGAGTAATGTCTTTAAAACTAGCATTAGTTTTTGATCACCATCAAACATGCCAGTAGAAAATTGGTTGATCTCAATGATGATATGAGTGAGTTTTTGCTCCACAACTTCCTTGATAACTGCCCGATAGCTCTAGATTCAGTCGCACAATGAACATCAAACACTAATGCGACGCAAAAGGAGGCTTAATTGCAATAGTCCCTCATCACATAGCCTGCACCATTTTCCAGAAATAAATCATCAAAGGCACCATCAATGTTGCATTTTATCCAACCAAAAGGAGGAGGCATCCATCTGTCACAACTACTAACATAAATACTAGAGGGTATCTGGGGATTAGGTTTTGTAGTTAGTAACATAGCTTTAGCTCTATTGATAACAGTCAAATGTTTTTTTTTTTAATCAATAAAAACAAAATAATTCCTACCACTCAAAATAGACCAAAGGATAGCAGCAAAAACGCATTAACATTCATCAAGATTTCAAGTAATATGATCCACTAACCAAAATATAATTCAATTGACAAAGGACCAATCCTGAAAAACAAAAGTATTCACACGCAAAGAAGAAAGACATCAAACATGACTAGCAAAGGGGAAAAGCACAAGAACATTCATAATAGATTCATGAGGATCAGAGCATCTAGTACAATCAACAGTAGTCATAGGCATTGTTAAGTGGAGAACAAATTTAGCAAGTAAGGCATTGCTAGAAGCTTTCCAAAGGAATATCTAAATACGATGTGAAACTCTAAGTTTCCAAATGCACTTCCAAAATTTACTAAAATGGGAGAGTCTAGACCCTCTAATTTCCAAGTAGACAAATTTTGAAGAAAATATGCCATTCTTTGAAAGCTCACAAGACCTCCTATCAAGAGTGCACTCGGAGAGGAGTTGGAGCCCAGCTTGTTGCTAGGCTACCGACCACAAGCTCTGTTTGATTAAAAATTATAATATTAAATTAAGTATTAAATTAGTTTACTTAATTAGCACTAGCAGGCATCACAAGCTCTGTTTGATTAAAAATTATATCATCAAAGTGAGTATTTCGTCTCCTAACATCCCAAGTTCGAGTTTCATGATTAATAAAGTAAGACACTTTAACACTAGGGTCTTGAGGAACCAAAGGATTATGGGTAGCAGACTCTAGACAAGGTGTCCACTTGTCACACCATGGGTCTATGAATTAGCCATCCCCAATAATATAGGATATGAATGGCTTGGTGAGTTCTTTGATAGTATGCAGTCATCTCCAGGTCTAAGAGCAATTACTAGGGCATATAGCGTTCAAAAAATCAGTTCAAAAAAAATATTTATGAAAAGAAGAGGGTACCCAAATACACCCCAATCTTTTAATTATCCACCTATAAGTCCTTTATCGAATGTGATCGTCTATGGACATAGTCAAGACAATACAAAAGATTCGGTTCACAGTTAGTGTGATCATCTATGGATACGAGATCGAGACAATATACAACAAGATCACTTGTGTATTTGACTATGGATACAAGATCGAGACGATACGACAACAAAGTGTGTACTCGATAATAGGTTCGAAAATAACTGAAACTCTATAAGATAAATATCAAGTATTACGGAGTTAACATACTTGTGTATTTTACTTAATTATAATAACAATTATAATGCGGAAAACAAAATAAAAGGCACAAGAAGATTTTGTTAACGAGGAAACCGCAAATGTAGAAAAACCCCAGGACCTAGTCCAGTTTTGAATACTCTAAGAATTAAGTTGTTATACAAAATCTAATACAAACTTCGTATAGTTAAGACCAAGAATACTACCCTAGCTACTTTGTTCCCTCAGTATCCCCGCACCTTCGACTTCTAGAGTCACCCATGTGAATAACAAGTCCTTTGGATCGTATTCCAATTATCAAAGGAAGAATCTGTTAGGTAACCACTCTAATAAATCTTGCTTAAGATATTAAATGAGTCATTGACAAAGGCTCTTATGTTTAATCTAATAAACACCTTTGCCTGGTTAGATCAATCTATCCTCTGACAACCGAAATAATCAAGTTTAGATTCGCACTCAATCGATATAGATCTCAAAGAGAAACTATAGAGAGTTGCCAATCTCCCAAAACTAATCAATCAAGTCTATCAAAAATAAACCAATTCTAGTAGGATCCCAGCTGATCAAGGTTTGTGCACTAAATCCACAAGATACGAAAACTAATAATAAATCTATTCGTCTTCAAATATTCTATTTCCTTCAAATACCTGCACAACAACATTTGCATCCTCTTGTGATCAATCACACACAGAACGGAGTCTATTAACAATAGATTATTACAAGATGTCTTTAGATCATAAGATGGTTCTAAAGATCCCATTCATACTTTGATCTAGTCTGAGTGAATCTTATATCAGAAGATAAGATTCTCAAGAATAAACAAACTAGGTGCAATCAAAGTGTCAACAACCGTTAGTCAATCACATCGATAATAAAAAACTAATAACAATACAATTATCTAGTTTCCCACCGATGGTACTCTAGAGCTTCTTGATCCCACAAAAGTCTTTGAACGAGCTGTTGTAAGATATTTCACCTACTTAGGATACTTTCCTCTTAGAATAGACGGCTCCACCAGAAATAACAAGAAATGAAGTTTGCATGGCTCTTAGGATAGATTACAAGAAAGGCAAACTCAAGTATTTATAGACTAAGGTTGTTTGGACAACAAGGAAATTCCAAAACCGAAAATATTCTAAAGATATGCATTAAAGTACCTAAATTCGGTTTTCCTATTCCCAATAAATGTTAACCAATATTTCCGAAAACTCTCATGGAAAAACTTCTGTTATTAGTTTAGCACATTAACTAAAATATTCCAGAGGATATTTTTTAAATGCTGGTAATTAAAACATATATTATGAAAGTCATAATTAAATACTTTTCACTTTTTTGGACCATGGGTCACCTTGAGTATCAAGGAATATCTTTGAACAATAAATGATAAGTGCTATGTACATGTTCAAACATGTTGACATCTAGAGGTTTCTGAGCAAACCCTAATTCCAAGCTTCACACAAAACTTCCAGAGATATATGAATATTGGAAACTCGGTTTTGCTTCTTGGAACCGGTTGTACCAACCTCACAATGTAAGTTGTGATCGATTATACCATGTTTCACAAACCTAGTTGTGACCGGTTATACCTTGCTTCCCAGAGGAATCTTGTGATCGGTTACACATTAATTCCTGAGTTAGATTGTGATCGGTTACACCTTGCTTCCCAAAGGTAGCTTGTGATCGATTATAACTAACTTCTAATTCATCTTGTGATAGGTTATACCTTGGTTCCCAAAGTAACTTGGCCGGTTACAACTTGCATTCCAATATATCTTATGATCCGTTACAACTATATTTATAATGAAGCTCATGACTGTTTGCAAAAAAATATATTATATAGGCTGTGACGGGTTATACCATAAATCTCAACAAGTTAAGATAGGTTCTACCAAAGTCATCCAAAATATATTCAAATAATAACAAGACCAATCATGATTTCCTTTCGATTATGAAACAAGTTCATACATGTACTTCCTTTAAATAAATGTCATAAAACATTATTTCCTAGGATGAAATCATTTTATATAATGCACACATAATCAAATAACTATATACAATAGATTATGTCGATGTCGTACTTACGAAGTTCCAAAATTTAAGCGTTCATACTTGGTGATATGTTTTCCTTGACACTTTGATCATACTATAATGATTAAGTCACATTACTAGATTATTATATAAAATATATACAGCTTCGCATGTTATGTTTTCAATATAGCACGTACGTTAGGAATGGAAACAAGATCAAATCAATATTCTTAACCTCAAGTGGAAGGATGATGTCGTCGTTGTAGTCGTTACTTCTATTCATTCTTCAGGTCTTCGGAGTAATACTTGTATGTCTAAATATTCCTATACTTTCTAGTATCTAATCAAGTGACTCTAGATGAGTGTTGATACTAAAATATGACAACCAAACTTGACATACCAACGCTTGGTGAGTTCAACCGAGCTATGATCTAACAATTTAGCTTTAAGAGTAACACATAGCATGTACTTAAGGTTTTCAATAATTTTCAAAGCATTTCTATATCATATCCAGATTATCAGTGGCGGAGTCAAGAAATCCGAAAGAGGGGGGAGGGGGGCTAAAATATGATTGACGTACAATGAGCTTGAAAAACAATATTAAGCGATTCAGCACCTATGAAACAAAATCTTTCCACTTTTTAGTCCCTTGATGACTTGTTAGTAAGCATTTTAACTTGTAAGCACCAAATAGACAATTAACGATATACAATGCTTACTTTGATTACCAAATGCTACAATTATAATTCCCTTGATGACTACTTAGTAAATATTTTCACCCACAAACTCACCTTGTCTTCTCTATTTAGCATTCTAACACTAACAAACATCGACTATATGTTTATAAAATTGGAATGCGGAAGAATAATTTGGTTACACATGTAGCTGGGCTAAGATGCTAGACTTGGACAGTTAGGCGCTTGGTCTCTTGACAGTCTTGGTGGACTAAATTCATTGAGGGGTGGACTAAATTAATTTGCCCGGGGGACTAAATAGAATTTTTTTCAAGAACAAAGGGTAAATTTACATACATGGTATGGTTTTATCAGAAAGGGGGGGTGGGGTGTTATATCCAGGGTTAGCCCCCCTCTGCTTCCGCCCATGCAGATTATTCAATTCGACTTTTCTAAATCCTAAATCTCCTTCAAACTTTAGAGAGCATGAAATATCTCAACCAAGTAGATGCAATTTTCTATCCTTAGGGTCTAGATTGTCCCCCTCCAAAACTTGCAAAGGTGAGAGTCTATTTTTTTTTTTTACATAGGTACTTAGGGATGAGAAATGTGCTCATATGATACAATGTTATATCTTAACCAATGTGTTTAACTAGAGTAGATTTAGCAGCCTGAGAAAGAAGTCTATGAAACCAAGTAGCAATCCTAACATCCACATACCGAGGAATACCCATATGAGTTTGAATTTTAGAATGTTGAAAATCAATGGGAATACCAAGATATTTTTCTCATAAATATCTACTATGAATATTCAAGATGCTAAATAATTAATTTATCAAATGATCTGACATTTTTTTACTGAACATGATACCAGACTTATGAAAGTTAATTTCCTACCCCGAAGTTATACAATACTTATATGTAAATATTCTTTTAGAATTTGAAAATCTTTTAACAGTAGCTTTAGAAAATAAAGAAGAATCATCAGTAAAAATCAGGTGGGTGATATTAGAAGAGTTTTTACAGGCACTAATACCTTCAACCAAACCTTTTCTAATCAAGGAATAAATATACGCAGAGAGAGACTCAGAACAGATGACATAGAGATAGGAAGTCAAAAGGTCCCCTTATCTCAAACTTCTCTCAGGATTAATAAGACCAGTAGGACGCCATTCGGTAACATAGACTAAGACATAATAGAGAGACATTGGTTAATCACCTTGATTAAATGGGTAGACAAACCCAATTTTAAAAAACTTTCTCTAAAAAAGACCATCCAATTTGTCATAAGCTTTAGGCATGTCAACTTTAATAGCATCTAAACCCTCTTTCCCTTTATGGTGGTTAACAATATAGATAACCTCATTAGTAAGAAGAATATTGTTATATATATATACTTCTTTTAGGGACAAAAATACTCTAGTTTTTGGAAATTAAATTATCCATAAAGGGCTTTAGTATGTTGGTCAAGGTTTTAGACGGGATTTTCTAAATAAAATTACATAATCCTATGGATCTGTATTAGGCCACAACCTCGGCCAAAGGAATTTTAGGTATCAAAGCAATATTGGTATGATTAAAAACATTTGCTATGTGGCCAGTTCGAAAACAAGTTTGTCACAACTTCTCCGACAATATCCTAGTGCTTTTGGTAAAATAGTTCAGTAAAACCATTAAGTCCTGGAGATTTTTTCCCCCAATTTGAAAAACAACATTCTTAATCTCCTCAGCAATTAGCTGAGTATTAAGGTGTTTATTATCTTCTATAGAGGTTGTTAAAATAATCCAAAAAAGAATAACCAATACTATTTTTATCAGTTAGAATAGTACCAATAGAGTCTTTAATCCAACTTATGACATTTCTCTTTTTTATAAAAAGGGTAATACTATGGAAATAGGGAGTATTTCTATCTCCTTCCATGAGCCAAACTTATCTTGATTTTTCCTTCAATATAACTCCTCTAAATTATACAAATTAGACAGTCTAGCTTTAACCCTAGAAATGGAGTTCGAGTTAGTATGATAAGAAGTTTGAATTTCAGCTAGATCATCTCTGGTGGTAGATATATTAGTATGAATATTACCAAAAGATGATCTATTACAGTCCCTAAATCCTTTTTTTGTGTACTCGTAAGTTTAGCTCTCAGTTTAAAAGATGGAAAACGCATAACATTAACATACCAAGAATTAACTATAATATCTCTACAAGTCGGAACATTAATCCACATAGCCATAAAATGAGGGAATACATGTATCTTAAGAATTAAAGCCAATATGCATAGGACAGTGATCAAAAGAGTCTCTAGGTAAATTTTTAACACACAAATTAGGAAAAAGGACTTCTGACAATTGGTTTATAAGATATCTATCAAGTCTTTCAAGAATTTCATTTCGGTTACTCTACATATTAGAACAGGTGAACCTAGGACCAGAAAAGCCATGGTCATGTAGATCAAAAGAATTACAAAGGTTTCTAAGGTTATTAAAATCATTATCATCAACTTATAAACCACCATTTTTATATCCAATTCTCAACAAAGCATTAAAATTTCCTAAAAAGAAAACTGGCTCATCATAATGAGTATGTGGCCTACTACATTGACTATCCCAAAAGGCTTGTCTAAGACTACCGTTAGGTTCTCCGTAGATGAAGTGTATATGACAGAGCTTAGAATGTACAATATTAGTAGCTGTGACATAGATGCCTTTAAGAATGGAAAAATAGAATGATCAGGTCAATTCCTTGTTTACATGCCAAAACTAGCCCACGACTTCTAAAAATACAAGGCACGTTGAAGATGTTTGGGAAACTCATATTTCTTAGCTTTCTAGCATCAATATCCTTCTTCATTATAGTAATAAATAGGAAAATAATATCAGGGTTGATGTTTTTAAAGAGAAGGCACAATTCTTTGTTGGAAAATTTTCATCCTAAACGACGCACATTCCAACACAACATGTTTACATTGTTAACAAGATAAATAAATTGAGAACCAGCCGACAAAGTAGCATGCTCAATAGATGTAGATATGAGGAATTAATTTACTTAATTGGTATAAACAGAACCACCATTGAAATCAGAATTTGCATCGTCCTCACCCAATTGAAAACATAGAGCACCATTCAGGTCCATATCAGCAGCCTCATGAGAGGAATTATTTCGAACATCACTGGTATCCAAGGAATTACCAGTACGTTTATTGAGATTTCCATAAGGATTAACCATATTATGGGTATTGAAGGCACAATTGATTTGATTGACAGGTGGGAGAGATCCCAAGTTAGTGATAGGTGTTATAATCTGGTTCATTTAGGTAAGAACTCTCTGGAGGGATGACAATAATATTTGCAAGAGTTGGTTTTGTTATTTTACTTTTTTTTTTAAGCTCAAATCTTGGATTAGTTTTTCGTTTGAGATTGGTAAGGGCATCATGTTCACAACCAGAGATACCACTTCTTATCCACAGATAACATGTGGCTGAGTTGGAACAACAAAACTTTTAAAACGACTGTTTAATTGAGTTCATCGTACGAATCATACCATTTGATATTATTTTGACAATACCAGTCTCTACAATTATAAAAGGATGAGATGTAACCAGACCCACATCATAGATCTTTTTATATCAATGTTTTACATCGATCTAACTTCAGGAATCTAAGCTCACTTTCCTCAAAACTTCTTAGAATCAATTTTGGCATGATTGAATAAAAATAAAAAATGAATCTTACATAACTTTTTTTTCCCCTTTTATTAAAGATCATAGCCAAAATCCTTAGATAAATTCTAATCTCAACTTATTTGATTTATCAATAAATTTTTCAACATTCCCTTCCTTGGAAAATCTCAAGAGAAATCAAGAATAAGAAGAGAAAAGGAACCATGAAAAATGAATGAACAAGCCTTTCATTTTCTTTTCTTTTTTATCATATAGATATATTATCTAAAAGACCAAACTAACCCCAAGTCATCTCAATTGTTGACACATGTGTCATGACATGGCGAGGTGTATGTAGAGCTATTTAAGCACCCAGGGATTTGGATTAAAGCATACTTTTCTATTAAAGACTAACTTTTATCTCTGAGATAGCCCATAAGTGTTGAAGACACTTGAGTAATATAGTTTTAGCCATTCTAGGTGTATAATTTGACTACTGGGTTTAGTTAAACCCGAGAAAAAAGGATGCGGAGTGTCACACCATTACCCTCTTAAAAAGAACTTCATCCTGAAGTTAAAAATAAAAGTATAAGTAAAGACACTTACATGTAAACCGCACGAGTAGAAGATTGGTGGGTTCCAAAAGTACAGTCCCGTTTGAACCGGAACTGCTCTAATACCAACTGTGACGGACCAGAAAATTTTGCACCCAGGGGGTTGGGTTACGATTCGCTTGGCAAGATCTAACTTCAAGATACGTCACTAGAGAAATATGGCTTTCAATTTTTTCGGTTTTTCGGATTCTCTGAGAAGATGTCCCATACCATAATACTCAGAAATCCCAGAAAATTTCCCAACTTCACAAGATTGAGCAAAATCCCCAATTTTCATCAAGAACCCTAAATTATTAAACTTCCAAATTAATTTACCAAAACATTAAATTGAATATGTTTATAAATTACCGAATGTTTTACATCGATCTAACTTCAGGAATCTAAGCTCACTTTCTTCAAAACTTCTTAGAATCAATTTTGGCATGATTGAATAAAAATAAAAAATGAAGCACACATACCTTTTTTTGTTTCCCTTTCATTAAAGATTCATAGCCAAAATCCTTAGATCAATTCTAAGCTCAACTTCTTTGATTTCTCAACAAATTTTTCAACATTCCTTTCCTTGGAAAATTTCCTGAGAAATCAAGAATAAAAAGAGAAAAGTAACCATGAAAAATAAATGAAGAAGCCTTTCATTTTCTTTTCTTTTTATCATATAGATAGATTATCTAAAAGATCAAACTAACCCTAAGTTATCTCAATTGTTGAAACATGTGTCATGACATGGCGAGGTGCATGTGGAGTTATTTAGGCACCCATGGATTTAGATTAAAGCATATTTTTATATTAAGGACTCACTTTTATTCTTGAGATATTCCATAAGTGTTAAAGACACTTGAGTAATAGAGTTTTAGCCATTCTAGGTGTATAATTTGACTACTGGGTTTAGATAAACTCGAGAATAAAAGGTGCAGAGTGTTACAACATCTTTATTATCTAATACGAAATGAGGTACAAAAGAACCTTGAAACCGTAAAATATTTGTATTTAATAAAGAAAAGGATCTATTCATCCTATTGTAACAGGGGAATCCTTGTCGGAAGTGGTTTATGAAGGGGAATACGAACATAAATATTGATATTCTTCTTAAGATAGAAATTACCATATGGATCCTTAGCTTCAATAAGTTTTCCTAACTTGAAAGTCATCTTTTTAAGATCTTCAAACTATGTGGACTCATTTGGGACGATATAAAGAATGATTCATGTTAATTCTTCAGAGAAAGTAGTTTGGAAGTCAACCAATCATCCAGTTGAAGGTACACCACGTAAAATAATAAATAATTCTTAAACAAACCACAGACATTGAGAATCAACTCTATTAAAATCAGTTTTAGTAAGAAACCTTATCAACATTTTGTTTTTCAACTCACCAAAAGTAGTAACTGTAGGTTATTGGACCAGAGGCTACTGAGAGAAGATGTAGCCTTTGATTGAAGTAGTTGGAACCAGGGTTTTATTACAGACATAGCCAATCATACATTATTTACAATTATTATCGTTTTCACATAAAATAGTTGTTTTATCAATAAAGACTGGCTCAGCGAAAGTTGAAGGTAGTTGTGTTGGTAAAACAAGTTTATCAACCATTTGGGATGAGAGGTTTTGAATATCTTTCTCAGAAGAAGCAATGATATCTGGGTTTTTTGTTGTTCCATGTACAGAGAGATGAAGATTAATATATAGATAGAGCTGAGATGTTTTGGAGAGAAGGGAGTATAATTTATGAATTGTGTGGTTGGTGTAGGATGGAACACTTATATCTAAATGAGATAATGCCAACTCACAGTGAGGCATGTGTTTAGTGAAGACATCCTTAAACTGGGAAATATGAGATGGTTGGTTGGGTGAGTTAGTGATACGTTTCGATCTTTATACCTTGGTAGCTAATACTATAAAGGCGGAATTCAGAATAATAATAGACGGGAAACTTAGAAATCAGGGACACAAGTAGTAGTTCGAAGAAACTATCTTCTCTAGATTATAAACAAGAAAGCGATTACAATTCTCTCTTTGTTACGCTCACAATCTTATCTAAACAGTGGATTAACCTTAAACTGTTTGCTAAGCTTGCACAAGTATTGTTCCAAGCTTTCTCTAGGTTTTCTATGCCTAGTTTCTTTGTCTTTAGCTATTAGCCAAAGATATCTATTTATATCCTTCATCGTACTCAGCCGACCAAGGATTTCTATTAGGAATCTATTTCCTAAACTAAGAGTATTGCCTAAAATAAAACTCTTCCCTAACTAGGAATTCTGCCTAAACAAAGATTCATGCCTAGAATAGGATTCTTCCCTCAACTTATCTTGAGGTTAACTAAGTTCCCTAAAGGAGTACAGATACACATGTATCCGTTAGGGAAGATGATTTGATGAAATATTTTCTATTTTTTGGAAGTAGATGTGGTCCAAGATTCCTTTGTTATGTTTAGGAATGACATGGTATTGAGTTTCGGTAAGATATCTGAAAAGACGAGGGTACCCAAGTACACCACAATCTTTTAAATATCAACCTGTAAGTCTGGTATCTTAAGCAATCGTCTATGGATAGAGTCGAGACAATAAAACTTAAGTCATATACCTTGTGTGATTGTTTATGGACTAGGTGGAAAAAATTCAACAACAAGATATTTACTTGACAATAGTTACAGTAATAACCGATAAACTATTATGATTAATGTCAAGTAATTCGGATCAACGTACGTGTGTAATTTGCTTAATTATAATAACAATTATAATGTGGAAAATAAAGTAAATGACACAACAAAATGTGTTAACGAGGAAACCACAAATGCAGAAAACCAAGACCTAGTCCAGTTTTGAATACTCTCATAATTAAGCCGCTATACAAAATCTAATACCAACTTCGTATAGTTGAGACCAAGTAGACTACCCCTGGATACTTAGTTCTTCGGTATCCATGCGCTTCGACTTCGAGAGTCACGCACGTGAATCACCAGTCTTTTTGATCGTATTCCAAATAGTAAAATATAAATCTGTTTGGTAACCACTTTATTCAATCTCGGTATTAAGATATTTATGAGTTGTTGACAAAGTCTCTTCTATTTAATCTAATAAACTCCTTTGTCTTGTTACATCAATCCAAAATTTGACTACCGAAATAATCAAACTCTAGATTTGTAATTAATCAATATAGATATGATACGTTTGATCTCTATACCTTGGTAGCTATCACTATAAAGGAGGAATTCAGTATAATAATAGACAAGAAACTTAGAAGAACACAGAACACAAGTAGTGATTCGAAGAAATATATCTTCTCTAGATTATGAACAAAAAAACGATTTCAATTCTCCCTTTGCTACACTCACAATCTCTCTAAACAGTAGGTAACCCTAAACTGTTTGCTAAGCTTGCATTTACAATAATTAATTGTCTCACAAAATTCTCTAGGTTTTCTGTGTGTTTAGTTAACAACCAAACCTCTCTATTTATAGAATTTATCGTACTCAGCCGACTAGGTCTTCTATTAGGAATCTATTTCCTAAGAGTGTTGCATAAAAACAAACTCTTTCCTAATTAGGAATTCTGCCTAAACAAGGATTCCTTCCTAGAATAGGATTCTTCCCTTAACTTAGATTGAGGTTAACAAAGTTCCCTAAAGGAGTACGGATAAACATGTATCATGGGTCCCCCTTTGAAGAACTTGAACTCCTGTGAGAGCTAAAATGAAGGTTAGGGAACTCGAGAGCCCCTTTTTCCTTGTTAAACCACTTGGCCTTGCTAGGAACCTGACCTTTACATCCAATTAGAAAAGCTTCTTTCTCTCCTTGTCGTGTTTTAGTCACTCTTCGCTCCAATAAGAAGTCTTCCTTGAGTGGTTCTTATCTATCAAACCAAAAGTCTTCTACCTGTGGTAAGATCATAGTGTTGTCACTGTCATCATATAGTAATGGTGATTCAAACAACTTTAAGTATTCAGCATTTATAACCGATTACATTCCTAGATAAGGTGGAAGATCTAGACGAAAGGCATTGTCACCAATCTGATCGAGAATACGAAATGGTCCATACCTCAATGGTTTCAATTTCTTACCTTCCCCCTTCACTCGTTCCTTACCTAACTTTAACCATACCAAGTCACCAACACCGAAATTACAAGGCACAAGATGCTTGTCATGTTTTGCTATGTATTTGTCTTGTGACTTCTTTAATTGTGCTTCAACAGTCGCATGAATCTGAGATATATTCTCCAAGAACTTTTGCGCCTTTTGTCATTCACTTCCTTCCCCACACCCCCCACCCCATTGAGGTGTCACTAGAAAATACTAGATCGAAAGGATATTTCCCCAATGAACTGTGAACTGCTCTATTGAAAGAAAACTGTAGATACGGTAAACTCTCATCCCAAGTTTTAGGATGCTTAGAATTATATCCCCTTAACATGTGAACCATAGTCCTGTTGACCACTTCTATTTGTTCGTCTATTTGTGGATGAAAGCTGTACTCTTCTTCAACCTAGTGTCCATCATCTTCCATAAAAAATCCCAAAAGTGACTAAGGAACCAACTATCCCTATCAGAAATAATCGAAGTAGGTAAACTAAAATGCTTCCACACATGCTCAAAGAAGAGCTTTGATGTACCGTCTCCCGTTACCGTCTTTGTACATGGAATTAATGCAATCATCTTGCTGAATCGGTCGACCACAACGAACAAATAATCATGACCAGACTTGGTCTTTGGTAATCCACCAAGGAAATCCATAGAAATACTCTCCCAAGGTCTTGATGGTACTGGAAATGGTATATATAACCCACATTTTTTGTTGGAAGGTTTAGATGTACTGCACAACTTACACCCTCTAACTAACTTAGTCACATCATCTTGCATCTTTGGCCAAAAGACATAACGACGAAGGTTAAGAAGAGTCTTATTCATCCCAAAGTGTCCAGCAACTCGAGATGTGTGTGCCTCTCTTAACCATTGTAAATTATCTCCATCTTCTGGAATGCAAAGTAATTGACCCTTGTATAACAATCCATCTCGGATTTCATACTCGCTTTTCAAACCACTCTTCACACCTTCTAACACCTTCTTGAAGTCTTTGATGGATGCGTATGACTCTGCATACTCTTGAGGAATAATTGGATGAATTCTCATGGCCACCAGTAATGCTCGAACTAGAGGCCGAGATAACATATCTGCCAATTTGTTTGTTACTCCCTTCTTTTACCTAATGAGAATATTGAAAGCCATTAAGTAAGACACCCACTTCATTTGCCGGGTTTGTTGTAGTTTCGTCTGTGCATGTAGATACTACAACGGTTTGTGATCTGAATGTACAACTACTTCTTTGTCTAAGAGGTACACTCGCCAATGCTTGATACATTGATATAAAGCATAAAATTCTTTGTCATAAGGTGCATAGTTTTTAATATCACCTAAGAACAATTATGAATGGTACTCCATTGGTTTAGCATCTTGCAACAATAATCATCCCAATGCATAGTCAAAAGTGTCGGTCTCAACTTCAAAAGTACGATGTAAGTTAGGCAATGCCAATACCGGTGCTTCTGAAATCTTCCTTTTTAGTAACTGAAAAGCGTCTTCATGGTTGTCCTGCAATAGTCGAAAAATACCGGATAAACTTACGCAAGTATGTGCATGCCCCTAAGAAACTCCTGATTTCAATCACAGTACTAGGTCTATGCCACTTAGTAATCACTTCGACCTTCCTTGGATCGATCTTCCATTGTCCTCCACCAACAATGAATCCAAGGTACATCAACTCCTCCTTTCCAAACTCACACTTATTTACGTTCAACTTCAGCTGGCCTTCATGTAACACTTTAAACACCTTCTCAACGTGAATGATATGCTCTTCCCAAGTTCTGCTGTATATAAGGATATCATCCGGATAAACAATGACAAAATCTTCTATAAAAGGCCGTAAAAAACCATTCATCAAACGCATAAACATCGCTGGAGCATTACACAAACCAAAAGGCATCACCAACCATTCGATCAAGCCTTGTTTGGTCTTGAAAGCAGTTTTCCATGTATCATCTTATCGAACTCTCACTTGATGGTATCCAAATTTGAAATCTAACTTTGTAAAGACTCGAGCTTTTTCCAACTGATCCATTATGTCGTCTATCCTAGGTAGAGGGTAACGATTCTTGATAGTGATCTTGTTCAATGCTCTATAATCAATACACATATGCCAACCTTCATCTTTCTTTGGTACCAACAATACCGCTGATCCACAAGGTGAAGCACTTGGCACTATCATTCCTAATTCTAGGAGTTCTTGAACTTGTTTCTTGATCTCATTAGATTCCTCTATGGACGTGTGATAAAGACCTATATTAGGAAGAGAACTCTCTCCGGTCAACATAATTACAGGCTCCACACTCCTATTTGGCGTTAACCCCATGACATCAGAAAATAAATCCTTGTATCTCAACTTCAACCTTTCTAGGTCGCCTTCTTGTTGTGCAGTCAATGCTGCCAAACAAACTCTACTCGGATTCTCCTCAAGAGAACGGATCACAAGGAGAATGGACTTTGTTCTAGCATTCACCAACCACTTAGCCTGAGTGGATATAATCAAGCTTTCTCCCTCTAGAGGAGAATCTGTAGCCCGAATCACAAAACTTTCTCCATCTTTGGTAAAGGTATATTTTTGTTCCCTCCTGTGTAGAGTTACATCTCTATCCCATAGGTAAGGACTACCTAATACTACCTGACAAACATCCAAAGGAACTATGTCACATGTAACTTCGTCAATATATGACTCATCTAGAGCAAATTTGAACGTGCAGTGATGTGAAACTTGTAAGCCCCCTTCCTTTTGAAGCCATCCTAAAGGGTATGGTTTAGGATGTTTGATAGTCTTCAGTCCTAACCTCTGCACCAAAGAATGTGAAAGTAAATTCTTATGACTTCCCGGATCAATAAAAGTATCAACTAGTGATGTTTTGACGTGCATCTTCACTGTGAAGAGTCGCTCCCTAAGATCATATTTTGAAGGTGTTTCTTTTGCCCTTGTCATAAGAGAGAGCTTTGAATTGGGTTCCGTTAGTCCGTGGACTTCTTTTGGAGTTTGAGCGACTAGTGCTTCCTTCTTGGCTTCTTTCCTCTGCAACCCTTTAGGCTTTAGATGAGGGTTCTTAACCCAACACTTGTCGATAACGTGACATGTTTGTTTGCAATGGGTGAAAGTCAAACCTTCTTTGTCACTAAACTTCTTTTCTTATTTGCTCCTTTCACCTCCTTTTATAGTGGTACCTCCAGATTTCACCTTAGTATTCCCCTTTGAATCAGATTTCTTAAGCCTGCCTTCAATGGCATTAGCTTTTATACTTTCTTCGGAGATGAAATCCACCGAAAACATCTTCAACTACTTCCGTATATACTCATGTAACCCACAAATATATTTCATAAAGATAACATAATCTCCCAAGTCTAAATCCAAAATCATAGCTTGATTCCAAAATTCCGAAGTATATTCTTGCACGGTTTGGTTGTAAGTCTGCTTCAAGTTGTACCACTTGAACCATCTTTCCTCAAGGTAGCCAACCGGATAAAACTGTTTCCTTACAACTGCCTTGAATCTTCTCCACAACAATACTCCTTTACCTAGGTTTTGTCTTTGATAAGCTTTCCACCAGGTTAGAGCATGCATTTGTAGCTTCAATATCGCGAAAGCAATCTTTTCCTTTGAACCATATTTAAAGAAATAAAAATACGTCTCTAGACATTCAATCCAATCATCCAATTTTTCTACATAGACACTCCCATCGTAAAGTGGAATATCAACACGAAAATAAATTTTCAGATTCTTACCATGAGATTTAGTTGATGTAGGACTTTTAAGAAACTCACTTTTCTTCTTTTCTTCATCCTCATCTTCTTCTTCTTCTGAATCGTCTTCTTCTGATTCATCTTTTTCCGAAGCTTCAGGCGAAGGTGTAATCTTTTTCTTCATCTTCGACTTTGGTGTATTAGAATGAATACATTCAGTCAATTCTTCAAGGGTGGTTTTTAATCGATTTCATGTCTGTTTGTAGCGTAGCCATATTTTCTTCCATAGTTTGTGGTTCGCTATGCTTGGGTTCATCATCTGACTTTGTCATATTTGATCCCCTTGTTCTCCTAACGTCTTCTAACTTCTCGAGTACCTCACCAAGATTTATGTAGAGAGATCTAGTGAAAACCATAAACCACAGGGATTTACCTTAAAAACTAACCTTGCTCGTGATGCCAAACTTGATACATTTGATCTCTATACCTTGGTAGCTATCACTATAAAGGTGGAATTTAGTATAATAATAGACAAGAAACTTAGAAGAACACAGAACACAAGTAGTGATTCGAAGAAATACATCTTCTCTAGATTATGAACAAGAAAACGATTACAATTCTCCCTTTGTTACGCTCACAATCTCTCTAAACAGTAGGCAACCCTAAATTGTTTGCTAAACTTGCTTTTACAATAATTAATTGTCTCACAAACTTCTCTAGGTTTTCTGTGTATTTAGTTAACAACCAAACCTCTCTATTTATAGACTTTATCGTACTCAGCCGACTAGGTCTTCTATTAGGAATATATTTCCTAAGAGTGTTGCATAAAACAAACTCTTTCCTAATTAGGAATTCTTCCTAAACAAGGATTCCTTCCTAGAATAGGATTCTTCCCTCAACTTAGCTTGAGGTTAACTAAGTTCCCTAAATGAGTACGGATACACATGTATCAAGATCTCAAAGAGAAAATATAAGGTGATGCCGATCTCATGCAACTAGCCAATCAAGTTGGATCCCAGACGATCAAGGTTTGTGCACATAATTCACAAGATACGATATTAGTAAGAAAAACTTCGTTGTCTTCAGATATTCGTTTGTCTTTAATAATAACCTGCACAACACCTATTGAATCCTCTTGTGATCAATCACACACATAACAGAGTCTGTTAACAGTGGATTATCACAAGATGTCTTTAGATCCAAAAATGGTTCTAAAAATCCCGCCAATACTTTGATCTAGTATGAGTGAGCATTATATCAGAAGAGAAGGTTCTCAAGAATAAACAAACTAGGTGCAAACAAATTGTCAACAACCGTTAGTTAATCAAATCAATAATCTAAAACTACAATAACAATGCAATTATCTAGTTTCCCACCAACGATACTCGTAGAGCTTCTTGATCCCACAAAAGTATTTAAACGAGCGGTCATAAGAGCTTTCGACTAATTAGGGAACTTTACACTCTAGATAGATGACTCCACCAGAAATAACAAGAATGAAGTTTACATGGCTCTTGCAAACTCAAGTATTTGTACACCAAGGTTGTTTGGACAATAAGGAAATTCCAAAACCGAAAATACTCTCAAGATATTCACATTAAAGTACCTAATTTCGGTTTCCTATATCCAATTAATTACCAAACCATATTTCCGAAAACTCTCTTAGAAAACTTCTATTATTAGTCTAGCACATTAGCTAATAATATTTTTTAGAGGATATGCTTTAATTGCTGGTAATTAAAACATATATTGTGAAAATCATAATTAAATGATTCCCAATTTTTCTGACCATGGGATCACCTTGAGTATCAAGGAATATCTTTGAACAATTAATGTTAAGAGTTATGTGTATGTTCAAATAATGTCTACATGTAGAAGTTCCTCAGCAAAACCCAATTCCAAGCTTCACATAAAACATAAAGAGATATGTAAATATTGAAAACTCGGTTTTTGCTCCTTGGGATCGGTTGTACCAACCTCACAATTTAGTTTGTGATCGGTTATTCCATGCATCCCTAACTAGGTTGTGACCGGTTACACCTTGTTTCCTAGAGGTAGCATGAGATCGGTTACACCTTAC
Organism: Papaver bracteatum; assembly: GCA_023529315.1. Classification (NCBI taxonomy): domain Eukaryota; kingdom Viridiplantae; phylum Streptophyta; class Magnoliopsida; order Ranunculales; family Papaveraceae; genus Papaver; species Papaver bracteatum. The sequence continues at coordinate 305,834 of JAJJWX010002128.1, forward strand.
TTCCCGAGTTAGCTTATGATCAGTTATACCTTGGTTCCTAGATAAACTTGTGACCAGTTATAACTAACTTCCCAAATTATCTTGTGACCGGTTACACCATGCTTCCAAAAGGTATCTTGTGACCGATTACAACTAACTTTCGAATGTAGTTTGTGACTGGTTACACCATGATTTGCAAAGTATCTTGTGACTGATTACAACATACTGTTAGAGCACTGCTCGGTCGAACTCGCATGCGTTGTTATATCAAGCATGTTTGTCAATGTTAGTGATCAAAACTATAAAGTCTTGATTTCTAGTCAACTATAGCTAAGGTCCTGAACTAGGATAGAAAGTGTAGTTGAGCTCAAGAACTCCATGGAAATCATCATACAAGACGAAGGACTACTCAAGGAACCAGTGGATCTTCATCGACTAAAAGGTATGTGGAGACTTGAACTTATCTATCACTCAAAAGTCTATCTACTCTATCTCCTATCTTGAGAAAAAAGTTATTTTACTATATAGACTAAAGATATACACATGTGACATTTCGAGCCGAGTATATCTCGCTTATCTATTTCTCGAAATGTGTGTTGGTAAAGCTTTCGCTTTAGCCAAGTTCATCTTTTCCTAGTGACGAAAGTCATGTTATGTTTCAATCACTTTGGAAATTGCTCTGACGAAAACTAGTTCGTGAATAACAACTATATGACATCCTCTGAGAATGTTTCAATGATTGAAATGAGAGTTTAGACAATATAACCACTGGGGATATAAACATTATTGTGGTAACACACACATATATATATAAATCCTTATGCACTTGAACCGAAGTTTGCGAACTTTGTTGATCAAGTGAAAACCGGAACTTGAGCAGTCAACCCAGTCCGCGAACGAGCGTAGTTCTCAAACCCGAGAATTTCTGCTGGAGTTGAAGCTTGGTTTCATTATGTGAACCCAGTCCGCTAAATGACAGTAGTTCTCGAACCCGAGAATTTCTGATGGAGTTTGTGAATTCCAACCGGTTACTTAAGTCCACGAACTTGAGTGGTTATGTCTAAAAACGATGTTCGTGAACATATTTAAATTATCTAAGGAATACTATTGCAAACAGTGGCTTTATAGTTCATGAATCGATTCGAGTGAATCACATCATTTTTGCTTCAATAATGTTTAGTGTAGTACATAAGATCTCATAGCAATTTCGTAACTCTCTAACTAGTTCATTTGAGTCATTTGGACTAGTTATGGTGAAGAATAATATGGTTGATATGAAAGTTATCATTTGGCTAACCATTTGGTTGACTAATCTTGAACCAACTATTGTACACGTTTGGGTACGGTTTCACAAACCCAAAATCGTCAAGTACATGTGTGTATGGCAAGCTAATTTTTCGATCTAACGGTTGAGAGATATTAGCTTGTATATAATTAGGTTTTCATCTAACGGTGAATATTGAATGCTTTGTTACTAAGCTAACATTGATTGCAAACCCTGATTTGAAAGACTATATAAGGGAGAACTCTAGCAACTGGGAAACCTATTCCCCACACATTCTGTGTGATACTAGTTTGCTAAGAAAAAGTTGATTCTCATTTAACCTTTGGTTTTCTTCTTCTAAAACTAGGTTAACGACTTAAAGACTTCATTGGGATTGTGAAGCCAGACCGATACTACTTTTCTTTTAGTTGTGTGATCTGATCTTGCTGTTTCTATCGTACAAGTACAATTGTAATAATTTTCTTGAGATTTCTATCTCCAATAGGCAAGATATAAAAGTAATCACAAATATCTTCGTCTCATCGTTTGTGATTCCACAATATCTTTTTTCACTGCGTCGATTAAGAATATTTTGAGGTGATTGATAAAAATGAGCTGTTCTTCGGGAATATAAGTCTGGTTTTATTGATTGATTCTTGTTCACCTTGATTTATCAAAAGATGGAACAAAACTCATAGGTTTATTCGTGGGAGACGAATTTATCTATCTTGTAGACTTTTCTGTGTGAGACAGATTTGTTTGCTAAAGTCTTCGACTTTGGGTCTTATAAACTCTTGGTTGTGGGTGAAATCATCTAAGGGAATCAAGTGCGTAGTATCCTGCTGGGATCAGAGGCGTAGGAGCATAACTGTACCTTGGATCAGTGTGAGATTGATTGGGGTTTAATTATAGTCCAGACCGAAGTTAATTTGGAGTATGCTAGTGTCTGTAGCGGCTTAATACAGTGTATGTTTAATCTGGGCTAGGTCCCGGGGTTTTTCCGCATTTGCGGTTTCCTCGTTAACAAAATTCCGGTGTCTGTGTTATTTCTTTTCCGCATTATATTTTTATATAATTGAAATAATACAGGTTGTGCGTTGTTCAATCGATTAGAATATCCGACCTATTGGTTGTTGATTTAAATCGATTGACACTTGGATATTGGTCTTTGGTACCATCCAAGTTATCTCTCTTTGATTAGACTCGTAAATCATATTTGCTTGAGTAAATCAAATCGAGAGATTGAGATAATAACTCCTTGAGTATTTTCTATTAATTGAGTCTAGTTGATTCTCTTTAAAAACAACTCAGAGTTATCCATACAGATTGCTAATCGAAATATTGGGTGAGGTTGTTAGACCCCCACTTTTTCAATTGGTATCAGAGTAGGCAAACACATTTAAGACCTTACAAGTCTGTGTTTGTGGCAATCTGAGTCTGTGGACAAAATCTCTGTTGCGCATACCAAAATGCCTCATAAAGCTTTTGATCATATCAAGTGTCTTGGAAACACCTCAAAGGATTATTCCTTAGTTGATTCTTCCTAATCCCGAGGTAAAAATATTATTCAATGTGATAATGACATTTCTTCCTCTCATGAGATATGTGACACTCTGGCAGAAAATGAAAAGGAGCTCACCAGAATTTCAAAACATACAACTGAAGATATTGATTTTAATAATCATGATCAGCTCATTGATGAATTGGAAAAGTCTCTTGATCGAGAACATGATCTCTATAATATCATAAAGTCCTTATCTAAGAATATTGAGAAACTTCTTCAAGAAACTACTCTTTAACATGAAAAGATTAGTACTCTTGAGGATATTGGTAAAGAGGACTCAATTAGAGAAATACGTTTGCTCGAGACTCATTCATCAGATCTCAACAGACTTCGTGCTGAAAAAGAGAAACTATGTGCATCTCTTACTCTAGCCCATGAACAATGTAAATCCTTGGAAAAGGAAAACTCCGTCTTAAGGATAAAATCGTCTGTACAAACTAACACTCGTGATGTTCTGTACAAGACAAAGTATTCTCCAGAATAAGATTGTGTCAAGAAAAGTTTACATAACTTGTAATCTTCTCATATGGCTATGGAGTTTAAACAGGTGCCAGTCATTGATTCTCCACCGTGAACCTGTACTTTTTGTGGGAAACAGAATCACTACGCTATCCATTGTTTTTCAAGGAGGAAACAAATTTCTAAGCTTCATAATTTGATTCTCTTCACTGTCAATGGAACAAATAGTCAGTCGACTAGCGCAGTGAACCGTATGCCCACAAGAAATCATAAACCTTATAAAAATGATCTCTACTCTAGAAATCAGTACAGGGATCAACTGCATTCTGACATAAATTCTTGTGTTTCTAACAAAGGCATTTCCTATACTTATAAGGATGTTTCTGATAAATATAAATCAAGAACATGGATTCCCATCCACTCTGACCCTCTTAATTCAATTGCAAGAGGTCCTAGATTTAGTCCTTCTGATAAGTATGCTAATCAAGCAGTGGATCATATTTTTAGAAAGAGCACAGATCGAAGACAGAAGGATAAAAAGGAACAACATTCATTTGATGAGCTAAAGGTTCATACTTGTGTAAAGTAATCACAAGGTTGAATATCTCACATCCAAAAAACCAAGTTGTGAGAAACTTGAATAGGTACACTCTGTAACTGTGTGACTCAAATTATCTAGCTAATCTCTTATCGCTTTTAGAAGGATAATTAGTCAAACACTGGTCATGAGAAATTTTTTTCTTCTTGATGTTCCTTGTCGAATCTTATCTTTGAAAAGTAAAAGTGTTTTTCCTTTCCATGCAGAGTTTTTGTGAAAAACCATCTTATGGGCTCACGTACGGGTTATTTAAAACCTGTCCCGTAAACCCTAAATCTCTCGAGTTTTTTCTTTACATACCTACCCTATTGAGTTATTCTTATTACTCAAGGTCTCTTTTTATAAATGGCTTCTTCTTATTCTTCTTGTTCTTTGATTTTGCCTAAAGATGTCATTGATAAGGCGGTATATTGCAAACTCGATAAAGAGAGGGAAACTCTTGTTGATAATGAAGGTTTCCTTCCTCAATCCTCTGAGTCACTTTCTGATATAGAGGAGATTGAAGAGATTTTATCAGATGTAGTTCTCGACTTCCTGAAGGAATTTTAGAAGGCTAAGCATCAACTTGTTGATACAATGAAGTGTCTTGATATGGTAAGAACTGAGTTGAAAAAGGTTAAGTCTGACCTTGTTATCATTAAAACCCGTGTTAAAGAACTTCCCAATAAGGATATCCTCTTCAAAGGTGCAGAGGATGCTGCTATTCACAAGCTCCAAGACCAAAAAGGTCCCGAACTGTATATTTGACCCTAGTTTCGGTGTGGCATGGAGGTTTTTTTTAGCCTGTTTTTTTTTTTAATTTTGTTAATATAGTAAATCTTCTATTGTTTCTCTTTTGTTTAGAAGAATAATTAGTGTCTTGGAATAGCCATTATTGTGATTACACATATCTATATCCAATGTTTTCATCTTCTTGTTTTTAGCTTTTTTGGTTTAAAAATTCTAAGTTTGTTTGGAAGATGATGGTTGCAGTATTAATCTCTTGATTTTATATACTGCAATATTTTGATGGGATATGTGTGTTTACGTCCGTGAACTTGATTGTCCCATATTTTGTCAAAAGTAAAGTCGTTCGTGAATTGATATGCAAATATTGATAAAAGGATGAATAAACTTTTGACAAACACAAAAGTTAAGCCTATATTGTCAATTATTGATGTAAGATAGGTTAAAATATTTTGTAATTCAAGGATTATGTCTATTGTGTGTCATTGTGCAAATGGTGATGAAACATAGAATGAATCCTTGTGTTATCCACGGTATAGATCCTTATTGATCCATTTTTATGTATTACCGTGAAGGCTCCATTGTGTATCTCATGTTGAGCACGATACAACTAAGTCGATTTATTATTGGCATGGTTGGTTGTTCCATGAGATGCTATATGTTGAGCATTAAGAACTAAATTAATCAACTTGTGTGGTTGTTTAGTTTGTACTCCATAAGTTTTCTTATTTTGAGTACATGTACGGTTAAGGTTGTCATGTTATGATAATCTTAGTCGGGGTTCCATAATCTCTTATGTTGAGCCCAAATGAACTAAATCAATCATCTAGTATGGTTATTTAGTTAGCACTCCGTAAGTTCTTCTCATGTTGAGCATGATCGACTAGGATGGTTATTTTTATGATTAACTTAGTCATTGCTCCATAGATTTTCTTATGTCGAGTGTGGCCAATTAAATTGATTACTCTTGTAATTAGTTTGGTTGAGTATGACAATTAGATTATTTGCGAGTTTTATTGTGATTAATTTACTTGATTTTTAAGTCTACATAAGTTTACTTGTGTTGATCATATTTAGTCAAATTAATCTTGGTTCACTTTGGTTAATTTGATTAAACATTTCTTGTTGGATTCCAAATTCATACTTGTATGCAATTTGTTGAGTCTAAAGAAATCCTTCTTTTCTTTTAAAATTAAGGTCGTTCTTGTTGTTCCTTAGGGAATGACATATTTTGGGAGAGAGTTCTATTGAACTTGTGCTTAATTTCCAAATCTTTGTGGGGAGTGCGGCTGTGGAATATTAGAGGGGTTATCTTGCGTCTTTATAAACTCCTTGATGAATGCATTTAGCTCCGGATTTATGATTTCATCTAAACAAGATGATATATATTTACCTTTGGTCATGAAATGTCTCTTACGGAAATTTTATTAGGATCTCGTTCTTGTACCTTTGCCAATTTTATTGACAAAAAGGGGGAGAATTAATTGTAGTTCACACTACAAATACATATGGTTTTCGGATCATTATGTAAGGGGGAGTGGTTTCCATGTGAGATGGAGTATTGACTAAGGGGGAGTAAAGTATCACCATAGTATTGTTGTTGAAGTTATGATGCAATTGGACTTTGACGCTGTGTAATAATACTATGACACTGTATAACAATGATTGAGAACCGATGTTTTTCTCATTGTTATAGCTACGGATTTTCAACAACGATGATGCTAAACTTACAACCTTTGGGACCATTGGATTACTTGGAAGTGATGAAGATTTCGAGTATTATTGAAGATTAGACATGTGGAATAGGAGCTACAAAGTTTATTTATATATTTTTTGTATTCCATATGTATTAATAGTTTTGCCACTAAAATTGACAAAGGAGGAGATTGTTAGAGCACTGCTCGGTCGAACTCGCATGCGTTTCTATATCAAGCATGTTTGTCAATGTTAATGATCAAAACTATAAAGTCTTGATTTCTAGTCTACTATAGCTAAGGTCTTAGACTAGGATAGTTGAGCTCAAGAACTCCATGGAAATCATCATACAATACGAAGGACTACTCAAGGAACCAGTGGATCTTCATCGACTAAAAGGTATGTGGAGACTTGAACTTATCTATCACTCAAAAGTCTATCTACTATATCTCCTATATTGAGACAAAAGTCATTTTACTATATAGACTAAAGATATACACATGTGACATTTCGAGCTGAGTATATCTCGCTTATTTATTTCTCGAAATGTGCGTTAGTAAAGCTTTCTCTTTAGCCAAGTTCATCTTTTCCTAGTGACGAATGTCATGTTATGTTTCAATCACTTTGGAAATTGCTCTGACGAAAACTAGTTCGTGAATAACAACTATATGACGTCCTCTGAGAATGTTTCAATGATTGAAATGAAAGTTTAGACAATATAACCACTGGGGGATATAAACATTGTTGTGGTAACACATATATGTATAAGTCCTTATGCACTTGAACCGAAGTTTGTGAACTTTGTTGATCAAGTGAAAACCGGAACTTGAGCAGTCAACCCAGTCCGCGAACTCAGTTCGCAAACGAGCGTAGTTCTCGAACCCGAGAATTTCTGTTAGAGTTGAAGCTTGGTTTCAGTATGCAAACTGACGGAAGTTCTCGAACCCGAGAATTTCTGCCGGAGTTTGTGAACTCCAACCGGTTACTTAAGTCCGTGGACTTGAGTGGAAAAACGATGTTCGTGAACTTATTTAAATTATCTAAGGAATGCTATTGCAAACCGTGGCTTTATAGTTCATGAATCGATTCGAGTGAATCACATCTTTTTTTCTTCAATTGTGTCTTGTGTAGTACATAAGATCTCATAGCAATTGAACAACTCTCCAACTAGTTCATTTGGACTAGTTATGGTGAAGAAGAATATAGTTGATATGAAAGTTATCATTTGGCTAACCATTTGGTTGACTAATATTAAACCAACTATTGTACACATTTGGGTACTGTTACACAAACCCAAAATCCTCAAGTACATGTGTGTATGGAAAGCTAAGTTTCGATCTAACGGTTGAGAGATATTAGATTGTATATAATCAGGTTTTCATCTAACTGTGAATATTGAATGCTTTGTTAGTAAGCTAACATTGATTGCAAATCCTGATTTGAAAGACTATATAAGGGAGAACTCTAGCAACTGGGAAACCTAATCCCCACACATTCTGTGTGATACTAGTTTGCTAAGCTAGAGTCGATTCTCCTTTAACCTTTGGTTTTCTTCTTCTAAAACCAGGTTAACGACTTAAAGACTTCATTGGGATTGTGAAGCCAGACCGATAATACTTTTCTTGTAGTTGTGTGATCTGATATTTCTGTTTCTATCGTACGAGTATAATTTTAATAATTGGATTGAGATTTCTATCTCCGATAGGCAAGATATAAAAGTAATCACAAACATCTTCGTCTCATCGTTTGTGATTCCACAATATCTTTTTTCGCTACGTCGATTAAGATTATTGTGAGGTGATTAATAAAACTGATCTATTCTTCGGGAATATAAGTCTGTTTTTATTGATTGGTTCATTTTCACCTTGATTTATCAAAAGACGGAACAAAACTCATAGGTTTATTCGTAGGAGACGAATTTATCTATCTTGTAGACTTTTCTGTGTGAGACATATTTGTTTGATAAAGTCTTCGACTTTGGGTCGTAACAACTCTTGGTTGTGGGTGAGATCAGCTAAGGGAATCAAGTGCGCAATATCCTGTTGGGATCAGAGGCGTATGAGCATAAATGTACCTTGGATCAGTGTGACATTGATTGGGGTTCAACTACAGTCCAGACCGAAGTTAATTTGGAGTAGGCTAGTGTCTGTAGCGGCTTAATACAATGTATGTTTAATTTGGACTAGGTCCGGGGTTTTTTATGCATTTACGGTTTCCTCGTTAACAAAATTATGGTGTCTGTGTTATTTCTTTTCCGCATTATATTTTTATATAATTGAAATAATACAGGTTGTGCGTTGTTCAATCGATTAGAATATTTGACCTATTGATTGTTGATTTAAATCGATTGACACTTGGATATTGGTATTTGGTACCATCCAAGTTATCTCTCTTTGATTAGACTCGTGAATCATATTTGCTTGAGTAAATCAAATCGAGAGATTGAGATAATAACTCCTTGAGTATTTTCTATTGATTTAGTCTAGTTGATTCTTTAGAAAAACAACTCGGAGTTGTCCATACAGATTGCTAATCGAAATATTAGGTGAGGTTGTTAGACCCCCACTTTTTCACATACTACACCATATAGTCAATGACCGGTTATACCTCAAATCTCAACAAGTTAAGGTAGGTTCTACCTTGTCATCTTATATTGGTCATTCAAAAGATATTTAATAAAGGACCTGACCAATTGTGATTTATTTTCGATTATGAAACAAGCTCATATATGTACTTCTTTTAAAACAAAATGTTATAAAACATTGTTTCCTAGGGTAAAATCATACCTATATCTTACACATAATCAAGAAACTATATACAAAGATTATGTTGATGTCGTATTTACGAAGTTCCAAAACATAAGCGTTTATACTTCGTAAATCAATATATTTCGTGACACTTTGATCATAATATTATGACAAAGTCTAACCACTACAATATTATTTATATACAGCTTCGCATGTTATGTTTTCAATATAATCCGACTTGAAAGATACTTTAGGTTTGGATACAAGATTAAGTCAATATTATCAACCTCAAGTGGAAGGATGATGTCCTCGATATAATCGTTACTTCTTCACATTCTTAAGGTCTTCAGAGTTATACTTGTACGTCTCAACATTCCTAGACTTTCTAGTCTAATCTAAACGAAGTTGAATCTAGTATTTAATCAAGCAACTCTAGATGAGTTTTGATACTAAAGTATGACAACCAAACTTGACATACCAACACTTGGTGGGTTCAACCGAGCTATGCTCTAACAATATCCCAAAAAAATAATCTAATGGTACTCAAAAAAACAAGGGTCTTAACCAGATGATTATGTGCTTCCTAATATTCCCGTAGCCTTTATGTTTTTGAAGAATAATCGAACATGTGAACAATATAAGTTTTTTCTTTAAATGAGAAAGATTAATTTTAGAATTTGCTTATTTTTCACGGGAGTTTAATTTTATAAGATAGCTTTGAAATGTCATTTTTTTAACTATGGTCCTTCTCGTATGATATTTTTCTCCTGTTTTATAGGATATTTGTTTTTCAAACCGAGCAGTTTTTTATGCATCATTAAAAACACTCTGTTCTCCTTATATTGAATAGAACATAACCTCGAAAATCTGCGAATGTATTACTGCTATTCACTAGTATAAAAAGGGGATGTCAATACTTATTATACATTTTGAAAACACAATTAATTTCAATTTGATTACATGCTTTCTCTCAGGAGTACAATTCAGAATTTAATATTTACTAAAGCTACCCAAAGTAAAATGTTCTCCGACTTCCTCAACTATAGCAGTACGCAATTCGATATATCCAAAATGAACTCATTCAAGCCACTTTTCAATTTTCTATTAAAGCCTGAAAAGTAATCAACTGGAGTTAAACTCCCAGCAAGTTCTCCCGGTCACCAAGTTAAGGAAAAATATAAAGAAGAAAATAACAGCATAAGCTAGAGTTTAGAAAAATATTATGCTAGAGAAATATTATTGAACAGTGGCTAAAAAAATACATGCAAATGAACTAACTCAATGGTTCACCACTAGGAGTAAGATTTAACCTCTTGTGACATAATGTAATACTCAAAACTGATGAAGGAGTTTCCATTCTAACACTTCCATATGAGTGCAAGCACAAACGCAAAACAAACAGGTTTCCTCCTATATAAAAAAACTTAAACTATTCCTGCTCGGCAGATCAAATACGCCGACCTTTATTAACCATTACAGAAGTGGAAATGCCTGGAATTTGAGATTTGATTTCAGCACTAAACTACAATATTCAACCAAGCCCAATAAATGCCTACCAAGATGTTTTATGTGTTAAACTACTATAGTTTCTGCTGTAGTTTCTTAACGGTAGTTGCCAGTCCACGACTGCACCTCATGGAAGCACATCCTAAATTTAAGAATACCTCTCTAGAGAATATATCCAAGTATCTTGGTGTTCCATTTGATGATGGATTATATGATACTTACATTCAAACGGTTACGCAAAGCCCTGAGACCAAACTTACATAACATAAGTATCACTACATGAAATACACACCACCAAAATTTTCTACTAGCAAGTGCTGCAAGTTTAACTTATTGTAAATTAATTCCATGAGCCAGAAAATCTACCTTAACTGTTAAAGGTTCTTGGAAACGCATACCACTATGAATTTCAAACTATCGACATTGGAAATGTATCATATTTTTTCGACTTATCCACGAGGACCTCATTTCACACATACCCGATAAAATCGAATCGGCATGTTCAGTTGAACTCCTACTTGTTCCCTTGAACACAAGAGAATATCTCAAACGTGATTAATCGAGTAGAACGCATAATTCATTAGCATCATCTAACTAATTCTAGCCAAATAAAAAGTAGTGACCTACAATATGAGACATTCTTATAAGAGTAAAAATTTATAATCACTTTCACAAAGTTCCCTACACTTCATAAGATAACGTAAATACATTCATAGCATACACAATCAAACACTGCACAACAATTCAATTCGGTAATTTATTTAACATTTCAAGTTAGTTGGGCTTTTCACAGAGGGTAAGTACTCTAATATTTTTATGGATAGGTAGTTTAAACATGATTTAACTGGGTCAGTTAATTATTAAAACAACCAGCAATCATATTTCATAAGATATAGATTTGATTTCTTAAGGTTTGATTATATCTTGCTAGTTTAATCCTTTATATTCACCCTAAACTAAGAGTCTGTAGAGAAACTTACTTTGATCAGTCGATAAGCCAGCCAATCCAAAAAGGAGAAGACACTTCATGTACCAAGCCCTAAAATAACATAATAACAAATCAAGAATATACCATTTGACCTCAAAGGAATAAGAAAATTGAAACCATAAGGCACTACTACCTATCGTTGATTAGTGCCGACTTACCTAGTTTGTTTTTCTTTCCCCTCCGATGCTAAGTCTGCTACCGCCGATTATTTTCCTCTCCTATCCTTATATTAAATAACAATTACCTGCATCAATCTTAATAGTAGTATGTATTTTCTATAAAGCTAGATAATAAAAATATTATGATTAGAATTTGGGCACGAGGCTCATGGATAGTTGCAAATCAAGTGTTCGAGATTGGGAATCGAGATTCAACCCTGAGAATCATATGATTCCCTAGATAAGGTTTGGGTTAAGTTTCCGAGGCTAAGCTTGGAATATTGGACAATTGAAAACTTATTGGCAATGGCTAAAATTTTCGGAAGACTTATTCAAGTAGATAAAAGAATTTTTCCTATGAATTTTGGTTTCTTTACTAGCATTCTAGTGGAATTTGATTTTGCAAATAAGATTTCAGCGTAAGTTTGGGTGAGAGATAGTGATGATGATAGTGGTGAAGGATTTCAGCAACTCACTGAGATCCACAAACTCCCTAAATTTAGATCTCACTGCAAAATTGTATGACATTTAGTTTCAGATGTGGATCAATCAAAAAAAAATCAGAGCTTTTCAAAAGCATCTTTGTCCAAACCAATTTCAGTATCGATTAGAAAATTGAGCTCTAGATCTAAAGCTAACGGGTTTCTTTCCGAGCCTGTCTGGACACCAGAAGCAGAAGTCAAGAGCAAAATGTTTTTTTTACTTCACAAAAGATTTATTTTGTTGCTTTTAGAAGTCATTATGAAATTATGTATCCAAACTAACTTATTACTTTTTTTTATTCCATAAGTAAAAAAGCAATTTCTGAAACGGTAAAAAAAAAGCTAAAAAGCTAAATAGTAAAAAGCAACTTCAGAAGCAGAAAAAAAAAGGTTAAAAATAAATAAAAGGAAATGCTTAATAAGATTTAACTTCTAGTCTCAGAGATATCGTCATTGTGCGATTAGGCTACCCCTTTTCAATTATTATTATTAATTATCAAGCTTGTTATAGAGGCGCCATAGTTTATTAGAGGGGCGGAAGTGTGATAGTAATGTCCCTTTAGTTGGTTAGGGGATGTCCTATAGGGGGTGTAAATTGACTAGATTACCCTTTTCTTTCTTCTTCTCTTCTCCTCCTCCCATCAACCGTAACCTCTATTAAAACTCAAAATTTCATCGTCTTCGATTAATCAACGATTCGAAAATTAATCAAGTGTAGTGTAATGACTTATATGAGGTATGTTTTGAAAACCCAGTTACGATTTGGTTTATTTTGTTCGATTTAAGTTTAATTTCTATCAAAATTAGGGTTTTAGATGAAAATTGAAATTGAAATTTCTAGGTTTATGTGAGTTACGGTTGATTTTAACTCAATTACGAACCGTAACTGGAGATTTTGATGTTGTTACGGTTAGTAATAGTTCAATTACCAACCGTATGTTCTTATATCTGAGAATTTTCTTCAGTTACGGTTGGTATCGAGCATCTAGTTACCAATCGTAACTGGTTTTAAGATTGGGTTTTCTTCAATTTAACCAGTTACGGTTGGTAGTTCATCTTTTACGAACCTTAACTTCGATTTACGGTTGGTTATGAGCAAAATTCCAACCGTAATTAGCTCTGAAAATGTAAAAAAATTGAATTTTTTTCGTACTTTAGATAACTTTGAGCAACAAAAAGTTAGTTGGGACTAATTTAGAAGTATACCCGGTCATTTTCAAGTCATGGTTCTTCATTTTGTTGGTTAATTTCTTCAATTGATTGAGATTGATCTTCTCCTCTATTTTTTATTTTTTTTAACTCTAAAAATCCGATTTAGGTTTTGATTTTGAGTTAATATAAGTGAAATTAATCATTAACGCTAAACTCGATTATCATCACTAAACTAAGTTATTAATTATGAGAGTTAATTTGTCATTCCAAATTTTTTTTATAAGGGACACCTTGAATGATCATGTAATGATCATTTTTGTCATATTAGAATGCCGTTCCTCTAATAAACCATGCCGCCCTAAAATACTTAATTATATGGTATAGCTCCATGCAAAACAAGCTATGGCTAACAAGCACCTGTCAATCAAAGCAATTGGAATCATTTACATATCTTGACTGGTGTCGATTTTACACCGTCCGCGACATTCCCTAGGATGTGGTACCCAGACGGAGAGAGTGACTCATCATTCTTCACCTACATCTTTTTAAACCCCGCTATGTCCACTGCTGCCACTGTAGTTTGAATCTCCATCTCTAAAAATGGAGGAATTCTTACAACAATGTAAACTATCTGGAGATTCAGCATACAATGCATTCAAATCTCTACTGGAAAACCTTGAAAATCCTAGCACAAGAACTGAATCACGAATATTCTTAACTAAACTTCAAAACCATTTTGATTGTGAGCAATCTCTTGACCAGTGTTTTGATTCCTTCCATTTTCGTATCCATGACATTCTTCTTGAAGATAAAACATTAAAGATGATGGAAATCCCAAGTATATTTATACCAGAAGATTGGTCATATACGTTTTATGAAGGATTAAATAGACATCCTGATTCCATTTTTAAAGATAGAAGTGTTGCTGAACTTGGTTGTGGTAATGGTTGGATTTCTATTGCTCTTGCTCAGAAATGGTCACCTTCAAAGGTATATGGACTTGATATTAATCCAAGAGCAATAAAAGTTGCAAGAATCAATTTATACTTAAATGCACTTGATGAGAATGGTCAACTTATTTATGATGAGGAGAAGAAATCTTTACTTGATAGAGTTGAGTTTCATGAATCTGATCTTCTTTCTTATTGTCGGGATCATAACTTACAACTCGAACGAATTGTCGGTATACTACATTTTCTGTTTACTTGTACTATTAAAATTCGGAAGTGCAAAGACAAGTTGCTGCTGACTCGTGTTTAATCTTCTCTTGTTTGGTACAGATTCTAAATCCTAATCCAGAGGCTATGTCAAAATTGGTTACTGAAAATGCGAGCGAGGAATCTTATATTCGCTAAGCAACTACTGTGCACATCAGGTTAAACTATTTGTCATTACCATTTTATTCATTTTCAAGTCTAACGGCCTAGCAAATAGATTTTCTCTACAATTGAATAGTTATGTTTTCCGAAAGATATTAACTCTTCATTCGTGGCATTCTGTGATTTCCATGTGCATGAACTTGCTTTGTGCACTGGCTTATGTCATAGTATAAATTAAGACAAAGTCATATGATCTTATCAACTATACGATGAAGATTTTCTGTCTTTACAAGTTTTTTCTGCAAGAATGCTATTTGAAATATGTAAAATGAACAACATTGACTTATAATTCGGAAACAATTTATCATCTTGTTCTTCTTACAAATTAAGTTCGCTCATATATCTGTTCTTCTTATCCAGGGGTTTGTTGAGGATCAGTTCGGATTAGGTTTAGTTGCTAAGGCTGTTGAGGAAGGAATTTCTGTTATTAAACCTATGGGAATCATGATCTTTAATATTGGAGGCCGTCCGGGGCAAGCTGTCTGTAAGCGCTTGTTTGAGCGCCGAGGCTTCCAAGTTACAGAGCTTTGGCAGACAAAAGTTATTCAGGTAATAAGTTTTTTCTACCGGTGGTATTAGTTTTTCATAAAAGAGGACCTTTACTGTATTCTGGCAACATCAGTTCAATTAAGTGCTCCCACATTTCTACATTATCTAGGCTGCAGATACCGACATTTCGGCCTTAGTTGAGATCGAAGCGAACAGTCACCACCGCTTTGAGTTCTTCATGGGTCTTGTTGGTGATCAGCCTATCTGTGCACGAACAGCCTGGGCCTATGGGAAAGCTGGTGGGGATATCTCTCATGCTTTATCCGTCTACAGCTGTCAACTTCGTCAACCAAATCAGGTATGGTACGAATTGAAATTTGTTCTAATAAATGCCAGAGAAGATCAAATGTGACAGATGGATTATGTACACAGGTCAAGAGCATATTCAACTTTCTTAAAAATGGCTTTCAAGAGATCAGCAGTTCATTGGATTTATCATTCGATGATGATGCTGTTGCTGATGAGAAAATTCCTTTCCTAGCATATCTCACGCGTGCTCTGGAAGAGAACTCGTTTTTCCAGTATGAGCCTCCAGCTGGAAGCATCCAGTTTCGTAGTCTTATTGCAGGATTTCTGAAAGTATACCATCATATTCCTCTTGCAAGTGATGTAAGGAAAACTCTCTCTTACTTTATTATATCGTTAGGCTTTAGTTGACCTCCAACCTATCGGAAGTAGATGAGTTGCACCCCGGAAGCATTGAAATCTATGTGCGCCTTTGTAGTACTCAATTTGGTCTCAATTTTAGTAGGCTTCAGAAGGTAGAAAATAACATTCTAGTAACTTATTTATGTGACTCCATCCAAGATGGTTTGTGTTAAGTAGCATTGGATTAGTTATTTAGAGGCAGTATTAGACACTAAGACATATGTGAGATGTCAACTTAAAGAGGGCAAGAGTTCTTTTGATGATGTAGAAAAGCAAGGGAGTTACTTATTTTTTTCAGAATGCTGGCTTCATCCATTTTCTTGTTACACTCATGCTAGACTCCTGATATATGCTCCAGAATGTTGTCGTATTTCCTTCAAGAGCCGTTGCGATTGAAAATTCTCTTCGATTGTTCTCACCACGACTTGCCATTGTTGATGAACATTTGACGAGACACCTACCTAAGCAATGGTTGACATCTTTGGCAATCGAGGTACGTTCCAACTTCAGCTGGTGGTAAGTTTGCTTTCATATAGGAATGCTTTACATTTCTATAATTTTACACACCCTTCCCCTCTGTCTTGTTCAAATAGCAAGAAACTTCACCTCATTAACTTGGTAAGATTTTCAATGCATTAAAGAACACTTGCCACATTTGTGTAACGGGCTATTGTAATGGACTCTCCCTAACTTCAGGGAGGTACAGATGATGAGCATCCAGAGAATGTGATTACAGTCATTGACGCCCCACGCCAATCCGATCTCATGATAGAGTTGGTAAAGAAGCTAAAACCACAGGTTGTGATTACAGGGATGGCTCAGTTTGAGTCGGTCACCAGTTCAGCTTTTGGCCACCTTCTAGACACAACCAGAGATATCGGTTCTCGCATTTTCATAGACATATCTGATCACTTTGAGCTATCAAGTCTTCCTGGTTCAATTGGAGTCCTGAAATATTTAGCAGGAAATACTCTTCCTCCACATGCAGCTGTCATATGTGGACTGGTTAAGAATCAGGTAGTATTTGTTGCTAGATAACTACATCTGCTTGTTAATACTGTGCTGAGTTTGGTGCACAACCCAAGATCACTTCGTTAGTTAAATCATTATTTCTTTACTTCTGTTTCAGGTTTATTCAGATCTTGAAGTTGCTTTTATCATTTCAGAAGAGAAAACCATATTCAAGGCATTGGGAAAGACTATTGAGCTACTAGAGGGCCGCACAGCTTTGTTCAGCCAGTACTGCTATGGTTGTCTATTCCACGAGCTTTTAGCATTTCAGCTTGCTGATCGCCATCCACCTGCGCAGGTTTATTTCTCCTGCTTCTTTTATTTCTTGGTTTCTTCTAGGGTATGCATATCACCATGGTTTTGACAACCTTAAACATATCATGTTTGTTTCGATTTAATGCTAAGCTTAGCATCAGTACACTTGATACGTAATCGATCAAGGGTACCTAGAGTCAGTGATGTTTAATAGGAAGTTAGGAAGAGCACAAAAGAAAAGATAATAGAACACAAAGAAAAGAACAAGATTGATTCTTCTAACTTCTTCTTCTTTATTGCTTGAAACAAAAATACTCTTTTACAAACCTTCAATGGTAACTTCTCTCGGAGATTTTCTCTACCCTTCTAACCTACAAGTCTCCTCCTTTTTATATGAGTGAGAACTTGCTGTAAAAGTAATAAAGTAATAAAACTATGAGTTTTAGAACTCATCTAAATTAGGAATCCTAATCTAAGTAAGGAAACCTCAAGTCTTGTTGATCAAACAAACTAGTCGACCAACATCTAGTATCTTCTAGACACTCTCTAGCCATAGTATGGCTCAACTAAACCTAGGCTCAGCCTTATCTCTAGCCAAAATTTGGCTCAACTGTTCTGTGCATAAAACCTGCACACTACTTAGATCCGTGTTTATAATCTTCACGTACTTAAACTCCGTGCATACAACGACGGAGCCAAACGGAGACAAATGGGTCCGGTGACCCCACTCGTTTTCCGACTCCGGTGCAAATTAGTGTGGTATTTTTGGTAAATATTGGTATCTATGGGGTCAAAAAAAGGTTAAATGATATATATTATATTCCCATATGTGTTTTGACCCCAGCACCAATATATCTTCCCTCCGTCGCTGCGTGCATATAACCTGCATGTAACTATCTTCGATACTCATGTATCATGGCTTCCCCATTTTAGGAGGCCGGAACTCCTGTATAAGCTCTGAACTGAAGGTGAGAAAAACTCAGTCTCCCCCTGTTCTTTGTTGAACCACCTTGCTTTACTTAGGTTAAAAACCCATTACACTCTATATTCTGCAGATTAAAACTTAATTTCTAGCTCAGTTGTCTCGAGCTCATTCTTTAGTACCCTTGCATAGCATCCAGCTAACTTCCCACGGTCATAAACAAAACCCAAACCTTTGCTTCTTGTACTGAGCTTAGTCACACCAATAACAAGCAACGTCTCCTTCTTCCCATCTTTAAAGTCTGAACAATTCTTTGGTCGCCATCTTCTGTTTTGAAACCAGTGACCACCATATTTCTTTTCTTCTTTCCTCGATCAAAAACAAAAAATACATGATTTGATCGCTGCTGTAGTAAGAGATTGCTCTAGTTCTTCCTTGTTGTTGGTACTTGACAAGATCGAACGGACATGAGCTTATCTTCATGAATAGTATTCATTAATTTACCCACACGCTCTAGGATAATTAAATATATCCTGAACCATTGTTTCGCATATAACAAGGCAGTTGAAAAACGAACTTGCCCACTGTACTTGTAGTTTGTTTCACTTAAAACGAATAGATGATTAAGCTTGTAATTCCTTCCAGTCACGATCCGTAACTCCAAGAAGATGGAAATTAACCGTAACCAACATATACAATATACCAAGTTAGGGCCATTATTATCTAACCTTTGATGTCTCCGAAAGTTGTCGACCTTTCTTGTTTTCAACAATGGAAATGTATCAGGAGATAGCTTTCCTTGACCATTGCTGACATTAACACAACCTACTGCAACGTCATTATCTTCTAGGTGTCTGGCGATGTTATATTTCTCGCACCAACAAAAACTTTGCTGACCACATACGATGGTAAGACAACATCCACTGCCACCGTTTTCTTCTTATTGATGGTTGCACACACCTCGTAATGGGTACAGATCAAATAAAATGATGATGGATTAACGCCATGATGTGGATGATATTGGTACTCATCCTCATATAGTTTATTAGCAACAGTAGCCACAACTTCAGGAAAACAAACATCAACTTTCTTTGATGATATGACATCCTGGACTTGGTGCGCCTTCTTGATCATGTCTGGATTACTTATCACCAACCTAGTAATGTTCTCCAAACCAAAATTCTGGCTGTCAGATGCAAAATTCCTTACCAAATCCAAACCACCCAACATCTCAGGGCTGTTCGTACGGTTAACACATTGAGTACATGTCGTGTCGATTGTATGTGTCGAACTAGCTGTTCTTGGCATAATCTGAAAAGTAGGTACACAAACCTGTCTACAATTTTTCTTGCAGATATAGCATTCAGTTAGGGAGTTTTGGTACCACACAACCAAAAACCCATTAAAAACTTGCAGCATCATGACAACAACAACAACAACAGAAAAAAACTCTAGAAAAACCAACAGGAAATGGCAAGCCTCTACGAGTCATATTTGTTATTGCTAAACAACCTCCATCTGATGTACCATCTCCCTCACATGTTGTTGCGGACCATGGCACGAGAGTCTCCTTCAAGTGAGTACCAACGTCATGGTTGGCTATGACGTTAATTTTGAACTGTTCTACTAAATCATCTGTCATAGTATTCCTTCTGGAGTTCAAGAAAATTCTTCCTCGGATTCGACTAGTATAATTTTTAGCACAAGTTTCCTTGTGATAAAATTTTCTCTTGTACCAGTCTGAATTCAAACTAATACTTTCTGCCATATATGAAACTTGAGTTCCATGACTGCCACTTTCGTAACATATTGATGGAATATAGAAACAATAGTTTGTTAAATCCCCCATCAATGTATTTCTCCTGGTGTTAAGTAAAATTCTACCATGAATCTTACTTCCGTAATTTTCTCTACCAACTTCCTTGTGATAGTCTGATCTTAAACTAAGATTGTCAACAGTACATAACGTTTGTACTGTATATCGAGCTTGAGATTGTAAATTAAAATCATCTACCGGATGTATATCTTGATTCTTATAAACGGAGTAAGTTTGGTTAACATGGGTACTTCTGTACGCTCCTGCGTAACATGGTCGATACAACCTGATTGAAAGAAAACTTCAACTTTCGCTCCCACGTAATCGTCTTCCTTGATAAAAGGATTAATACCAACAGTAGTAAACAAAACTTTTTCTTCAACTTCTGGATTGCTGTCTTCATCTTCAATTTCTGGACCGCAGTCAAAGACTAGTAGTAAATCCCGATCAACGATGACTTCGTCTTTACCTGTAATGTCTGTTAAACTTAAGGTTCAACTCAAAAATAATTGTTATGTTATAAATCACTCTTCGCAAGAATGCAAGTATCACATTTAAAGTCTGACAGTTTGCAATACTTAAACAAATCAGGAAACAAGTGCTCCAAATATCCAAAAGAAGCATGTCCTAAACGGCGGTGCCACAGTAAGATCTGATTTTTAGATGCACAAGAAGACTTTTTAACTGAAAGAGATATCCCTTCACAAACATCGTCGATGTAATATAAACCATCTCTCTTAGTACCTCGCCCAATTATCTCCCGTTTAGAGATCCTGAAGAAGACAGAAAGTGGGATAGATTAGTACTAAACAATTTAAGCGTGCGGTTACTTGTGCATGAAAAGAGATTATTTGAAAGAGAAGGAACCAATAATGTGTGTTCCAAGGACAAGGAAGGTGTTAAATCAACTCTCCCAGCTCCGGTAACCGGATACGGTACACCATTGGCGTTGTAAATAGTTGTATACGCAGGTAGCAACGGATCTCTCAAAATAGAGGCATCGAACGTCATATGACCCGTAGCACCAGAGTCGAGAATCCAACCATGATCTTTTCCGAATCGTAGCAAGTAAAGCGACGTCAACCTTACTTGATTCTTTGGAAGAGGTTGAGTTCACCAAAGAATGAGATTCCACCACGGAAGAATGAGTATCGGTCGTCGTAGTCATCATTGAAGTACATGTATCTACCCCTTTTTGGTCGATCTTTATTTGTATTTTATAGGCGTCCCACCAATCGGGATAACCAATTTTCTTGAAACATTTCTCCACGAAGTGTGAATTGCTTCCACAAGAAACACAACGTCTAACGGAAGACATTATCACGATTAAAGAAGAAATTATGAAGTATGAATACAGTCGCAAGCGACTTGCGAAAAACTTGGCAAGCGTTTTATTTATTTATTAAATGACCAAAAAAAGGTACAAATGAAACTGATTGTGTACACAAATGTTTCGGGGTGAAAAACAAACCGGCTAGATTCTACCTAGCAGACTAAAAATTATATGAGTAGTCGAATAAGAGGAACAAGTCCTATAACGGTAAAAACGGTAAGAGTTTAAATTCAAATCAAGTTTTCTCTCTTGCACAGAGAAATTAAATTTGACAAATCAACCAAATATATGAAAACAAACTTAACAGGGGTTTGCTTAAGAAAAACAAACTCAATAAAAAAAATCTTGATCAAAGATGATAACTGTTTGTACGAAACAAAAACAGCAGTACAACTTACTTAGTCCAAGATAAATGGATTAACAAGTTTAAGTAGGATTTAAAAAGGACAATCATAAACATAACAAGTTTATTATAAAATCGGTAGTACAACTTACTTGTTTCAATAAGTGTATAAAGAAAAACAAGAACCTTAAGCCAGCGGAAGAAGGATCAATCGAAGTAACAAAGCACTCACTATTACTAAGAAGCACTCAACTCACCATGGAGCTCTGATACCATGTTAAACTTAAGGTTCAACTCAAAAATAATTGTTATGTTATAAATCAATCTCTAAAAGAGATATATATATAGTGTTACAAGAGAAGAGAAAGTCTTCTACAAAGAAAATAAGAAAGGGAGGAAGAAAATAAGAAAGGGAGGAAGAAAATAAGGAAGGGAGGAAGAAAAACAAGCCATCCTACAAGCCACCCTATAGCCACCCTACAACTACTTCCACCTACTACTACTAATTCATTAGTCAATCTTGATGACTAATGTTACAACTACTAATTAATTATTCAACAATGTCATCGTGTTTGTGCTCTTCAACATAGTTCAGCTCTTCACAGACGAAATCATCATCTTCCTTTAATTTTTTTTTCTTTGTACTTTCTTTTCTACTCTTAGGCTTTCGTTTGACAGCACTTTCTTTCATGAACGCGGCTAAGGTATATGTTAAATCTTGTATCTTAAGTTCAAGTTTAGCCAACTTGTCCTCATTTGTCAATTTCCTCTTGTCTTCTTTACTTCCCATCTTGATTCTAATGTTTCTTTGTCTTCCCCTGATCGCATACACTGAATTCATGTTGAGTCCATGCGCCACAACTAACCCTAGAAGTCAGAACGTGGCTCTGATACCACTTGATACGTAATCCATCAAGGGTACCTAGAGTCAGTGCTGTTTAATAGGAAGTTAGGAAGAACACAAAAGAAAAGATAATAGAACACAAAGAAAAGAATACGATTGATTCTTCTAACTTCTTCTTCTTTATTGCTTGAAAGAAAAATACTCTTTTACAAACCTTCAATGGGTTCTTCTCTCGGAGATTTTCTCTACCCTTCTAACCTACAAGTCTCCTCCTTTTTATATGAGTGAGAACTTGTTGTAAAAGTAATAAAACTATGAGTTTTAGAACTCATCTAAACTAGGAATCCTAATCTAAGTAAGGAAACCTCAAGTCTTGTTGATCAAACAAACTAGTCGACCAACATCTAGTATCTTCTAGACACTCTTTAGCCATAGTATGGCCCAACTAAACCTATGCTCAGCCTCGTCTCTAGCCAAAATTTGGCTCAACTGTTCTGTGCATAAAACCTGCACACTACTTAGCTCCGTGTTTATAATCTTCACGTACTTAAACTCCGTGCATATAACCTGCATGTAACTATCTTCGATACTTCTGCATCAACACTTGAAACAGTCCTGAGTTTCAGGTGAGACTCATTTCATACTCCAAAGATGCAAAATGAGGAGCTCCATAATCATTTCAAATTGAATATGGTACTTTTGAAAATTTGAGTCCTCGTATGAAATCTCTATAATTGGAAACTATTATTCTTATCAAGGAAAACCAAAAAAAAAAAAAAAAAAAAGTGTACAGTGGTCATTTAACTTACTATTTACGTTTATGCTTATATCCTATTTATTTCTGCAGAGGGATTTTACAAAGATTAAACCTGAGATGATTGGATATTCAAGTGCTGCTACTTCAGCATTTAGTCATGCAGAGCTATCTGTTTATGAGGTGGAAAACCTTTCATCGGTTCACATGGATGTAGACCAAAGCTTCCTGCCAATACCTACACCAGTCAAGGCTGCTATATTTGAGAGTTTCGCAAGACAAAACATGGTAGAGTCGGAAACTGATATGAAGACTAGCATCCAGAAATTTATTAAGTCCAAATATGGGTTTCCAACTGATAACTCAACTGAAATAATTAACGCGGACTCTCCATTAGCTCTTTTCAACAAGCTTGTACTCTGTTGCATCCAAGAAGGAGGCACCATTTGCTTCCCAACTGGTTCCAATGGGAATTATGTATCTGCTGCTAAGTTTATGAATGCAAATATTTTGAAGATTTGTACCCACTTGGAAACAGGATTTAAGCTTACTGAAAAGACTCTTGAATGCTCACTCTCGACTGTAGATAAGCCGTGGGTGTACCTTTCCGGTCCAACAATCAATCCAACTGGCTTGCTATATTCCAGTGAGGAGATCCGTGGAATATTGTCAGTCTGTGCTAAGTTTGGGGCTAGAGTGGTGATTGATACTTCTTTCTCAGGTTTGGAGTTTAATACAGGCGATTGGGGTGGTTGGAACATGGAGGAGATCCTGTTAGGATTGAGTTTCTCAGGTGGCTCCACCTTTTGTGTCTCTCTTCTAGGAGGCCTATCTTTTGAGATACTCGCTGGAGGGATCGCATTTGGATTTTTGGTGTTAAACCAGCCTCACTTGGTTGAAAAATTCTATACTTTTCATGGGTTAAGCAAGCCTCATAAAACTGCTAAATATGCAATCAAGAGATTGTTGGGTCTCCATGAGCAGAACGCAGTGACCCTATTGGAAGCTCTCAAGGAGCATAAACAGACCCTGAGAAGGCAGTCTAATCGCTTAAGAGAGGTATACAGTTCGCTCTTCAGCAATGTCTATGTGTTCTCATAATTCCTCTAAACATTCTTTTATATTTTTTTCTCTTGACATCATATCTGAACTGGGAAGTATTTGATAGAACTAATTTTATGAACACGTTTTTTTTTTTTTTTTTTTTTATTGACACGGAATTTTATGAAAATGTTGCAACACAGACGCTCCAAAAATGTGGATGGGAAGTCCTGGGAAGCTGCGCTGGTGTATCTATGGTGGCGAAACCATCTGCTAGTCTTGGCAAAAAGTTGAAGCTCACTAATGGAACTTTGGAGGGAAATGGACCCGCCAAAGGTTATGAAGTACTACTCGACGATTCTAATATCAGGGAAGCCATCCTTAAGGCCACCGGGTTATGTATCAATAGTGGTCTGTGGACCGGAATTCCTAGCTACTGTCGGTTTACATTCGGAATGGAGAATACTGAATTTGATAAGGCACTGGAATGTATTGTCAGATTCAATGAGCTTATTGACAATTCAACCTGAAAACCTCACTATAGGAACTTTTATTCGTAGTGATGCTACTCTGGAGACTAGACTTCAGGATTCTCACGAGACGCAATGCACCAGACAGAATTCTAGCAGAGTTGCTTCTTTTGCAGTACGATACGGATTTCTCCGCAAGTAACAAATAACAACAAGCAAGAGAATTCTAGTTTTTGATACTTGAGACGCTCTCTCTTGTATTATTTGCGTATCTGTAGCTTAGCGCTTAAAATAACTGTCTATGTTTGTAGGACTAAAGACTAATGGACAATTCAATCAAGCTCGTAGTCGTTTCTTAAATATTGTCTAATGGGCGTATGTTTTCTCACAGCTTCCTCTCTTTGGCTCAATTCAAAATATTTTGCATAGAGGCATAACGCTAAATGGGACTATTACAACCAGGGCCATTGATGAACAATCACTAGACTGCCCAGAAACAATAAATAGAAGAGGCAAAATCTCGCCAAGTTCCAGCACCCACAGCGCTCTTCTTTGTAGAGGAAGAGCTCTCTGGGAAAGGAAGAGCCTTGTTATGTTACCAAATTTAAGCCATCAGTACAAAGGATTGCAAGAGGTATTATGGTTAAGGAGATCGACAAAACTTCAATGCAATACAGTAGGAAATGATGCCACCGAACAGCAGATGCTCATTTTAAATATGTTACCTTTTGGGATCAGCTTCAGCTACAATGAAAGTATTGTTACGTAACCATTAAATTGTGTAGCAGAGGCAGGTAGATTGCTTAATAACTTAAGCTGCTGCTGCTGGACTGATGGAGCAAGAAAAAGAAGCCTAGCATGAGAGAAAAGAGCCTGTCAAGCTAGCCGAGGAGACTTGCAATGAACCAATTTAAGGGTATCACATTATTTCTGCACTAAATTATGATCATAGAGAAAATCTGATCACGATTAGAATGAGATAAATGCTACACCCGAATGAAAAAGGACATGGCAAGTCATCCTTGGCTAATAAACAAAGACTCCTGTCTTCATGTAAGACCTCTCTTCTTATTCTTAGTGCTCCTCTCTCAATCGCTCCTTAGCTTCTTGCATTTGAGATGTCAACTATGAGTTGAAAACCACATCTATTTATAGGGTCGTCAATCTAACCATTAATTTGGATTATTTCGAATTTATTTTCATTTATTAGCCATGCATTGACTTATTTTTGGGTACCTTTATAAGAATATGTTCTTATTGCCATGTGAAGGCACAGTGGGTCGAACAAATATCAGAATATGTGATCTTCTCGTCCTACTATCAATGTTTCCAGTAAGTAAGTTCACAAGACAAAGATCGACAAGAGGTGGGATAAAGCACATGCTTACAGCATTGACTTGTGCTATTTGACGCGGTGAGAATGACCCAAACTATCCCTTACTGAGAAAAGGGCACCATTTGGGAAAAAAAAAAAAAAAAAAAATGATTCACGGACCGCTAAAAAAACCGGCCAAGAAAAAAGAAGTGCAAAAAGCTCTCACAAAAGCTGACACCTCTACAATTCTCTGCGGGGCCCACCGAGACCACACCGAATATACCGGGTTTTTTGTGGTCTTCCAAGAATCATCCATTTATTGGTAGCTTTACCATTTGGGAGAAGGGAAAAAAAAACGGTTTAATCCAAAAACGCGTTAAAAAGTACGGATTAGTCCATCCCGAGTTAACTAGGTACAATTCAATCCAAAAGTTATTTAAAATATGGAAAATACACATATAACCTTCCTGATTTACAATTTAGTCCAAATTGACTCATGATGATGTCAGCAGTTTTAAATAATAAAAATTAATTAATTTTTTTTTATTTTTCGTGTTATAAACATATAATTATGTTAAGAATATCTAGGGTAAATCTCGTTTATTACTGGGATGCCCTTGTGTCTAGCCCTATAAATAAAGGCTTTAATGTTTGTCTATAATACTAATGAATAGAATTTCTCCCTTCTTCTTCCCCTCTATTTTGTGTCTCTTATTCTTTGTCTTCTATATCACAACACGTCATCAGCAACGTAGCTCTACCGACTAAGCGAAACAAACAAAAAAACCGTTATGATATGCACAGTCGTATTGAAAAGGGAAGCAGCTTCAAAAGTTGTTTTGTCGATTTTTTCTTTCCTCTGCATATCGATTCTTGTTGAAAAGCGCTTGGTAGATTTCAGCAAATTAAGCAAGACGCTTGATAATTAAGTTTTGGGGATTTCAAGCAATCCCGTTTAGTTACCTTTTTTTTTTTGTTGTTACATTTATATATCCGTCGATTCAGTTTATTCCACTGACTTTGTTATTCTGTCTCTTGTGCATGTGTAATCTTTGGATGGACAACCATATCGAAACTATGGATCAATGTTACGATTCTTCAAATATAAGATACATGGATTCATATGAAGCAAAAGACACGGATGATTGGTCGTGGCAGCTGTGAGTCATTAGACTTAAAATCTTAAAGGTTTATCAATATCAACTATTTACTATCGTATTTTAATTTTTCTTGTAACACATTAAATTATGATGATATTATTGTGTACCATTGTATATGGGTGATCCAATTTTTTTGATTATCTTGATTTTTTTTTCTCTCTATTTTCTGTTGGAAAAGAAAAGAAAAACATTCATCAAAGATGGTTTACAGTTTCTATTTCCTTTAATGAAACTGTAATCACCAAAAATTGGTGTTATCGCAATTTAATTACCTTTATGGTAATTAATCACGTGCATGGTTGAAAAACCTACGGCCAATTGATTTTGGTATCTTTGTCTTTTAGACAAGGATCATGTGATTTACATATGATTTTTATTTATTTTTTTACAAGAAATCATCCGTCAACCTTGAAGTAGGTTTCCTATGCGATGACTAAAACGAAAATATTTTTATTTTGTCGATACAAGTTTAATTAATCGTAGAGACCAATTTCTGTTAATTTTCTCCCTCGTTTTTATAAGATGAGAGAAACTAAATTGGCATATTATCTCAATTTTTGCCAATAAGGATTGAATTCTTCAACCAATAATGGATTTTTCTAAATTCAATAACGAAAATGATTTCTTTATCTTTCTCAAGAAGAAACAAATAATCCAATTAAGTATGGTTTTTCCCTATCGATCTTAAAGGGATATATAAAATATCGTTACTATTACAAATACCGATAAAACGAGGAATTGTTGCATTCCTTAGGGATATTGAGCAATTATTGTTTCCTCGTGATAATAATCTCCAAAATTCGGATTATTCCACTTGTTGTTGGAACACAGAAGGACACATAAGACCAAAGGGTGCACCCGACTTGTTAGCCAATATCATTAGTCCTTTTAGTGACTATATTGATCTTGATTGATTGATTTTTTTGATAAAGAAAGTGTCCAATAACTTCAATCTAAATCATTATCTCGTTGGCCCTCGAGGTCACGATATTGGAGATTTTATTTGTATATTTTGCCTGTAACCAATAAAATCCATGGCTGATCTTTAATTTATATGAACTACAATATATTTTTTTGGACATTTTTTTTATGGTTTTTGAAATCAGTATCTACTGTCCAACGTGGTTTTCTTAAAACCCATAAATTATTATAAGTATATATCTCGAATTAATCGGGTAATACTTTATGAAACTTGAAGTTTTCGTATATGAGATGAAAAATATTTTTCGCCATAATCAGGGGGAGACTATACACTATCAGAAACTTGTGTAATTAACTTAAATGTTATATCAATTTCTCTCCCATCACAATCAAATTGATGTAGGCTGTCATTATATGATTGGCGTGAAATTTCTCATTTTTCTTTTATTTAAGTTTTTGCCTCTTAAGAGGAAATCCAGTCACATCTAGCAGATAAGTAGTGTTCTATAAGAGGCTACAGGTAGTGCTCCAATTGAGTGTACCGAATTCACATTCTCAATTATAATATCTTCTCACTTGAATATGAGGAGAATATAATGCCCTTGGGCTACTGGTACCCGATAATTGGTTGAATTTGTCAATATATACATACACTTGAGAATTGTGTTGGCTTAAAGTAAGCTAAATTATTGTCGAATATTCATTTATGGTAGCTACTGAAATAATAAAGATGGTGGTTGTTAACTCCTCTGCCGAAAAATATCGACGTATGTGATTGGTTTGCACAAATTCCAAATTATATTTGGATTGAAATCTCTTGAATAACGCAATATTTGGATCCAAAACTTAACACCTTAACCATGCAAACATGAATTTTCAAAATTACATGTTGGTGTAGTCTTCATGCGTTATATGAGAAATATGATCGTTGTAAAAACCATTTGAGGGTTTCATCTATTTTTTTCTCAAACCCTAGGATTGATTCAATAAATTTTTGTTCTCCATATATGATGCTTTTGGCGTGGTAGTCCTTGAGGGACTCGTATTGCATTTACACAAGAAATGTGATCGGAGTACATACTCAATTTGTAATCCTTGGAGGGTTCAAATTATTTATATTCAGACAACCACCTGATTCTATCATATCAGGTTTAACAATCCTTTATGTGTTTTTAGAATTTGGTATAAAACCAAGAATCCGGATTAATTAGTTGATGCTATCAACTATATAGGTCTCTTGAGGAGTCCTTAAAAACACAGAAATCCACGCGTTAGTAGCATAAATTCTATTTTTTTTCTTTCTCTTTCTTAAATCTGCAGTTGGAATTATTCTAGCTTAAACTCTTCTTTAAGATAGACTAGAGTTATTATTTTGATGCTTATTTCTTGAAAAACTCATGTAGTTGAGTTAGCATCGATAAATATGTCAAAAGTTGTACTCTTTTCCCTTCGCTTCAGGTTTTGTCCCATGTGGTTTTTCTGACAAGGTTTTAACGAGGCAACATTTCTGACGTTTAATATTTATTTTTTTAATGTTGATATTTGTGCTATTTTTCCTTCGTCCAAATTTTTTCCCATTGGGTTTTATTGGCAAGGTTTTAGTGAGGCAATTTAATTCAACATGATGGTCATCCAAGGGGGAGTTGTATATATTTTGGTTGTTTAGTGGATGCCCACATTTGATTAAACCAAATCAACTTAATCATCTCCTAAGAATTTGGATTTCCTTCTAACAAATACGATTTTTGTTCACGTATGATAAGGTATTCATATCTTGGAACTTTGTTGAAGAAACCACATCAACTATTTCTGCAAATCATCTCCAAGAAATCAGCAATCCAAGACACAAGTACTTAATGTATCTGAAAGAAGCATGAAGACTCGAGAACACTACCATTAGAAGACTAACACAAACAAAGACTTCATCAACTGGAAGATTCTCACGAACGCATTACTATATTCAGCATTCAAGAAATTCGTTCACCGAAATTGGGAAGTCTCGTCTCAAAGATTTGCAAGCCAAGAATTTACTGAAGTACTCATCGGGGGGAGCATCTGTTGGAAAAAACTTACCGGGCTGCAATGGAGATGAAACACAAAAAACAGACTGTGGTTGTACTCAAAAGCTTTCAAGGCTCTGGTGATTTCTTTTAGACAAATATTTCTACCCTTCCAACGAGTTGGCAATTGCAACAGGTATGTGAAATACTGCCTTCAGGATACAGTGAAAGCCCTACAACCGAAAATTGGATTCAAGGTTTGCACCCCTTGACCCAATCAAGAACACATGAAAAGAAAGTTCTGATGATGCTTTAGAAGAAGAGAGAAAACAGAGAAAGGGTTTTCAAGATATGATATCGAAATGGGTTTGGGAGATGCTACTTATAGGGGTTTTTGCATCTGTTGGGAAAAGACATGTCTTTTCACCAACAGGTTTCTCTTCTAAAGAGATGCGTCTCTTCATCAACAGACACTGTCTGTTGAATTTAGAATTTTCTGGAAACGTTTTCCAACTGTCCAAACAATTGCATATCCAAAAATTCTTTTGGACTTATTGTGTTGTACTCTTTTTCCTTCATCAAGGTTTTTCCCACTGGGTTTTCCTTGTAAAGTTTTAACGAGGCAACATTTGCGTGTCCAAATTTTTCTAAGTTTTCTCAATTGTACTCTTTTCCCTTTGATCAGGTTTTGTCCTTTTTGGAATTTCCTGACAAGGTTTTAACGAGGCAATTAGTTTAGACACAATGTCATCATGGGGAGTGTTATAAACATATAATTATGTTAAGAATATCTAGGGTAAATCTCGTTTATTACTGGGATGCCCTTGTGTCTAGCCCTATAAATAGAGGCTTTAATGTTTGTCTATAATACTAATGAATAGAATTTCTCCCTTCTTCTTCTCATCTATTTTGTGTCTCTTGTTCTTTGTCTTCTATATCACAACATTTCGAACCGTTTGTCCAAAATTCGCAAACTTTTTATATTCGTAAAGCTCTTTTTGAGAGCTACAAAAAGAGTACCCATATGACTATATAATTCTCTTTTTTTTTTTGAAAAATGTAGTTTACATTGGTGTACAAACATGTACACATCTACAAAAACACAAAAAATCCAAAGACAAGACCATGTGCACCAGTTTGTACACCACATACAACTTGAATCGTCCATATATAACGCTATCCATATGAAACTCAAATGGATTTGAACCCTCAACCTCCGCACACCTTGTGTAGGCTTGGGCGTTCTACCATTTTGAGCTTATGAGTGACATAAATCATTGTTATGCTAGTAACTTACCAAGTGCCAGCTCTTGATCTTCTTTAGTTGCCTCAGATATATCGGTATCTTCCAATGATATTCCACCAAATGGAATAGACTGATGGTCGTTTAGTGACATTGCGAGTGCTTACTCTAGCAATGCTGTGTCATCATCCTGTTATCATATTCCGAACAAAAAGAAGAAAAAAATCTTAGATAAATATGAACATACTGTCATAGTAAATTAAGCAGAGAATCTGCAGGCAACAGTTGTGCAAATTTCTAAGGATCAAGAATAACCTAGAGGAACCTGTGTGTTCTACATCAAGATTTTTGTGACAAGACAAAAAATATTGTCTAAAACGATATGAATATACAACAGTGGATCCTAAAGAGTGCATGGAGAAAATGCAGTTAAATCAGTGTCGGATATAACAAGACGCATCGCAAGAATGACTTTACGGTACAGAAGCATATGGAGATTAAAAGGGTGCAGATTGAAAATTACCTCGAAATTTTTACATAATTGAAGAAATCCGTGGTGTTTCCTAAAATTTCAAAGAACCTAAATTCTAAGCTACTCTAACAAGACATGGTAGTTCCAACTATAATCACGGAGACGTGGACCTGAAGCATATAATATCCTCATTTTTGAATATCATGTAATTCACATTCATAGTAGGAAAATCAGATGATACAAATATTAAAGGCATGGGACCTACCATTAAATCGCATGTATTAGCCCCATTAGCTATAATGCCAGCGTTTTCAGTCATAGTTGTATCATGTGAACTTGATGCCCATCCACCTCATTTTTCTTCTGCAGTCCTGGCAGCAGGGTCCTGTCTTTCCCTATCTTCCTCCATTGAATCTCTAATAACAAGAGAAAGGTGTACAAGCATATACACCTGGTATAACAAGCACAAAAAAAAGCACTTTTATATGCACCCATATAACTTGTGTACAAGAAAATACACCAATTAATTCTTACATACCTTTAAGAATATATGCTTACCAATACTTTTGTTGAATGATCTTTTATGTTGTATATCTTACCGAGATTCAAGAGGTTGTTAGAAATTTGGGTTGCATCCGTTGATGGAAGTTTCTGTAGTCAAATAGAAGCAACAATCTCTACGCTGTTATAGTGGAAAGACGCTTGAATTGCTTCTTGCTGGAGAAGTATTGATACAATTGACAATATTAGAGCAATCAGACAGCCCTAACATTTATGTCATAACCAACATTCAGTAAATCATAGCATCACTGGTTCGACATCCAAAAAACAAAAACAAAAATTGTTCACTAAAACTTGATTAAGAGTTCTAAAATGGGCTACTATGTGCACATGTAATTTCTGTCACATGTGTACGACCATGTACACTTATATTATAGGTGTATATAGGGATGCACATGGTTCGGTTGGGTACGGTTTTTGGCAAAAAAACAACCGAAACCGATGAAACCATTTAGCTTATTCGGTTTCATTCGATTTTGAGCCTTCTGGTTTCGTTATAAAACTAGTCGGTTTTTGGTTAACTGACTGATTTTAAATTTTAGTGTTATTTCTGTCAATTGTACAAACCTGACAGACAATTTTTTCTAAACCTGTCATAAAATTGTTATTTTCACAGAACTTTAAACACATTAGATGTTCTTCCAACGCACATGAACAGAAAAACAACTCA
Organism: Papaver bracteatum; assembly: GCA_023529315.1. NCBI lineage: Eukaryota > Viridiplantae > Streptophyta > Magnoliopsida > Ranunculales > Papaveraceae > Papaver > Papaver bracteatum. The sequence continues at coordinate 338,859 of JAJJWX010002128.1, forward strand.
ATTGTGAAGAGTCTAATTTCTCTCTAGTTACAAAAGAAAAATTTAAACACCATAAGTTCATAACTGGTTGTTCCTTATGAAGCTTCTGCATCTCTTTAGACGGGCAATCAAACCAGCAGTCCCATTCTTCATAGGATCAGCATGTAATCTTGTGTTACTGTACCGACACATAGCATGGTTTGATGGTGGCCCTTCCCTATCGAAGTGATCCCATACTCCAGCCCTAATTTGACGATGCCTACCAAGTGGTGCTGATGCGTTTTCCATAGAAAGTTTAATATAGTACCTGCACATACGCAAAAAAAAAAAAGTTGAGTGTAATCTGATTTTCTTCAAATAATACAAAGTACATATCATTCGTGAAACCTGAACATTTAGGCATTAACCCACATCTCTTTAGATGAAGAATCAAACTAGAGGTCCCATTCTTCATAGGATCAGCAGAGAATTTTTTTTTACAATACCGACACATAACATGTTTTGAAGGTGGCTCTTCCTAACGAAGTGATTCCATATTGCATCCCTAATTTGACGATCCTACCAAGTAGTGTTGCTGCGTTTTCCATGGAAGTTTTAATAGTACATGCACATAAGTGGAATAAATAACATATCAAAATAATTTCATTATTCAATATAATTTCATTATTCAATATTGTAGATAATGAAGAATCCCACATAACATCAAGAACACTATGTTGGCAAGAACATATCCCTTATAGCTCAGTTGGAATTTTTTTTCATTTCCTTTTTAATTCCCAAATATGTATAATTTTAGTCACCCACACATATGTATAATGAAACTAGCATGTTTTGCGACATAACGCTGATGAAAGCAATCAGTATTTTTGTGCAACAGAAAATGGCCGCAAAGAGGCAAATTAAACCGACCATGGGCTCGCCAAGGATTTCCATAAGCCTGGAATCAACCAGTTGATTCTACTGTTGTAGGATCAGAATATTGTCACAACAACATTCTTGCGAAATAAACAACAATACTGCGATACATCGATAATAAACAACTATTATGCAATACATCAATGATATTCTGCGAAACATCCAAAGATGACTTAAACAATGACGTAATGACTGAAAACAACAAAAACACGAAGAAAGTGTGACATGTTTGCGATATATCAATAAAACTTGCGAAATATAAAGGCGGTGCTAACTGCGATTTATCGCAAGAACTCAGATCCGAAATTGAAGGGGATCTTAGCTGTAAAATGAGCTGTAATCCACTATGTAAATACCTATATAAAGGAGATGAATAGTTCCAGAGAGGGTAATGAATTTTTGAGTGCTAGGAAAGTTTTTTAGGAGAGAGAATCTTTTATCAAGTATTCTGTGTTCTTGATTTCTGTAATTCCTTAAGATCAAATTAATAAAAAGTGTCTTTAATCTTCAAATTATGTCATAGATATTGGTAAATTCTTGAATAGGGTGTAGTGTGGGAATTCCTGCAACTACATTTTGCGCTAGAAAATGAGGGATTGAAGAGTTGAAAATCAAAGTAAAAGTTAAGTAAAAGAAAGAAATTATTCAAGAATTAGAAGAGTATTAAGAAATTTGGTGAAGAAAAGATGATTGAAATCAAAGATAATCAAAAGAAATTGGAGTGTGATGTAATAACAAAAATGATGATAGATAAATTTCATGAAGATATTAGAGGAAGGATACACAAGCGAGATTTTGAAGGAAAGAAAATCATGACGGTAGATGAGGCATCACCGCTAAAAGATTGGGAAAAACAGAAGATCACATTTACGGCAACAGAAATTCCAAAAGAGAATTTAAGTCATACATCTCCATTGGTGATCACAGTGTCTGTTGTACCAACAAGAAAAGAGAAATCAGTAAGATCTACAGAAGAGTGGGTTGTGAATAGGACTCTGGTGGACGCAGGAAGTTCTGTGGATAGGCCTGTCAATATTTATCCGATATCCGGGATCCGTTTCCGATTATTCGATATCCTATAGGATTTTATCCGTTGTATCGGATATCGGATATCGGATATAATATGTTATCGGATATTTCTTCCTTAACATATCGGAATCGGAATAAGCTATATCCGTTTGTTTAGATATCCGATATGTTAAGGACGTAATTGTAATTTTCCCAAACCCTTATTTCCCCTACTAATTGATGTCTGATTTTCTTTTAATGTTCAGGTTGATAAGTTTGGGATTCGATATCCGATAATATCGAGTATAATATCGGATATTATCGGATTTTGTCGGATAAATATCCGATAAGTGTCAATTATGAAAATGTTTTACAAGGGTTTTTAAGCTTTTTTGGTATAACCGGATATTTTCGGATATCCGATAGCTTAACCTATCGGTATCGATATCTGATTTTGATATCCTATAGGATATTATCGGATATCGGATATCCGATAATCCTTAACCTATCGGATATCGGAATCCTTAATATCCGACGGATATTCTTCCATTGACAGCCCTATCTGTGGATATAATGTTTTACCACACATTCAAGAAAATGGGATACAAAGATGAAGAAATGCTTAGTCCAACATATCATATTCATGGATTTGGAAAATCTCTAACAAAACCTAAAGGAGAAATTGTAGTGCGAATTCCGCTGGGGGAAATAGAGACGCAGGTCACTTTGAGCGTGGTGGATGTGAAATCACCTTATAACATGTTGTTGGGAAGACCTTGGATACATGCAATCAAGGATGTATCATCAACTCTACATCAGTGTTTAAAGTTCCCTATGCCTAGTGGAATTGGCGAAATTAGAGGAGATGCAGATTATGCAGCGTTATGTTTCCAAAATGAAGTAAGGAATTGTGAAAATCAAATTCAATTTCTAAAAACAATGTGAGAAAAATGAAGAGAGAAGAAAAGAAATAAGAAGAATTCAAGATTTACATGATAAAATTAGAAGAAGGAAAAGGAATATTTGGCGATGTATCGCAAGAAAATGATAAACCAGTGGAGGTAATAAAGGCACCAACACCAATGGGAGAACATGAAGCTAGTTATACTGCAGCAGAACCGACAAAAGAAGTAAATGTTGGAAGTGAAGAAGATCCAAAGATACTGAAAATTGGAACTAAGATGGATGTGGAGGAAGAAGAGCAAACTGTAAATCTTCTGCGAGAATACGAGAGATATTTTTGCGTGGAATATGGATGAGATGCATGGAATAGATCCATCGTAGCGTGCCATAGATTGGAGATTAACAAAAATATGAGACCAATCAAACAAAGAATAAGAAAGATTGCAACTACTTATCATGCCAAGATAGAAGAAGAATTGCAAAAGATGCTTGATGCAGGAATTATAAGGAAAGCGAAATATCCAGAATGGATCGCCAATATGGTAGTAGTTCCCAAGAAAAACAAGGGGATAAGAATTTGCATCGATTTTACTGATTTAAATAAATCATGTCCCAAAGATAGTTTTCCCTTACCAGATATCCATGAGATGGTGGAATCTGCCGCACTAAATGATCGAATATCTTCGTTAGATGGATACAAGGGCTATAATCAGATCCCGCTAGCAGAAGAAGATCAAGAACATGCTGCATTCTTTGCTCCTAGAGGATTATATTGCTACACAAAGATGCTTTTTGGGTTACGAAATGCAGGAGAAACATACCAAAGAATGGTGGAAAAAGTGTTCCCAAAATGGATACATAAAACTTTATAGGTATATGTAGATGATATGTTGATAAAAAGCAAAGAAGCTAAAAATCATGTGCAAGATCTAAGGGAAATTTTTGATCAGATGCGGCTTTTTAATATCAAAGTAAATCCTGAGAAGTGTACATTCGGAGTATCATCTGGGAAATTCTTGGGATATATTGTATCAAAAGAAGGAATACAAGTTGATCTGAAAAGGTGCAAGCGATTCGGATATGCCAACTCAACAATGAGTAAAAGATGTGCAAAAATTGAATGGACTTTTAGCCTCACTAGGAAGATTTATTTCGCGGTCATCAGATAAATGCAAGCATTTCTTCAACATACTAAAGAAGGGAACACAATTTAAATGGACAGACGAATGTGAGAAAGCTTTTCAAGGAATTAAGGAATATTTGATGAATATATCCATATTACGGAAAAATTTGAACTAGGAGAAGAATTGCTTGATATATCTTGCGACAACTCCACATGCTTTAAGTGTAGTACTTTTGCGAAAATGACGCAGGAGTTGAAAAACCTATTTACTACATCAGCAAAACATTTAATGCTACGGAGAAAAATTATTCGAAGATTGAAAAACTAATTTTGGCATTAGTTTATGCAGCTTCTAAACTTCGCATATATTTCCAAGCGCATAAAATCAAAGTACTAACAAAAGTACCAATCGAGTCAGTAATGAAAAATTCAAAAAGATCAGGCAAAGTCGAAAGATGGAATGCACAAGTGGGGCATTTTTAGATCCAATATGCAATTTTATCTTCGCCAAAATATCAAATTGTCGCAGAATTTCCTTTGGAGGATGATGAAGTTGTAGAAGACATGATGGATATAGAAGAAGAATATGGGGATCCTAGAGATCTTTTAACAGAACCAAATAGGTGGGAGATATTAGTAGATGGATCATCTAATGGAGAAGGAAATGGAGTGGGAGTCGTTTTTATTTCTCCAGAAGGTGTAAAAATGGCATTTGCATTTCGACTGGAATTCAAATCTACCAATAATGAGACAGAATATGAGGTTGTAATACATGCCCTAAGATTTGCGATAGAAATGAAGGTAGAGAATGCAATAATTACTAGTGATTCACAGTTGATTATTCGCCAAATTGAAGGGGAATATGCAACTAATGATATATCTTTGAAAAAATATAAGAAACTTGTAGAAGAATTATCTGTGAAAATACCAAAACTCAAATGGAGGCATATTTCAAGAAGAGATAATAGGCTTGCAGATGCTTTTGCGTTCATATCAAGTATGATGGTAGATCCGACTGCGAGAAATATAAAAATACAAACACTCATAACACCGTCAATTAATAAAGAAGAAGAAGAAGAGGAAGCTGAGGCAATGGTAGTAGAAAATAGTGGCGAAGAATCAAGCCGAATTATCGCAGATTGGCGTGCGGAAATTCACGCATATCTAGCAAAGGGGGAGATACCAAGGAACAGATTGGAGGCACATAAATTAAAAATTAGAGCAACAAATTATGAGTTAAGAGATGGGGTATTATATCGAAAATCTTTAAATGGGCCTTCCCTCAGATGTTTGACATAAGAAGAAGGAAAGCAAATATTAAAAATGCTACATAGTGGGGACGCTGGTAACCACAACGGTGGTAGATCTTTAGCATATAGAACGAAAATGCTAGGTTATTATTGTCCATATATGCATGAAGATGCAAAGAATTTATCAAGAAGTTGTGAGGAATGTCAGCGATTTGCAAAAAGAATACATGCACCAGGTGAAACATTAACATCTTCAAAAAATGTTTGACCATTTGGAAAGTGGGGTTTAGATATTGTGGGACCATTTGTACCAGGAACAGGGTAAAAGAGATACTTAATTGTCGCAACAGATTACTTCACAAAATGGGCGGAAATTAAGGCGGTACAACATATTCGTGATAAGGACATTTTCACATTTATATTTGAAAATATCATCTGCACAGATTCGAATTCAGCGCAATTGGTATCGAGATAATGGAAAACAATTTGAAGGACAAAATATAGAGATGTTACTTAATGCATTCAAGATAAAGTGTGGAAAATCAACTCCTTTATATCCACAGGCCAATGGTCAAGCTGAAGCAACTAACAAAACAATTGCAGATATTCTCAAAAAATAAGTTAGAAGGGCATCATAGAACGTGGTGTCAACAAGTCCATAATGCAGTTTGGGCTTATAATACAACACGAAGAGAAGCAACTGGGGTATCACCTTTTTGTTTAACATATGGGGTTGAGGCAGTATTACCAACAAAAGTTACTATTCCTACAACAAAAAGAGAAGCTTGGGAAAAGAATCTTAGTGCTGGCATGATTTTAGACAAACTTGATGAGGTAGAAGAGAAGAGAGAAAAGGCATTACAACATATGGAAAACTACCATCGCAGATTATCTCGTGAATATAATAAACGAGTAAAGAAGCGTGAATTCAAAGTTGGAGATTTAGTTTTGAGAGAAACACCAGAATATCAGCGAGAAAATGGAGGAAAATTAGCGAAAAAATAGGATGGGCCATATATAATCAAAGAAATAGTTGGAACTGGAGCATATAAATTAATGGATCCAGAAGGGAGAGACATGGGTCAAAGACTTGGAAGACCATGGAATAGACAGTATCTAATAAAATATTATCAATAAAGGTTCGAAAGACTAGAATGAATGGATTACACACAAGAAATTGCGAGAGAATAAAAGAAATGTTCTGCGAGAACAAAGTTGGCTGAATATAAAAGCTATTTTCCGCAATAATTTGCGAGATAATTAAAAATTCTAATGCAAATGCATATAAGACGGGCGTAAATCGCCTAAAAATATATAAGAATGGGACGAACCTTTGTGGCGTACACCCTAGTTCGCGGATTCTATTCCGTAAGAGGCAATGTCCTTAACGTGCGTCATAAGGGGGGTATCTCTTTGCATGGCTATGGGAAAGGTTATACCGCTGCTGGAACCCAGTCATGGAGATTTGGGATTATAGAAAATCCATCCGGGAGAGATAACTTGGATTCCCAACTATATAAGGTTATACCCTGGTTGGGCGCCCGAGAGTTTCTCCTAAGGAATGCAACGTATGATCAAGGCGCCGAGGTACATGGTTGAGCTGTGGGTGCCCGGGATGGATGAACCTACCAGGGACATCCATGGAAAGTCTTGGCTTACGATGTGTTCGGCCCGAAGAAAACCCCACTTAGGGTGCAGTCTTGTAACTATAAGCCATATAAGGCATAAAGGACAAGGCTGCGAAAACAACCAGTTGTTAGCAAACCGGATGGGAAAGTGCTAGTCTTGTATGGCCGATGTATAATCCTTGAAGGGGCAACCGGGGAGAGATAAGGCGATACCCTCCATTAGGGGAGCTGTGTATCAAAAAAGACGGCAATGTCATGGGGATTTATATTTGCAAGAATATTTAGGTCGTCATATTGTCGCGACGTGACAGACAACAATGTCATGGGACTTTATATTCGCAAGAATATTTAGGCCCGTCATATTGTCGCGTGACTGGCCAAAAAGCCTAATAAGAAATGTTAAGATGAGATCAATGGGTTTTTGCGATAAGATCAAATAATGAGATAAATGAAATCAATAATAAGAGGATATAAATCGCAAAGACGACAATATCATAAGTCTTAAAAAGCAAAGAGAGATTAATCTCACAAGATGGCTTAGATTTATCATATTGTCGCAGAAATTAAAATTAAATGATAAGGCAAGATCAATGGATTATTACTTATAAAGGTAAGAATGTCCTGCGATCTTGTCGCATAAAAGTGGCATAATAAGACCTTTAACTAGGAAGGCGAAATAAGACCACAAGAAAAGTTATATTTGCGAAGCATATAACAAATTCTTCGCAGAAATATTTGCGATAATATTACAGATTGATAACAATAGGCAAGTATGGGATTTCTTACAAGAGTAACAAATAAAATACTTCACAAGGAAGATTATGAGGGGCAAATATGGGGATTATAAAACAACATTTCATTATCTTCCTTGAGAAGAATCAAAATAATAAAAAAAAAGGAAGATAATCAAGTTTATGAAGATTGGATTCGAAATTAATAAAAATATATAAATCAGAACAGGTGATTGAGTTACAAAGAACTTCAATGTTTCGCAAAAAGAGCAGGAAGAAGAAAGATTCGGAAATTACAATCATTCGCAGAACCAGAAACATTTCGAATACATGATAATTTAAAGAATATTCTTCTCTAATTTCATAATTCTTGTTCACCACTATTATCTTCACCAGCATCATCTTTTTCAGTTTGAGTTTATTCATCACCAGCGATTGTTTCATGAGGAGGATTTTGTTCTTCATGAGGAGGATTTTGTTCTTCTGCTTCATTAAGAGGGTTTCCTTCGTCCTCATGTGGATTTTGTTCGTCTTCAGAAAAATCTTCTCCATTACTTGAATAATTCAGATCTTCATCTATGGGATGAGGAACTTTATTATCATCTATCTCCAAGGGTTTGATCTTCATAGGAGGTAAAGAATGAGAGAATAGAACATTATTTATGAAAACCTTAGCGCCTAAATGAGCTTTGCGGAGGCAATTCTTTTCCCGGTTTCTGATTTCTATATCTTTGAAATATTCAAGATAGTCAAATCTTCTCAATGCCCTGTTGTGAGAGTTGGAAAGCACGGTATTCTTTTTGCGAAGTTTGGCTAACCTCATAGATAGATCATAAATTGAAGCTTGAAGATGCTTCTCAGATTCTGCGAGAGAAAAATTGCATATTAGAGGGAATTTTCGCGAAAAATAAGATGAGAAAATACAATGAAGTAATTAATAGATGAGGCAGTCAAAATGACTACCTTCCTTTTGTGAAGATAAAGTGTGAATTATATTAAAGAAGCAACTCTTCCATTGGTTCATGGCATCACCAAAATTATCCCCAACTTTACCTTTTAAACGAGATTTTATACTTTTTTCACAATTGCGAAGATAAACATTTTCTTCCTTCAGTCGAGTACAATCATCTTTGAGATTGTTGACTTTTACACTTAGAGCTAATCTTCCCTTTATAAGCTTCTCTTGTTCAGCAGCAGATGATTCAGTTTTCTTTCTAAGTTCATCTTTTAGTGTGCGAAGGGATTGCTCTTGGTCCTTACACAACTTTTGAAGATTGTCTAATTGTTGCAAATAAGTCTTTGTTGTATCCACAAAACTATGTTTCTCTTGGGATAAAACTCTGTTTTCATCTGATAAAGATTCCACCCTCAAGTTAATCTGATTTAGCGAATATAAAAGTTGGGTGGCTTCATTACTTAGACGTCTCGTTCATGAATTAGTTGATCTTGTTCATGAATTAGTCGGTTGTTCTCATTCTTAAGATTATTTATCTCGTCAATTGAATATGTATGAAGAACATTCAAATTATCAAATTGATTCTTCCAAGATTTTTTCCCAATGCGGGCCTCATCAGAGATTGTTTCCCACTCAAGTATCTTCATTAATTGGTTATGTTTTGAAGCTAAATATGCATCAACAAATAAATAAAGGAAAATTGAGTACATAAAAATCAAAGATTTACAGAGGCAAAAGCAAAGGCAAGAAAGTTATACCTTTTAGATCATCATTTCTGCTGCGAAGAATTTCACAGTCTAATTCAGAATTATGAAGCTTATGATCGAGAAGTTCACACTCCAAAGTTTTTGCTTGAAGATTCTTCTTCAAAGTTTCAACTTCATATTCTAAGGAAGTTAACGAAGATGAAGAACCGCAAGACCCAAGATGCTTGCTTAGAATCATATAAACATCCTGTCTCGCAGGATCTGAAGAAGATTTCATAGCATCGTTCAAAACTTCAGATAATATTTGAAAAGCAGCTTCAACCCCTGTTGCTATTTCTTGGGAAGAAGGAAGAGAAGTATAGGAAGAAGTTTTGGCGATAGTAAGAATGGAAGAAGGAATTTGATTGGTCGCGATTCACGAGTTTCATTTACTTGCAACATCATCCACCGCAGACTTCCTTAATTGCAGCTTCGTTTACCACAGTTTCATTATTTACGACTTCATTCACCGCAGCCTCATTAACTGTCATGTCATTTTCTATAGTTTCATTCACCGCAGTTTCATTCGTCATGAGATTTATTTCCAACTATCGAGATTCATCCATCGCAGCTTTTTAAAATGTTGGGATTATCGAGAGATAGGAATATTAGTATCAATAACTTTATTAGAAGTCGATGAAGAAGTAATATGGGTATTGAAATTCACGCAAGGAGAAGAAGAAGATTTATCTTGCGATTTAAACAGGTTTTGCAGGTAAAAATTCAAGAATATCCACTTCATCCTAAAGAGCTTTAACTTGACGAGAACGCTTAAGAGGTTTAGGAATATTCTCTTCATTCTGCGAATAATAATGTAGGTAAGAAACAGAGGCAACAATATTGTTATTTCAAAGGAATAGGTGTTTCTTACTACCTTATCATCCTCAGATATTTTCGTCTTCCCAACGCGCCTTTTCTAAGGACCCTTAGGGTTAGGATTTTTGATAGTAATTTTAATTTGAGAAGTGGTGTTACTGAAAAAGATGATAAAATATGGGGATTATGAAGAAAAATGGGCGATAAATATAACATAACGTGAACAAAATAAGATGTAAGATAAGAACATACCTTTGAGTCTCCATTAGAGCAGCAGCAGGAAGAATAACAAGAAAGAAAAAGTTGCAGACGAAAAAGATTTTGAAGAAGAAAGAGAAGGTGAAAAGAAGGAAATAGTCTCGAGTGGAACATCTATTTATAGATGAAGGATGGGTAACCGGGTTAATCGGTAAAGATTGACGCGTGTGTCGTGATAAAAAGCGTAAAGTAGGGAACTTTGTCGGTTAAGAGATAAGGAGTTGCGGCAAATAAAAAAACTTAGATTCTCATGATCTTTATCTTCTTCGCAGAAAAGATATGAGAAGAGGCAAGATGTAGGATCAGAATATTGTCACAACAACATTCTTGCGAAATAAACAACAATACTGCGATACATCGATAATAAACAACTATTCTGCAATACATCAATGATATTCTGCGAAACATCCAAAGATGACTTAAACAATGAAGTAATGACTGAAAACGACAGAAACACGAAGAAAGTGTGACATGTTTGCGATATATCAATAAAACTTGCGAAAGATAAAGGCGGTGCTAACTGCGATTTATCGCAAGAACTCAGATCCGAAATTGAAGGGGATCTTAGCTGTAAATGAGCTGTCATGAGTTGTAATCCACTATGTAAATACCTATATAAAGGAGATGAATAGTTTTAGAGAGGGTAATGAATTTTTGAGTGCTAGGAAAGTTTTTTAGGAGAGAGAATCTTTTATCAAGTATTCTGTGTTCTTGATTTCTGTAATTCCTTAAGATCAAATTAATAAAAAGTGTCTTTAATCTTCAAATTATGTCATAGATATTGGTAAATTCTTGAATAGAGTGTAGTGTGGGAATTCCTGCAACTACAACTGTGATCACCAGTCTTATTGCTACCAAAATCAAACCTAAAAACTGTTATATGTAGAAAATTTGTTAAAATTTTGATTACATCAACGAGGGTAGAATTTGAAGAAGGAGAAGAAGACGAGGATATGAAATCAATCAACAACTCAATTTCCTCTGTCACGAGTGTCTTAAATGACTACACCCTTTTTGTATTACAACGTCCAAGTAGGCATATTTTTCAAATCTCTCTATAATACTCTATTGTTGATGATATATAGTTATCTCATACCACGAGATCTAAGAGAAGCAAGAAATATTTTCTTAAGGAGGACCACTAGTTAGATAGACGTCGACATTGATAAGAAGACACTGACTATATATTACCATACTTCCTACATATATTCACATTTGACAGGTACACATGGTCGGAATGGGACTATTTAACTGGTGCACTTTTATGTGCACCCGTATAACTAGTGTACAAGAAAATATACTGGTTAATTCATATTTTTAGGATTAAGCATAATCGTTAGATTGGGAAGTGAACCCTATTAAATCCAATGTACACTCAAACCGTTGGTTATGGACCGCTTAATCTACACGGCATGATGATAGATGAAATTTTTAATTGCGATAATTAGTAAATCAATAGCACCTCATTATTATATAATCATGACAAAGTTGTGAGTGATGCACTGATGCATTCTAAGGACTTAATAAGTTTGTTTCTTTATACGTGACGCATATTCAGTAAACAAGGGGCAAGAGCTTTTTTATGTGTTTGGCCCCGGCCCTTAACAGTGAAGATCAAGTCTAATAAGTAATAGATTATTGTTTAGCAGCTAGACATAAGAGGTTGCAGTAGTCAGCAAACATACATGTACCGAAAACACTTTGTTACTTTCAAAATCAAACAAGAAATATTTTGCGTAAAATGATATACTAAATTGTTACTCCTAAGCTAGAAAACTAACTACTTCTAGGACCGATACACGCCAGGTCTTTCACCCCTTACATATTGACCAATATGATTATTAAGAACTGTTAGGAGACATTTTTAGGCAAGTAATGGAGATTAATTGTTCATGTTTAGGTTCTCAACTTGGTGTTCAAATAGTTTTTGCTGTACTCTTAACCGATTAAGAATGAATCATACACGTTAAGACAAAAGATATTAACCATGGGTGCAATATTTTTTAACTCGTAGTGAGGTGAAAAAACATATGATACCTAGTCCGTGCCTGAAAGATAAAACTAATCAGAAGACTCGATGATATCCAATCATATTTAACTTTTTATTTAACCCAATTTTAAGTAACTTAATGCATGTGATTATGTCCATCAGTAATCTCACCATCTATAATCAACTTATTATTGTCTTACGATAAAGTAAATCATGTAACAAATGACTAGCAATGAAAGACATTAAGTTGTAATGTAACAAAGAAATTAAGTTGCAAATGTAACAAAGTCTACCTAACCTGAAAAGGCGAGGGTACCCAAATATACCTCAAGCTAAAACTTTTTCTTTCTATAAGTCCTTTCACCGAAAGTGATTTTCTATGGACTGAGTCGAGATAATACAACTAATCCGTTCACACTTCATGTGATCGTCTATCGATACGAGATCGAGATAATACAACAACGAAGTATGTTTACTTGATACAAAGGTTCGGACTTAACCAAACACAATAGGATTCACGTATCAAGTAAATAGGAATTAACGTTTGTGCAATTTACTTTAATTATAATAAAACAATTATAATGCGGAAATATAAAGTAAATGACACAGTAAGATTTAGTTAATGAGGAAACTGCAAATGCAGAAAACCCCGGGACCTTGTCCAGAATTGAATACTCTTAGGATTAAGCCGTTATACAAAATAAACCAACTTCGTATAGTTGAAACCAAGCAACTAAACCTATAGTTCACCTAGTTCCATCTGTATTCCCACGCCTCCAACCTGTAAACAAGTCACGTACTTGGACCAATTCCTTTGGTTCGTATTCCTAACACTAAAGGAACAACAAATCTGTTTGGTATCAACTCTCTTCAACCAAGTGATATGAGTTGAACAAAGGCTCTTTTGTTTATCTTAACATAAACTCCTTTGCCAGGTTCCAAGATCTATCTTATGTTCAATCACCAAAAGGTAATCGTTAAGATTAAGCCAACAACACTCTTAATCCAACGAATTGTGTTGATGCTGATCTTCTCAATTAATCAATCCAATCTACTACAAGGATAAACCGATTATTAATTGGATCCTCTTTTAACAAAACAAGTATTGTGCACCCCAAAGATTATAAAAACAAGTCAGAAATCTTTTATCTCTTCTTTATCTTCAAATCTTCTTAGATCTTCAATAAACACCTGCATACAACTACTTGAATCTCTTGTAATCAATCACATACAGAACAGAGTCTGTTAACAATGGATTATCACAAGAGCGTCTTTAGATCTAACAACAGTCTAAAGATCCATGTCAAAACTTGAATTAGTTTGAGTGAATCTTATATCAGAAGAGAAGATTCTCAAGCATATAAATACTAGGTGCAATCAAAGTTCAACCACCGTTAGTCAATCAAATCAATATGAAAACTAAAGATAAACCGCAATTATCTAGTTTCCCACCAATGGTACACACCAGAGATTCTCAATCCCAAAGAATACTTTAAACTGAGCGGTCGTAAGATATTTCACCTAATTATATTACTCTCCTCTCCGATAGGCGGCTTCACCAGTAACAGTACAACAGAGGAAGTTTACTGTCATGAAGGATTAGTTTGCTAGAAATGCAAACTCAAAGTATTTATAGACAAGGAAGTTTGGGCACCAAGGAATTTCCAAAACCGAAAATATTCTCAAGATATTTTTCCATATTAACCCAAATTCAGTTTTCATAATTCTTATGAATGCACTGTCCAAAATAATAATCGAAATCTCCTTGGAAAATCTTTAACTGGCAAATGCACATTATTAATTCTTATTTTCCATATATAATTAAAAACCTTAATTAAAAGATTCTTAACTTATTTAAATTCGATCTTGGGATTTGCTTCCTTCTTAGATGTTAAGGAATATCTTTGAACAATAAAAGAATACACGTTAATGCACGTGTTCAAAGTGTGTCGACATCTTTCTCTTGCAAGTCCTTTTTCATACTTACTCACTTGAAACCGATTTACCACACTTCCAAACAAGTTTAGAATTGGTTCATCTGACTTTCAAGAACTATGTGATTTATCAAGTAACACTCAATCACAAACCATGGGTATAACGGTTCTACCAAAAAAAGTTTCGGTTCTACCTCCATGTGAGTACTGTGCATAGTCACACTAGCTTACAAAAATTCGGCTGACTAGGTACTATGATCGGTTCCCCACATATATTTGGTATCTAACTTGTATGCACTGCACATGTCCATAGGATCGGTTCCCCCTTGCCTAAAAACGTGTTGCACATGTTCATAGGATCGGTTCCCCTTTCTTCTATAAACCTTGCTGCACCTCATACAAGGATCGGTTCTCCTTGTGATGTACTACACCTCTTACTAGCATCGGTTCCCCTCTCCCAAATTTGGTCAGACTCTCACAAACCCGATTATACCCCAGGTGATTACTTAAGATCGGTTTCACTAATAAAAGTCATACCAATACATAAGTCAGGCCTCATGTGAATAGTTTTACCAAGAACACAAAAAAGTCATGAACGGTTATACTAATCACACATATTGGTCGTTAATAAGATTTGCAATGAAGAACATCCCCAATAACGCCTGGCGATTTCCTTTTCGGTTCACAACACATATCATGAATTTACTTCCTTAAAACACATGTAAAAACATTGTTTCCTAGGATGAAATCCTTACCTCATACCCATACATAATCACAATAGCATTCATACGATTATGTCGATGTCTTATATACAAATTTTAATGGTTAAGAAAGTAACTTCATATTGTATTCCTTAATACTATGTCTATCTAGAGTGTTCATGCTTCACAGTTTTATGTTTTCAATATGCATGACTTGAAAGATACGTTAGGGAATAAAACAGTTCAACTCAAATATCACTAACCTAAAGTGGAAGGATGATTTTATGGATGTAGCTCCGTACTTCTTCACTTCTTCAAGTCTTCGCAATACTTATAATGTCTCACCCTAATACTTTCAAGCTAACTTATACAAAGTTGACTCTAGTGCATTTAAATCAAGCGACTCTTAAATGAGTTTTGGTTCACTAAAATATGACAACCAAACTTGACATACCAACACTTGGTGGGTTCAACCGAGCTATTCTCTAACATAACCGATTTTTTAGTTACTAACTGATTCCTTCAAGAATTCATACTAAAAAAAATTGAAACATTTTATGCATCACATGCTTAGATTATCATATACAATATTCATTCTTTGATAGTCATATGGATGTGAAACTCACTTGAATGATCATTGCGACGGAAAAGAATATCATCATCCTTCTCCAATTTTTCAACCACATCTTCATTTGAAAATTAAGGAATAAAAACAACTCTTTTGAAAATTAAAAATTAAAGAAGATCAACCTTGACTACAACCAGGGGAACAAAATGGTTAATAAGAGAGGGTAAAAAGAACCAAGGAGATTAAACTTAGATAAAAAGTGTCAAGGTAGAGAAGTAGGATACACAAATCCATAAGCACTACTAAGGTAATGTCTAGCCAACACCTCATAAAATTTATCTGTCAAAAGACATAAAATCAACGAATGATTTTATGCAATCACAAAGTTGCAGATTGTGAGAACCTCACTAATCATAAACCAAATTAATTTGTGTGTGTGTGTGTGGGGGGGGGGGGGATTTAAAACTACTGTACGAATGATATTTCTGCAATCACAAAGTTGCAGATTGTGAGAACCTCACTAATCCTAAACCAAATTAATTTGGGTGTGTGTGGGGGGGAGGGGGGGGGGGGGGGATCTAAAACTACTTAAATTTCATTCTATAACCATAAGATAAATGAGAAAAAATCAAACTAAATCAATTTCATTCTATAACCATAAGACAAATGAGAAACAAATAAAAATAAATTTTGTGTATGTCTAGTATCAGAACCTTGTTAGGTGCTTTCAATGCTGAATCAAGCATAATAATAATCCAACCAGGATATTTCTATGATTTTACCCCAACTATATCTCTTGTAACAAAATCTTTCTTTTTAATAAATCAAATAAATTATCTCAATGAAAATAATACAGATCCATGAAACTTGAACAATAAACGCATAATTTAAGAAACATGCCCTAAAATTAATTTCTAAAAAAACAACATTATTTGTACCCAAAATTACTTTTAGGCACTAAACACGATGATTTGATGATGATTATGTGAATTATTAGGACTATAAAGAGAAGCAAAGGAGAATAAAGGAGACAAATATTTAACGCGTGGTTCGGAAAGTGTTGCCTACATCCACGGAGGAACAGAGAAATATTATTATTGATTAAGGATTACAATAGTTTTCTCCGGGTTAGCTAATCTAAAATTCCATATCTTCTTATGGTTCAGGATACATGTATATATAGAGTGTATGTAACCCTAATTCTGATACAAACATCATGTGCAAGCAACTTGGGCAATAAGACTGAAAACTTTTGGAATCTTCTTTCATGGGCTAGACATAATGGGCTTTACTAACATGCCACCATCAATTTATTGACAGTAGAAACATCCCCCCTCTTAACCTCCAACTTGTTAGGGGTTAAGAAGTTTTTTTTTCCTTTCGTGTCGATAGTTGATGATGTAACTCTCCCCCAACCGTGAGTAGACATATTGCAGATGCCCCCAACTGTGATTATATGCAATGAAATTTTCTCACGTGCTAGGAGAGACTTGTTGCCATGTGGTGGTCTTATAATGATCGATATCTAGTAGAGACTTGATGAGAATGTAGTGTGCTTGCGGATGGGTCAAGGCTTTTTGCACGCAACGTAACAAGGCTGAAGCGCTCGCTGCTCGGGAAGGATGGATGTTGCTTGTGTTGAGTAAGAGTCTTTAAACCAATATAGGGCATTGGACTCGTGATCGAGACGAGACTTTGTGCGAACCAACATCGGGCATTGGGCTCGTGGTCGAGACGAGACTTCATACTTGCCAAGGTGCAAGTCTTTCATACTCGTATGCAAGACGAGATTCTATACTTGCGATAAGAACAAGACTCATGTGCTCACGTGCAAGGTGAGGCTTTAGGTGCTTACAATGTGATATAAGGATAAATATTGAAGGGTCCATGCAATCCCCATCTCGAACTCGATTATGTCGCTATCCACGAACCTGGAACTCGATCATGTCGCTATCCATGAACCTCGAACTCGGTCATGTTGCTGCCCCAAGTGAATATAAAAGTTTATTTAACACATGAATTTCTTCTTCCATGTTGCAGGAGATCAAAATACGATTCCAACGAGCTAAAAATCACTTAATTTGGACATAAAACAAATAAATTATTGACGAAACAAGATTTGAACGAAGCGCGCATGCTGTTGCACACATGACAGTGCTGACTGGATCAAATGATTGATGTGGCACTGCTGAATTGGACCGTATTGTTGACGTTACATCCGAACTGCACTGACGTGGAAGTTTATTGGAAGCTGATGCGGAGGAATAGTCGGCACTGAAGAGTCTCTGACTAGTAGTTGCTGATGTGTCAGGTCATGCTAACTGGACCATGTATGATGATATGGCAGTGGCTGACATGACCAAATTGCAGACGTGGCATGCTGATGGGGCCATGGCATATGTCATCGCTGACATGGCCGAAGCTGACTGTACCTTTTAAACCTAATATGCCGGTTGCTGATTGGTTCCTAGGTCTGACGTGGCAACTGGAAGCGACACGTGTTACTTCCTGATTAGTTGGACCTGGTTGAACCGGATCATAGATTTGACGGATGAGATTGGCTAACTCTGAAGGTGTACGTGAGGCTGGATGAAACAAAGTCTTTGGCAACGGTTGCTGCAATCTTTATCGCCACGCTTTCTTCAACTGTTTAGCAACAATTTCTTCATCTTCGTAATGGTTTCTTCAACTATTTCGCAACAGTTTCTTCAACCTTCGTAACGGTTTCTTCAACCTACGTAACGGTTTCTTCAACTGTTCTGTAACAATTTTTTCTGAACCCTAATTTATTTTTTTATTTTTTTTTGCATGGAATTCTTGTGATTTCTTCCACACCTTTCTCAATGACAAAACATGATCGGTTTTACATGAATTCCCCTTAGTCGATGCCAATGTTTGTGCCCAAAATTACTTTTAGGCACGAAACACGATGATTTGATGATGATTATGTGAATCAGGGCCTAGTTAGCAATTCGGGATACATGAAACGTACGGAACGGGAAACGTACGAGTATTATACGAATTCGTAAAAGTCAAATTCGGTCAAAAATCCGGTCAACGATTCGTGATTCGGCAGTAGTTCGGAACGGCATACGTACGTGTACCATACTTTATGCAAATGTGAGTTCGGCACTGAAAATTCGGCACATATTTAATAATAGAAAAATGAATTTAAATATATATTGAAGGAGGTTAATAAGATTGACGATTAAATTGTTATAAATATATTATATATGGTCTATAAGACAATAAAATATGCAGTAGCTTGGTGGATTGGCCCCCTTCTCAAGAGTCAGAAGTCACGGGTTCGAATATCCCAAAATAACTTTGTAAAAACTCTCAACTAGGACGTGAATGTTAATGGGCTTAGGATAATTTGGGCCGAGTACTGTGCAATGATTGATGCGTTGTCGTATGCGTCAAATATAATTTCACTTTCTTACTTCACTAAAATAAATGTAGTATGCAATAAGAGAGAGTTCGTATCCACAGGGAGGTTTTTGTTGTTATGCAAATTTTCAGTTTCTTAGTAACCAATGGGGAATGTTGTTTTATCTAAGAAAAAATAAATAAATTGAAAGCAATAAAGTATTAAAAATAATCAATAAGGAGAAGATATTGGTCACGGGATAGTTTCATTCACAAACTCGAATTATCAACAATGACTAGAATTGAAATTTTAATCTCTCATTTACTAAAAGTCCTAGAATATCTTATCGCAAGAGTATTCCGCTAATTCCCTGATTTCATCACAGCCACATTAAAAGATGCAAATGTGAATTCTTCTAGAAAGCAACCTAAAGTGTAAAAGCACAATTAGATTTAACTCTTAAAAGCAATAAGTTTTTACGGAATAAGACTAATCAAGGCAATCAAAATGTGTAAAAGCACTAATTCAATTTAACCCAAGTTATGATTCATATGTGACTAGTAGGATATATCACTACAAGCACTACCCACATTTATGCTACTTAAAATCAGGGATGAACAACGTTTTCGTATTGAAAACCCTAATATAGCTCTAGATATGAAAGCAAATCGGATTGATTCCGGACTCAACCAAATAAACAATCAAATCATACAACACTATGAACCATGAATCAAAAGCAATAAAGTATTGAGACAAAACTATATCATTGAATCAAATCTTATTTGTGAAATCCACTTATTATCCCATAACCAATATTAAGAATTTAGCTACTCATGGTTTTTGAACTCAACATAATTATTATTAAAAATAAAATGAAGAACATAAAAATAAATGGAAGCAAACCCTAGTAGAATCGCTCCTCTGCTCCAAAAACCCAGTAGAAAAATATATAATATCTGATCCCTTAAAGAATAGAAAATCTTTCTTTTTATAGCCTTCCCACTTTCCAAAATTAGGTATTCAAAGTCCATCACCAAAAAGTCCACCAAGCCCATGAACCAAGTGTGAGAAACCCATGTGAGAAATGTGCCAAAAATCTGATTGCCGGAAAACTGGTGCACCAGCCGGAATCCGGCGCCGGAAAATATTTCAGGTGACCGGAAAAGTCCACCGGGTCACCTGTGAATGAGTCAGCTCCAGAAATCAATGGGTCGACTCGGTCAAACACCGAGTCGGGACCCGAGTTGCTACGTCATCTTGCACGGCCTGAACTGTGTTGCACAACCATTGTTTCAGCGATCTGGTCCAGCCATGATGGCTATGCACTGCTTGCTAGTCTTGAACCATCTAAAATCCTTCCTTTCACTTTAGCTCTTGCAACCATAGCTTTGTCATTCCTTCCCTGTAATGCATTGTACTTCCACCATCTGAAGTTCACCTCAAATGGCATCAAATTCTCATCCATGTCATAATCAACAACCTTGTGAACCCAACATACTTCTAAGCTCATAACATATCCATTTGCATCATCTGTACCTTAACGCCAACCCTTTTGTAGCTCCCAGTTCCTACACAGATTCAGACTCAATGCAGCATCAACACCAATCGACATTGCTAAAACTACAGACCCATATTTGAGCTTTCCTGCACCACAGCTGCTTCACATCAGTGCAACTTCATGTCAAGCTACAGCTAACTCATGCAATAAGTTCTAAACTGCAGCTCCAGATCATCTCCCTTGCTTCCTCAAACACCTGCAATGCTCCCAACATTCATTCTGTAGCTTTAATCCAACCAAACTGGCAGAACAACTCCATTTTACTTCTCTGTAGCTCATAACCACCAATGCTTTCAGCCATATCTGCCATACAACTAATGCTTCTCTTCCAATTTCATATCACTACCAACAACAGCTACATCATTGCTAGCATAATTGCACTTGTCATTCATTCTTTCCACCTGTAAAATTCAAACAAAATTCTGACCCCAACCAATTCATCACGACAATGACTTCTTCTCATCACCACAGAATCCTCATTAATGTAACCCATCTCTGTGTACAACTCCATTTTATCTTGTTGCCTTCCCTGTCTTGGTGAAATTAACCATTCACAGCTCCATTTCAATAGCGACCACCACCAACCAGATTCGAGTTTTCAGCCCAGAATCACCATAAGCAGCACCACCTGCTGTTCAATCAAAAAGTATTCAGCTCCTCAAATTAACCGACTGCTGCACCTGACCTGCTAATTCTTTACAGCATTTCCTTCTTGACCACCTGCAGATTCATTGCCTTGTATCATTCACAAGCCAACACCTGTATTGCACAAAGCAGCACCAATTCATTCTTCCACTGAGTTTGATCTGAGCCCAATCACACATTTGAATCCCAGCTTTCATCACCAGAATCAAACCAACTAGCATCCATTCCTAGCTGACCTAACACAGAACCAAATTGCATTTTTCAGTCCACCTTCTCATACCACAGCCTGTAGCTTTCTTGAGCTCAACAAACCCATCTTCTCCCTGAGTTCATCAACCAGTTGCAGTTATCCATCTGAAACTTAATTCAACAAGACACCATTTCAGTTGCTCAAATGCCTTCATTCCAGTTCTATCATCTCCATAACAAAGTCAAGACCCATCTCTCCAATTTCTTGTTCTTCGATTGGGGATTCAAATTGCAACCCTGATTTCAATTCTTAAGTCAAACCCTAACCTCCAACTCATCACAGACTCTTCTTGAGTTCTTAGTAGCAAACATCAAACCCCTGTTTAACTTATCACAAATTCTGTAAATTCTCAATCTTCTCCATCTACCTGATTGTTGAACTTCACAGATCCCCTTTTCTTCCCTGAGTTTATTCACTACCAACTGATGAGTACCCAAATTCTTAATCTTTGAATTGATTTCAGCCTCTTCTCCACTTACTGTTTGCGTCTAATCAACCCCAGTTCCACCATGGCAGCATCAATTTCATCTCTGAATCTAGATTTCTCGATCGAGTCGCCACACTTACTTCACTTTTCTCTGAAATTTAGATGGAAATGATTGAGCAATGATTTCTCTCAGTTCTAACTTTTAGGGTCTTGTGTAGGAATTAAGGTTGGATATATCCACCCAGGTGACAAGGATAAGGGGTACTAGATCACACATTGCTTGTCGGTTTCAGGGAACCGACCGCCTAATCACTTCTTTGCTCAATTGTCAGTTTTGGCAAACCGACGGTTCATTCTTCACCTCCTCGTGCGCACGTTAGCCCAGCTGGCTCCAATTATCACTCGCCTGTGAGTTGGCTTTTTGCATTTTACGCTCCAAATGAATGGTTTCTCTTTCTTTCGTTCCAAATGGCTCGATTGCACCTAATCAACTCAAATTCACACATAAGATACATAATTTACATGATAACTCGCAAAGAAAGCATAAATACTAGATATAAAATTAGGTGTTTATCACACATATCAAATTCCCCCACACTTAGACTTTGCTAGTCCTCGAGCAAATCAAACAAAATAATTCTAAAACAAATACATACAACTCCGTCTCGTTGAGGCTACGGTCACTTTAAGCATAAATAACAAGCCTTTGAACCCCTAGGTGTCCCTAGTGGACGAGTTTTAGTCTCGTGAAGGTTTACAAGAGGTCTTCCTACAAAAACTATATTTCCAACTCCGTCTATTTGTGACAAATCAATGAACGAATCCAAAATGACTACAGGAGGAGGTACCTTGCAAATTCAGTTCATATATTAGTAAATAAAGCTTTAATTAGATAGTCGAACAAGCCACAATACTCGGAAACTAACTAACCACAATCACAATGAAAAGATTAAGAAGATGAATATAGATGTAGATATTGGCGAATGTTCACAAGTGATCGATGTTTCCCATATCTGTCTGAAGGTCACCGCCAAGATGAACCTATGCAACCTATTGGATTGAGCTACTGGTCAATTCTAGAGTTAACACACTAGAATATACAAGGGAACCAGTGGTCAACAAACTTATTTCTACATCAACTCACTGGCATATACAAGGGAACCAGGGGTGACTTTATTCAACACAATGATCATATTTATTTTCTTTTTCTTTTCTTTTTCACTTTTTATATTTTTATTTTTTTTGAGACAGCATGATTAGATCTTTTGGATCAAAGCGCATGCTTCTTGTCAGCAAGTACGTGATAGTTTCCTTGGATCCTGCATTCCACGCTTGTTTAGGCGACGGATACGGGGACTACGTTTCACACATACTGCTATTCCCAAGTGTCATTTTATTCCGTTTGGTCTAATTGGTCGGTCTTTTTTTTTTTTTTTTTTTTAGAAACTCAATCACTCTAATCATCCTAGCAGTAATAACAACTCGATTTTTAGTGACCCACCAAAGCACTTAGAGAACAATAGATAAAAATGGAAAAAACAAAAAATAGAATGTGATATGGTGATATTCCGAGATATGGTAACAACTATCATGGTATTTATGATTTCTGAGCTATGTTCGTCCCTTTTAGTTAATCGGTTCCTCAACTCCTGCAATCAAAATGGTTCCATCCACTAATGGTGTCATCCTAAAGGCACAAGTTTCTAGATTTCGGAGTTCAAAAAGCACAAAAAAATAAAAAAAATCGGAGTTTCTGATTATTATTTTTTTTATGGCAAAAAACTACTAAACACATAAAACAAACTATACAAACATATAAATGCTCCCCCACACTTAAACTTTACATTGTCCTCAATGTAAAATTGAATCGTCCAAAGAAAGTTCAAGGTGGGAAATTCCGCAATAGATATGCAAAAACAAAGAAAATAAAGATAAAAGCAAATGCTTAAAAATAAAAAGATAAAGGTAAAGATACAAAACCGGTGGGTTGCCTCCCACTAAGCGCTTGGTTTAAAGGCGTCATCCCGACTATCTCCTTGCTTTCTATGACTCCTCCAGAGGGAGTGCATCCACAAAATTCGCTCCTTCCACCACTTCGGAAGTGAAATTCTCGTAATATGGTTTCAACCGGTGACCATTAACTTTAAGTTCCTTGCATGTAGCTATGCTACGAATTTCTACTGCACCATGAGAAAACACATTAGTAACAATGAAAGGTCCGATCCATCGTGACCTTAATTTACCCGAAAATAAATGCAAGCGAGTATTAAACAAAAGCACTTTCTGCCCAACACAAAATTGTTTTCTAGAAATCATAGTATCATGAAAGGCCTTCGTTTTCTCCTTATAAATGCGAGAGCTTTCAAATGCATCATTGCGAAGCTCCTCTAGCTCTTGGAGTTGTAACTTCCTTTGATTTCCAGCCCCATCCATCTCCATATTGCATTGCTTTATCGCCCAAAACGCCTTATGTTCAATCTCCACGGGTAAGTGACAAGGTTTACCATACACAAGCCTAAAGGGAGACATCCCAATAGGTGTCTTGTATGCGGTCCTATACGCCCACAAAGCATCATTAAGTCGCAAGCTCCAATCTTTCCTTGTTGGATTCACCGTCTTTTCAAGAATGGATTTCACCTCTCGGTTAGAAACCTCGGCTTGTCCATTTGTTTGAGGATGATAAGGTGTTGCAACCTTATGTGACACATTGTACTTCTTCAACAAGCTTTGCAAAGTCTTGTTGTTGAAGTGAGAACCCCCATCGCTAATTATGGCTTTCGGAATTCCAAACCTTGCAAAAATGTTAGCTTGCACAAAATCTGAAACAACCTTGGAATCATTAGTAGTGGTGGCCTTAGCTTCCACCCATTTAGAGACATAATCAACAGCAAGTAAGATGTAATAATTCCCATGTGAGTTGACAAAAGGACCCATAAAATCAATACCCCATACATCAAAAACTTCAATAAATTGAATAAAGATTTGTGGCATTTGATTTCGGGCACCTAGATTGCCTGTTCTTTGGCACCTATCACAAGTTGTGAAAAATATATGTGCATCCTTAAACAAGGTTGTCCAAAACAAACCGCTTTCAAGTACCTTGTGAGCTATTCTCTTACTTCCAAAGTGTCCTCCGCAAGCATAGGAGTGACAAAATGACAAGATAGAATTAAACTCGGATTCGGGAACGCACCTTCTCATTACTTGGTCGCTGCCATGTTTCCATAAGTATGGATCATCCCATATGTATTGGTTTCCTAACCTATTTAGTTTGTCCCTCTCAGCACGAGACAAGTTCTTTGGGATTTGTTTAGTTACCAAGTAGTTCACAATGTCCGCATACCATGGTTCTCCACATGCAATTGAGAAGAGTTGCTCATCCGGGAAACTTTCACGCAATGGGATAGCTTCCTTGTCCACCGAAAGACGGCTCAAATGATCCGCAACGGTGTTCTCAATTCCTTTCTTATCTTTGATTTCAATATCAAACTCTTGCAAGAGTAAAATCCAGCGTATGAGCCTCGGTTTCGCTTCTTTCTTCATTAACAAGTACCTAAGAGCTGCATGATCAGAATAAACAACAACTTTTGTACCAATTAGATAAGAGCGAAATTTCTCCAATGCAAATACAATAGCTAAAAACTCCTTTTCAGTGGTTGTGTAGTTTTGTTGGGCCTCATTTAACGTTCTAGAAGCATAATAAATGGCATGAGGTATCTTCCCCACACGCTGCCCAAGCACCGCACCAACCGCGTAGTCACTAGCATCACACATTAGCTCAAAAGGCTTGCTCCAATCCGGTGGTTTAATGATAGGGGCTGAAATCAAAAGTTCTTTCAAACGATTGAATGCCGCCATACACTTCTCATCAAAGTTAAAAACCACATCTTTTTGCAATAAGTTGCAAAGTGGTGATGCTATCTTGGAAAAATCCTTGATAAATCTACGATAGAAACCTGCATGACCAAGAAAAGAACGTATCTCCCTCACCGTAGTGGGAGGGGTTAGAGCACGAATAAGGTCTATCTTAGATTTGTCAACTTCCAAGACCTTAGAAGATATAATATGGCCTAAAACTATGGCATGAGTTACCATGAAATGGCACTTCTCCCAATTAAGCACAAGGTTTGTTTCAACACATTGTTCAAGGATTAAAGACAAGTTGTTCAAGCAAAGATCGAATGAATCACCAAAGACACTAAAGTCATCCATAAACACTTCAATGATGTTTTCAACATATTCGGAAAAGATACTTACCATACACCTTTGAAAGGTAGCTGGAGCATCGCATAAGCCAAAAGGCATCCTTCTATAAGCAAAAGTGCCGAAAGGACAAGTGAAAGTGGTTTTCTCTTGGTCCTCCGGTGCTATCACAATCTGATTGTAACCTGAATAACCATTAAGGAAACAATAATAAGCATGTCCAGCTAAACGTTCAAGCATTTGATCAATAAAGGGTAAAGGAAAATGATCCTTCCTAGTAGTATCATTCAACTTCCTATAATCAATACAAACCCTCCAACTGGTTTGCACATGAGTTGGGATAAGTTCGTTTTCATCATTCTCTACCACCGTTACTCCTGATTTCTTTGGTACAACTTGTACCGGGCTCACCCACTTGCTATCGGATATGGGGTAGATAACACCCACTTCCAAAATCTTGAGTATCTCCTTTTTCACAACTTCCATCATAGGAGGGTTCAAACGACATTGCGCTTCCCTTTTAGGCTTTGCATCGTCCTCCAAACGAATCTTATGCATACAAACGGCAGGGCTTATACCCTTGATATCAGCGATTGTCCATCCTATGGCCGTCTTGTGCTTCCTTAGCACCCTTAGAAGTTTTTGCTCCTGTAATTTACTAAGCTCGTTAGAAACAATCACAGGTAACTCTTCATTGTCACCCAAGTACAAGTACTTTAAGTGACTTGGAAGAGGTTTCAATTCCAACTTTGGAGATTTAACAATAGAAGGTAAAAGCTTTTCATCATTGCATGGTAAAGAAATAAAAGAGATATTATGAGTTTCCGGACATCCTTGTAGTGAGTTGAGATCACCAAGGGCTTCCTTAACTTCGTTACCACACTCTATCCCATCATCCATAGATGTAGTTAAAACAGTTTCCAAAGCATCATCACCATTAAATCAAACACTTTTTGCGCCAATGCATCCATAACATCAACGGAGAAACAAGAGTGGACATCACTAGGATATCTCATCGTTTCGAAAATGTTGAAACATATTATTTCTCCGTCAAACTCCATAGTCAATGTTCCCTTATCCACATCAATAATGGTTTTAGCCGTTTTCATGAAAGGACGCCCAAGTAGCAATGGAAGAGACGAGTCCGGTGCACCTTCATCCATCTCTAACACACAAAAGTCAGCAGGGAATACAAGTTGATTAACCTGCACAAGAACATCCTCAACAATACCCATTGGGTATACATTAGAGCGGTCGGCTAATCGCAACACAATTTCAGCCTTTTTCAAAGGACCTAGATTAAGTGAATTATACATGGATGCCGACATAACATTAACGGATGCACCTAAGTCTAACATTGCTTTGTCAAAATTTGTGTTACCAATTGTGACGGGAATGTCAAAGCTACCGGGATCCTTGCATTTCAGTGGGAGTTTGTGTTGTAAGATTTCCGAAGCATTCTCCCCCACACTTAGCACTTCATTACCTTTAAGCCTTTGCTTGTTGGTACACAAGTCCTTCAACACTTTCGCATACTTGGGGACTTGCTTGATAGCATCAATGAGTGGTATATTCACATGAATCTTCTTGAGAACGTCTAAAATCTCCTTTTCTAGTTCCGCCTTCTTAGAACTTGCAAATCTGCGAGGAAAAGGCATAGGAGGAACATAAGTAGGAATAGGAGTTTTAGAGTTAGGAGTTGGTACCTCGGGTGTTTGGGGAATTTAATCCCTCTTTTCCTCCAAAACCGGCTCCATTGGAGCTTCTTCCTCACCCAAATCAGCAACTTTGGGTTGCTCAAGTTGTGTACCACTTCTCAACGTAATAGCATTAACACCCTCCTTTGGGTTGATAGGTTGAGAAGGGAGTCTCCCACTATTTTGAGCTTTCAACTTATTGATATCAATTTCCATAGAGCCCACTTAAGTCTGCAAATCCTTAATTGCACTTTTGGTTTCTTGTTGGCTCTCCTTGAACATGGTAGAAATACCTTGCATCATTGTTTGTAACTTTGCATCAATATCGGAACCTTGGTTTTGCACCGGTTGTTGTTGTTGTTGTTGCTGAAATTGTTGCTGTTGAGGTTGGAATTGTTGTTGATGTTGCTGGAATTGTTGATGTTGCGGTTGAAATTGTTGTTGTTGCGGTTGGAATCCACTTGGACGGTTAAAAGAAGGTTGTTGAGCCGCTCCTTGCTTGTTGGCATAGCTGAAATTTGGATGATCTCTCCATCCCGGATTATAGGTGTTGGAATAGGGATCATACCTTCTTGGTTGGTTTGAAAAAACCGCATTAGCTTGCTCCAACTCTTCACCATATGAAGGTAATATAACCAAATGGCCATCTTTTGCATCATGTGCTCCATATTGTCCATCCTTTGATCACGGTGTGATGATGATGAATCACTAACTTCATGCACTTGCCTCACCATTGGCTCACCTCTTGTGTAGAATTGTTGCGAGTTTGCATCCATGCTTTCAATCAAATCGGTAGCTTGGGCCACCGTCTTGTTCACTAGTGCACCACCACCCGCAGTGTCAAGAAGATATCTATCACTTGATTGAAGACCTTCGTAGAAAGTTTGGATTATCATAGCATCGCTGAATTGATGGTGAGGATAGCTTGCCACCAATCTCTTGTATCGCTCCCAACATTCATACAAAGACTCTCCCGCATGTTGCTTTATTCCACAAATCTCTTTGCGAATTTGAGTGGCCTTCGACGCAGGAAAATACCTCTCTAGAAATATTTTCTTCAACCCGTTCCATGTAGTGACACTTCCGGCAGGCAAACAATACAACCAATCCTTAGCGCTGTCCACCATAGAAAATGGAAAAACTTTCATCATTGCACCATCGACATCGGTCTTCGCTGGAAGCATAGCCTTGAAAATTGTATAGAACTCCATGAGATGCTTATTTGGATCTTCATTCGCCATACCATGAAACTTTGGCAACTCTCTAAGCAACCCCGGCTTGATCTCGAATGTTGAGTTGGTTTGAATACACCATCGTTGTGCATCAAGCCTATGAGACGCCAAATCCTTGAGTGTACGATTTGCGTCTTCCATTGCTTCTTCTTCTTCAACTAGTGGTTCTTCTACAAATGGAACCTCTAGTTCTTCTTCTAGATGTAACTCTTCTTCCACTTCTTGATGAAGAGCTGCGTGTTCTACTTCCAAGACTTGTTCTTCCGTTGTGTCTTGACTTGGTTGGAGTATTGTGCCTCTCCGAGTAGCAATCCCAGCACCTTGGATAGCTCCAATCCTTAGAAGCCAGGATTAGTACCTGAAAAACAATTCTCGCAAACAAGTAAGAAACAAGACAAGAAACGGAAAGCAAATATGCAAGCAGAAAAATGATAAAAAGAAACTAAAAACTTAATAACAAGCCGTTTGCCTCCCCGACAACGGCGCCAAAATTTGATGCGTTGTCGTATGCGTCAAATATAATTTCACTTTCTTACTTCACTAAAATAAATGTAGTATGCAATAAGAGAGAGTTCGTATCCACAGGGAGGTTTTTGTTGTTATGCAAATTTTCAGTTTCTTAGTAACCAAGGGGGAATGTTTTTTTATCTAAGCAAAAATAAATAAATTGAAAGCAATAAATTATTAAAAATAATCAATAAGGAGAAGATATTGGTCACGGGATAGTTTCATTCACAAACTCGAATTATCAACAATGACTAGAATTGAAATTTCAATCTCTCATTTACTAAAAGTCCTAGAATATCTTATCGCAAGAGTATTCCGCTAATTCCCTGATTTCATCACAGCCACATTAAAAGATGCAAATGTGAATTCTTCCTAGAAAGCAACCTAAAGTGTAAAAGCACAATTAGATTTAACTCCCTAAAAGCAATAAGTTTTCTGGAATAAGACTAATCAAGGCAATCAAAATGTGTAAAAGCACTAATTCAATTTAACCCAAGTTATGATTCATATGTGACTAGTAGGATATATCACTACAAGCACTACCCACATTTATGCTACTTAAAATCAGGGATGAACAACGTTTTCGTATTGAAAACCCTAATATAGCTCTAGATATGAAAGCAAATCGGATTGATTCCGGACTCAACCAAATAAACAATCAAATCATACAACACTATGAACCATGAATCATAAGCAATAAAGTATTGAGACAAAACTATATCATTGAATCAAATCTTATTTGTGAAATCCACTTATTATCCCATAACCAATATTAAGAATTTAGCTACTCATGGTTTTTGAACTCAACATAATTATTATTAAAAATAAAATGAAGAACATAAAAATAAATGGAAGCAAACCCTAGTAGAATCGCTCCTCTGCTCCAAAAAACCAGTAGAAAAATATATGATATCTGATCCCTTAAAGAATAAAAACTCTTTATTTTTATAGCCTTCCCACTTTCCAAAATTAGGTATTCAAAGTCCATCACCAAAAAGTCCACCAAGCCCATGAACCAAGTGTGAGAAACCCATGTGAGAAATGTGCCAAAAATATGCTTGCCGGAAAATTGGTGCACTAGCCAGAATCCGGCGCCGGAAAATATTTCAGGTGACCGGCAAAGTCCACCGGGTCACCTGTGAATGAGTCAGCTCCAGAAATCCAATGGGTTGACTCAGTCAAACACTGAGTCAGGGGACTGAGTTGCTACGCCATCTTGCACAGGCCTGAACTGTGTTGCACAACCATTGTTTCAGCAGTACAGTCCAGCCATGATGGCTATGCACACTGCTAGTCTTGCACTATCTAAAAGCCTTCCTTTCACTTTAGCTCTGCAACCATAGCACCTGTCATTCCTTCCCTGTAATGCATTATACTGCCACCATCTGAAGTTCACCTCAAATGGCATCAAATTCTCATCCATTTCATAATCAACAACCTTGTGAACCCAACACACTTCTAAGATCATAACATCTCCATTTGCATCATCTGTAGCTTAACGCCAACCCTTTTGTAGCTCCCAGTTCCAACACAGATTCAGACTCAATGCAGCATCAACACCAACCCACATTGCTAAAACTACAGACCCATCTTTGAGCTTTCCTGCACCACAGCTGCTTCACATCAGTGCAACTTCATGTCAAGATACAGCTAACTCATGCAAAAAGTTCTAAACTGCAGCTCCAGATCATCTCCCTTGCTTCCTCAAACACCTGCAATGCTCCCAACATTCATTCTGTAGCTTTAATCCAACCAAACTGGCAGAACAACTCCATTTTCCTTCTCTGTAGATCATAACCACCAATGCTTTCAGCCATATCTTCCATACAACTAATGCTTCTCTTCCAATTTCATATCACCACCAACAACAGCTACATCATTGCTATCATAATTGCACTTGTCATTCATTCTTTCCACCTGCAAAATTCAAACAAAGTTACATCCCCCAACCAATTCTGTCACAGCCAACAACTTCTTCTCATCACCACAGAATCCTCATTAATGTAACCCAGCTCTGTGTACAACTCCATTCTCTCTTGTTGCCTTCCCTGTCTCGACTGAAATTAACCATTCACAGCTCCATTTCAATAGAAACCACCACCAACCAGTTCAGTTTTCCAGCCCCAGAATCACCATAAGCAGCACCACCTGCTGTTCAATCAAAAAGTATTCAGCTCCTCAAATTAACCGACTGCCGCACCTGACCTGCTAATTCTTTACAGCATTTCCTTCTTGACCACCTGCAGATTCATTGCATTGTATCATTCACAAGCCAACACATGTATTGCACAAAGCAGCACCAATTCATTCTTCCACTGAGTTTGATCTGAGCCCAATCACACATTTGAATCCAAGCTTTCATCACAAGAATCAAACCAACTAGCATCCATTCCTAGCTGACCTAACACATAACCAAATTGCATTTTTTAGTCCACCTTCTCATACCACAGCATGTAGCTTTCTTGAGATCAACAAACCCATCTTCTCCCTGAGTTCATCAACCAGTTGCAGTTCTCCATCTGAAACTTAATTCAACAGCAGCACCATTTCAGTTGCTCAAATGCCTTCATTCCAGTTCTATCATCTCCATAACAAAGTCAAGACCCATCTCTCCAATTTCTTGTTCTTCGATTGGGGATTCAAATTGCAACCCTGATTTTAATTCCTAAGTCAAACCCTAACCTCCAACTCATCACAGACTCTTCTTGAGTTCTTAGTAGCAAACATCAAACCCCTGTTTAACTTATCACAAATTCTGTAACTTCTCAATCTTCTCCATCTACCTGATTGTTGAACTTCACAGATCCCCTTTTCTTCCCTGAGTTTATTCACTACCAACTGATGAGTACCCAAATTCTTAATCTTTGAATTGATTTCAGCCTCTTCTCCACTTACTGTTTGCGTCTAATCAACCCCAGTTCCACCATGGAAGCATCAATTTCATCTACTGAATCTAGATTTCTCGATCGGTCCGCCACACTTACTTCACTTTTCTCTGAAATTTAGATGGAAATGATTGAGCAATGATTTCTCTCAGTTCTAACTTTTAGGGTCTTGTGTAGGAATTGAGGTTGGATATAGCCACCCAGGTGACAAGGATAAGGGGTACTAGATCACACATTGCTTGTCGGTTTCAGGGAACCGACCGCCTAATCACTTCTTTGCTCAATTGTCAGTTTTGGTAAACCGACGATTCATTCTTCACCTCCTCGTTGCGCACGTTAGCCCAGCTGGCTCCAATTATCACTCGCCTGTGAGTTGGCTTTTTGCATTTTACGCTCCAAATGAATGGTTTCTCTTTCTTTCGTTCCAAATGGCTCGATTGCACCTAATCAACTCAAATTCACACATAAGATACATAATTTACATGATAACTCGCAAACAAAGCATAAATACTAGATATAAAATTAGGTGTTTATCACACCTATCAATGATCACGCGAATTAAAAGGCCGTCTACTTCGCGAATGCGAATAATTCGTGCACTATTCACCCACGCCATATTACACGCGTACTTAGTTCGGACTTTCAGTAGTACGCACGAACTATTCGGTCTCGATTAGTACGCAAAAATTCGTGTATCATTCGCGTATGATACAATGAATTACTAACTAGGATCCGGGATATAAAGAGTAGCAAAGAAGAATAGAGGAGACAAAGATTTAACGTGGTTCAGAAAGTGTTTCCTACACTCACGGAGGAACAGAGAAATATTATTATTGATTGAGGATTACAATAGTTTTCTCCGGGTTAGCTAACCTAAAATTCCATATCTTCTTAGGGTTTAGGATACATGTATTTATAAAGTGTATGTAACCCTAATTCTGATACAAATATCATGTGCAATCAACTTGGGCAACAAGACTGGAAACTTCTGGAATCTTGTTTCACGAGCTATACATAATGGGCTTTATTAACATGCCACCATCAATTTATTAACGGTAGAAACATCCCCCCTCCTAACCTCCAACTTTTTGGGGGTTAAAAAGTTTGTTTTTCCTTCCGCGTCGATAGTTGATGACATAAATCGCCCCCAAGCGTGAGTAGATATATTGTAGATGCCCCCAACTGTGATTATATGCAATGAAATTTTCCCACATGCTAGGAGAGACTTGTTGCCACGTGATGGCATTATAATGCTCAAGATCTAGTCGATACTAGGAGAATGTAGTGTGCTTGCGGCTGGGTCAATGCTTTTTGATCGCAACGTAACAAGACCGAAGCGCTCGCTGCTCGGGCAAGCTGGCTGTTAATTGTGTTTAGTACGAGTCTTTAAACCAATATCAGGCATAAGGCTCGTGATCAAGATGAGACTTTGTGTGGACCAACATCGAGCATTGGGCTCGTGGTCGAGACGAGACTTCATACTTTCCAAGGTGCAAGTCTTTCATACTCGTGTGCAAGACGATATTTTATGCTTGCGATAAGAGAAAGACTTATGAGATCAAGTGCAAGGTGAGGCTTTAGGTGCTTACAATATGATGCAAGGCTAAATATCTAAGGGTCCATGCAATCCCCATCTCGAACTAGATCATGTCGCTATCCACGAACCTGGAATTCGATCATGTCGCTATCCATGAACCTCGAACTCGACCATGTTGCTGCCCCAAGTGCATATAAAAGTTTCTTTAACACAGGAATTTATGCTTCCATGTTGTAGGGGATCGAAAGACGATTCCAACGAGCCAAAAATCACTCAATTTGGACTTAAAACAAAGATGTTATTGACGAAACAAGATTTGAACGAAGCGCACATGTTATTGCACACATGGCAGTGCTAACTGGACCAAAAGATTGATGTGGCACTGCTGACTTGGACCGTATTGTTGATGTTACATCCGAAATGCGATGATGTGGTGGTTGATTCGAAGCTGATGTGGCGGAACAGTCAGTACTGAAGAGTCTCTGACTGATAGTTGCTGATGTGTCCGGTCGTGCTGACTGGACCGCGTCTAATGATGTGGCAGTGGCTGACATGACCAAATTGCAGACGTGGTATGCTGATAGAGCAAGAGCGATGCTGATGTGGCATATGCCATCACTTACATGGCCGAAGCTGACTGTACCTTTTAAACCTGATGTGCCGGTCGCTGTTTGGTTCCTGGGTCTGACGTGGCAACTGGCAGTGACACGTGTTACTTCTTGATTAGTTGGACCTGGTTGAACCGAATCATAGATCTGACGGTTGAGATTGGCTAGATCTGAATGTGTACGTGAGGCTGGATAAAACAAAGCCTTTGGCAACGGTTGCTGCAATCTTTATCGCCATGCTTTTTTCAACTGTTTAGCAACAATTTCTTCATCTTTGTAACTGTTTCTTCAACCTTCGAAACGGTTTCTTCATCTTTGTAACAATTTCTTCAACCTACGTAACGGTTTCTTCAACTGTTCTGTAATGGTTTTTCTTAACCCTAATTTTTTATTTTATTTTTGATGATTTTTTCATGGAATTCATGTGATTTCTTCCGCACATTTCTCAATGACAAAACACGATCGTTTTACACGAATTCCCCTTAGTCGGCGCCAATGTTTGTACCCAAAATTACTTTTAGGAACTAAACACGATGATTTGATGATGATTATGTGAATCAGGACTATAAAGAGAAACAAATAAGAATATAGGAGACAAAGATTTAACGTGGTTCGGCAAGTGTTGCCTACATCCACTGAGGAACAGAGAAATATTATTATTGATTGAGGATTACAACAGTTTTCTCTGGGTTAGCTAACCTAAAATTCCATATCTTCTTAGGGTTTAGGATACATGTATTTATAGAGTGTATGTAACCCTAATTCTGATACAAACTTCATGTGCAAGCAACTTGGGCAACATGACTGGAATCTTCTTTCACGGGCTAGACGTAACAGGCCACCATCAATTTATTGACGGGACAAACAAACATCTAATTAAAATTTTATATACTTAAATTGTGGTTTTAATCTGCTTAATTACCTCAAATTGAGAATACGTCGTTCTCAATTATTCCATTTGAGACATCAAATCCTTCCAATGATTCAATTATTTCATTTCAATTACCTAAACCTAACACAAAATCATGATGATTAAGCAAAATGAAATCTAATTTGACGCAAAAAAAAATTGAATTTAGGTTAAAGTAATGATGTTAAAAAGAAAAGTCTGATTCGATTATTACCTCTAAAATTGAGATCATTACGGTGAGCTTCAAGACGATTTCAATTGAGATTTTTGTCAAACTTGAAGTTGAAATCGTCAATATGTCTAAGATCTTCACCCGATTAATGCTTAGCAGTGATGGCATACATCACTTATTTCTACTTGCTTCCCTTCTACATTTACTGCCGTCATTGAAGCTTAAGTGATTTTTGGCTTCCTTTCAATGGATTTCAAATATTATTCTTCTTTTTCTACTTTCCTCTCTGTAAATTGCTTTATCTCTCTCTCCAAAAAATTCTAAGCATAAAATGAATACAAAAAATGAAAAGGGAAGTTACGGTAATAAAAAAAGAACGTATTTTCTAAACAGTTTGAAATTTGGATTAACTCGTTCAAATATGGACTTAACAGTACACGAGTTGGAAAATTTGGACTAGTGAGTACTAGGCCTCAGACACCAGGACTAGAGCGTCCAAAGCCCATCAATAATGGGACTAAATGTTAATTCCTACTTGGGAGAAAGGTCTTGGACCAAATGGCTGACTGCAGCATGCCATGTGTTCATGGTGTCTGGACCATTAGATATATTATGGTGTCTGGGTGCCGGATACAAGAGTCAAATAAGTCAAAATTAAAACGACCTGCTTTATAAAAAGTTATCTTTTATGCATTTAGAAGTCATGTTAACATTGTATTCCAAACTAAATTTTAATTTGTTGATTAATTTATAAAAATAAAAAAGTAATTTCTTTAAGTGTATCCAATAGGCAAGCATGTGGATGATTTTGTACTGTTACCAAACCACATTACCAATCCTTTCGTTTATTTTTCTAGCAAAATTTAGAAATGTACACATTGATTTGTAACTGTAGTGGTCTTGCCTAATTAACAATACTTTGTTGATCACGTGAAATGCTTACGCAAAGGAAGAGAGATGGGGAAAGTGATGTAATAGAAGGGGAGAGAGAGGAGAAGAGAGAAGAAATGATCAAGATGATCAGGAATTCAGAAAGAATCAAGGGCGGAGATGAGAAGAGAAGAGATAAGAATTAAATGGAAAGAAGATAAAAATGGGGAGACAGAGGTTGCAGGAGAAAGAGAATATTGTACTATCATTGCCATTACAGGAAAACTATAGAGTACATTACATAGGATAGTTCACATGAAGGGAAATTTACAATAAGTTAAAGGCACACAGAATATGGATTAGGGGAACCTGAATGGGTGCCTATAAGGGATATAACAACTTTCCGCTACTTCAAATGATTCTTGTCCTCAAGAATCAAGTGTGGACATTGCTGTTGCATTGCAACAGAGTCCTCCAATGTAGCCGCGTCTGGTGTAGAGTGAGACCAATGGATGAGCAGCTTCTCAACATGTCGCTTATTCTTTAGCACCCTTCTAGTAGAGAGAACCTGCAGTGGTTCGACCTTCATAGATACCTCTTTGTTCAAGGTTGGTAATGAAGTTTGAGGAAGTAACCCAGCACCCAACTTGAGTTTGAGTTGTGAGAAATGAAAAACGGGATGGATTTTGGACCATGGAGGCAATTGCAATTTGTAAGCTACAACACCAATCTTCTCAAGCACCTGAAATGGGCCAAAAAACTTGGCATCTAGCTTAAAATTCTTTCTCAGCTGCATAAAAGATTAGCGATATGATTGGAGTCTGAGGTAGACCCAATCTCCCACTTGAAAATATCTAAAAAACCAGAGGTATAACAACCACACCCAATAATTCACTTATCAATCTGTATGGACAAACTCCAATATACTTTCAAGAGAATCAACTAGACAGTCAGATTCAATCTTAAGAAAAGTATATCAAAGAGTTATATCTCAATTTCTCAATTCAATCCGCAATCAAACAAATATGAATTTGCGAGCACGATTAAATATTGAGAAATAACTTGAACGGTACCAAAGACCAATGTTCAAGTGTCAATCAATTTATATCAACAACCAAAGATTGGATTATCTAATTGATTGAACTTATGCACAACCTGTGATATTTTAATTATATAAACAAATATAATGCGGAAAAGAAATAACACATACACCAGAAATTTTGTTAATGAGGAAACCGAAAATGCAGAAAAACCACGGGACCTAGTCTAGATTTGAACTCCACACTGTATTAAGCCGCTACAGACACTAGCCTAATCCAAGTTAACTTCAGACTGGAATGTAGTTGAGTCCTAATCAATATCATACTGATCAAGGTACAGTTGCACAACTAAGAGTTTCTATGACCCAAAGTCGAAGACTTTAATAAACAAATCTGTCACACACAGAAATGTCTATTGAATAGATAAATCTGTCTCCCACAGAAATACCTATGAGTTTTGCTCCGTCTTTTGATAAATCAAGGTGAACATGAACCAATTGATACACCGGTCTTATATTCCCGAAGAATAGCCTAGTAATATCAATCACCTCACATTAATCTTAATTGTATGGTAGGGAAACAAGATATTGTGGAATCGTAAACGATGAGACGAAGATGTTTGTGACTACTTTTTATCTTTCCTATCGGAGAATAAATCTCGAGCAAATCTTAAAGAAGATAGTACTTAATCACGATAGAATAAAGAAAGATCAAAACACGCAACTACAAATAAAATAGTTGGGTCTGGCTTCACAATCCCAATGAAGTCATCAAGTCATTAACATACGGGGTTTTTTGAAAAAACCTAAGGTTAAAGGAGAATCGACTATAGTCGCAGCTAGTATCACACAGGAGGTGTGGGGATTAGGTTTTCCAGTTGCTAAAGTTCTCCTTTATATAATTTTCAAATCAAGGTTTGCAATCTAAGTTACCTTGGTAAAAAAGCATTCAATATTCACTGTTATATGAAAACCTGATTAGATTCAAGCTAATATCTTTCAACCGTTAGATCGAACTTAGCTTGTTATACACAAATAAAATGTGTTGTCATTTAGATTAGGGTAATCGTACCTAAACATGTGCACACGGTTGGTCCAACAATAGTTAACCGAATTTATCCATATGAATACTTTCTTATCAACCTTGTTCATCTCAATCACAACTAGTTCAAATGACTCAAATGAAATTAGTTATGGAGTTGTTCAATTGTTTATATTCTCGTAGAAGTATACAAGATACAATTGAAGAAAAATCGATTTTGATTCACTTCAATCAATTCATGAATATTATAGCCACGGTTTGCAAAATATTGCATTCCTTAATATATAAATGTATTAGTTCATGAATAATTAGATCAATAAACTAAATAGTATCTTATATGCAAGTACGCATACCGGTATGCATACCATGGTTTTCGGATATGGATAACATATATTAAAGTACGCACACTATGCTATATCCAATCATGGTTAATCGTTCTAAACTCCATTTTCAATCATTAAAACATTATCGAAAGACGGGAATATCCGTCTCACACAAACTATTAGCTTCAAAGCAATTTTCAAGTGATCGAATAATCAATACGAAACATTCTGAGTCTACATGACTGTCTCATGATGTGATCTCAATAATGTTGTAGAAAGTGATAGTAAGGTTGTCGTTCACTCGGACTAGTTGAAATTGATTTTAGGATTTGATAAACTAAACTAAAAGAAAAATATATACAGAAAATATTGTCACAAGATGAAGAGATGTGCTGGGACTCAGGATTCGGCCAAACTCATAACAAAAGGTTCAAATATTAATTCTTTTAACAATTATCGCTCAACAAATAAAAACATGGACTCTTATTTTTTTTTCCAAGGTAGATTCTCAAAATATCAATTGTAAATCCTAAGCATGAGACATCAAAACAATTAAGCAAGCATGACCCATCAAATGAAATGACAACTAATTAATCAAAATCATAATTCAATTTTAATTAGTGCAAAAGTCATAAAAAGAATTAATTAAAATTACCCACATATAACATTCGGCTTCCTCCGTCGTCCCAGTGACAGGTTTATCTTCTCATGATGCAAACACACTGAAAAAGATAATTCATTGCTCGAAAGGTGCTTACAAGTATGATAATACGGGATAAAATAATTAAAAACCGGGTTTGTAACACTTTTTTGTGTTACAAACCAGCTGTTACAGAGAACGATAAATGAATATTGTCGCTGACACTGTAGCAACAACGACGGTTCGGTGTGCGTCTTATGTTCTTCACAACAGCAGAAAATGGCTCTTCTCTGCAATTCTGATTTTTGGCTCTGTAATGTGCTAAATGTCTCCCAAACTCTTCATACCCGTTTTTGTGATCCAAGTAGACTATAAATACCCATTTGGAAAGAATAAATCCCTATAAATCCAAATAATCTCGGCAATCAACCAAAAATATTTTCTTTTACTTCCATGCAAGATACAAGATTTTCTTTGTTAATTCAACTCCTCATGCACCTGTTGTTTCTCGACACACTCCAAATATGTTAAATATTCATTCAAACACGCAGCAGCACACGTAAGTCTTCCAAGGATAACTCACAATCACGAGAATATCACTCGTGCTCTGATTCACCCAAATCCACGTAACCAACTCTATTTCGTCGAATCAAATCACATTACCATCCCTATTTGGATAAAACAGGTCCAAATCAAACAAAATTCGAGAGAAAGTCCAACAAAAACTCTCTCGAAATCATGTCAAAAATCACCACCGGTAAAGCTAGCTTTCCGTGTTTTCCCTGTTTCACTTCAAACTAATCATTCAGCCAAATCTAATTGATTATAAAGCCCATACCATCTCTGTTATCCTCAAACAGAACTTCCTAAACAATTTCAGCCATTGAATCATTTTTCCCGCCAATTTATGTTATTCAAATGAAGAAGATGAGGGGTGCCCTTAGCGAAGTCTGAGGTGCTAATAACAGGGAGGTGCCCTTTATAAATCGGTTGCCCCTTATCCAAATACGCGGGTGCCGAATAACCAGTGGAGTGTAAATAGTAGAGAAGGTGCCCCTTATCAGTTGAGGTGCCCCTTATCCAAAGCAAGGGTGTCTTTAGTACTTTTCTCTGGGGGTCCAAATAACACTTTTTGAGCAACTTTTTCCATACAAGTGTATTTCTCCAAAAATACCTACACAAACATAGAAACACCATAATAAGTACAAAATCAAGCACTAACAATAGAGACACTGAGGACAATTCAGACACAAAAACATGTTTATCATCTCACACAAATCATGTAAGATGTTACAAGGAGATTTCCACATGATCATCTTTTGACTTGCGTCAAAAACATAAGATGAACTTGGTTAAAGCAAAAGCTTACTGTGAGAATCCAAACTTTTTCTCGGGTTTAATTTAGCCCTTTATAACATGAAGTAGTAAACATTTCTTCCGAAAGTGTCGAAGAAACATAAGTTAGAGTACTTCTCATAAAGTCTGCCCGAAACCAACATGTGTGTTTTTAGAGGGATGTTGGAAGCTTTAATCATAAGCTAGGGTGCCAAAATAGCTAAACATGCAGCTTGACACTTCATCCCACACATGTCAAATAGAGCTTATCAGGGGTATTTTAGTATTTTGCGTGGCCCATGATAAAAATAAGAAAAATGAGAGAGAAAAGGGGACATGATGTTCTTCCCCTTTCTCTTCTGTGTCTCCGGCGATTATTGCTCTTTGAAATTTTCTTCTTTTTTTTTTTTTTTTTGATCAGATGAAATTTTCTTCTTCTTTTGTGCTAATCCTTCGAAGTGCTGTCGTGTTTGAAACTAGAAAATCGACCCATGTATGTTGTTTGTATATACATGCAGGAATGAGTGGAGTTGGAGTGAGTTTCGGTCAAGTTAGGGCCGGGAGAATCAACAAGAATATATACGAAATAAATTAGTCGGTGCCATGCACTTTGTGGGTGTTTTTGTATGTGAAGGAGATGTAAGGAAAAGGTTAGAAATCAATCAACCAAGGAATCTCTTCAAGAACACCAAGATACCCGCAACCTGTTCGACAAAATTTCAGAGAGAAAAGGGGTATAAATTCTTATTGTGTTCCTTATTTACTTCAACAATTAGCCTGATTTATTTATGAGTTTTGGCTAATTAATTATCTAGAAGATGGGTATTTAAATTCCCTTGAAATTATATGTTATCTATTTCAGTTACTAATTGTCGCACTCTTTGATTTGAGTTGCTTCCCATGACAAATGCTTATGCTTATATCCTTGTAGAATCAGATTAATGTTGCCTGTATAACTGTAGATACATTTTTGGTAACTGCTGGCATTGTGGTAACCCATCGGCCCATGATTGACATTACAAGAAATGAGCTCGTTAATCAACTCATTTTCTATTGACCATATTTCCATGCCCTGTTAGTTAGGATACTTGACCGTGCATACTTTTGATTAATGAAATGGACTTCAAGATAGTGCCTTATGCCAGTACTGATACAGAATGTATAAATCCTTAATCCTTACTTTATAGCCTAAACGTTTGATGGTTGGATTTTATACACGTTGCTGGTTAGTTTTGGTGAGCTGGTGTCATATAGGCTAACTAAATAATTGAGCTAATAATGGTAATGTGTAGCTAAGCTCACTGTGTTGTTTCTAGTGACGTCACTGATCCAAGTTAGGTTCATTGTTTCAACTGCCACTACTAACAAATTGGTAGCATGAATTATATATGGGTAAAATGAAAATAACGTCATAGCTTATTTTAGTCTGTAGCTAACGGAAGGTTTAGAATATTAAGTTTGAGAAGGAAAACACCGTATATTAATTTTCATTGTATGAGATTAATGATCTTAGATGTCGTATGCAGCTTGAAGTAAATTTGGTCTACTTACTAACTTATATGGTCATGTAGCCCTTGAACAGAATATTGACGTCACATTTCTAAATTCACGTAACAGTTGAAGGCTTAAGCTTAAGCTTTGGATTTTGTTACTTGTTAAGCTTATATTAATGTCGTTGAATTTGCAAGCATTGTGATTCTTCTGTGGTGCTAATTTATAGTGCTAGCTATTTTAAGTCTTTACTCCCATATTTGTGCGAAGTATTCTCTTGATGTGCAAGTTAGTCCATGGTATGCCTTCTCTTTATTTTGGGAATTTCTAAATGTTTACTTTAAATATTGCTACTGGGAATGAGAATGAGTAGTATAAATATCCCATTTGAATTGTTAATTTGGTGTGGATTATTTCTCAATTTTCTTTTTTTTTAAAGTATTCTTTCCTACATAATATCATCTATGCTTATACAACAGGAGGGTTTGGTGTGTCACCCAGCGGCCAGGATACATTGAAAATTCTAACTGCCGGCTGTGATCTTCCATCCCCTCCTCGAATAATGTATTAATCCAATGGATGTCTGTCCCTCGAGTCCACGATATGTATATCAATTCAGTTTCTTAAAAATGAATCATAAATTGGGTTTTCATTCATCGTATGTAACGGTTGTGCGGATGATTTAACATTTCAATTCTCTCTTCAGCTTCCGAGTAATGGCAATCTCATTATGTTCCGAGTAATTTATCATAAACCCTTTCTATTCTCTCCTCAAAAACAGAAGGTATTCCCAATCCATTTTGATTATTGCCGACTACACAGAAAAGGAACGCTCATCATTGCATTAACAGGTTTCTCTCTATAAATTGGCTAATCCCAATCGAGATCAACATCAGTCCCAATCGAACATGTAAGTCCTTTTTTCCATGGCTTCCAATTTCGTTTTACATCCACTTTCGACCCGATGATTATTTTCTGAACTAAAAAAAAAAAGAATATGTCTGATCAGAATTGAGTTAAAAAATTCAGTAATTAGTAATCAAATTCATTTAAAAATCTGCTTAGTTTTATCTGTTTATGTATTGTATCTTAATGACCGTTTTAGATTTTTAATATTTTGATTTCCTATGATCTCTTAACTTCTGTTGTTGTTATCCCTCTTTTGGGATTTGGTCATGTGTGTTTAAGGTAGGTGAGTCAGGGTTTTTTTACTCTTTTGTGAATGCATCTCGCATTAGATATAATCATCTGCCACACAGGATAGCTCCAAGAATTTTCGAGGGACATAACG
Source organism: Papaver bracteatum (assembly GCA_023529315.1). NCBI lineage: Eukaryota > Viridiplantae > Streptophyta > Magnoliopsida > Ranunculales > Papaveraceae > Papaver > Papaver bracteatum. The sequence continues at coordinate 382,396 of JAJJWX010002128.1, forward strand.
CACCTTCAAAGTTGAGATACCAGGAAATGGAAAGAGTAAATTGCTGAAATTCGACAACTGTCGGTCTTTACCATTTTTATTTGATACGGTGTAGTGTACATAAATTCTCATCGGCGTTGAATTGAGCTTATACAAACTAATGTTGTCTTGGCATTTTTCCTATATCATTTTAACTATTCACGGTCATTATTAGAATAGTATTGATCATCTCCTATGACCAAAAACTGTGTTTACAGTGCATGCCATAGATATGTTAGACTCAAATGTGTTAATGATTTGATTAGCTTTGTTTAGTTATTTGCCCCAAATCTCGGTAAGTTATAAATTTTTGAGTGTAAGAGAGGTCAACTATTTATATTACACCTATCTTATCCCAAGATCAGTTTGAAAGGTTATACCTTGAACAAGATATCCGACATTTTAAGATTTTAAACTTCTGATGTGTAGTTTATATGATACTATGATCAACTATGTTGGTGTTTCGCAATTTGTCTGAACCATCATGTCAACAACTTTGAAGTGATGTTTAAACCAATTATATTTTGGTTTTTTAATGTTTGCAAGTGCTTGGATGCAAGACCACCCTTCCATATTACTTATGCTGGCCGGCATAAAAGGGAAACGACCGATTAAAATTCTTGATGCTGATAACAGTGTCGCCCAATTCCAAATGGGACCCTGCCTACCCTGTGAGTATGGCAATGCATTCCAAATAAGCTAAATTTGATTTTGTCAATCAACCTCCAATCTATATATACATGCCACTAATGTCTTCATGTGTAACGCCAGCGCTACAGAAATACTCATTTGAGAATGGTTGGTATAATCTTGCTTGCGATGGCTGTAGCAAGAATTTTGGTGAAGATGGTGACCTTTGGCGCAATCGATCCGAAACAAAAGTAGACTTTTCCATAGCCAGGTTAGTACTCAACACTATGTTTTACCTGTGTTACAACGATACGCCTAAAAAAAATAATCAGCCGTATCGATACGTATTTACACGGATACGCGTACTAATACTTCCAATACTTCAAGATACAACTCAATTAGAAAACTTTGACTAAATATTAGAAAATTTAAATATTTTACTAGATTCTATGAGAAGTTTTAACTATAGTGACAACATATTAGTTCTGAATCTGTCCACCGATCTTGCTCTAGACTTTCTTCCTTCTTATCCAGACTTTTTCTCTCCCCAGTGAGGTTAATCATACATATTATATTTTAATAATGCAAACACATGTGTGTATTTTGTTAAGTTTCTATCTTATATGTAATATATTTATGTTAAACTACTGATCAATATTGAGTATGCCGTATCGCCGTATTTTAGTTTTTCAAGTTGGTGTATCATAGTAGCGTATTGGTATCTTGTATCCGATACTGTATCCGCATCATTGCAACGCAGTGTATTACTATTAAACAGCAGAACTTTGAGTTGGTGAGTGATTAATTATCCAAATCCATCTTCCCATGTCAACCTAGAACTTCATATTATATAAGTTACAATGAATGGAAATGTGTGATTTACGAATTAATTAACACTCCTAAAATTTGCAGGAATCAGCGAAAGCTGCCATGATATCCGGGTTCTCACAAATTCTCCACCAATCCATGGATTTCCAAATCACCCTGGACGCCTTCAACATAAGCATAAAATGATGCATATACACTCGCAATTGCAGTAGTCATTTGAATACTGAACAACTATTTTTGAAGAAGAATGAGGTAAGAATTTGTATTGTTAAAGCTTTAACTTATTAGTTCTAGCTTATGATGTTAGACCTTATATCTTTTTCCCACAACAAACTTTATCCTAATACGTGTCTACATGTGTAAATTGGTTTAACTTAAATCCTGAAGTAATATAACTCATGTGTGCAAAGTATGCCGGAAACATGTAAACAGCTTCACCTGTTTTGATAATTTTCTCATGGAAGAAATATAACCTATGGTGTCTCTCGAAATGAAGTTGGTTGTTTTTGAATTTGTTTACCTGTAACACAAGCTCCTAAATATTTCTAATTGCAAGCAAACAGATCTCATTATTACCCTATTAAATAAGTGTCGACGATTGTATGAAGTACCACAACTGAAATCGTCTTCCACCCAATTTTTCTATTTTATTAAACAAAAACGATGTAAACTATGTGGTTGTAATAATGGTGTTGGTCAAACTCATCGACTACCTGCAGTTAACAAGAAACCAAAGGGGCCTCACTATAATGTGTGTTTGTGCTTCTCTACATGAGCTGCCTGTGGCTTTTTCCATTATTTCGTTTTATTTGTTTTAATATTTACGGCAAATCGTATTTTCATGTGTGCATTTGATTTGTTTGTGTTTTTATTTTATTATCGTATGTTGTTTAGATTGATATGTACTCCATACCCTAACTTATCATGCCAAAACTTATTCGTACCTATTATGCTTGTATTGGCTTGATATTTCTTCGGCCGTTGTTCGTTTTTTGATGTCATGGCTTGTGTCTATTACAATTACATTTTAGATCCAAGACAAATCATGACTGCGATTGCATTTTATAAGAGAACTTCGGGTTCAGGAAAGCTTATAAATCTGGTCAAGTGAGAATGATATCTTACTTTTGCCGGCAATATTTGTTTTGTTCTCTTCTGTATATACTGATTGTGAATGTTGAAATTTGTGTATGTAACGCATATACTGATTGTTAAAGGTGAAATTTGTGTATGTAAATAGTTTCATTGGCAATACATGCAGGTAATATTGTGGGAGTAAGTGGACTCCAAATGCAACTAAAAAATCTCAATTACATATTTGTGGGAGTAAGTAGACTCCATAGGAACCTGAACAACCTCAATTACACGGTTTCTGTAGATGCAAAATTAAATGGTTGGATGCTCATGGTGTCCAGGAACGCTATGAAAATTTTAAGGAGAACAATATAATAATCCAGGTAATCCATCGATTTTTCTTTTTCCTTCAATTTTTATTTGGCGGTATGATTATTCAGTAGCGCTAAGATTTCTTTTCGCTGATGTCACTCTTCCATTTCTTTACAGTTGCCCATCATTCCAGTTGGAAGTGTGGGAGGTATACTTGGAATTTTACTTCTGGGGGTCTATTACAAGGAAAGCACAAATTTCATAGGTGTTGCGGCCTTGCAGGTATTTGTTGCCTAATTTTCAGATTCTGCATCGAAATAAATATCACAAATTGATTCCTGCCTACTCTCTAAACCGAGTTCGGTACTATGTTTTTTAATCTGATGTTCGGGTGAAGGTGGCTGTAGAATCGCTTTTGGGCAATTGAGGTTTTCTTGGCGAGGACAACAGATGGTTTCAGGGGAAAAAATGTCCTTTGTCAAGGATGTGTTTGGGAGACGAATATCTAATGGAGTTCTTGGAAGATAATACAAAAATTGATGTAAAACGTTTGGCCGACCTTGACAATCCAGGAGGAGCGTAAGCTTTCTTTCATGAAGTTGAGATATTAAAGTAGTAGTACACAAGAACCTGTTAAGATTGATTGGTTTTTGTACGACCCGATCATCTGTGCAAAACCATAGTAGCCTCCATAAACCAATAACCTCGCTTTTGGTTTCATTGAATTGCTATTTCTACGAAAATAAATAAATTAGATTACCATTTTTCTTATTATGTTTTTCTTTTTAAAGTCCCGTTTCGTTAATTTTTTAGGTTAACATTTTTTCTGATTGAATTTTTTTGGGGCATCAGAGTGCTTCCCTTGAATCTTATCATGCTAGGATACCAGTTGTACTGTCGCAGACCCAAAAAAAGGGGAAAAGTTATTTCTGAATGAACTTTGAATTTCAAAATGTTCTTTTATCCCAGTAAGCATTTTATTAAGTGTTACCAACATATAGTTGTTCAAATTTATTCAAGCAATTCAAAAATGATTATTCTGCACTACTTTGGGCTCTGCATTCAGTTCAAATAATGAACGCTAATGTTCGATGGAATATCACCAGAGTCTACAGTTTTTGTTTGCTCAAACAATTCTTGACGTATTCAAACATTTCCATTTTAATTTTGATAATACTATTTTTGTTTTATTTTTCCTTTTGTAGGTAAAGAAATAGATGACATTTTTAAGGCTATATATGACTGTTGACGGAGTGTCGTTGCAACATTATATTGCATAAGACTTGAAGATCATGATTCAAATCTTATAAGCTTAGGAGAATCATTCATACCAGGAAGCTATTTAGATATTTACCATGATGCTGCATGGCACAGTTGATGCCCAGTGGGAGAGGCAAACTAAAAGGGATACCTTACTGAGTCTATTGGGGCTAGATGTGCGCCCGTGCGCTGCACATGCTCAGATTGGTTATCCAAGTCTAAACTTAAAAAGAAATTTACCCCTGTATATTTTCACTTAAAATATTTTCTTTTTTTAAGAAATTATTTTCTCATGGGGGGCATGTAAGATTTTTTCTACTTAGGATATTATTTTTTTACTATTTAGGATTTTTTGGTGGGGCCAGAATCTCTTATTTACTATTGGTCTAAATTTTTTCAAGATATTTTATTGGCCAAAATATTTTTCGGCGAGGCTAGAAGCTCTAAGAAGAGAGCTTCAATCAACTTTTAACCACAGCAGAACAAAATCACCTCAAATCATATTATTAATTAATAATTAATAATTGGATTTGCAGAACTTCTTAAATCACCTCAAATCATATTATTAATTAATAATTAATAATTGGATTTGCAGAACTTCTTAGAATGTAGCTGATTTTGAACAATCCTTTAGTGAATTCACCATGTTGTCAACTAGAGTGCATAGGGAGATGTTATTGAACTTGATTAGACTCGGTGTGCGCTCAAAGCTTATGCAATCATTTTTGTTTGTGTATAACATCTTCTGTACCATGTATTCTTACCCGGCCTTCCACAATGATATACAACCAAGATTAAAATCATGTGAAATATCCCATGCCATCGGTAAGACTGATTAGTTTCTGTACCCATTGATATTTAGAAAATGTTAAATGACCCAGCTTAAGACGATGTGAAACAGCCCGTGCCGTTACGGCACGGGTCATTCCCTAGTACTATGATACTAGTGATTGGAGTGAGCATCTTAGCCTTACTTACTCAGAGCAGTGCCTTACTCGTAATTCATTGTGTATACTGCAACTAAAATAAGTTTACTTGATACTTTTAGAGAGAATTGCTACTATTCAGGGTAGTTCATATTATCTAAAATGACCAGTTGACGAACTACGGTCGTGCTTGATCCCTTCGAGCAACGGAGAGGGTACGTAGGCAGCCGCTATGCAGTTCAGCACAACTATAAGGTTGTTCATATCATCTGGAAGTGTTGGTTGCTGCTTGACAGTTCATACCATCTATTCGGAGATGATTGCAACCCTAGCAGTTTATAAAATGTTTTGGTAGGAGGTGGTTGCAGTACTGGCTGTTCATACTACCTAATAATGAGATGATGGTTGCGTCTTCGAGATAATTCATACAATTTGATAACCATACAGTCGGTGAGTAGGGATGGCAATGGGGAGGGTATGGGGCGGGGACCTTGAATCCCATCCCCTACCCCGTTCAAAAAACCAAAAACCAAAACCCATCCCCTACCCGTTACCCATAAGAATGGGATGGGGATGGGGATGGGTATGGGGAATCCCCGTATGGGATGGGTTTTCCATGGGTTACCATAACATTACAATAACTATTTAAAATTTTGTAAACAATTACAAGAACGGGCCCTAGCTCAGCTGGTCATCCTCGTTTCCCAAAGTTTGATGCGTTCCAGGAGGTCCCAGGTTCAAGACTCCAATGACGTAATATTGCATGGAAGGTAGAGTTGGCTTGCCCCCCTTGTGACACAATCTCGCCCCCCCCCATCCGCTTCGGCTCCCCTTGGCAAGGTTACCCATGAGGCTCGCTGGTAGGCTAACACAACAACCTGTTCAATTAATGTAGTAGTATGTCGTTGGAGCTTAGCTTGTTAGGCATCCAACTAGTTTCATGTAATAATATTTAATATAATAATAAGAAGAACGGGCCCCTAGCTCAGCTGGTCATCCCCGTTCTCCAAAGTTTAATGCGCTCCAGGAGGTCCCAGGTTCGAGTCCCCAATGGCGTAATATTGCAGGAATTAACATGGAAGGTATTGTTAGTTTGCCCCCCTTGTGACACAATCTCAGCCCCCCCTCCCGCCGTTTCGACTCCCTTGGCTAGGTTACCCATGAGGCTCGCTGGAAGGTTAGCACAGCAACCTGTTCAATTAATGTAGTAGTATGTCGTTGGAGCTTAGCTTGTTAGGCTTCCAGCTAGTTTCATGTAATAATATTTAAATTTAATAAAATAATAATAATAATAATAATATAATTTAAAAATAATTATAATGGTTCAAACAATAATAATAAGCATGCATTTTAAAATTTTAAGTTTATAATAACCAACTAAAACTGAAAAATAAAGGAAACAATTGATTATTATGATTCCTTTTACTTTTTAGTTCCTTATTATTAACCATCTTCCTCCATGTTAATCATTTCATCATGATCTTCTTCTTTAATTTTCCAAAAAAGTTCCTCGTTCAAATAAAATAGGTTATGATATGGGGCGGGTATGGGGTGGGGACCTTGAATCCCATCCCCACCCCACCCCCGCATCACTATTTTCAGGGATTCCCCATACCCCGCCCCGTTCCCCGTTTATACGGGTAAAACCCTAACCCGTAGGGGCGGGTCCCCACGGGGATGGGTTTGGGTGGGGCAAATTGCCATCCCTATCGGTTAGACAAGAGATGATTATTACCATTCAAGGAAGTTCATACCATCTATTGGGTGTGGCAAATTGCCATCCCTAGTGAGTTAGGTAATGGTTATTATCGTGCGAGGTGACTTATATCATCTGAAAAGGAATGGTTACTGCAAGGAAGTTCATACCATCTATTGGGCCATAATTGTCACCCCCACTATATCTGGATGAACCGTCTGGGATGGTGAGATTTTCAGGCCCACTGGGCACCCCACCTATGGGTGGCTACCCGGAAGATCGTTGCGGCAACGATGGCTGGTAACCAGAACTACCCTGACATTGGCACTGGCCATTCCTCACCCGTCTGATGCGGTGTGTGTTGTCAGGCTCACTGGGGCACCCCACCACCTCGGTGGCTACCCGGAAGACCATTATCACTGGATGATGGTGGCTGGTATCCATAAATACTCTGACAATTCTGACATTTACTTGAACCTTAATCGAATTGGTCCGAAATTTTGAAAGCCTAGTCTCTTGAGTGGCGTATCAGAGAGTGGGAGCTATCCAAGCGGGTCGTAACCTGACCCGTTAAAAGTGAAAATTCTCTGGTCCACTACACTTACCAACACATATTTCGAGAAATATGTAATCTAGTTAAACTCAGCTCGAAATATCAAAAGTGTTAAACTGAAAACTATATGGTTATATGACTTTTGTCTCAAGAAGGAGATAGAGTAGAAATATACTTTCCGAGTGATAGATAAGTTTAAGTCTTCACATACCTTTTGTTGATGAAGTTTCACAAGATCGCCTTAGTAGTTCTTCGTCTTCAATCGATGAACGTCGTGAATCTCAACTACATAATCTATCATAATCCGAGACTTAACTCTAGATAGACTAGAAATCAAGACTTATAGTTTTGGCAACTAAACTTGACAAACAAGCTTGAGATATAAACGCTTGCGAGTTCGACCGAACAATGCTCTAACAAGATCTTTCCAATCTCTTCTTATGAGCATGTTGCTTCATTCTATGCTAGGCATCTAGGAGTGTAGACATAAGAATGTCTTCAATTTCTTGTCTTTGAAGAAGGTAATCTTCAGCAGTAGAATAGGTAGAAACTGAATGGGAGAACGACCCAAATTATGATGGAGGATAGCCATATATATCTTCAAATGGCGTGAGATTCAAACTTGTATGATAAGTGGAGTTGAACCACCATTCTGCAAGTGACAACTAGCTGACCTATTTGGTGGGTTTAAAGATTTTCATGCATCTGAGATAAGTCTATCGGCATGCATTGACCCTCTCAGTCTTCCCATCGGATTGAGGGTGGTAAGATGAATTCATGTGGAGAGCAGCACCCAATCTAGTAAAAAGCTCCTTCCAGAAATTGCTCAAGAAAATACTATCTCTGTCAGACACAATGGACTTAGGGAGGAAATGGAGCTTGTATATGTTATCTAAAAATATTTTTGCTACTGTGGAAGCAGTGAAATGGTGGCTTAAGGCTAGGAAATGGCTTAATTTGGTAAACCTGTCAACAATAACTAAGATTACCTCTCTGCTTTCTTGACTTGGGAAGGCCTGTGATAAAATCCATGTTAATGTGTTTCCAAGCCTGTGCTGGAACTGGCAATGGTTGTAGAAGACCTCCATGAGCAGTGGAACCTTTATGTTGCTGACAAATGTCACAAGAGTGGATATAGTGAAAAAGATCCTTCTTGAGACCCACCCAATATAAGTAAAGTTTGGATTTTTTGGTAGCTGGATTGGGTGCCATAATTTCCTCCTACATAAGAAGAGTGGATGGCTGCTAAAACTTGAGACCTCAAATCACCATGAGATCCAATGTAAAATCTTCCTTTATACTTGAGAATGCCCTGTTCATAAGTGTAATGTGGAGTTGAGGAGGGAATGACAAGGAGTTTTGGGATGAGTTCTTTAGCTAAGGAATCAGAGATGTAACTATCAATTATTTCATCCATCCATGCAGGTTTTAGATGGGTAATATCTTGACACTCAGCAGCACCAGGAATATGCATACTAGAGAGAGCATCAGCTACCTTGTTTTCTGCTCCCTTCTTGTAAAAAACCTCATAATCATAGTCCTAAAGCTTAGAGAGACACTTTTGGTATATCATAGTATGTAACCTTTGTTCCATAAAAATTTTGAGGCTGTGGTGGTCAGTGTAGATAGTGAAATGATTACCTAGTAAATAAGGTCTTCATTTGTTGACTGCTAGCACTATAGTTATTAGCTCTTTCCCATATGTGGAGAGTGCAGAAAATATGATTCCCATTCCTTTACTAAAGTAAGCAACTGGTCTTTTTTCTGCATCAGGACAGATGCAAACCCACTGTCACAAGCATCAGTCTCAACTTTAAATGGTGCATAAGAATCTGACAATACCAGTACTGGAGTGGTGGTGACTGCTAACTTGAGTTTATCAAAAACTTGTTGTGCCATGGTGTCCCACTTGAAGCCGTTCTTCTTAAGTAACTCAGATGGTAGTTTGCATATGATTCTATAATGTTGAATAAACTTCCCATAATAACCAGTCAATCCTAGAAAACCCCTCAACTCTTTGAGTGAAGATGGAACTGGCCAGTTAACCATGCAGACAATCTTAGTAGAGTCATCAGCCACTCATTTAGCAAATATAATATGTCCCAAGTGCTCAATCTTAGTCTGACCAAGTGAACATTTGCTCATGTTAGCAAATAAGGAATGCTCTTGCAGAATAGAGAGTGTGATTTTGACATACTCTAGATGGGAAGACAAGTCAGGACTATACACCAGAATGTCATCAAAGAAGACCGAGATAATTTTCCTTAAGTAAGCTTGACAATATAATTCATAAGTGCTTGAAATGATGTTGGGGAATTAGTGAGTCCAAAGGGCATGACTAAGAATTCAAAATTCCCTTGATGAGTTATGAAGGCTGTTTTGTGGACATCTGGTGGAAAGATTCTGATTTGATGATAACCAGCCTTCAAATCAATTTTAGTGAAGTATCAAGATCCTTTCAGCTCATCTAGTAGCTCTTCCACAAGAGGGATTGGATACTTATCTTTAACTGTTAAGTCATTTAACCTCCTATAATCCACACAAAATCTACAAGTGTCATCCTTCTTTTTTACTAGTAAAACTGGAGAAGAAAATGAGTTATGGCTAGGATGAATAATTCCAGTATTGAGCATTTCTTGGACCAACTTCTCTACAACATCCTTTTGAATATATGGTATTCTATAGGGTCTTTGGTTTGGTGGTGTAGAAAGAGGTTTGAGTGGAATGTGGTGGTCATGTTTTTTAACAAGTAGTAGGGAAGTAGGTTCACTGAAGAGTGTAGTAAAATATTAAAGTAGTTATGTGACTTGAATAGGTACCACCTCATCGGCTGACTTAGCATTAATAGAGTATAAGCGACCCATAACACCATGAGGATTCTTATTGATAAATTTTCGTAGCTCATTATGAGACATGGTTGAAATGCTAGTGATTTATGGTTGGCCATTAAGAATAATGGAGGTGCCATGAAGGGTGAAGAAGGAAGTCAACTTATTCAAATCAAACACCACTTGACTCACCTTCTTCATCCAATCAACTCCTAATACCATGTCACATCCTACAAGGGATAACATGCGGATATCAAAGGAATTTTCATGTCCCTGCATTGTCCATGCTAAGGAAGAACATCTAGATGTACTTAAGAGCTTATTACCATCAGCAACTTCCACTTGGAATGGAGCAGTGGGTACAATATAACAACTACAAAATCTTGCTGCATTTGGATCCCCAAAACTATGTGTACTACCACTATCAATCATCAAAATAGTGATTGGTTTATTTTTAACTACCCATTGAATTTTGATGGTAGAGTTAGAAATATTACTAGCTAGAGCATGTAAGGAAATCTCCACCCCTTCCTCTGGTACTTAATGTGTGGTGTTATCCTCAGAACTTTCATCAGAATCAGCTACTTTACCATCCTCAGTGATAAGCATATACAACTGAGGCTTAAGATATTTGTGTCCTTGAGTGAATATTGAGTCACAATTATAACATAATCTTTTTTCTCTTCTGACTTTCACCTCAGCATAAGTGAGCTTCTTGATAGGCAGTACTTGAGTATTAAGGTTGGGTGTTGATGGAGTCTTTGTTGTGGGTGAATATGTAGGATTGGTAATTGGAGCTAAGGGTGTTCTGAAGGAGGTATTAAAATAAGGAGTATATTAGGGTTTTTGAGAAAATTAATGTTTCTTAGCAGCAGTATCTAGCAAGGATTCTTGCATTGTTTCTAAGTAGATAGCGTTACTGAGTGTTTTTGGTGAAAACATTTGGACATGCATCTTTAGCTCTTCCTTAAGACCACTGATGAAGATAGAGGTGAAACACTCTTCAGGAAGGTGTCTATATTTGGCTACTATCAAGGCTTTCAGTTCTTCAAATATTTCTTGATACTCAGTTACAGTGTCTTTTTGACTGAGTTTGTTAAACTCGCCAACAATATTATCATGACCCAACTCTTGAAAACGAGCACAAACATTTCGAATAAACTTATCCCAAACCACTACCACTTTACATTCTTGATAATCCCGAAACCAAACATCAGCACGATCATCTAAGTACAGGGAAGATAGATTTAGCTGTTTCTCATCATCCATGATATACATCTGAAAGTATTTTTTGCATTTTATAATCCAGGCTCTTGGACGATCACCGTTAAATCGAGGAAACTCGATCTTAGGTTTTGAATGTTGATAACTGCTCTCTTCATGACTCATAGTTGATCGTTGAAAACTGATGTAGTCACCCTAGAATTGAAACCTCGACTGTCTGCCACTCAGGAAACCTGAACCAAGAACACCACCCCGTGGATATGGAATCTCACCATCTTGATGGCTAGCTTTGTCGATTAAAACTTCTTGAAACATCAGTTTGATTTTTTGCATAAACTCATCAGAAGGAGATTTGTGGTTTTCTGAGTCATTCTTTTGTAGATCTTCAAATTTTTTGTCTAACCCAGATATGTTGGTAGAAAGTAAGATGTGATTAGCTATTAACTCATCTTGTTTCATCGAAAAATCATGGTTAGATCTAGAAAACTCATTTTGTCTGAGGGTTAAGTCATTTATTCTTCTGAACATTTCTTCTATCTTCTCTCTGTTAGCCATGGAATGAAAGAAGAAAGAGAAAAGAAAAAATATTGAAAGAAGGAAGAACTCGCAGGATTTAACTGATCTGGTACCAATTCGTAGTGGTCTTGCCTAACAGTACTTTGTTGATCATGTGAAATGCTTATGCAAAGGAAAAGAGATGGGGAAAGTGATGTAACAGAATGGGAAAGAGGGGAGAGATGATCAAGATGATCAGGAATTCAGAGAGAATCAAGGGTGGGAGATGAGAAGAGAAGAGATAAGAATTAAATGGGAAGAAGATAGAAATGGGGAGACAGAGGTTGCAGGAGAAAGAGAATATTGTACTATCATTGCCATTACATGAAAACTACAGAGTACGTTACATAGGAGAGTTCATGTGAAAGGAAAGTTACGATAAGTTAAAGGCACACATCAGATGGATGAGGGCCACCTGAATGGGTGCCCATAAGGGACATAACAGTAACTGAAAAGGACAGGGTAACAAGTACAACAACAACTTTTTCGTTCAGCAACTTGTATAGACAAATCCTAATGTACAATGGCATGCTTCTCAAAAGTAAAGACCCTGGAATTAGATTGTGTATAGAGTTTTTCTCTTTCTCTTCCACAATCAATATGTATAGACCAAAGATCTGTGTACCTGATTGTTTAGAAGAGTTCTTGGACGATCTCAAAAATCAATTTCCAAGATCAATCTAGTTGTATCCAAATTATCAGGATCTGAATTCTAATAAGTATAAACCTTGTAATCTATCTTTCATGGAATGAACTCAATAACTCCTAAACAATATAATGTGAAAATGGAAAAACACAAGACACAAGAATTTTGCTAACGTGGAACTACACTGGCAGAAAAATTTCGGGACCTCGTGTATCTTTAAACATCATACTGTATTAAACCTCTATAGACACTAGCCTAACATTAGGTTTCGATTGGAATGTAGTTGAGAACGAATTAACCCTCCAAGAAATTTAGATGCAATCATGTTCTTTACGTCTCCAGAACCTCGCAAGATTCGACGCACTTGATTCCGTTAGTTAATGTCCTTTACAGCTTAATAGTTGCTTCAACTTCAATAAAGATATTTGATAGCTATCTACCTCTCACCGACAAGTCTGTTTGATTTCCCTTTGGTATGTTTTAATCTAAGTTAGGAAATCTTTTTGCATTAGAAAAAGTCCAACAAACCTCACGGATTCAGACACTTACACTCTTACCAAAGAGAAGCCTAGATCACTAAACGCCTCTTAAGAACAATCCAAACAAATCAAAGAAGCATTTATATTTATATCATGAGGAATCACAAAGTCTGACATGAATTTTATTGTGTGATTTCTATCTATCTTGTCCCTGATTTAAAGCCCATGAACTTCAATAACCATTAGAACAACATCCGAATACAAGAATTATCATTTAAAAATATAGTTTTACCGAGGTTCACGAATCCCTAAGCAAGCTCTTCAAATTCGGAACCTAATTCGGTTCGTCAAGAACCCTAGGTGATAGAGCACTTCTCTAGCTTTTCAAATATGACATAAAAGTGTCAGGGATTGAGAAATCATATTTCAAGAATCTCTTTATTTATATATTTTCAAGGCTACATATATATTTGAATTCAAGCTAAGGTTTCTTGAGATTTAAGCAAAAACTTTCTCGGTTTAGATGAAATTCTTATTAGGAATTCATCCAATCGTGTGAAAAGTTCGCCTAGAATTACACATGAAAATATGCACTATATATGGTCCGGGTTCAGGAACCGTGTACAATGATAGTACATAATGGTTTAGTTAGCATTTTAACTTAAAGTAGTAACGGTGTTCAATAACACTCAAGACTAAACAATGATCCACAAGCCCAAAGTGATATTTGTTTTAGAAGTATTTATGAGAGTTATAGCAAAAGATAATATATTCATGTAAGACAGTGCGTGACCTTATGCTTGGAACTGGACAGGTTTGCAAAAAACTATGTCATTTCGAGAAATCACATCGTAGGGGTTTGCAAACCTTCCCACATTCTTGAACTCGTATATAAGGGGTATGTAACCGGGTTTGAAAATCTCTGCAGTTCGCGGAATTCAGATCGACCAATTTGTGCGAAGCAGTTATGAAATTTTCACATTCCCAATAGCCATAGATAATATGCATCGTTACTTGAGATATTTCCAAAGGATCAACTTGAACAATAATTGTTCTAACTAATATTGCTAAGGTTCTATGAACATTCATTGCTTGAATCATATTTCAAGAGTTTAACTAATACAGGATTGAATTTTTTTTAATTTTTTCTCGCAATATTATCACTACTAAAATCATATGACAACGTCTCATAAGATATAATGGTGGATACAATGAGTAAATAGGATAGGTCAGTCTTCATATACTTCTTTGTTGATAAAGTTCTTGCCAATATCTTCATTTGTTCTTCAGCCTTCAATCTTCGAGGGTTATTCAGTGATATCTGATACTCAACTACCATGTTTTAATCCTAGTCCGAGACTTGTATTTAGTAGACTAGAAATCAAGATATAGATTTGTACATCTAAAATTGGCAACAAGATTGAAATAACAAACCTTGCGAGTTCGACCGAGCGATGCTCTAACAATCTCCCCCGTTGTCAATTTAACGATAAAACTATCAATACGTTTAGATTCAATAAAATAAACCTTTCAGCTCAATTTCCATTGTGCTTGATTTCTTGAATCTTCTATGGTTCTGCATATGATCGTTCGAACATCTTTGTTGTTGAAGATTCGTAGCATATAATAGATCTATTCCGGCTAGAATGAAAAGTCAATCTACTCAATGGTTGTTTCATTGGTGAATAGTATTTTTACCTACTTCAAAGTCCATTTGTACAAAAAAATCTGAAGCAATATTACGGTGATATGTTCTCCCTTTTGCTTGATAGGTCAAACCTATACATTTTCAATTTACTTCCCCTTACATAACGCTCCGGGAAGCCATATGTTACACTAAAATACCACTAAATAATTTTCCTCTTGTTTTTGTCAAAAAAAGTGACAAAGGTGAAAGAAAATGGATCTTAATGAACTACACAAAAGAGTTATCGAGACTAAAGATAACATACCAACTTTATAAGAAGATTCCACTAAGTTTCAAAATTTATCATCTTCATCAGGGAGAGATAAAGGTATAGCTATCTCCTACAATCCTACAGATGCATTTCCCACAAAGACATAACAATTAAGCACAAGTTAAAAAATTAAACTCTCCCCTATTTTATGTAATTCCCAAGAAAACAACATGAACGGTCGACCTTTCTCAAACAACAAGAGAAAAAAATATTCTATGACACTAAAAAATTACAAGTAAATTTATATCCCAATTTGTTTTTCTTTTCTCACCAATTACGAACAAAGAAGTTAAAAATGATGTTCTTAGTGTTAAAAGCATCAAGAAAAATCACTTTCCTGAGAAAAATAACATCGAAAAAAATTATTCTCTAGGACAGTTACGAACAAATAGTATAATTTTAGCTATATGAATCGCATAAGATTTACATTATTCTCTATCCATATACGTTTATAGAGATTAAAGTTCTCGAACTTATTCCTGTCAGTTATGGATCAAGGGAGATAAGGTGATAACTAAGAACCCTCTTATGGAGTTCCTGTAATATATTCATAAAGAGTAATCATGGGAAGATCAATATTTGATAGGTGTCTAAAACACCTAATTTTATATCTAGTATTTATGTTTTCTTTGCTATGTTATCTTGTAAATTATGTATTTTATCATTACTTTTGAGTTTATCAGGTATTACGGAGTCATTATGAGAAAAAGAAGAAGAAACATTCATTTGGAGCGAAAAGCGCAAAAAGGTCAATTCACTGGCGATATTTGGAGCAGACCAGGTCATGCAAAAGGAGTTATGCAGAGAATAGGCATGTCAATTCTCTGGAACCGACAATCATTTTAACATCCTTGGTTATCCCTTATCTACTTCATCTGGGGTGCATAAATCCATTTTCATTTCCTACACCAAGACCTAAAATTCAGATAAGTTATTTGAGCTTTACCTGAAATAAAGAGAAGTGGAAATGGCTGTTGTTGTTAGGCAAAATTAGAGAAGAACATTATATGGATGATGATAGTTTGAGATTTTACTTGAGTTCGAGAAATTGCAAATTCAGAAGGAATGGCTCGTGTTATTGATGGGTCTGTAACAAATTTGTAGAAATTGCTAGCTAAATCAAGTTGGATCAAGAAATTCAGAGAAACCAGAAGAGATTCATGGGGTCTTAGGTTCAATTGTGCTGTGTGAAGTTGGGGTTCAGGTTGGGTTCGAGTATTGCAGATCGAGAAGATTCAACTGAAGTGGATTGTAGCCAGGAAAGGACAGGGAATAACTGGATTTGAGGCTGTGGAAAATTAGTGATTAATGGAAGAAATTAGGGTTTGAATTAATGGTTTTTGGTTGAATCCTGGGAAGTGATGTTGCAGTTGTATATTTGCGTTGAGAGGATTGAAGTCAGAATTCAGATGAGATGAATTTAGGGTTCTTGAGAAGATGAGCTGTGTGGGTGTTTGATGTTAGCAGTAAGAGGAACTAATGATGCAGTGATGGAATTGAAGATTGCAAATTCAAATCAGAAGTGTTGGTGGTGTTTGAATTCATGAGATTACAACTGAGTTAGCTAGTAAGTTGTATTGCAAAGAATGGTCAGTGATTGATGCAAATGTAGAAGCTACAGAAAGTGGAGATACAATTTATTGTGGTTTAGGCAGAAATATGTGTGTGCCATAGGTCAAGCTGTTGTTGTTGCTTGATACAGGAGAACTCGGAGATGTTGGTGACTGAGTACAAAATGGAAAATAAGACTGGTTCAGTGTTGCCTGGAGTTGGTATTTAAATGCAGAGATGGAGCTTGTGATTGTTTTAGTGTTGTGGGAGTGAAATGAGATGGAGTCGCTAGTGAGACACTTGTGGTGCACAAGAAATAAATGGGATCAAGTTATTGCAGAACAGAATAGATGATTGCAGATGCCAAGAATGAGATGATGTTGACCAAGCAACAAGCAATGTAGATGGCTGGTTTGAATTGAGATGGAACTACAGGTTAAGTTGGTACTGTTTCGATTGGGTCGATTCAGATATGATGATAGGGATTGTCATGGGTTGATGATGGATTTATACTCGACAGTGAATTTCTCGATTCTGGGAGTGCTACAATTTCAGATGGTGTTGGCACACAGAGCTTAATTGCAGGGAGCGAGAAATAATGCGGATATTCATAATGTGCTAATTTTGCAGCTGCAATCTGAGATAATGAATTGTGCTGGTGAAGAACTGAATTGGAAGCTGACCTGTGGCATAATGATGTAACAACAAATGAGGAGTTATGCCGTCTGGTGGTGGTTGGAGTGAATCTGGTGGTTGTATGAATGAGAAGATCATGGAGAAACTGGATTTGCAGGGATAAATAGAGATCGGGTTGTTGTTGATGATGCGGAGGAGTGTGTGTTTCTTTAGTTTTCAGCTGCAATTTGCACTGTCAGGTCCACAAAGCTGACAGGCTTAGACCATTTCAGACTGGCGAGTTAACTCGGTGATTTGATCCGACTCGACTGACCAGGTTTGACTCTGGACCTGGGATGTATTTGACTGGGCTTCATTCATGGGACGTATGAAAGCGGATAGTGGCAGAGTTAGTCGAGATTTGGAACAAGTCGGGATACAAAAGGAACCTCTCTACCGATGGTCAAAGGATTTTTTGCTTCTACTTTTGTCTAGGGTTTCACATGATAGTTCTTCTTTGCTTTCTATAATGATTTCTAAAAACATAAGTAACTAAGTTTTTATTATTGGTTAAAGATGTAGTCGGATTTTGCAAGCATGCTATTTGATTTATGAATTAGTTTTCTCTCCATATTATCGCTCACTTTCTATGGTTTATAATAATTGCATGATTGACTTATTGCAATATGATTGAATGTTTGTTTGGTTGAGTCTAGAATTGATTGAACATACATCTATATCTATAGATATTTTAGGGTTTATCATCAAGCGATAACCTTGAATACGAGTAGCATGATATGATTACGGTTTGTAGTGATACACTCTTGTAATCATATGTAGAGTTTGACCATTGTCTGAATTATCATGCGCAATGTATGATAGTTGCATTGATTAGCCTATTTCTGAAACTTAATGCTCCTAGGAATTGAACTTAATTAGCGCAAGGCGTTAGGTTATTCTTTAGGTAGAATTCACATCCACAACTCTAATGTGTGTGTTGATGAACTTAGGAAATTTACGGAGTATTCTTGCAATAAGGTATTCTAGGATTTTGATGATAGCGAGATTAAATATGAATTATAATCATACATTCAATACTTGTTTACAATTGAAGATGAAATCTGTAACCAATACCTTCACATATTGATTTGTGTGCTTTATTATTTGTTTTGCTTTTATTTTATTTTTAGTTATATAAAAATCAGAAAACCCCCCATTGTTATTTATAGGAAACCGAAAACATATTGACAACCTAGTCATCTCCGTGGGAACGATCCTTTCTTGCCCTTGATCCATTATTTATTTTCAGTAGTAAGAAAGTGTAATTTATTTTTGACGCCTACGACAATGATCAATATTGCAGTTCTCAAAATAGTTTACTCCTCCTACTTTATCCAGTTGCTAACAAAAAGAGTTAAGAGCTATGAAAACATATGAGATATCTGTTCTAATCACCAGAGATATGATAGAAAATAGCAAATCACAAAATAAGTAATACGATAAATATTATGTATTGGAATCATCTTCAAATAAAATTAAAACTTCAATAATTGAAAGATGATAATATCTGAAGATAGACTACGTCAAAATATAGTTTTCCTTCTTAAAACAATAAGAATAATTTCATACAAGGAGTTAACTAGAAACACATTAAATCGCTCTGAAGAGCTTCAGCGGAGAATTCATTCTTATTATTGAAGAATTCATTGATGATGGGATCATTCAATTCTTGAACATCTTCAGAGATTTCAGTTAACTCACTCAACTGTACCTTTAAATCACATAACACAATATTCCACTGGTTATACTTTTGTCCATAGTGGGCTACCTCCTTGATCCGAAACTTCAGAGCATTCCTCCAGGTTACGAAATCTTTCACAGTACATCTGAAGTTATTGTCATTATGAAAAATTAACAACAAACATAAGAAGAAGAGGCTTATACATCTCTTTTTGGTTACTCCTTCTTGATTCTTGTCTTGATTCCTTCACAAATAAAAAACATTGAAACTTCCACACCATCTCTTTGTAACATCTCTAGTTATTGGATCCATAATTCTATATATTTTTTTTCCAAGATTCTATATATATATATATAATTATTAAGAAATGAATTTCATATAACTAAGAAAACTGGTCTTTTCAAAACATCCCATGTAGGTTTCCGTTAACCAGTACGACATGGGTAGGTGTACGACGGACCGTTCTTGAAATATTTTAGAACCTCATAAATATAAAATTTTGACATTCTTTTATGATTATGAAGTTTTACTAGATGTTAGATGTATATCCATGAAAAGGAGTAAAACTCTTAAATACTTTTTTAAGTTTAAATATCAACTTTATGAATAATAAAATATGATAACATAAAATCCATCTTAGCTTGTTAGGTAGAAGTTCCCATGGATCATGTTCTCATTTCTTACTTAGGAGTCGGATAAGCATGGAGAGCTTTACATAATATCATAAAATAGGTTAATACCTATGTCGAGTCACTACATTTTGGACTCACTATTAATGATGTGGTAACGCCTAGTCAAATTTGACTAAATTTAAGGTGCGGAGAAGACAGTGATGGCGATACTAAACATAGAGAGTCAAAATATACATAGCTGGTTACGTGGCCATTGTTAAAGTAGTTTAAGCAAGGCTAAACAGATAAAGATAAACCTTAATTGTTTTTCCTTTTAAAGAAGAATTATGTTCAATACAAGATTGGATTCCATGATAACAAAAAGAAAAAAAATTACTCATAAAATATTTTAACATGGATACCATTGGCATTAGAAAACATGGTTTTCATGATGTTTTGTAAAAACCTCATATTCTCAAGTAAATATTTGAGATTGCACACATTACTAAACTTAAATAGAAATGGGGTGAGTGGGAGGCTTAGCACCAGTGTCGCTAGAGGACACAACAAGGTTGTTTGTATTATTATTATGATTAATTTGTTTCTTACTTTTCTTGTTCCTACTTTTTCCTTTATCATGATGTGACTTAGAAGAAACTCCAGTTGTAAAAAATTTCAAAGTTTGATTCATCCTTTGTATATCATTATGGAGTTTAATAATAATTCAGTTATTTCTTTTAAACCTCTGAGACTTGTCTTTAACATGTCAACTACTTCCACAAAATGAACGGTGTTTAGAGAGGCTTTCTCTATGAATTTCGGCTGCTTAACTAGCACAAAGTTTTCCTCATCATCCTTACTAGATCCTGCAAGAATGAACTTTTTTTTGTGGTATATGATGTGTTACCATTAAATTCAATACAAAAGGACTTTTGACCAAAAAGCATGGTCGAGATCTTATCAGAACTCCCAGAGAGCTTTGTAGATCATTGTTCAGTTTATCAGTCACCTTTTCCTTGAGAGGTAAGGTTTTAGTGAAATTCTCACTAAGTTCGTCAATCTCTTGAATTTTCATATGAAGATAAGTTTCAACTTTGTCCAATTTTTTCTTCAGTTGAAGATTTTCTTAGTAAAGTTCTTCACTTTTGAATTTGAATCAAGATTAAGTTTGATAGATACTCAAATTGTAAAAACTAAATTTTATGTACAGTCTTCAAAGATATGTTTATCAGGGAAACAACAAGAGCATTATTTCCTTTGAATTTTTCCCTACTATAACATCATTTTTGCACGTGTCCGAAATCACTGCATTTGAATCACTGAAGGATGTTCCCATCTTGAGGAGAATTTATGTTATCTGGAAATTGAGATCTATGGTAAAACCTTTTTCCAGAATGTCTTTCTCTTTGTTTCTTGAGGAGTTCCCTGACCTGTTACGTGATTATAAACACGGTGATATCAAATTCATTATGAACATCACAACACTCATCATCCTAATATGAGATAACCTTAGCAGGAGGAGGACTCGGTTCAATTCGGTAACAATTTCTAGAGAAGAAATTTTCTCTTTAACTGTCCAACTAGACTACTTCTGGAAAGTGTTGAAACATCGTTGTTATTTTTCTGTGATGACATGTTTCTCACACTCATATCGAGGTGTTTAAGATCTAAGAATTTTCATCGTAATATCCTTTTCAGAAATAGTCCTACCTAACACATGAGGGGGGTTTACTATTTTAGATAACTTGTGATTAAATTCCTCAAATAATTATTCGTCAGCCATACGAAGGTTTTCCCAGTCATAAGTTAGGTTTTGAAGCTTTTCTTCATTTTCTAAGGTATTCCATTCAAACACGATCCATAAGATATCCAAATCATCCTTCGACGTAATACATGTGGACACATATGTTGAAGATCTTAGCTTCTAAAGTGGATAGTAGCATTCAATCCATCATAATTATACTTTGCAGCACTAATTTCATTAGAATTATATTTAACTATGTCTTTAGGAAAAGTTACATTTTCATGATTGACTGTTTTTATTACAAAAAAAAAAGTGTACCACTGATCACAATTATATTTACCGAACTTAGCTAATACTAGATCTGGATAATCTGTTAGAGCATAGCTCGGTTGAACTCACCAAGCGTTGGTATGTCAAGTTTGGTTGTCATATTTTAATATCAAAACTCATCTAGAGTCGCTTGATTAAATACTAGAGTCAACTTCGTTTAGGTTAGACTAGAAAGTATAGGAATTTTGAGACATACACGTATTACTCCGAGGACCCGAAGAATGTGAATAAATAACGAACTACAACGACGACATCATCCTTTCACTTGAGGTTAGTAATATTGACTTGAACTGTTTCATTCTTAACGTATCTTTCAAGTCGTGCTATATTGAAAAGATAACTGCGAAGCTATATATATTGTACATATTGTATATTACTCTAGTAGTGTGACATGATGATAATAATATGATCATAGTATTAAGAAATTAGACTACGAAGTATAATGCTTATCTTTTGAACTTCGTAGATATAACATCGACATAATCTTGTATATATTGTTATGATTATGTGAATGGGTTATGATGAAGATTTCATCCTAGGAAACAATGTTTTACATTTGTTTAAAGGAAGTACATTCATGAACTTGTTTCGTGAATCGAAAGGGAAATAAATAGGATTATTGGTCCAGCTATTCATTACAAATCTTTGGATGAACAATATATGTGAGTTAGAAGAACCGATCTTAACTCAGGTTATGTATCTTAGTATATCTAATCACAATGCCTAAACTTATGATTTGGTATGACTGTTTTGATAAAGATATCAACATACTTTGAACACGATCAGTAACTCTTATCATTTATTGTTCAAAGATATTCCTTGATACTCAAGGTGATCCTGTGCCGAAATAAATAAAGAATCTTTTAATTAAGGTTTTTGGTTTTATATGCTTTAATTACCAAAAATTAATGCATATCTCTAGAGAATAAAAATTAGTAATATGCATCAACTAATTGGAGATTTTCTATTGAGAGATTTCAGAAATAATGGAAAGCATTTATTGGAATTAGGAAAACCGAATTTTTCCATTCATTTAATATCTTGAGAATACTTTCGGTTTTGAAAATTTCTTTAGTGTCCAAACATCCTTGGTCTATAAATACCTAAGTTTTCATTTCTAGCAAACTATCCTAAGAGCTAGGTAAACTTAATTTCTTGTTGTTTCTGGTGGAGCCGTCTATTCAGAGAGGAAAGTATCCTAATTATGCGAAATCTCTTACGCTCGCTCGTTTAAAGACTTATGTGGGATCAAGAAGATCTACGAGTACCATTGGTGGGAAACTAGATAATTATAGTGTTATTAGTTTTTGATTGATTTGATTGACTAACGGTTTTTGAAACTTTAATTGCACCTAGTTTTTTTATGCTTGAGAATCTTCTCTTCAGATATAAGATTCACTCAAACTAGATCAGAGTATCTAAGGGATCTTTAGAACTGTTGTTAGATCTAAAAACATCTTATGATAATCCATTTTTAACAGATTTTGTTCTATGCGTGATTCATCACAAAATATTCAAGTGTTGTTGTGCAGGTTTTGAAGATAAAAGAAGATTTGAATACGAAGAAGATTTCTTATTATTTTTCGTATCTTGTGAATTGTGTGCACAAACCTTGATCGGCTGGGATCTAACTAGAATCAGTTTATCTTTGATAAATCTGATTGATTAGTTGTGTGAGATCGGCATTCTTTATATTTCTCTTTGAGATTTATATTGATTGAGTGTAAATCTATACTTGACTATTTCAGTAGTTAAAGTTAGATTGATCTAACAAGACAAAGGAGATTATCACATTAAACATAAGAGCCTTTGTCAACGACTCATATAATCTTGTAGCAAGATTGATTAGAGTGGTTACCAAAAAAATTATTCCTTTGATGTTTGAAATACGATCCAAAGGACTTGCTATACACGTGCGTGACTCTAGAAGTCGAAGGCACATGGATACTGAGGGAACTAAGTAGCTAGGGGTAGTCTGCTTGGACTCAACTATACATAGTTGGTATTAGATTTTGTATAGTGGCTTAATTCTGAGAGTATTAAAAACTGGACTAGGTCCCGGGTTTTTTCTGCATTTGCGGTTTCCTCGTTAACAAAATATTACTGTGTCTTTTACTTTGATTTTCGCATTATAATTGTTTATTATAATAAATTAAAAATACACATATATGTTAACTCCGCATTACTTGATAGTGATCCTATAGAGTTTGGTTATACCGAACCTATTATAAAGTAACACATTTTGTTGTAGTATTGTATCGATCGTGTATCCATAGTCAATCACACAAGTTATCTTGTTGTTGTATTGTCTCGATCTCGTATCCATAGACAATCACATGAAGTGTGAACCGAATTGTCGTATTGTCTCGACTCTGTCCATAGACAATCACATTTGGTAAAGTACATATCGATTGAAACAAAAATATTATGGTGTATTTGGGTACCCTCGCCTTTTCATGATCTCTTAAAAAAGAGTTGTTCAGTAAAGGATACAAGAGAATAAAATAAAAAGGGTACTACCGAGACAGGGTATAATGAATTTATCTTAAAAGGTTTTACTAGGATAATCTAAGAGTTATAGTCATGGAGTGACAACATTCCGATAAAATTCTAACTAAAAAAAATATAACGATCTTATTTCAGATTTCCTTCAAAGGAAAAAGATTTTCTTTTTTCCAATCGGTTATTTACCCCGCATATAAGAAAACGGAATTATTTCTTTGGCTATTATTCTCATTTTGAAAGATAACGCCAATGTAATGGGAAAATCCAACGAGGTGATACCGTAAATTTCTAAGCATAATACTCATGCAAATCCGAGAGAGCATGAAAAAATAACGAACAAGTTTCCAGACGATCCAGGCAATATCACTGAAAAAGCATTTGCATAGAAAGTTGTCATAGAGAGAGCAACGACATCCAAAGCAACAACGACCAGGGCGATAAATATCAAAGAAGAAGTGTCTCTGAAGGCGACAAAAACAACTAACCTAAACGCCACCATATACAGATGTGGGAAACACTAGGGATGTCGATGTCTAAGCAGTAACCATTTCTAGATACATCAAACCGATAAATAGCACTGAGGGGACTCATAGGACATCTACCCACACGGGAGTCATGAAATAAATTTACATGGATCAAAGGAACCAATCAAATTATTCAACGCCACCAAAAATTGAAACCAACGTAAAAGAGACCCTATCGGGAAACGCAACCCAAGCAGCCATTGCAGAAGCGGAAGCTACAACAATCGCATCAGCGGAAGTCGCGCGAGCTTTTTACTGGAAGACTCGAGTTCCCTAGAGAGATCTACAAACAATACGAGATAAAAGAAGTCAAAATAAGATAACCTAAAGTAAAAACGCAACACAAGTATTGTCCATCTTGCTCTTGAATCATATCTAGTGTTTAGATTTTTGTAAAATGACAATACTTCGGCGTTTGTATAATAAAACAAATATGATCAATAGAACCCTTATGCCTAATATTTTCATATAACTTACTCGGGAGATAGTACAAAGACAAGTCTTTCCTTCCATATTCTCGGATTTAATCTATTTCCAAAAAAAAAAAACGGAAAATAAAGAATACCAGATACTTTCTTTTTTAGATTTTTTTTAAGGAAGATAAATTATTTACCAATAAATATCCATGTTTATAGTGCCAAAATGTAACCGATAAGAACCTAACTGGTGGATCTAGTTGGTATTTGTGGTATACTAAAATAAAACGTGTGTGTGACAAACATAATATAAACCAACACAAATTTAATTGCGTAGTAAAGATAACGGAATATAAACCAGAGATATATGAGTTTTACGTGGTTTAGCCAGAGACTACATCCACATGGAAATGAGTTTGAGTTCTTACTATTGATTAATGGGGTTAAAAATTGTTTACAACTGGTATATGAGTAAGAGAATATACTCAATGTTACAAGTATTCACCCCCTTTCCCTAGCTCTCACTTATAAATCTTTTAACCCCTTCTTCAAATCTCCATCCATATATTTAATGGAATCTTAGGTGGGGCCCTCCAATCACTCAAGCTAAAGCTCATATAGATTTGCGGGTCTCGATAGACGTTGATAGCATTTTGCTCGTCCTCACTTGATTCGTTAGGTATCTGCCAGGTGTCCGGTTTTGTCAAGAAATGACATTAAATGTTGAATGGACTGCCACAACATGAGTCCAAATTTGTTCACACCCCTCAAACAAGTGTATATTTCCTCTAACAAGTGTATATTTCACATAATCTTCTGATTGGTTAATTATTTAACTGATGGCCTCATTACCCTCCATTTTTAGAATCACGACCCTTGTTACATAACTCCCTAAATAGAATCAATGGTTGAGATTAAAATGTTAAGTGCACACTCATTTAGGAGTGTGCACAAATTCACACTCCCACAACACGCGTTCAAGAACCCTCTTCATGTTCAGTCAAATCCATAATATGTGGCTTCATCTGGACCGCTTGTTTGAACTTTGAATTTTTCTTGAGATTGAGGAAAACAGATCTTCTCGTGATCCAGTGCTCTTCGGATGTATGGAACTTCGTTGCGCCGGTTTCATGATTGTGCCACGTGTGCGGTGATTATTTTGAGTTACACTTTGGATTGGGCTTCACCTACTATAAAAACAATAAAAATAGTGATACGTAACCATTAAATTGCTTAGCCGAGGCAAGTAGATTGCGCAATAAATTAAGTTGTTGGTGATGGGCTGCCGTAGAAGAGTTGTTGTTGATGGACTGACGAAGGAAGAAAAACAAGCCTAGCATGAGAGAAAAGAGCCTGTCAAGCTAGCCGAGGAGACTTGTTGTGAACCAATCTAAGGGTATCATGCACATCATTTCGGAACTTACTTATGATCATATAAAATTTTCTGTTCACGATTAGAGTGAGATAAATGCTACACCCTAATGGAAAAGGACATGGAAAGTCATCCTTGGATAATAGACGAAGACTCATGTCTTCATGTAAGACCTATTTTCTTGTTCTTACTACTCCTATCTCAGTGGCTCCTTACCTGTAGTTTCTTTACCTATTAACTTCTTGCATTTGAGATGTCAACTATGAGTTGAAAACCACATCTATATATAGGGTCGTCAATCTAAGTAAGTTTCAATTGATTAGGATTTTTGAACCATGCATTGACTTTTTTTTGGGTACCATTATAAGAGTATGTTCTTATTGCCATGTGAAGGCTCACTGAGTCGAACAAATATCAGAATATGTGATCTTCTCGTCCTATTATTAATGTTTTTTTTTTTGAAGCATAATTGTAAGTACATAATTCCGCCACTCGCCACATGTCCTCGGATAAACACGTGGAGAGTGCATGACGAGGGGCATCAAGAGACGATGCCACGTAGATGCAGCCAAGAAACGTGTACCAGCAGGGAGGGGCCCTCATATAGAAGATCCAATGGCCATAAAGGACGGAGCACGGAAACAAAGCACCACCGCGTTGGACCATATACATCCCCGGATCTGCTTTATCCCATCTCGAGAAGAATTTTAGATCTACGGTCAGGGCCCAACTGACTGACGCGGACAAGACAGGGGCAGGACACCATGGTCTGACGCGTGCAGAAGGCCCAACCACCCGCATTAAATACTTGGAGAAACACACGCGTCATCCCACCAACAGAAGAAGCGAGCATATCTCTTCGTCAATAACGAAGAAACGAAGGGAGAGCCTCGTAATATACGAAGACTCTGCGTGTTGGCACAAAACACAAGAGGATAAGATTACAACGGTTCCATCGGTGGACCCCACGTGGAATCCCTATAAATACCCCTCCTCACTAAGAGAGAAGGGAGGTCGAGAAAATGGAGGAAAAGAGGAGAGAGAATTAGGAAGAGTAAGTAATACTCTAAATCCCGCTGCCTCAGTGAGAACCCCTAAAGTCATTTGACTAAGCTTGTAATCAGTCCATACTTAATGAAACCTTTCTTTTACCCCGTGGATGTAGGCCTTAGTGCTGAACCACGTAATTGCTTGTCTTCTTTACATTTCGCACTTTACATTACGTTCTTTACATTACGCACTTTACATTACGTTCTTTACATTACGTTCTTTACATTACGCACTTTACATTACATTATTTACATTATGCAACCTATGTTACTCTTTACATTCCGCACTTTATGTTCGTTCTATGCACTCTATGTTAAATGCTCGATAAGACAAGGACGAGTCCGAGGACTCAGAGTCGATGAATCGACGTACGCACTATTTTGCTATGTATGTTATATCCAACCCTTGAAATTCGGTGTGGGCGAACTTTGTTTGTGGACACGTAGATACTTGCGTAATTTACGTGTTCACAATTTGGCGCTAGAAACGGGGATCTTTCTCGGTAAAAGATTTATCTTATCCTGTGATTTAAGCACTATGGCTTCTCTGAGCATCGCTCTCTGAAAATAACAATTTATAATTCCGCCACTTTGGAACTGATTATGGTTCAATTAATAGTAGGTCTCAACGCGGCATCTCATTTGAGTTGGTAATTAGGGTAGTTTTAGTTTAGTTCAGCTGAATTTTGGTTTTTGTCAATGGCAATAACGCATCTAAGTGAGCCAAGGGGAAATAGGTTTTATTTTTCTTACTGTCATTACCCTTAGCAGTTTGTAGGAATTGTACTCAAGTTTCTCAAACTCATGAGTTTTTTTTTTTTTTTTTTTTTTTTTGAAGCTTAAACTCATGAGGTTGAGGTTGGGTTGTTGTGCCAGTATGTGTTGGTGTAGCAGATAATCGGTATGGTAATGTGAAATGAAGTATTTAAATGTGGAAAAATTAGTGATGCTCCTAGATTTTATTTCATCTCTTTTTTTACTATATTAGTTAGATTATGATCATTATTTGTTCACATTATTGATTTGTTTTATTCAATTTAATTTGCAGGCTCAATTTTTATTGAAAAGTTGTGGATAAAAATCCTAAACAAAACGGATTCCGTTGTCGTATTCCGGTTAAGTTCATTCCCCCTCCCCATGCATGTTTGTTTTCTCAACATATTTCCTTAGTTGTTTTCATTGTGTATTGTGAGCAAACGCGTGATTAGTTGAAATTGTATTCTGTCGTCGTCTTCCGGTTAAGTTCACTCCCCCTCCCCATGCCTGTTTGTTTTCTCAACATATTTCCTCAGTTGTTGTTTTCATTGTGTATTGTGAGCAAACGCGTGATATATAGTAGTTGTTCCTATGTAAGTTAGATAAAGTTTTATCCAGCTCGATATATACTGCTTGCCGTTTACTTTTGCTACATGATTGCACTAATTACTGAATGCATATATAATGTTCACACCACACCTACCTGGATAAGAGAGGCATTCAGCATGGCCCTCTTTGGGATGGGGACAAAATGATGTGTAGTGTAGTCATTTATTCTCGCACCTACTGCTACTGATTGCAGCAAGATGGTGATGGGTGTGAATAGTTCTTCTACCACTGGTGTGCATAATAAAGTGATAATGTGTAGCATCATTAATTAACCGGCTTATGCAATGTTCATAATAAGCTGTGGGTTTTGGTCGATTAACAACAACCTGAAGTAACTCTCCCTATTTTTCTCCCTATCTAACGAATTGGTGATGCACCTAGATTTATTTTATCTCTTTTTTTTATTTGTTCAGATTATTGATTTGTTTTATTCAATTTAATTTGCAGGCTCAATTTGAATTGAAAAGGTGTGGTTAAAAATCCTAAACAAAACGGATTCCGTCGTCTTCCGGTTAAGTTCATTCTACAGGGTGTGAAGCGTTCTGATTCTACAGGATTAAGTGCTCCCGTGCGGAGAGAGAAGACACGAGTAAATGCTTTTGTTACTAAGGTATAACGAGTTTCATTTATCCTGTTTTGATATGGTTGCATGTCTGTTCACTGAGAAAGTATCTGTTTTGGACTTTAAAGTAAGAATGTGTGACCTTAAGTAAGCTAAATAAACCGAGGACAACCTATCTTTATGGTTTTATTTTGAGTCGAAACATCACGTTCCGAACAACTGAAGGAAGCCATCTCTTTCTGTATTGCATGTCAAAAGTAAACACACCACCAAGGTAATGCTATACATGCCTAACAACTGTAGTGCTGTGTAAAATCATAAATGAAATTGTTAATGTTTTTTTCTTAGTCGTCCGCAAACTTCTTAGTCGTTGTATTTGTTTTTTCCTTAATGTTTTTTTCTTTTCCTTTATTATTTTAGTTTTGATTTCATCTTACATTTTGGTGTATTGTGTATGAATTTTTCATTCGCTGAAATGTAAGTCAAACCTATATATTCTAATTGATTACAAGACATAAAATTGTGAAACAATATTTTTTATTTTCAAGGCGGATTTTCCTCCTTAGTATTATAGTGTTATCCCATAAATTTTGTAACGGAACGATAACTCGGCAGGTGCATCGCACGTGCGTATTTACTAGTGATCATATAAAAAATTTTGTTCACGATTAGAGTGAGATAAATGCTACACCCTAATGGAAAAGTACATGGCAAGTCATCCTTGGCTAATAGACGAAGACTCTTGTCTTCATGTAAGACCTATTTTCTTGTTCTTACTACTCCTCTCTCAGTGGCTCCTTACCTGTAGTTTCTTTACCTATTAACTTCTTGCATTTGAGATGTCAACTATGAGTTGAAAACCACATCTATATATAGGGTCGTCAATCTAAGTAAGTTTCAATTGATTAGGATTTTCGAACCATGCATTGACTTTTTTTTGGGTACCATTATAAGAATATGTTCTTATTGCCATGTGAAGGCTCACTGGGTCAAACAAATATCAGAATATTTGATCTTCTCGTCCTATTATTAATGTTTTTTTTTTTTGAAGCATAATTGTAAGTACATAATTCCGCCACTCGCCACATGTCCTCGGATAAACACGTGGAGAGTGCATGACGAGGGGCATCAAGAGACGATGCCACGTAGATGCAGCCAAGAAACGTGTACCAGCAGGGAGGGGCCCTCATCTAGCAGATCCAATGGCCATAAAGGATAGAGCACGGAAACAAAGCACCACCGCGTTGGACCATATACATCCCCGGATCTGCTTTATCCCATCTCGAGAATAATTTTAGATCTACGATCAGGGCCCAACTGACTGATGCGGACAAGACAGGGGCAGGACACCATGGTCTGACGCGTGCAGAAGGCCCAACCACCCGCATTAAACACTTGGAGCAACACACGCGTCAGCCCACCAACAGAAGAAGCGAGCATATATCTTCGGCAATAACGAAGAAACGAAGGGAGAGCCTCGTAATATACGAAGACTCTGCGTGTTGGCACAAAACACAAGAGGATAAGATTACAACGATTCCGTCGGTGGACCCCACGTGGAATCCCTATAAATACCCCTCCTCACTAAGAGAGAAGGGAGGTCGAGAAAAGGGATGAGAAGAGGAGAGAGAATTAGGAAGAGTAAGTAATACTCTAAATCCCGCTGCCTCAGTGAGAACCCCTAAAGTCATTTGACTAAGCTTGTAATCAGTCCATACTTAATGAAACCTTTCTTTTACCCCGTGGATGTAGGCCTTAGTGCTGAACCACATAATTGCTTGTCTTCTTTACATTCCGCACTTTACATTATGTTCTTTACATTATGTTCTTTACATTACGCACTTTACATTACGTTCTTTACATTACGCACTTTACATTACATTATTTACATTACGCAACCTATGTTACTCTTTACATTCCGCACTTTATGTTCGTTCTATGCACTCTGTGTTAAATGCTCGATAAGACAAGGACGAGTCCGAGGACTTAGAGTCGATGAATCGACGTACGCACTATTTTTCTATGTATGTTATATCCAACCCTTGAACTTCGGTGTGGGCGAACTTTGTTTGTGGACACGTAGATACTTGCGTAATTTACGTGTTCACAATTTGGCGCTAGAAACGGGGATCTTTCTCGGTAAAAGATTTATCTTATCCTGTGATTTAAGCACTATGGCTTCTCTGAGCACCGCTCTCTGAAAATAGCAATTTATAATTCCGCCACTTTGGAACTGATTATGGTTCAATTAATAGTAGGTCTCAACGCGACATCTCATTTGAGTTGGTAATTAGGGTAGTTTTAGTTTAGTTCAGCTGAATTTTGGTTTTTGTCAATGGCAATAACGCATCTAAGTGAGCCAATGGGAAATAGGTTTTATTTTTCTTACTGTCATTACCCTTAGGAGTTTGTAGGAATTGTACTCAAGTTTCTCAAACTCATGAGTTTTTTTTTTTTTTTTTTTTGAAGCATAAACTCATGAGGTTGAGGTTGGGTTGTTGTGCCAGTATGTGTTGGTGTAGCAGATAATCGGTATGGTAATGTGAAATGAAGTATTTAAATGTGGAAAAATTAGTGATGCTCCTAGATTTTATTTCATCTCTTTTTTTACTATATTAGTTAGATTATGATCATTTCACATTATTGATTTGTTTTATTCAATTTAATTTGCAGGCTCAATTTTTATTAAAAAGTTGTGGATAAAAATCCTAAACAAAACGGATTCCGTCGTCGTCTTCCGGTTAAGTTCATTCCCCCTACCCATGCCTGTTTGTTTTCTCAACATTATTCCTTAGTTGTTTTCATTGTGTATTGTGAGTAAACGCGTGATTAGTTGAAATTTTATTCCGTCGTCGTCTTCCGGTTAAGTTCACTCCCCCTCCCCATGCCTGTTTGTTTTCTCAACATATTTCCTCAGTTGTTGTTTTCATTGTGTATTGTGAGCAAACGCGTGATATATAGTAGTTGTTCCTATGTAAGTTAGAGAAAGTTTTATCCAGCTCGATATATACTGCTTGCCGTTTACTTTTGATACATGATTGCACTAATTACTGAATGCATATATAATGTTCACACCACACCTACCTGGATAAGAGAGGCATTCAGCATGGCCCTCTTTGGGATGGGGACAAAATGATGTGTAGTGTAGTCAATTATTCTCGCACCTACTACTACTGATTGCAGCAAGATAGTGATGGGTGTGAAGAGTTCTTCTACCACTGGTGTGCATAATAAAGTGATAATGTGTAGCATCAACGAATTAATTAACCGGCCTATGCAATGTTCATAATAAGCTGTGGGTTTTGGTCGATTCACAACAACTTGAAGTAACTCTCCCTATTTTTCTCCCTATCTAACGAATTGGTGATGCACCTAGATTTATTTTATCTCTTTTTTTTATTTGTTCAGATTATTGATTTGTTTTATTAAATTTAATTTGCAGGATCAATTTGAATTGAAAAGGTGTGGTTAAAAATCCTAAACAAAACGGATTCCGTCGTCTTCCGGTTAAGTTCATTCTACAGGGTGTGAAGCGTTCCGATTCTACAGGATTAAGTGCTCCCATGCGGAGAGAGAAGACACGAGTAAATGCTTTTGTTACTAAGGTATAACGAGTTTCATTTATCCTGTTTTGATATGGTTGCCTGTCTGTTCACTGAGAAAGTATCTGTTTGGGACTTTAAAGTAAGAATGTGTGACCTTAAGTAAGCTAAATAAACCGAGGGCAACCTATCTTTATGGTTTTATTTTGAGTCGAAACATCACGTTCCGAACAACTGAAGGAAGCCATCTCTTTCTGTATTGCATGTCAAAAGTAAACACACCACCAAGGTAATGCTATACATGCCTAACAACTGTAGTGCTGTGTAAAATCATAAATGAAATTGTTAATGTTTTTTTCTTAGTCGTCCGCAAAGTTCTTAGTCGTTGTATTTATTTTTTACTTAATGTTTTTTTCTTTTCCTTTATTATTTTAGTTTTGATTTCATCTTACATTTTGGTGTATTGTGTATGAATTTTTCATTCGCTGAAATGTAAGTCAAACCTATATATTCTAATTGATTACAAGACATAAAATTGTGAAACAATATTTTTTATTTTGAAGGAGGATTTTCCGCCTTAGTATTATAGTTTTATCCCATAAATTTTGTAACGGAACGATAACTCGGAAGGTGCATCGCACGTGCGTATTTACTAGTGATCATATAAAACTTTCTGTTCACGATTAGAGTGAGATAAATGATACACCCTAATGGAAAAGGACATGGCAAGTCATCCTTGGCTAATAGACGAAGACTCTTGTCTTCATGTAAGACCTATTTTCTTGTTCTTACTACTCCTCTCTCAGTGGATCCTTACCTGTAGTTTCTTTACCTATTAACTTCTTGTATTTGAGATGTCAACTATGAGTTGAAAACCACATCTATATATAGGGTCGTCAATCTAAGTAAGTTTCAATTGATTAGGATTTTCGAACCATGCATTGACTTTTTTTTTGGGTACCATTATAAGAATATGTTCTTATTTCCATGTGAAGGCTCACTGGGTCAAACAAATATCAGAATATGTGATCTTCTCGTCCTATTATTAATGTTTTTTTTTTGAAGCATAATTGTAAGTACATAATTCCGCCACTCGCCACATGTCCTCGGATAAACACGTGGAGAGTGCATGACGAGGGGCATCAAGAGACCATGCCACGTAGATGCAGCCAAGAAACGTGTACCAGCAGGGAGGGGCCCTCATCTAGCAGATCCAATGGCCATAAAGGACGGAGCACGGAAACAAAGCACCACCGCGTTGGACCATATACATCCCCGGATCTGCTTTATCCCATCTCGAGAAGAATTTTAGATCTACGATCAGGGCCCAACTGACTGACGCGGACAAGACAGGGGCAGGACACCATGGTCTGACGCGTGCAGAAGGCCCAACCACCCGCATTAAACACTTGGAGCAACACACCCGTCAGCCCACCAACAGAAGAAGCGAGCATATCTCTTCGGCAATAACGAAGAAACGAAGGGAGAGCCTCATAATATACGAAGACTCTGCGTGTTGGCACAAAACACAAGAGGATAAGATTACAAAGGTTCCTCGGTGGACCCCACGTGGAATCCCTATAAATACCCCTCCTCACTAAGAGAGAAGGGAGGTCAAGAAAATGGAGGAGAATAGGAGAGAGAATTAGGAAGAGTAAGTAATACTCTAAATCCCGATGCCTCAGTGAGAACCCCTAAAGTCATTTGACTAAGCTTGTAATTAGTCCATACTTAATGAAATATTTCTTTCACCCCGTGGATGTAGGCCTTAGTGCTGAACCACGTAATTGCTTGTCTTCTTTACATTTCGCACTTTACATTACATTCTTTACATTATGTTATTTACATTACGCACTTTACATTACGTTCTTTACATTACATTCTTTACATTACGCACTTTACATTACATTCTTTACATTACGCAACCTATGTTACTCTTTACATTCCGCACTTTATGTTCGTTCTATGCACTCTGTGTTAAATGTTTGATAAGATAAGGACGAGTCCGAGGACTTAGAGTCGATGAATCGACGTACGCACTATTTTGCTATGTATGTTATATCCAACCCTTGAACTTC
The DNA here is from genome assembly GCA_023529315.1 of Papaver bracteatum. Lineage (NCBI taxonomy): Eukaryota > Viridiplantae > Streptophyta > Magnoliopsida > Ranunculales > Papaveraceae > Papaver > Papaver bracteatum. Next base: position 417,388 of record JAJJWX010002128.1, read on the forward strand.
GGTGTGGGCGAACATTGTTTGTGGACACGTAGATACTTGCGTAATTTACGTGTTCACAATTTGGCGCTAGAAACGAGGATCTTTCCCGGTAAAAGATTTATCTTATCCTGTGATTTAAGCACTATGGCTTCTCTGAGCACCGCTCTCTGAAAATAGCGGTGCTTGGAGCATTTTTGGGTTTTTTACACCTTTTCGCTCAGTAGATCTACTTCTTCGGAGTGGTTTTCAAGTTTTCATCTTTAGAAAATCAAGCGTGTGGACATATCCACAGATTTTTCAGTAGATCTACATCTTCAGAATGATTTTCAAGTTTTCATCTTTAGAAAATCAAGCGTGTGGACATATCCACGGATTTTTTAGTAGATCTACATCTTTGGAATGGTTTTCAAGTTTTCATCTTTAGAAAATCAAGCGTGTGGACATATCCACGGAATTTTTAGTAGGTCTACTTCTTTGAAATGATTTTCAAGTTTTCATCTTTAGAAAATCAAGCGTGTGGACATATCCACGGAATTTTCAGTAGGTCTACTTCTTCGAAATGATCTTCAAGTTTTCATCTTTAAAAAATCAAACGCGTGGGCTTATCCTCGGATTTTACGATAGATCTACATCCTCAAAAGCGTTTTAAAACAAATATACACCTAATGGTGATCTTATTTCACATCGCAAGATAACGGAATCCGATTTCCCAGACTTTACTAACGGGTTCCCCTTTGGACCAATCTTTTCTGTGTACATCATAATCATTTTCAGAAGAAAAAAAATATATATATCAAAAATGGAGAAGAACAAAGATGCAGGAAAAGCGAAAGCCTCATCAAAGGAAACACCAAGGACAACTCCGGTAATGACTAGGAGCAAGCATAAGGGCGAAAAGCTCAAAGCTACAAACAAAACGCAGAATGGAGCGGAGAGCTCGAGGCTTTTGGATGCAGCCACTATTGCAGCGGAAGCCCTAAAGGCCGCGGCCGCCAAAGCCGCAGCATCAAAGACCGGGGCATCCAAAGGAGCGACCTCCAAAGCAATCGTTGCCACCCGACCACACGAACCGCGTGAAGGGATGGCAGAGTCAGGGTTGCAACAGCCTTTATATGGGATTCCTCGCACTGAGAAACAAAACGCACCCCCCACAGGTAAACCAACCGCTTCTAATAGAAAGCGTACACGCACCACAACCAACGGAGCAGCTGCATCCGCAAGCAGATCCCCCAGAACCCCTGATTCAAATCATGGACGAAGATCAAACGATAGACGTGGAAGAACAGATGCCGTAAGGAACCCCTAATCAGGGGTTGATCCAATCTGCCCAGATGAGGGCAGAATTAGAAGAATTAAGGAAAGCTCAAAAGACAAACGCGGAGGCGGTAACTCTGTTGGCACAAGAAAATCAGCAACTCAGAGCTACCCAAAGTGGGGACACGGGAGTTCAGCGCGACGAAGCTAGCTCAATGGCACCGAGACCAAATCAGGACCGTAGGATGGTACTGGCCGACAACCCGGACCCTATGAAACCAAGAGATACGATAAGAAGACGAAGGTCTGACCCGAAAGACAACCCACACAATGCAGACTACTTCGACAGCGGTCACCCACGCGCGGGGCAACTCTCCGCCCAAGAAGAACATCAGCGCGCAATGGAAGATCTCCGCGCCGAAATGATGGCGGAGATCAAACAATTGAAGGATAGTCAAGGGGGGGGGGGGGTAAGACTGGAATAAATAATGAAGGAAGCAAGCACTACCCCCTAACACCGCACCTAGACAAGGCTCTCATCCCCCAGAAGTGCCCAGTTCCGGCCTTCGAATTCTATGACGGATCTAGCGACCCCGCAGCCCATCTTCGATATTATAATCGAATGATGGCACGATGGAATTACGACGAGGCCATATTATGCAGATACTTCCCTTCAAGTTTGAAGGGATCGGCGCTCTCATGATTCGATAACTTGCCGCTAAATTCCATCAACTCATGCGATCAACTTACTGAAAAGTTCTTAACAACTTACATGTACAACAAGGTGGTAAGCACCGGAATGGATAAGCTCTTCTCACTAGCAGTCCAGTACAAAGAAACAATCAAATAATACACATACAGGTGGCACAGGATCTTCCAAGCCATCGGAAACGTAGATCATGTGGTCAGCATCAACTGCTACAAATGGGGGCTCGACAGAATGAGCCCACTATTTGTCGAGATCCACAGAATCGTACCTGCAACAGAAGGAGATCTTCGAGTGATCATAGAAAAGCATGCCAGTTTAGAAGAAATACAACGGGAGAACCCAAGAGCTCAGACCCAGCTCCCACCGCGGACCAACTCTGCAGAACAATTCAGCAGACCTATGGGGACTGACTTGGGTGAAAAACCTAACGAAGACAGAAGAGAACGCAGGGATGATCGACGAGGAGGCACTAGAAAATTCGAAGATCGAGTTTTCACGAAGATGAATGCCAGCTACTCGCGCATCCTGAAATAAATCAAGGGTCGCGAGAAACTAGAATGGCCATGGTCTAAGGGGAAGCAACCCCCTAGATCCGAGCATGCCAAAGAGTACTGTGAATATCATTGTTTCAATGGTCACTGGACAGAGAAATGCACGAATCTAAAAATAATGATTCAAAAGCTAGTAGATGCGGGAGACCTCCAGCAATTTGTACACAAGACGAGCGAGGAAGATAAATCCAAACGAAGCAAGAAAGTCCAACTACCTGAAGGAAATCGTACCCTCAATACCATTTCATGTTCTGAGTCCATGGAACCTTCCCTAAAGGCTCAGATAGGTAAGAGGTTGAGGAAACAGTTTGAAGATTACTGTGAGCTTTATACAATCGACGGGAAGGAAGTGGACGAACACGATCAATGGATGGACGCGCCCCTGACTTTCGACACAGACGATGTAGGTGAAGATATGGAGAATCATAACGATCCACTGGTTCTCACACTACCAATTGCAGAATGCAACATTAAGAAAATCCTCATCGACGGGGGGAAGCTCCGTAAACGTTCTATTTTATGATACATTCAAATGAATGGAACTCAATGATGAATAACTGTTATCTTCATACTACACCATCTACGGATTCAATGGAGCAGCCACAAAGCCCTTAAGATACATTATCTTGCGAGTTGACGCAAGACCAATGAAGGTCGACACGCGATTCAGTGTGGTGGACGCACCCTCGCCATGCAATGCTATAATCGGCCGAAGATGGGTGCATAAACTCAAAGGGGTGGCCGCTACTTACCACCAATACCTCAGGTTTCCAACACCCCAGGGGGTAATGGAGATAAAAGGCGACCAAGCCTTGGCACGAAAGTGTCACAATCTACAAAATAAGATCAACAACGAACAAGATGAGCAGAGAAAGAACCGAAGATCACGAAATAAGGAAAACAAAAAGGAAAAAGCAATCAATGCTTACCTAGAAGAAATCTATGAAAAAAGCCTTCCAAAGGAGCATGTGACGGGGAACACGGAGGCAGGTACCTCAGCCACAAAGGAAAGCGAGGAATCCATCAAATAACAATCAAAGAAGATTCCTCTCCTAGGGGAATCAAATCCCATGTTTACACCTGTAGAAGCGGTGAAAGAGGTAAACGTGGGAACAGAAGAAGAACCAAGAATGATTAAGATCGGAACGCTGATGGATAAAGAGCGCGAGGCATCCTTAATAAAGCTGCTCACGGAACATGCAGATATCTTCGCATGGAAACTAGGAGACATGCCCGTCATCGACCCTAAGACAATTCAGCACGATCTTCGCATAAAACAAGGCACACCACCTTTCAGACAGAAGGTGCGCAAAGTTGCCTCAGAGTACCACAAAGCCGTTGAGACGGAGCTTTGTAAGTTGCTAGAAGTCGGATTTATCAAGGAAGTCAAATACCCAACATGGATCTCAAACATGGTCATCGTACCTAAAAAGAATGGCGGAGTGAGGATATGCATAGATTTCACCAACCTCAACAAAGCTTGCCCAAAGGACAGTTACCCTTTTCCAAGCATCGACCAACTGGTCGAAGCGGTCGAAGGGTACGAAGAGATGTCCTTTATGGACGGATACTCCGTGTACAACCAAGTGTTCTTATCATAAGAAGACCAACAGCACACAGCGTTCTACACACCGCATGGACTCTACTGTTACGTAAGGATGCCCTTCGGACTTCGAAACGCAGGAGTAACGTACCAAAGCATGGTTGACGCCATTTTTAAGCCATGGATCGGAAATACCTTGGAAGTATACGTGGACTATATGCTGGTCAAGAGTAAGCTACAAAAAGATCATCAGCAAGATCTAAAAGATATCTTTCAGGCAATGAGGAAACATAACATGAAGGTAAACCCGGAAAAATGCACATTCGGTGTTACTTCGGGGAAATTCCTCGGGTATCTAGTAACAAAACGAGGCATCGAAGTAGACCCTTCCAAAATTCAGGATATAGTAGAAATGCCCTCTCCAAGGAACCTGAAAGAAGTCCAGAGGCTCAATGGTTCCCTAGCAGCGCTAGGGAGGTTCATATCCAGGTATTCAGACAAATGCAAGCTCTTTTTCAACATCCTTAAAAAAGGGACCAAATTTGAATGGACGGCAGAATGCGAGGAATCATTCAAAGAAATCAAAGACTACCTTGATGGGATACCCATCTTACAAAAACCAGACCCCGAGGAGGTTCTATCCCTATACATAGCATCAACAAAGAATGCAGTCAGTGCGGTGTTGGTAAAAACTAACACGAAGATAGAGCATCCCATCTACTACGTCAGCAAAACTCTCAACACGGCGGAAAGAAACTACACAAAGATCGATCAACTCATCTTGGAGTTAGTATGGGCTACCCAAAAGATAAGGACCTACTTCCTAACACACTACATCCGCGTTCCATGCAAATCCCCGCTAGAAGCTGTCCTCAAAAGTGCGGGAAAAATAGGGAGAATCGCAAAATAGAATACTCATCTAGACCATTAAAACATCATACACGAACTCCAATATTCCCAGAAGTCCCAAGTTTTAGCAGACTTCCTTGATGACCTACCACTGGAGAACGATGAAGAAATCTGCATTGAAGGGATCAATACAGCGGGATTACCAAAGCGCAGCAGAAGCAAAGATCCCGTCGATGTCCTCGAGCCGGCAAACCCAAGACAGTGGGAAATCTTTGTCGATGGCTCGAGGAACAAAGAAGGAGTGGGCATAGGCATCGTAATCACTACCCCCACGGGAGACCGAATCATCCATGCTTTCAGACTAGAGTTTAAAGAACACACCAATAACATCTTCGAATACGAATCCGTTGTACATGATCTGCGTTTGATAATAGAAATGGGGATAAAAAATGTACGCTTGACCAGTGACTCGCAACTAGTCATCAGGCAAATAGATTTGGAGTATAATGTGTATGACGAGACCTTGTCGACATACATGACGTTAGTCCAGACACTGGCACATCAAATACCAAACATCATATTCCGGCATTCAAGAAGAAAGGAGCTCAGGCATGCGGATGCTTTGTCATACATCTCATCTATGTTGAAAAACAAAGATATAGAAGTAATCAAAATCACCAGAGTTTACGAGCCATCAATCCCTCCGCGAGGACTCTGCACTGCAAGCAGAAAGTATAGCACGGAGGAAGACATGACAAACGATGGTGTGGGAGAAAACATCACGGACGATTTCCAAGAAGATGATATCATGACAAGAGAAGATGAAGACGAGGTCTTCAGCGGAGAAGAAGACTGGAGATGGGGTATCCACCAATTTCTATAAAGAGGAACATTACCTTGAGACCTAAAGAAGGCCATGAAGATTCAATCAAAAGCAGGAAGGTACGATTTAAGGGGAGAGATTCTATACAAAAAATCTTTCCTCGGGCCTTTGTTACGATGTTTGTCTAGATCAGAAGGCCACCTAGTACTAAAATATATCCATCGAGGAGACGCGGGAAATCACAATGGGATGAGATCCCTAGCCGACAAGGCAAAAACACAAGGGTATTATTGGCCAACAATGATACGAGACGCTGCAAGGATGTCAAAAATGTGCGAAGAATGTCAGCGGTTCGGGAGAAGAATCCACGCACCAGCAATAATGCTAAACTCAGTAGATAGTCCTTGGCCATTTTCAAAATGGGGCATAGACATCGTAGGACCCTTGACCGAAGGGTCAAGAAAAATAAGATTTTTGATAGTGGCCACGGACTATTTCAGCAAATGGGTAGAAGCCAAATCTTTGGCAAGAATCCGCGACTCAGATGTCTTCACATTCATTTTTCAGAACATAATCTGCCGGTTTGGAATCCCGACGGAAATTTTCTTTGACAATGGTAACCAATTACAAGGTAAAAACATCGATCTACTATTTAATACTTTCAAAATCCGAACAAATAAATCGACACCAATATACCCTCAAAGCAATGGCCAAGTAGAGGCTACAAACAAGACCATCGCTCTTATTCTCAAAAAACAATTAGACGAGCACAAAGGACGATGGTGTGAGCAACTACACAATGTCTTATGGGCATATCGAACAACCCGAAGATTAGCTATAGGGGAATCCCATTTCTTGCTGACCTACGGATCAGAAGCCGTCATCCCCACAGAAATCATCATGCCGAACACAAAGACAGAAGCGTGGGAAAAGAACCTCACAACGGACATGATGCTGGAAAGACTCGACGATCTCGAAGAAAGAAGAGAAGCAGAACTACAAAAGATGGAGAATTACCAAAGAAGATTAGCAAGGGAATATAACAAAAAGGTTAAACTTAGGAATTTCGTGGAAGGACAGTATGTGCTGAGAACCATACCCCAATACCAAAGAGGAAAGAAGTGGGGCAAGATGGCACCAACATGGGGAGGACCTTATGTCATACAAGATGTAGCAGGAAATGGATCCTATTACCTGCACAACCTAAAAGGGGAAGTCCTCCGCCATCCATGGAACGCCAAGTATATCAATCCGTACCATCCTTCAATCACAACGCAGCATTGCAACTGCGTAAAGAATACCAGAAGAAGAATACGATGCTTTTCGATATGTTTCTATCTCTGGACGAGGAATAGCAGGCCTCAATAAATCAATAAAATAAAATTTCTTGCATATCTATGAAAAGCACATACAATAGGAAGACATCCAGCAGAAGGAAATCTCCAACTATTCTAAGTCAGCGGGTCGACGGAATGAGGGACATGTACATAGTGACACCCCATATCCTTGAACGCTGCATCAACCCCCATCGTATGGGAATCCTATGATCAAGGATTAGCCAGCGGGGTGACAGGTCTCAAGATGTTCACGAAGGTACACACCTTCGGCATAACACTCAACAATTAGGTCAACGGGTCGACGGAATGAGGGACATGTACATAGTGACACCCCATATCCTAGAACGTTGCACCACCACCACTGTCTGGGAATCCTCTGGCCAAGGATTAGCTAGCGGGGTATCCGGTCTCAAGATGTTCACGAAGATACATACCTTCGGCATTATTCTCAAAAATAAGGTCAGCGGGTCGACGAAATGAGGGACGTGTACATAGTAACACCCCATATCCTAGAACGCTGCACCAACCCGCACCATCTAGGAATGCTCTTGCTAAGGGTTAACCAGCAAGGTAACAGATGTCAAGATAATTAACAAAACTAACCAACAAACGATGATCCATTACAGAAAAGTTGATTACAAGCTCGACAAGATAAGCAAAAGAAAAAACAAATTAAGCAAAAGAAGTTCGACAGACGTAGCAAGAACTCTATAATCAACAAGGATCAACTTTCTACAACTAAACATAAGAATCTACTTGGACATTCTGTGCCACTAGTAGGGCTCTCCATCTGCAGTGAAGGAACGCTCCCACCTGAAGAAGGACCCGAAGAGCCAGACGGGACCGAAGGTTTAGGACGACGAGGATAGTGCTTTTCAAGACCATTCTCGGTCAAGAGGTCATGCTCTATCTTGGCCATCACCTTGTTCGTCTCTTCGGTTAGCTGACATCGAACTTTGTACGTAATAGTGGTATTACGCATCTCGGCCTGAGACAACAGGGTAGACAGACGGTTCACTTCCAAAGAGGCCAACTGAGCTGCTTGTTCATTAGTCGTAGCCAAGCCTTTGAAATACGAGGCCTGACCCTCCTGTTGCACCAAGGCAGTATGAGACTGCTCTAGCTCAGATTGAGCCTTGTTAAGTTTTTCATTTGCAGCGAGAAGCTGTCCCTGGAGCTCTGAAAAATAAAAACGAAGGGTTAGATCCGCGAAGCACGAAAATCACACCCGGCAAAGAAAATATATACCTTCGACTCTAGCAGAAGCTATTTCATACTCGTTAACAACCGCATCCCGAGCATCGTCAAGAAATTCATATTCGTCGGATATTTTCTTATAATCCTTTTGAAGAAGGGAAAGAGCAAATTGACTAGCGTCTAACTCTACATGCTTCATTGAATCCAAATGACGAAGATGATTGACTTCGTTATTTAGCTTCTCCATTCCTTTATTAAGTCGGCACATATTAACTTTAAGATTTCTCTCAGACTCGGCTTGACGAGCTACGTCGGCCCAAGACGCGGCTAAGGATTTTCCAAGGGCAGAGGCCTTGGCACGAGCATCATCTCTTTCTTTAACAAGACGTTGAGTGTACTCCCGTACATCGGAATCTTGGGAGGAACGAGCCTGACATAGCTCTTCTTCCAGGAGATTCATCTTATCCAACAAAGACGAAGAAATCCCGTGGGCTTCGCGAAGATTATCGCGCGTCCACATTAAAGTACCATCAAAGAGATGACGATCCGCGTTATACTTATTTTTCATATCAACTATCTGGGTATGCCTCAGACGCCATGCCTCGGCCTTGGCATCCCACCTCTCGGCCTCACTCTTAAGTTGTTCCACTAGTTCGGCAATACGGGTATTCTGCCGCTCTCTCTCATTTCGAAGCTATATCAGCTCAGGGACTCCACCCACTGAAGATAGGGCGGTGATACTCAGACGGAACAAGAATTCCTAAAAAGAAAACAACGATAAACATGAACAAGGAAAAAACCTGTAAAAGAAGAAGCATTTTTTCGAACGGCCTCCAACTCGCTACGTGCCATAGCAAGCTCCAAACGAAGCTTATCTTCTTTGGCGCCCAGATGCTCCTTCCCATTAAGACGATCATTCAGCTCACTTATCTCCTTATCTCTGGCAGAGATAACAGCCTCCGCCATAGCCAGCTCCTCCTCTCTATGACGAAGCTTACCCTCTAACTTAATAGACTTGGCCTTAAAAAACTGGTACAAATTATGATTGCAGTATTCACTCCGCATCACATACGAAGAGCATCAGGTCAGAATGCCGCGGAGTGTCCATGGAGTACAAAACAGTAAAACACGACGTACCTCTAACATCCGTTGGTGGGGGTAACCATACTGATAACCATAAGCTATGGACATCATATCAACACCGGTGGATGGAGGGTCAACCACTAAGGTAGCCTCCAGTGAACTCAGATTCCTGTCCCACACCTCCGCGACTCGATCTTCAGCGGATAACTGCATCATATTTCGGGTATATGCATCGGAATCTTTCTCCCCCGGAACCGCGGTTGCAGGGTTCGGAACAAACATCAAATTTTTATTCTTTAGCCAAGAAAGGACAACATCATCACCTTCCAGCATCAAAGACGATGAAGGGGACCGAGTTCAAGGTTCTGCGGCAAAGGGAACCTTCTCAGAGGTATCAACATGCGTGGAAGTTTGCACCGCAGCTTTCCCTTTACCAGATGTATCCAGTACGTCCCAATCATCATTTGGGGAAAGTAGAGAAAAATCATCAGCAAGACCCATTGTAGCATTCACATCAAAGGACGGCCCCGCAGATTGGACCCGGCCAAAAGAAAATTCTGGACCAACAGGGTCCCCATCAATACTACCAGCAGCGGGAGTGCCCTCGGCATCAGCACTAACAAGGTTATCCTACATACAACCACCAGCCGTGGTAACATCTGCAGTCTTCCCAACAAAGGGGTACCCTCTGCACCACCAACACCAGAATCCTCACGAAGAGGGGGAGAAGTTTCAGTACGTTCCTCTCCATCGGATATATCTTCATGTTCCTCGAAATCATCATTAGCAGGACTAGTAACCTCCTCTTGGACCTTTGCGTCATCAACAACAATGGTAGAAGAGCGCTTGGGACCAATCCGCCTTTTCTTTGTACCCTACAGAGAAATAAGAGAATCAGATCGACATTCTTTCCCTTACTCAAAGATTTCCTTTGAATAAAGAAAGAAGGGGCAACTAAAGGAGTAAAAGATCTGCACCTTCACACCAAGAAGATTTCTTCGAGGAAGGGGCAGCACCCAAAATCTCGTCATCAGCATCAACAACATCGAAGTCATATGGAAATTTCATACCTTCGAAGTTCAATTGCCAAGGGAAGTAATTTCCATAATGAATAGGGGGAACCTCACGAGGAACGCTACCAACAGTAGGACGCCACCCGTCGGGACTTGGAATCCAACCCCAAGCCCACGGACCAACAACCTTGATAACAGTGGCATGCCACTCATAGTCATGATCGCGCTTTATCCTCTCACGAGAAGGAAAAAGTTTCTTATTAGCAGACCCTTCAGTACCAGGAACATACTTCAACTTAGAATCACTAACCTCGCTCAAAAGACGAATCTCGCCACGGGAGGCAGCAATATTACGAAGGCTCACACTCCACGGATTACGGTTCCTGCTGTTGACATAATCCCCAAAAGAATTGTTGAAATTCTGAGGGGTATACCATTCGCTCTCAGCAGGATCAGGGGTATAACAAGTCATCATCATCTCTCCCTTGATGCGAAGATAGCACTCCTTCAGGGCGCGGAGATAATTCCCAGTCAACTGGGATACATAACGACTATGGGTATTTTTCGAAGAACCCTCGCGATCAGCCAACACGTAGTAGTAAAAAGAATCACCTGACTTGTACAAAGGCAGCATAAGACCCGCTTCGAAGGCCCCCACAGTAGTCAACAAATGAAACTCGTCGAATTGGTATCTCGAGATGAGATCATAAGTAATGTCATCATTAGGGGCATAGAAGCGGACATCAAAAGCTTGGAGCTCATGCTTCTCCTTAAACACTTCCAGATCAACGTGTTTAAAGGTAACTCTTTTCTTCCCAACCGGGACGCTTCGAATAACCAGCGCAGTATCCTCCTCACCGAGAGGGTCTTGCGCGGAGTCTTTTGAAGGGCTCATTTCCAGGACCTTCCTTTTAGAAGGCACACTCTTCGGCGGTTCAGCCTTCGAAGTACCAGCCTTAACAGATTTTCCTCTCGAGGGAACCGCTGGAGGAAGAGGAAGAGGATTCTCCTGTAATACCGGCAGAACCAAAGAACGAAGGGGAAGAGCATCAAAAGCTTAGTCACGAGGAACACCCTGCGTATTTCTAGACTCATCACGCGGACGAGAAGAAGCGCGGGTAGCAGCATATCTAGAACCAGGGGGATCCCTCGGAGTATCTCCCTTCCTCGAAGAATGCATGTGACCAGAAGAGGACGAAGCCCTCTGAGAACGAGGATCCACATGCGAAGCCCTAGAGCCTCCAGGTGGAGATATATCCGGGTTTCTGCGCGGAGGAGATCTGGGAGGACTAGGAGGCGGAGTTTGGAAATGAGCCCGCTGATGCTCATCCATATCTACAGATAAACAAACAAATAATAGATTCCGCAGAACCACAAATGAAGATCAAGAAGTTGAAAATTCTGTTACCAGTATGAAAACCCTAGCTAAACTCATTAAACAGGAAGGCGCTCTCCAACCAGAAACTCGTAACCCTTGCAAATGAAGAACAAGGGCGAGTATATATACTTTGTATATGTGTTCTTTATCGCAAGGATAACGAGACAGCAGCAGATGATGATCAACAGGCAAAAAATGGTACCAAAGATTAAACTCTTACCTAAGACAGATGCTTTAAACAACGAAAGGGGGGGCAACAGCGAAGAACGAGCACAGGAAATCAAGGACGGGTCGTATTCAAGACAGAGCAGTTTCAGCAGCGGTCGTATTCAAGGCATAGCAGTAGCAGCAGCAGTTAATGGCGTCCAAACAAAATAGAAGAATTTTTAGGAGGAAAGAAGGAATCAATAGAGAATGAAATTTATTTCACATTCTCTTCCTCCTTAAATACCCAAGAAATCTGAAACTGTCCCTTTTCCCAAGGGGGGGGGTTATTGCAAGAAGTTATTTCTTAGTGGGAAACGTGCCCTAAAATCAAGGGGAAGTTATTGGGCGAGTGGGGAATATGTGACGGTTTTCCTCTCACTTCAAACTGACGACTTAAGTCAGAAGAAAAGGGGAAAATTGTAAGTACATAATTCTGCCACTCACCACATGTCCTCGGATAAACACGTGGAGAGCGCATGACGAGGGGCATCAAGAGACGATGCCACATAGATACATCCAAGAAACGTGTACCAATAGGGAGGGGCCCTCATCTAGCAGATCCAATGGCCATAAAGGATGGAGCACGGAAACAAAGCACCACCGCGTTGGACCATATACATCCCCGGATCTGCTTTATCCCATCTCGAGAAGAATTTTAGATCTACGGTCAGGGCCCAACTGACTGACGCGGACAAGACAGGGGCAGGACACCATGGTCTGACGCGTGCATAAGGCCCAACCACCCGCATTAAACACTTGGAGCAACACACGCATCAGCCCACCAACCGAAGAAGAGAGCATATCTCTTCGGAAATAACGAAGAAACGAAGGGAGAGCCTCGTAATATACGAAGACGCTGCGTGTTGGCACAAAAAACAAGAGGATAAGATTACAACGGTTCCGTCGGTGGACCCCACGTGGAATCCCTATAAATACCCCTCCTCACTAAGAGAGAAGGGAGGTCGAAAAAAGGGAGGAGAAGAGGAGAGAGAATTAGGAAGAGTAAGTAATACTCTAAATCCCGCTGCCTCAGTGAGAACCCCTAAAGTCATTTGACTAAGCTTGTAATCAGTCCATACTTAATGAAACCTTTCTTTTACCCCGTGGATGTAGGACTTAGTGCTGAACCACGTAATTGCTTGTCTTCTTTACATTCCGCACTTTACATTACATTCTTTACATTACGTTATTTACATTACGCACTTTACATTACGTTCTTTACATTACACAACCTATGTTACTCTTTACATTTCGCACTTTATGTTCGTTCTATGCACTCTGTGTTAAATGCTCGATAAGACAAGGACGAGTCCGAGGACTCAGAGTCGATGAATCGACGTACGCACTATTTTGCTATGTATGTTATATCCAACCCTTGAACTTCGGTGTTGGCGAACTTTGTTTGTGGACACGTAGATACTTGCGTAATTTACGTGTTCATAATAATGTTTCTAGTTAGTGAGTTCATAAAACAAAGATCGACCATAGGTGATGGTTCGGAAAGCACACACCTATAACACTAACTTTTGCTATTTAACACTTACTATCTCCATTTCAGAAAATAGGCTGGTTTCGTGTATAAATTACACATGAAACCAACCTATTATTTTGAAACGGAAGGAATATAATAAACCGTGCACTCTCGTTGAGAGAAGGGTACCATGTGGGATTTGACTTCAGTATACATCATGAATATATATATATATATATATATATATCTTCAAATTCAAGATGACGCATGGTGTTCGGATAATAGAAACATAAGGCAATTCTAGAAGTCTGAAATAAAAACGATTTGCTTCACAAAAAAGTTAAAATTTTATATTTAAAAGTCATTTTGAAGTTATATTCCTAAACTAATTTCTGATATTTTTTACTATGAGAAATCAAAAAAAAAAAAATTTAGGTGGTAACGGAAAAGACAATTATGTGGAGGACTTTGTACTACCGCCACACCACCCTACCTATACTTTCATTTAATTTGCCCAGATAATTGACTATTTTATTTTCTTTTGAAATTTAGAAATCCACCATTGTTTGGTAACAGTTACATGGTGCCTAAAATAATCAACATCACTAATAAGGGATACTAATTTGTTTGGGGTGTACCAAACCCTTACCAATGTAGCACCTATGAAAAAAGTGTCCAAGAAATGCATACCCTTCATTTTTGGTTCCTGCTGTATGGGGGGAATTCTTAGCGGATGCTCGATAAGTCTATCCCGTTTAAATGCGCCTGCCCCGTCTAAGCAAAAGAGTGTGAGTTCGTGACCTTCCAGTTCGGTAACTGAATGCCCCTCTTATTACGAATCCCTAACATGCGTGGTGGATAAAGTTATTTGTACAATTGCTGCTGAGATACATAGATAATGGCATGGAAGTGATAGCGGTGACAGGGACAAGTATAGCTTAAGATGCCATAATCCTCCAATAAAGTTGTCAACGGGTTTCTGAATTAAGCAAGCTGATCACTAAAGATTATTTAGCGGAATGTTATTACATATAGAAAGAAAAAACAGTTTGTCCATCTTTTGATCTTCATCCTCTAACTTTATTGTCGTACCATAAGCAGATGGTGCATGGAATCAAATTGAAGCTTTAGCTTTCTTCACGAATACTTTCTATGCGTTGAGAAAGAGAATAGTTTCCAAATCCTATGGGCTGTTTCTTTTCAAATATTCTTCTTCCTCATGTGCTTAGTGCTAATTCCGTGGTCTAAATCATTTCAGATGCATAATTTCTGTTTATTCATAATCAATCGTTATAAATAAGAAGTCTTCGAAAACCTTAGTTTGGAAAAATAGTTGGGTGTAGTCGACAGATCCACGTGGGCTTAAAAAAACTAATCAAACATGGATTAAAACACTAAAAAGGCCAAAAAAAAAACATGAAAAATTAGAACCTTAGTCTGGGGCATACCAAATAACTTTGGGCATATATTGATGAGATAAAAAGAGGTCATTGAATAGTGTTTGTGTAGAGCCCCTTGTGTTTATCATTTGTCTTTTTTAATTATTTTCAAATGTTTTATAAATCTTTATTTTTAAATAATTATTTTATTTTATTTTTTATTTTTTCTTAATTACAAACCTAAATTTGGCTAACAAGTTATCACTAAAATCTAAGTTTTTACATAGGTTCGATTGATAACTTGTCGGCCGAACATGAGGTTTATGAAAACATACCTAGGTTCGGCTAACAAGTTATCAACCGAAACCATGTATTTAACGTGTCGTCGTTCTGCAAAGAAATATAGTCATTTAAAAGTGATGAGTGCATGTGCCTCTTTACTTACATATGTATTGAGCAAATCAGTATACTTGTATATGAAATTTATTCAGGATAATGTTGGCTGCAAAAATCCAAGATATTCTGTAAATTTTATTGAACTCCCACCTGCATTATTAACTAATGCGTGGCTTGCTGAGTATTTATCCTATGCTATGTTCCCCAGCTGAACTCTTGATATTGACATGACAATTAATGTTCGCTCGCGGCTGAGTAGCATGAATTTCCCGAAGTGTCAGGATTAAGATGTGGATAGAAGTACTCAATCAGATGCACACAAGTTGCGCTGCCCTATGAGATAAAAATTAGTGCTTTTTTGTATCAATGCACAAAATTCACCAAAATTGATTGGTTTTGAATCAGCTTGCAAAATTCAATTTTTCTAAACTAATTTTATCAATTTGCAAAAATTAGGTTTTTTTTTGTCTGCGCAATAACTCGATCCTTATTGGTCGAAACTAAACCTAGGCAAACTAGGAAATTAGTCAATCATGGAACTAGTATGAGCAAAATCCTACCAAAGGTTGGAAAACAAGAAATAAAGGGAAACTGCGGCAAATAAAAGCAGCAGCAAAAGGGGGAGCGGCCACGCCGCTTGGCCGGCCGGTTTGCCTTAGCTGGAGCTGCCCATGGACGACCGGCCACGCCCCATATTACTTCCTGACATCCCCTCTTTCCCACCGACCAATCAGATCGCTCTAAATGTGCAACCTACACTTTTAATTAAAGGTGGAAGTTGGCTGGTCGATACACTTAATTCCTTAAGAAATTGAATCTAGACTTTCCATGTCAATCTTAAAATGATCACAACCACACGATTTTGCCGGCCGATTTATCAAGCGTAGCCGCATCCTGACGCAACAGGACAAGCTCCATGGTATACACCGGCGGGACCACTCATACTTCAGCCAATCGGAGCCCTCCCAACTTGCAAGCAGAGCCTCAAACTGATTGATCAAAGTAGGTTTATTGAGCGGCTTAAAACCCTAATTTATGTTAGCGGCAGTGCATTACTGCCTCAAAACGATCTCGACCATCCAACTTGGCTAACCAAATCGACCGGCCTAGATCCAATTTTGGGAAACCAATGAGGTGCCATATTAATTACTAGCCGCCCCCTCCTATTGGAACTAATCGGCCCATCCTCAACTCGCTCGAATAGTTACTGGTAGCTACTCAAAAATGGCTAGTCGCACTTCCGACAAGGGTATTAAATAAGCTCAACGGCAGCCAATAACTGTCGTGAATCATCTCAGCCATCCAACTTGGCCAGCCAAATTGAGCAGCCTAGATCTAATTTTGAGCGACCAATAAGGTGCCGTACTGATCACCGGCTGCTCCCCTTCCATGAGGGCCGATCGAATTTCCCTTGACTGCCTAAACGGCTCTTGGCAGCTGTTCAAAGAAGGTCGGCCGCACTTCTTTTAAGACATTAAGTTTCGCGACCAACCAAGACAGGCTCTATGCAAATATACTTCATATGTATCAATTATTTTGAGTTGCTTGCTGAAAAGCGATGCTTTATATGCATCGATTACAAACGATATTTTATAAATATCGATTTCACAAATAACTTAATCATTTCACCTAAGAGCATTGCATGCTATTTTTTACGGCAAGTCTCATGACTCGTCACACATATCTGCACGCCGCCTAGCTTGCGCATGATTGGTCAAAATATTTAGGCCTTGCAAACAAGACTCACTCAATAATTACCATGTATGACTTGTTCTATTCCTCATGTAACTTGCTACATATTTTCTACAAAATACTCGAGACATCAAACATGTCACAAACTGGGGGATGTTCATTAGGATATTTGCTAGAGCATTGCTCGGTCGAACTCATAAACGTAGCTATCACAAGCTTGTTTGTCAATGTTAGCGATCGAAACTATAAGTCTTGATTTCTAGTCTACATATAGCGATGTCTCGGACTAGGATAGATTGTGTAGTTGAGCATTAGACTTCACAACGTTCATCATTTGAAGAAGAAGAACTACTAAGGAGAGCTTGTGGAACTTCATCAATAAAATGTATGTGGAGACTGAAACTCATCTATCACTTGGAAAGTCTATTTATACTTTATCTCCTATATTGAGACAAAAGTCGTATTTCTCTATAGTATTCGATTATGCACATTCGAGATTTCGAGCTGAGTTTTGCTCGCTTACATATTTCTCGAAATATGTGTTGGTAAGCTTTCGCTTCGACCAAGTTCATTTTATATTCTTGACGAAAGTCATAAGATGATCATGTGAAAATCGCCGAGTAACATCTTACATGATTTGTGTGATACAATCATTTGGTGTAGACTTGGAATGTTTCGTAATGATTATTTCAATAACTTGAAAATTTCTTTGATGTTAATAGTTCGTGAAAACATATATTGTCATCCTCTAAGAATGCTTCAATGATTGAAATAGAGTTTAGAACACTTAATCATTATTGGATTATGAACATAGTATGTGTTCTTGCATATATGTAATCCATGTCCGAGAACTATAGTTAGCATACCCGTATGCGTACCTTTTGGTTTGTGAAAGTCCGGGTACCTAAGTACACATACCGGTACACGTACTGACGTAAGGTTTGGGTCCGGAAATTTCTGCTGAGTTTGGAGGTATGCGTAGCCGTTCGCATACTAACGAACCCAAACTTGGTCTGGCTACTTAAGTATGCATACCCATTTGCATACTTGAGTAATTAAGGTTCTAGAATCGGTTGTGACATGAACTAATACATTTATATAATAAGTAATGCAATCTTTTGCAAACCGTGGCTATAATGTTCATGAATTGATTTGAGTGAATCAAACCGTTTTTGCTTCAATTGTATTCTTGTATACTTCTATGAGAATATAGAAATTGAACAACTCTATAACTAGTTTCATTTGAGTCATTTGAACTAGTTGTGGTTAAGATGAAAAAGGTTGATATGAAAGTATTCATATATCTTACTTTGGTTAACTACTGTTGAGCCAACCTAGTGTACACGTTTAGGTACGGTTACTCAAACCTAAATGAAGGTAAATTCCATTTGTATATAACAAGCTAAATTCGATCTAACAGTTGAAAGATATTAGCTTGAGTTTAATCATGTTTTCATCTAACGGTGAATATTAAATGCTTTGTTACCAATGTAACTAAGATTGCAAACCCTGATTTGAAAACCATATAAGGGAGAACTCTCGCAACTGGGAAACCTAATCCCCACACTTCTGTGTGATACTAGTTGCGACTAGAGTCGATTCTCCTTTAATCCATGTAGGTTAACGACTTGAAGATTTCATTAGGATTGTGAAGCCAGACCCAACTATTTTATTTGTAGTTGTGTGTTCTGATTTTACTTCTACTATCGTGATTGAGTATTATCTTTACTAAGATTTACTTGAGATTTATCTCCGATAGGTAAGATTAAAAGTAGTCATAAACATCTTTATCTCATCGTTTGTGATTCCACAATATCTTGTTTCGCTTCCATACAATTAAGATTATTGTGAGATGATTGATAATATTAGGTTGTTCTTCGAGAATATAAGTCTGTTTCATCAATTGGTGCATGTGCACCTTGATTTATCAAAAGACGGAACAAAAATCATAGGTATTTTTGTGGGAGACAAATTTATCTATTCCAATAAACTTTTCTGTGTGAGACAAATTTGTTTATCAAGTCTTCGACTTTGGGTCGTAGCAACTCTTAGTTGTGGGTGAGATCATCTAAGGGAATCAAGTGCATAAAATCATGTTGGGGTTCAGAGACGTAAGCAGCGCAACTGTACCTTGATCAATGTGAGATTGATTAGGGTTCAACTACATTCCAGTCCGAAGTTCATTTGTAGTAAGCTAGTGTCTGTAGCGGCTTAATACAGTGTGGTGTTCAAAGTGGACTAGGTCCCGGGGTTTTTCTGCATTTGCGGTTTCCTCATTAACAAAATTTTTGGTGTCTATGTTATTTCTTTTCCGTATTATATTTTGTTATATAATAGAAATATCACAGGTTGAGCGTTAAGTTCAATCAGTTCTTGAATCCGACCTTTGGGTTGTTGATTGAATTGATTGACACTTGGATATTGGTTTGTGATACCATCCAAGTTATTTCTCTTATTCAATCGGGCTCGCAAATTTCTATTTGTTTAATTGCAGATTGAATTTAGAAATAGAGATATACCTCTTTGATATACTTTTCTATAGATTGAGTCTGACTATCTAGTTGATTCTCTTGAAAGTATATTGGAGTTTTTCCATTCATATTTCCGAATAAAATATTGGGTGTGGTTGTTAGACCCCCACTTTTTCTGTATTGGTCTGACGGTTAACAACGTGTGGCGTGCAACACGCCCATTATGAGAAAGTGTCAGGAAAGGTGGACAGTTAGTGGCAATAGAGAAGAAGTGGATATAAAACCAACTGGTCTTACCCTCATAGTAGGAACGTGGATTTCACCATTCTACACGATCCCCACTTCTCCATCACTCAACTACTTCCACTTCCTATGAGATCAGGGTGTTTTCGACTATGACTTGTATAAATAGATTTTCAATCTATTTCAACCAGGAGGAGTCATTAACACAAGTACCAAGAAATTGTAGGCTTACATTCTGTAAGCAAGTTCTACATTCTGATATAAGTCATAAAACAACCACACCTTCATAATTTATCATTCTGATCTCAACACCTTCTTTGCTTTCCTCCCTAGATCAACCCTTCTCCTTCATTTTGTGACCGAAGTAAGACTGGTACGATTATTTCTTGGTTTAGGCCAGAATTGTACAAATTGATCTCTTGAATCTAAAGTGCTCTTGTGCATTATATTTTTTTAGGGTTTAGGTTCGTTTCTCGGTGGCACACCCAATTTATCATTTCCAGCAGAATCAGTTTTTACCCTACTACAAATTGGAGACCACGGTGGGAGATTAATCTCTCAGTTGCAAAATCATTTTCTCAATTTTCATTCCAGTTTTCTCAATTTCAAAAGGGTGGATATTAGATCTAATTTAATCATTAAACTCTATTTAAGCTCAACAACAAATTTCAATTCTAGTGTTTCGTTCATTAAGAAGCTTCAAAAAAATGCTTTTTTAAGCAATGCTACTAGGAATGCCTTGGATAGCCGAGCACCTGTAAATCTCCCAGATGAAAGGACCAGAGAGCCTTGTGGAGACACAAGAAGACGTGACTACTACTTAGAAGGGAACAATAGCTTCTCTCGAGATACGGATGGAGCAACCTCCTTTTCTGCAACACCATAAGTGTTATATGGAGCAAGCCGAAAATGCCTCAAAGTTATAACTAATATTAATATCGCCAGGGTACACACCGAGAGAGATAAATGGAAGATTCAATATCCGTTGTTCCAGTATGGAGATAGTCGACAACAAATCTCAACACCAGTGGAGTCCTAGAAAAGAACCTGCAGAGATCACGAAAGCAAAGGTCTATCTCTATTCCACTATTGCTACCATTTTATGGTCAGGAGTATCCGCTATCACTTCATCAGCAAAACGTGTAGATCCAGACCATGGCGTAATTCCAGGAATTCGTATATCTACAATAACAAATGAGGTTTGACACATCTTCAAATCATCATAAAGGGGTTCGACTATTATGCCAACCCAAGCAAGAGCAAGCTCGGGACATCTTCAAATCTACTGGAGCCGACACATCAAGAGAGCATCCTTAAGAAGATAATGATGCTCGCGCCATCATGCCAGGAAAGAACCCGCAGTCGAGATAACCTCACGCAGAGGAGATCCGAGAAATTGCTGCACTAAAAGGACCCACGTCTCCCATATTTCCTTTGCCTAGGTAAACGGGTAATGTTGAAGAACATATCTCCCATCTTTGGAATACGTATGAGGAATACGAGTATCACCAGATGTTATGACTCGAAGAGTTCTCCAAATCGCCAACCAAAAGTGCGTACACCGGGTACAACAACAACGCGCTGAACAACACCTCCAATTAGTTCCAGATGGTGACTCTCCCTACCATAAATATCTCTTCATTCCCGAGCCGATCACCCTCAAGACTTGGACAGGATGTACCAGCAAAATAACAGGAATCTCGATGACTAACTCAACAGATCCAGAATTGAATCCCTCGACTTCCAAGTCTACTGCTGGTTCTAACACATCAAGAGATAATTCACCAAGAAAGACAACTCATTGGCAACATCACCCACGGTAATCTCCAAGACTCCCTCATGTCTTTCTCCATTTGGATCGTACCCCCGCTGAAAAATCATAAAATAGCAAAAAATTGTTCAAGCATGGAGATTTAAGTGCAAACCATAAAATTCATAAAAACATGTCCATTAGCAACCTAAACATTTATTAAAAAGTTTTTTAGGACATTTCATGTAGTTTAGAAAGGTTACGTGGGTCGTTTTGCAAGAACTCTGTTAGAAACGGTTTTACACTGCGTTCTTGAGGAATTGAAACTGTCGCTAATTGGTGAAGAATCTTAGAGTGAGAATATACCAAACGATTCTTATGGAATTATTCTACCACATACTAAAAGGGAACATTAATCGGATGAATTATCTATAAATGGGAGTCGAAACTATCGACTATGTGGCAGCTGAAAACCTATAGAATTCTTCCAGGGAAATTTTGAATTCCAAGTGTCAGGTCATTTTCACCCACCAAACAGACTCTGAATCACGAACTTTTTCATGAAGAAGTTATATCTTCCTCTTAGCTAAAGAATGAGAGGTCAACCACTTTATTCTGACATCGGGTGAATATTTTGCGGTCGTTTTGGCAAGAAGACACAAATATGGAATTTTCAGTAAGTCAATACACCAAGGTCGTACTTACGATCAGGAAAGCAACAATAGTCGAGCTTACACACGTAGGGAATCAGGGGGGAGATGCTTCATCGAAAATAAAATAGGGGAAAGAATAGAAGGAGAAATAATCTCACATATGTGAGTTATATGAAAGGAATAAACTCATCCTTTGGGCCGGTCGATCAAAGCCTTTTAATATTAGTGGTCGTGGATAGCATCACCACCTATGCTCGCCTAAAGCTCATTGCCATAGCTACCACTAGTTATGCCTCTCTTGCTTATCGAAGATTCGTGGTCATGGTTACCAAATCCCATGACCACCATCACCACGCCTCTCTCTGCCAAGTTCGTTCATGTAGCTACCACGCTTCTCCCTTCCAGGTCCCTGCTCGTAGTCACCATGCCTCTCCCTGCCGGGTTTGTGTCCGTAGACACCACTCCTCCCTGTCAAGGATCGTGACTTTATACATCCAAGATCCATCCAACCTGTTTTGTTTCCACGAAAATGTAGTCTCTTCTGATCACAGTTGTTGCGAAGAACCGTTGCTGCTCATTTGTTGATAGCAGCCAGAGCTTCACCACAGAAACAACTACTGCGGACAAAGGTAATCCAAAATTCTGCATATTTTAGTTTCCCATGGAGGAAGTAATAGAGTCACCAGTATGGAGTCAAGATGGTGATATCTTTATCATGGTCAACCCACCGACCATACAAGATAGAACCACGTAAACCACACTTGGGGACCGAGGCTCAACACGAAATCCCTTCACTATTTAGGACCTCTTCAACTCAGAAGAGACGGTCAACCAATAAGTCATAAATGTGACATGTTCACCACTCTTTAAAGATGTAGCGTAAGGATATCATCACCTCCTTGTCTGGAAGGCGCATGACCAACAAGCAGTATTTGGTTCAACCATTCATAATCGTTGTTATAAATGAAGAATCAAAGAGGAAAGTTGCGCCTTAGAAAGGAACACAGGCTAACCTCATCATGTCTACCATATCACCTACTCAGAAATCAGTACCACCTACTCAAGGCCTACACGAAGCTGCGCATTAACAACCACATCACCGACAAAGTCATATTTGGTGTTTCTAGATTTCCAATTTCACATGGAAGGGGTGCATGGGCTGCCAGAAGTTTGGATACAATATAGGCATATCAAGTGCAACACCCGCCCATTGATCAACAAATGATAGATCCATAAGATTTTCGCTTTCGTCAATTCGTCAACCACCTTACCAGCAAATGCAATGGAAGTACATCTTTCAGGAAAAAATAGGCTCAGGATAATTACACCTATGGACTTCCAGCACGAGATGCCTTCACGTCCCTCAATTAGGTTATTTTTGATGTCAACATCATCATTTTCAAAGCTTTATGAGCCGCAGAAATTTCTCAACATGAATCCATACACATGCATCAAAGACCCCAAAGGAAGATCCAGAGATACTTATGGACGTATCACCCTTGAGAAAAGATAAATACGACGCACCTCAGCTGCATAATTACTATCAAGAGACCCGCCTGATGATCAACAGTAAAAAATAAATACAGTTACTGTGAACATTCCCAGACTCTTCAATAAATAAGAAAATTCGCATTAAATGTTGCATGAAGCACAACTGCATACGAAAAATCACATGAATCATACTTGGGGGATTGAAGGCTTGCATAAGATCCCCTCACCGTCGAAAATCTCTCCAGCTCATAGAAGATAGACAACCAGAGCACCGCAAATTTGATGATCATTTCTTGCCCTCCAAAAGTACGCCACAGAGATATCTTCATATATCTTTCCACGCCATCGGATCTAGTACGCATCTACAATGCCTTACAAGACCATATTTTATTCCCAAGCTGACTCAAAAATACATCTCTAGTAACCAAACATAAGTGTAACTGGGGACTACTCATCGCATAATCCAAGATTTAGAATATGGTTCAAAGGATGTTGCTTGGAACGAAGTTCTTGAAGACTTGATAGTAGCACGTTGGCAACGGAACGCCTCTCAGCTCGTCTACTTCACCCAACGGCTCTGGAAGATTTTTCCCATACAAGCATTCCAAGCATATAATCATCGCAATTAGAAGGGAAATAATAGGCCTATGATCTAAAGATTCAGAATAAATATAATTTTGTTCCAGTCAATGCTCAGGAGTTTAAAGAATATTTTAATTGCGACTCAGCAGTCCAGTCACCAAACAACTTAAATTCAAGGACTCTTGCAATCGTAAGTATCAACAACACAGCTGCACTCTCCAAGATTAGTCCTGACATGAACATTGACGAAAATATATCTCATCCATCCATCTCAGGAGCGCAATGGAGTTTGGAAAATTTTGATATCCAATGGAGAGGCTAGATACTCATTTTTATGGAGACATGACCTTATTACACATTCCATAGAAGATCGATGGTACAACTTCTACACCCTCTAATCCAGAAAGAATAATCATCACATGATTAGGATGAGTCCTAACAATCATATATGACACTTCGAAGAAGTCATCATCTATATTTGGCATGTATTTGGAATCATTAATGCCTTCTGGCTTAGCATCAGAAACATCTCCAGGAGTTCACTATTTGATGAAATTTCAAAGCTGTGGAAGCTATGCATATAACTAAAGTTCATACCTTCAAAAAGAAGAAACAACAAGATGTACTTACCTTGCTGATGATGATTGGCACGCTCGTGATGGAGCTGCTGACAGTGACGAAGAGGATCCGGCTACTACATACGAAAGCACGGAGCCGGACGAGCAACAAAAAAAAGGGTCGATACCCCTTTTATACGAACGAAGTTTCTAGAGTTCGAACGGAAGAAGGATTTCTTCTTGCTCCATGAAAGGGAATATATGGATGGTCCCACCACACCTATACCCCATAGCCAAGCTAGCGACACGCTACTACAAAGACCACGGGCCGCGCGGTCCAGTTGTTGAAGGCCCATTAGAATTTTCCTGGTAACATCTACCTGCTTCGTCTTTTCAATTTTATTTTCGAATGCCACCATCTAGCGCTTATCCCGCAACAATGTCACTGTTACGTAATAAGCAAGGACTTAATGTTGATGGAGGTTTTTAGTTCAGGGCTAAAATTATAAAATCTTGTATTTAATGTGTTGTCGTTCTGCAAAGAAATAGAACCATTTAAAAGTGATGAGTGCATGTGCCTCTTTACTTACATATGTATTGAGAAATTCAGTATATTTGTATATGAAATTTATTCAGAATAGTGTTGGTTGCAAAAATCCCAGATATTCTGTAAATTTTATTGAACTGCCACCTGTATTATTCACTAATGTGTGGCTTGCTGAGTATTTATCCTATGCTATGTTCCCCATCTTAACTCTTGATATTGACATGACATGATAATTAATATTCGCTCGCGGCTGAGTAGCATGAATTACCCGAAGTGTCAGGATTAAGATATGCATAGAAGTACTCAATCAGAGGCACGCAAGTTGCGCTGCCCTCTGAGATAAAAATTAGTGATTTTTGTATCAATTCATAAAATTCACCAAAATTGATTGGTTTTGAATCAGCTCGCAAAATTTATTTATTTTTAACATAATTTTATCAATTTGCAAAAATTAAGTTTTTTGCGGTCTACGCAATATCTCGATCCCTATTGGTCGAAACTAAACCTAGGAAAACTAGAAAATTAGTCCATCATGGAACTAGTGGGAGCAAAATTCTACCAAAGGTTGGAAAACAAGAAATAAATTGATACTGTGGCAAATAAAAGTAGCAATAAAAGGGAGCGCGGCCACGCCACTTGGCTGGCAGGTTTTCCCTAGCTGGCGGCGCCCATGGCCGACCGGCCACGCCCCATATTACTGCCTACCGGCCCATCTTTCCTACCGACCAATCATATCACTCTAAATGCGCAGCCTACACTTTTAATTAAAGGTGGAAGTTGGATGGTCGACACGCTTAATTCCTTAAGAAATTGAATCTAGACTGTCCATGTCAGTCTTAAAATGATCACTACCGCACGATTTCGCCGGCCGATTTATCAAACATATCCTCCTCCTGACGTGATCGGAAAAGCTCTGTGGTATACACCGGAGGTCCCACTCATACTTAAGCGGAGCCCTCCCATCCTACAAGCAGAGCCTCAAACCGATTGCTCAATGTAGGTTGGTTGTGCGGATTAAAAACCATAATTTATGTTAGCAGCAGTGCATTACTGGCGCAAAACGATCTCGGACGTCCAACTTGGCTAGCCAAATCGACCAATCTAGATCCAATTTTGGGAAACCAATGAGGTGCCATTGTAATTACTGGACGACTCCCTCCTATTGGAACCAATCGACCCATCCTCAACTCACTCGAATAGATACTGGCAGCTTCTCAAAGATGGCTAGTCGCGCTGCCTACAAGGGTCTTAAATAAGCTCAATAGCAGCCAATAACTGTCGTAAATCATATCAACCACCCAACTTGGCAAGCCAAATTGAGTAGCCTAGATATAATTCTGAACGACCAATAAGGTGCCTTAGTGATCACCGGCCTCTCCCCTTCCATGAGGGCCGATCGAATTTCCCTCGACCTTTCCAAATGGCTCCTGGCAGCTGTTCAAAGACGGACGGTCGCGCTTCTTTTAAGACATTAAGTTCCTCGACCAACCAAGATAGGCTCTATGCAACGATGCTTCACATGCATCGATTATTTTGAGTTGCTAGCTTAAAAGCGATGCTTTATGTGCATCGATTACAAACGATATTTTATAAATATCAATTTCTCAAATAACTTAATTATTTCACCTAAGATCATTGCATGCTATTTTTTACGGCAAGTCTCATGACTCATCACTCATGACTGCCCGCCGCCTAGCTTGCACGTGATTGGTCGAAATATTTAGGTCTTGCAAACGAGACTCACTCAACAACTACTATGTAGGACTTGTTCCATTCCTCATGTAACTTGCTACATATTTTCTACAAAATACTCGAGACATCAGACATGTCACAAACTGGGGGGTGTTCATCAGTGTATTAGTCTGGAGGTTTACAGCGTGCGACGTGCAACATGCCCATTATGAGAAAGTGTCAGGAAATGCAGACAGTTAGTGGTAGTAGAGAAGTAGTGGATGTAAAACCAATTGGTCTTCCCCTCGTAGTAGGAACGTGGATTTCACCATTATACACTATCCCCACTTCTCCATCACTCAACTACTTCCACTTCCTATGAGATCAGGGTGTTTTCGACTATGACTTGTATAAATATATTTTCAATCTATTTCAACCAGGAGGAGTCATTAACAAAAGTATCTAGAAAACACCAAGAACTTATAGGCTTACATTCTGTAAGCAAGTTCTACATTCTAATACAATTCATAAAACAACCACACTTCCATACTTCATCATTCTGATCTCAACACCTTTTTGATTCCCTCCCTAAGATCAACCCTTCTCCTTTATTTTGTGACCGAAGCAAGCCTGTAACGACCATTTCTTGGTTTAGGTCGGAATTGTACAGATTGATCTCTCAATTCTAAAGTACTCATGTGCAGTACATTTGTTTAGGGTTTAGATTTGTTTCTCGGCAGCACACCTAATTTACCATTTCCAGCAGAATCCGTTTTTACCCTACTATAACAAGAAAATTTGATTTGGGTTTGTAGGAAATACTTTATGTTGTATATTTCCTTGTAATGAGAGAAGAAAGATGGGAAGAAAAAAAAATTCAAAAAAAATTTAAGTCTTTTTCGTCTGGTTGTTTTCTCGCCTTCTCCAGTGAATTAACCTTTAATTATTTCTCCCTTTTCTCCTTACACTTTATTATTATTAGATCACTTGTGATCAGAGGATGTTTTTCTATCATCGATTTCATCTCTCAGTGAAATCTAAGTGTTAGTTAGGAAAATTACAATCAATTTCGTTTTCTAGGTTTTGCTCATACTCCAGTTCTCCTTCATAATCATCAATTTCATCTTCTTCATGGATACAAGGGATAATGTTCATTGTCCGTTTCGAAATTTTGACTGGCGTCATGATGGTGTTGGGGGAATAGGATTTTCTAGAGCTTTTCTCTACATACCTTTAAATGATAAGAATTATATCACATAGGAAGTCGAGGAAATTTGCAGGGATAGAATACGCAGTAATGTTGATGTATTTGTGGCTTGAGAAAGGGTTTGAACCATATGCAGATGTGATTATATTATAAATACATGCATGAATGAGACCTTTTCGTCTACACACAGATGAAATTACAGCTGGTCCATTTAATGGAAGAAATGATGATTTTCTCATTCACGGTATTGAGAAACCACAATCCAGTGACCCTATGACATATACTGTTAAAGTTGATAACTTTTTATCCAAAAGCCTCTCTTTGGATACACTCAACTGGATCTCTCTTAAACAAATCCCAATAGTTGTTTGCATCCCTCCAACATGTAGATTGAACTTTTCTGGGACTTTAAAGTCCACACTTGACAAGGTAATTCAAAATACTAAGGGTCTTGCATCATGGATACTTTTAATTCTCTTGCCAATTTGCACACTTAACCTATATACCCTAAGTGTACCTTAGAAGAAAGATTTGGTACAAGAAAGAGGTTGCAGATTGCAGCCATCAATGAAGCTTTAATAAAATGCAAAGAACCTAATGGTTGTATAGTCATGTCTCAAAAATTGCATGACATATCACAGCCAAAACACGCTGGAAAACAACATATGATGCTATCAACTTGCAAGCATGTCGAAAGAAACTGAGCTACGGGCATTACTCAACTGTCCAACGCATGTGAATCCTAAGATAAAGTCCACTATCTTAAGTTACACTACACCAAATTTACCGTTTAGCAACAGCTTAAATATGTTGATGACTGGGCTTGCAACAGATTTTTGCCGTTGCTAAATACCCTGTCGCAGTTTTTCGCAATAGCTAGCTCCAGCTCTGTTGCTAATTTCGGTCAGCAACGGTGGTCGCAACACAAATAAGCTGTTGTGAAACCAAAAACGTAGCAACAACAAAAAACTGTTGCTACTCTGTTGCTAATTTTAGTGTTATTCCGGGTTATTTTTATTAGAACATGATATAGTTATTCTGGTTCTGATTTAGCAACATAATTTTTCCGTTTTTAAAATTTTGCAACAATAAAAAAAAGGTCAGGTCTTCGTTGACCTAGTGAAAATCCTGAAATACCCATCCCCTGCAATTACCCTGATTCTTCCTATTCTGATAACTGATAAATCAATGAAATAACCCTCGCATTCAACATCAAATCATAATTGAACTATGAAACACAACATAGAAGTCATAACACAACAAGAATTGTCATTTGGACATATCTATTAACTTTTAACATTACATCAACGGAATCTTACAAAATGTTTTAAAGGAAAATGAACTCTACATTGTTGGATGTGTCTCTAAGGCAAAAAAATAAAATAAAAAAAAAACTGAAATACAAATATTTGAAGTACCTACCCATACTGTTTAAGCTCTACTTGGTCACTGAATCCCACTTTGCAAGACATGACTTCACCCAATCGGCTTCCAGCAGTTGCCACTGATGTTACAACATGGAATCCTTCTCTCGGTTTCTTGTCTATCCACTTAAAGGGAAAAGCATCACTAACTCTGTAAGATTGATGTGTGTATTGAGTTCATGTTAAATTTAGATCATAAATAATTCAGTAACTGAAGTTGAAGATCACACACTGTATTAAGACATAACAATTAAATCTGAGAACAGAAAAACTAATTTAATTTTTGCGTCTAGTAACTAATAACCTATAAAGGATATCATACAAGACAAGAGAGACACGAACTATTAGATTTGAATATACCATGCAAGTAGCGTCACTTGGAGGAAGTGGTTCCTATCTGCCTAGGTACAAGTCCTGCATATTGATGCAATAATTTCTCAAGTTTTTAGTTATGTGATTCAGAAAGGAAAACAACTTAACCACGTATACCTTATCGTTTCTTAATAATTTATTTTACTACGCAAATAATTCGTATAAAGAACAAAACTATCAAGCACTATAATGGTAGAATGAATTATGTAGCCAAGTACAACAGAACCTCCAGTCCTTGCTTGAAATGGATATTGAACCCGCGTTAGCTACATGAATACTTTTGACATTAGATGAAAAAGTTGACAAAGAGTTAACATATCAAACCTTGCGCCTGTAAATTATGTCATGAGTGAGATTCCAATTACTAAGAAGTTCACAAAATGGGAGACATCGCATACCTGCTTGTACAGTTTCTCAATAACCAGAGATTCCAGCTGTACAGTTTCTCAGTCAGCCCAACCCTCTGAAATAAGTGCAATACGAGTGTGAGAAACAGTTTGAAAATAGAATGCCTCTAAATTTGGGAAATTATTAAGCATATACCTAGATACAGACACATGTACATTTTGCATACTTTAACAGTTATGAAAAAAGAAACTAAAAGAACAAAGATGGAAGTTGGAAGCTGTGAAAAATCAAAAAGCTGAAGCTAACCCTTTTCTCTGCTCATAACCAAACCCCCCTCACACTATCTTCAATGAGAAGACATACAAACAAGAAAGCAAAAGAGAGAAACCAAAAAAAGAAAAAGATCAGACCTTCAAAAGCAAACAAGAACCAACTTTTGCAAATATTGGCATCTTTCAGTAAAATCAAACAAACTTCGGTTCTGTTAAAGACGAACCTCATATGTGAAGGAGCCTCCAGAAGTTGCAAGATACTGAAATGTCACTGTGGATACCGCCCCTTTAGCTCAGAGTGAATATCTGACAAGACCCAGGCCTCAGCTTTCCTGAAAATTTTCAGAAAGTGAAAATACTCAGAAAATTAGAAGTTCACAAGTTAATATATTCCTACAGACAGAACTATACCTGAGAACAGCGTACCATGTCTCCAGGAAGTAGGCACCACATGCTGCTCCTATACAAGGTATAGATCCATCTTACATCCTTCCTCACATTAACCCACTCATCCTCATCTAGAGTGAATTTTGCGACTGATCTCGAACTTCCTGAAATAGAAAACACCGGGAACGAGAAATGCCAAATAATATCAAATTGCAACTAACTTACATAAAGTGCTGAAATGTTTTATTCACACCACAACATCGTCTACAATATACACCCGTTCTTTTCTCAGCAAATAATATTAACTGATTCTGAGCATTGCATATTTAGCAAATATAAATTCACAACTCCAGCACAAGAGTAATGAAACTAACCCTGATAATCTCAATGCTACATCTTAAGCTATGCCAATCAGTGCGTGCCGGCTCTTCAACCTTCGGATCACCAGATTTTACCAAAAACTGTACATATGCTTCCCAGTCCTCATCCTTCTGGAATCCGTTAATCTCTATGTGCACTTGCGGAGCAATCTCTCTGGAGATGCATTTTGGAACTTCCAGTTATCCATGTATCTTTTCAGTCACATTCATCATTGTTTGGTACTATTTATTCAGTTCCTTCTCTTATAAAAGAAACAACAAATTAACTAGGTCTACATACAATGAGATATATCGCAAGGCAGCAGAAAAATTCTTGTATTTTACTGCAAAGATAAAAGAAATACGCATATAAATATAAACAGATCAACAATCTTTTTTTTTCTTCTGAAATCTAGCTTAACTATGGGAAAGTAAACTAATTATACCTCCCTCACAGAAAAATCCAATTCTAACATAGAAAAATCCAATCTAAAACAAGTAAACACAGGCCCTTGCTTGCACAGTGAGCCTGAAATGCAAGACTAATTGATGTTTTGTTGCAAGTTCAAGAACATATGGATAACATAAAATAACAAATTAAAGAAATTTTCTGAATACCTAAGTGCCCTTGAGGACCTCCAGCAGAATTAGAGTGGAATGTCAACCGGGGGAAGTCATTTAGATCAAAAGGAGAACTATCATTGGAGTTCTATCACCTAACATTAACTTAACGAGTTGTTTCCTCCTTGTACTTGGCTCTGAGATAGTGGACCTCCAGTATTAGAATAGGAGTTTCCTAACATAGACATCATCTGCGGCGCTGAACACAAGATATATTATTACACTTCATGCATGATACATATACCAAATGCAGAGAAACACCAGAAATAATTCATGGTTCATTTAGATAATTAGTCATAATAAAAGTAGAAGAAATTCACAAGAAGGCTATATGTTCATCTCAGAAAGAACAAAAGTGGTTATTTGATTTCATAGAACAGGATACTTCAAGTAATATCCTTGTACTATAAGAGATCAACTAAAGCATCAACTGCAACACAACCACTTGAATCTCACAGGATAAAAACCTAAAGAGACTCTTTCTTGGTGACGCACATGACAACACACTTTTTGGAATTGAATCATTATGGCATTAAGATGCTAAGACAGAGACCGAGATGATGAAAAAGCTTTCTCTATATGCAGAGTGAGAGAGAGAAAAAAAACCACCGCGAGGAGAAGAGCAGCTATCATAATAATTATCATTGCCTGCAATGTGATGTGTGGATACAAGAAAAACACAACTGCAATTGATGCGCTCTGCCATACCTTGAGTTGAGCAAATGCACCTTCCTGCAAGAGAAGAAACCCCAAAAGAACATTCTTCATTAGTAAGTCATTCTTATAAGTTAATTCTTATAAGTTATACATCTCTCATAACTGATACTGAAGAAAACAAAAACAGAAATGTGGGTAGAACACAGAACATTGCTAGAAAATTATGATAATAATTATGGTAAAATAGTTGGGTTCAGTAGTATG
The DNA here is from genome assembly GCA_023529315.1 of Papaver bracteatum. Taxonomy (NCBI): domain Eukaryota; kingdom Viridiplantae; phylum Streptophyta; class Magnoliopsida; order Ranunculales; family Papaveraceae; genus Papaver; species Papaver bracteatum. Next base: position 450,125 of record JAJJWX010002128.1, read on the forward strand.
CAACCAGTAGGTTTCAGGAAACTGACGGTTACAAGAACAATCATATATTTTCCACTATGGCCAAAAAGGGAAAAGCTCTATGAACTAAACAGCCCTAAATCTCTTAAGGCTACATTATATCACTATGTAACTAAAGAGTTATTTAGTGTGAAGGAAACACTTTGTCTGAGCAAAGGACCGTTTCATCTCCTTCAATTTAATTAAGATTAAACTAACAAAGAGAACTGAAATTAATCCCGATTGATGCAAACAGAGCCTAAAGTTTAAGTGCTCAATGTCAACATTTACAAGTTTCACATAACTAAAACATACTCCCTCCGTTTCAGGAAAAGTGTTACTTTCACTTTTCCTGAAATGGAGGGAGTATTAAACTGATAACAATTTTTAATTTTGACAGAACTAAGCAAGAAAATCAAACTTATTGCATAGAATCTAAGTTTTTAGGTTTAAGTTCTAGGTTACACCAAATCAAAATCAAATCGACCCAAAAACCATTCCAAATCAATAATAAGAAACACCCAAACAATAAAATAGAAATAAATAAACACCAAAATCTCATATACAACTTATTGACCTAAAATTAAACCCAAAACAAAAAACTAGAATAAAAAGATGAAACCATACCTAGGTTAATTACGCTTAGCATGAGCTCTCACACTGGTTCTTCTACCTGCATTAATATAAGTGAAAATCATTAAAAAGAAAAACTTACATAACAATCAATCTAACAATAGAGTTTATTGAACATAATTGAATTACAAAACCGCAGTTGTACCTGATCAAGTTTTCATGACAATATAGTTTAATAGTAGAAGAGTTTTATTGGCAGCGGAGCTGTTTCTTTAGATCTGGTTGAAGATGTAAATGGAGAGGATAAGGGAGAGAGGATAATTTGTGTATAGAAATGAAGTACCGGATTTTTGGTAGGATAAATCCCGCTTCTATAAAGTCAAGAAGTCAACGGGTCAGAAGGGTAAAATAAAAACAAGATCAGAATTCATTCCAGAATATGGGTGGAAAAAATGTCAAAAGTGTTACCTGATATGCATGTGAATCGCATGCTTATACTCTAAGTTGTTGCTAATTGCAACAGAAAAGGGGCAGTTGCGAGTTTCGCAATAGAAAACAGTTGTTGCTAAAATTTGGCAACTGATTAGCAACAGTTCTAGCTCTGTTGCTAATCTGGGTTGCTAAATCCAGAATTTGGTGTAGTGTTACTGCATTTGCTTGTGAAGACTTCAAGCACTCAACTCCTTTGGATTGTCTTCTGAAATAGTAAATGACCAATATGTCTACGACTAGAAATAAGATGTCTATCAAAAGATAAATAACAATAAGTCGGATCCCAAGCGACCAAGTCTATGCAATAATTAAATCACAAAGATCATAAACTAATAAGAAATCTTCTTGTCTTCAATGTCTCTAAAGTACCTGCACAAACAAACTTGATTCCAACTTATGATCGATCTCGCATCGATTCTGTTAATAATGGACGATCCTGTTAGATTTAAAAATAGATATGAACTACCGTTAGTTCCTTGATCTAGTTTGAGTGACCTCATATCAGAAGAGAAGGTTCTCGGAATAAAAAAAACTAGGTGGAATTAAGGTTCAACAACCGTTAGTCAATCAAATCAATAATCGAGAACTAAAATAACAATGGAAATTCTAGTTTCCCACAAACGGTACTATCTGGACGCTTCTTGATCCCACAAAAGTTTTTAAACTAACAGAAGTAAGAGACTTCGTCTAAATAGGTTACTTTCCTCTCCAATGTAGTAATACTATTAGTCGGCTACAACAGTGACTATAAAATGAAGTGCCTGCTTAGGATAAATTTGTAAGAAGAACAAACTTCAGTATTTATAGACCAAAGTAGTTTGGACTCCTAGGAATTTCTATAACCGAAAGAATTCGCAAGATATGTAATAAACACCTATTTTCGGTTTTGTCTAATTCCAACAATATCTAATGTAATATTGAAACCCCTGAAAAAGTGGGGGTCTAACAACCACATCCGATATTTCATTTAGGAAATCTATATGGACTAACTCTAATATACTTCCAAGAGAATCAACTAGACAGTCAGACTCAATCAAGAAAAATACATCCAAGAGTTATATCTGTTTATCAATGTAATCAGCAAATCAAACAGATAGAAATCCGCGAGTCTCATTATTATGAGAAACAACTTGAACAGTACCAAAGACCAATATTCAAGTGTCAATTAATTTATATCAACAACAAATTATCTAATTGATTGAAATACGTACGCACAACCTGTGATATTTCAATTATATAAACAAATATAATGCGGAAAAGAAATAACACAGACTCTACGCACTTGATTCCCTTAGCTGATCTCACCCACAACTAAGAGTTGCTATGACCTAAAGTTGAAGACTTTATAAAAAAATATGTCTCACACAGAAAAGTCTATTGAATAGATAAATCTGTCTCCCACAAAAATACCTACGAGTTTTTGTTTCGTCTTTTGATAAATCAAGGTGAAAAGGAACCAATTGATACACCAGACTAATATTCCCTAAGAACAGCCTAGTAATATCAATCACCTCACAATGATCTTAATCGTATGGAAGCGGAACAAGATATTGTGGAATCACAAACGATGAGACGAAGATGTTTGTGATTACTTTTTATTTTACCTATCGGAGACTAAATCTCGAGCAAATCTTAGAGAAGATAGTACTCGATATGACAGAATAAAGTAATATTAGAACACACAACTATAAAGAAAATAGTTGGTCTCGCTTCACAATCCCAATGAAGTCTTCAAGTAGTTAACCTAAAATGGTTTTAGAAAAACCTAGGTTAATGGAGAATCGACTCTAGTCGCAACTAGTATCACACATGAGGTGTGAGGATTAGATTTCCCAGTTTCTAGAGTTCTCCCTTATATAGTCTTCAAATCAGGGTTTGAAATAAACGCTACCTTGGTAACAAAGCATTCAATATTCACCGTTAGATGAAAACCTGATTAGATTCAAGCTAATATCTTTCAACTGTTAGATCGAACTTGGCATGTTACACACAAATGAAAAGTGACTTCATTTAGTATGAGTAACCATACCTAAACGTGTACACCTTGTTGTCTCAACAATAGTTAACCGAAGTTATCCATATGAACACTTTCATATCAACCTTGTTCATCTTAACACAACTAGTTCAAATGAATCAAATGAAACTAGTTCTAGAGTTGTTCAATTGTTTATATTCTCATAGAAGTATACAAGACACTTCTTGAGTGAATGGAGTTCGAATCAATTCAGAACTTCCGGTTTCAAAGATTTCATTCATAAAGTTTCCTTCTTCCGATTTTACAATAACCTACTCAAGTATGCAAACGGGTATGCATACCTAGGTCCGGACTTAGTTTGGGTTCGCCAATATGCGAATGGGTACGCATACCGTTTCCAAACTCAGTTGATTTTCGGACTTGAACTTACGCCAGTACGCTTACGGGTTTGCATACAAAGTTCCCAGACTTGGAATAACTTGCAGCACTTAGCATAAAAGTACGCATATTGTGTTATATCCAATCATGGTTAATTGTTCCACACTCCCATTTCAATTGTTGAAACATTATTAGAAGACGACAATAGCTGTCTCACACAAACTATTATCTTCATAGAAATTCTCAAGTGATCGATAGATCAATACAAAATATTACGAGTCTACATCAAATGACTGTCTCACACAAATCATGTAAGATGTTACCAGGCGATTTTCACATGATCATATTTTGACTTTCGTCAAGAATAAAGATGAACTTGGTTAAATCAAAAGCTTACTAACACATATTTTGAGAAATATATAAGCGAGTTAAACTCAGCTCGAAATATCAAATGTGTATAAAGTGAAGTTTATATATCTATACGACTTTTGATAGGAGATAGAATAAAAATATACTTCTGAGTGATAGATGAGTTCAAGTCTCCACATACCTTTTGTTGATGAAGTTCCACAAGCTCCCCTTAGTAGTTCTTCGTATTCAATCGATGATCTCCATGAAGTCTAAAGCTGAACTACACATTTTATCCTAATCCGAGACATAGCTATAAGTAAACTAGAAATCAAGACTTATAGTTTTGACAACTAAACTTGACAAACAATCTTGAGATAGCAACACTTGCTAGTTCTACCGAGCAGTACTCTAACAACCCCTCTTGGATTACAACTCATTATTATATGGTATACAAGTATACCTTACTAATAGATCTTCCAGATATATGATTTACTTGCTGGAAGAATAAAACATATAAATCCGAAAATCTTAACAAAAAGATTCTCAAGCATTTCGTTTTGGGATTTCACCTTGAGTATCAAGGAATATCTTTGAACAAAAAAATATGAGATTTTACACATCATCAAAGTACTCACAATATCGACATATTGAACTTTCCTAATTAGGAAACCCAACTTCCAAAATCACACAAACTCTAAAGTATACGTGATATCGTAAATAAGTTTTGTCATGGGGATCGGTTCTACGAGGGATCCCCAATACATAGGTAGTGGTCATACTAGAGATCCCCAATAAGGATCGGTCCTTCTATAGATCTTAAATAGGAACTGGACCACCAATACAATTGATTTATTTTAATTACGAAACAAGTTTCGTGTGTCCTTAAACGCATGTAATTAAACATAGTTTTCTAGGCATGAAATCAACCCTCAGTTCATTAAACAATCTAGCAACAAGTTACAAAGATAGTGTCTATGTCGCAATTACGAAGTTCATAAGATAATCGTTATACTTCGTAATTCAATATACTTCATACGTTCCACTTTAGATGATGGTCTAGGGTTATTTTTCTATTTCATATAACTTGATGGTTTTTATATTTTCCCAAAATACTACGAATGATATCCCTAACATTTTGTCTTAGAAATATAAGTTTTTTTTAAATACACCAATACCAATTAATGTTTGAAGCCTTTTCTCAAGGGCATAAATGGAAAATTTTCATATCTCCCTTCATTTCTTAATGTGCATGAAAACTCCCAAACCAACATCTAAAGTGGAACTAAGGGAATACAGAAGTTGTGAAACAACTTGTGTTAGAGCATTGCTCGGTCGAACTCACAGGTGTTGCTATCTCAAGCTTGTTGTCAAATTTACTATATCTTGATTTATAAGATACATTTAGTCGGGTCTTGGATTAAGATAAAAGTGTGGAGTTGAGAATAGGATATCACCGCCTTCTACCGTTTGAAGGAGAAGATCAACATGAGCTTTAGAGAACTTCAACATCCAAAGGTAATTGAAGACTGAACCACCTATTTTCTCAAGTTTTCACCTTTATATCTATGAGACATTGTCGCATGACTAAATTAGACAGTACATGCATAACAGAAATTTCGAGTCAACTTTATCTCATATATTGTTTTTGAAATATGACTGATTATACTTAAGAACATTTTTTCATATTTGATGAATTTGGTTAAGAACAATCTATTGTTCATGACTTAAATTATGATTTAAGATTTAATTATTTGAAAATAGCATGGACAGTGATATGTGTCGTTGATGTTATTCGGGAATGTTTCAAATTGATTATTAGAGAGATATAGAACTAATGTTAATCTGGATACAGGACAATATGCATACCAATTCACATACTAGGAGAACTGTTATAAGTCCGGAGCCGTAGTACATGTACCCAATACACGTAACGGCGTAGCTATAGTTCGGCATCGACTTTGTGGTACGCATACCTGTATCCATACCATAAAAAGTCTGTGACCCGTGAACCAGGAATGGTACGCATACCCAGTATAAAAACCAGAAAAGATTTGTTGGTTTTGATACAAAAAATGGTATGCATACCTGGTATGCAAACCGTAAAAGATGTGTGAGTTCCTGAGCTTGTTTTTTGTCTTAAGGGTATCCATACTCGGTACACATACCATGACAAAGATATTCATGAATAGGTACATTACATGTACCAGGTACACATACTTACCATGTAAAAAAAATTCAGATGCATCAAAATTATTCCTATGAGATAATCGGTATTTGATCAACTCTTTAAAAACAATATCTAGACATTTTTGATCATATGTGAGATTCGTGAAAATTCTTAAAGTGTTTTATGAAAATGGTTAAGTATGTAGTTCAATTGGATAGTTTCAGCTAACCTACATGAACATGCCATTATACACAGTTCGGTTACGGTCTATCCTATCCAGAGTGCATATATTGATATGTCAATCTCAAGTCAAGTTTTTCATCTAACGGTGATTATTAATTTTTTGGTTCTAAAGCTATCTTAGATTAAACTTGAAGCAACCTTGGTCTTGAAAGTCTATATAAGGAGAACCTCTAACAACTGGGATCTTTGAATCCCTGACACAATTATTGTTTGTCCTAATTGTAAATTAGAGTCGTCCCCTCCTTCAAACCCTTCTAGGGTTTCGCGACTAAAAATACTTCACTTAGGGATTCGTAAAGCTAGGTCCAACTATCTTTATCTTGATAGTTCAAGTATCCTGATCTTTTTTTGATCGTTGATTTTCTCACTTAAACAAGATAGATAGAAATCACAAAGTATCTTCGTCTCAGACTTTGTGATTCCGCGAGTTTTGACTTGTGACGTGAATAATAATCTAGGCTGCTCTTCGGAAGTCATAAGACCAGATTTTGAGGTTTGCTAGACTTTGTCTATTGCAATCGATTTCCTACCTCAGCTTGATCTTTGATCATAACGGAAATCACAAATAGGCTTATCTGTGGGAGGCATATTGGTTTAAAATCTTCAATTGAGTTGAAGCAACTCTTAGGATATAAAGGATGTTACCTACATGAATTATTTGCGCGGAGTCCTACTTGGATTCAAGAGGAGTAAGGAGAACGACTGTAACTGAATTGCTGTGATGGTTTAATTCGGTCTCAACTACATTCCAGTCCAAAATCTGATAGTAGGCTAGTTTCTGTAGCAGTTTAATACAGTTTGGTGTTCAAGTCTAGACTAGGACCCGTGGTTTTTCTGCATTTGCGGTTTCCATGTTAACAAACTGCTGGTGTCTGTGTTATTTCTTTTTCCGCATTATATTGTTTATCTTTATAATTGAATATCACAGGTTGTTCATTAATAAATCAAAATAAATACATCCATCCTTGTTTGTTGGATATTTTTCTTTGGAATCGTCCAAGTACTTCTATAAACTTAATTTTTGATTGTTAGGGAAAAAGATATAAGCACTTCGTATAATTACTTGATTGAGATTCATTAAGTTGAACTCTCGGAATTTTATTCGAGTTTAGTCCATACAGGTTTCCTAACAAAAAGTTGGTGGTTTATTAGGTAACCCCCCCCCCCCCCCCACACACACACGTTTGCAATTGGTATCAAAGCGGGAAAACATGGAAAACCTAATAAGTTTGTGTTTATTTGATACTGAAAGTAAATTCTTATGGGAAACTACTTTGGGAAGTTCTTTTGGTCTACATGTAACGTACATCAGAGTTTCTTAAAGATTCTTCAGAGTTTAATTTCTTCAAGACATTTTGTCTCACTAGATGCTCTCGATTCATTCAAGATTCACAATATCTTGGTTGATAGGAAATAATCGATAGGAAAAAATAAATAATCCTCTGCAAAGGTTAAAAACAAAAAACGTCATGTTAAAAGTAATAAGATACGCTATCTTAAAAGATTGTTAAGCATGCTTTTTAAGTAATGCAACGGAAGAGGGTCTGTAGACGAAGATCTCTTTTTATCTTTCGAAAAGACTTTTAAATTCTCAGAACACCTTGCATTGATCTTGAGTAAGGAGATTTCCTCTCAGTTTTCAGTCTCTAATAAAACTCGTTGTCAGTTCGCAAAACTTGGGCATGTCAGAAAAAATTGCACCTCTACAACAGTTTTGACTACTCTTGATGGCGACGAAATATCATCTCTTGATTACCTTGAGGATGAAGAAACGGAATCGGAAGACTGTTATGCCAAAATAGTTTGTTAGAATTTTTCTCATCCAACCTCTTGTTAACAAGATCTTGGTATCACCCCTTCATGTAATTAATTCTTGATATGGGTCAAAGAAGTAGTAAAGGGTTGTTTCTGTTTGTACTAATTTTAAGCTCCGTGATATATCTATCAAGTTTCTGAGATCCTGATATCTTAGTAGTTGACTCTGGATAAAGGGAAGATCTTTGTAATCAATCTTGATCAAAGTAAAACATTACATATTATTGAGCTGGCTCCAATTTCATGGTGTTATAAGGTCAGAAAAAATTACAGCACTTCTAATCATGTGAATATAAATATCTCTTGTGCTCTAAAACTCTTTCATTGAGCTAAGAATAAGATTAATCATCTTATCATATTGATATTATTAAAAGTCAATTGTTAGATATTGTCAGGAAATCATAATTTGATATAATTGTGTACAACAAACATGATTTATTTTTTTCATTTCATGGGTTCCCGCACCCGATCCACGAATGCCTATGGTATTTGTATTTTGTGCATTTACTAACCATGTCGATTATCTTCAAGTGCGATAAAATTATTTCTACGAGATAATTAGCATTTGATCTATTCTTAAAAACACTAGACTTATTTGATCACATGATTGTGACTCAAGGTTAATGTATTAAGTATTCATGAAAAAATGAGTATTAAGCTTTTAAGTTCAAATCGGCTAGTTTCGGCTAACCACCTTGAACATAATATTTATACATGGTTCTAACCAGAGTGTATATATTTTTTATGTAAACGGTTCCATCTAACGATGGATATTGATTGTGTATATATTTTTTATGTAAATCTAGGATCTTTTCAAAGATTCATCTAACGATGGATATTGATTGCAGTAATTGGTTCCAAATCTACCTTGGATTTAGAGAAAAACCTAAAGCGTTTCAAACTTTTTTGATTCCACATGCTTTGAATGTGTTAGAAAGTGTAGTTGAGCATTAGACTTTGGTCGAAATATTTTTGATCGTAAAGGAAATTCATCGATTGAAAACGAAGAACTACTAACAGGATCTTGTGGAACTTCATCAACAAAAGGTATGTGGAGACTTGAACTCATCTATCACTCAAAAGTCTGCCTACTCTATCTCCTATTTGAGACAAAAGTCGTATAGCTATATAGACTTCTATTATACACATTTGATATTTGGAGCTGAGTTTAACTCGCTTACATATTTATCGAAATATGTGTTGGTAAGATTTCGTTTTAACCAAGTTCATCTTATATTCTTGATGAAAGTCAAAAGATGATCATGTGAAAATTGCGTGGTAACATCTTACATGATTTGTGTGAGACAGTCATTTGATGTAGACTCGTAATATTTTGTATTGATCTATCGATCACTTGAGAATTTCTATGAAGATAATAGTTTGTGTGAGACAGCTATTGTCGTCTTCTAATAATGTTTCAACAATTGAAATGGGAGTGTGGAACAATTAACCATGATTGGATATAACACAATATGCGTACTTTTATGCTAAGTGCTGCAAGTTATTCCAAGTCTGGGAACTTTGTATGCAAACCCGTAAGCGTACTGGCGTAAGTTCAAGTCCGAAAATCAACTGAGTTTGGAGGTATGCGTACCTGTTCGCATACTGGCGAACCCAAACTAAGTCCGGTCACCTAGGTATGCATACCCGTTCGCATACTTGAGTAGGTTATTGTAGGGAAGAAGGAAACTTGATGAAGCCATTGAGGAAGTTGCGAGAACTCCATTCACTCAAGAAGTACAGTGAAGAGGAATACCCCCTAAATGAAATTTGCCAGCATTAACCAGTATCTTTGATGGGACTACCTGTGTTGTTCAACATGTCAAAGCTTATGTTAGGTGTATGCTACAGTGGGAAAACCATGATGCTGTATTATGCAAATATTTTGCGTCCAGTTTAACTGGCGAGGCGCTAAAATGGTTCGAGAGATTGCCCAAAAATACTATAATTTCTTTTGACCATTTGCAAGCTACATTTATGGGAGCATATATAAGCAACAATTCATCGCGGCCAGGTATTGAAGATGTATTTGGGTTAAAGCAGAGGGTTGGCGAGAGTCTGAAACACCTAACCATAAGATGGAAGACAATGTGAAGAGTATGACTAAGGCTCCGAGGTACACGGTTGAGCCAAGGATACCCGGGACGGACGAAACTACCCTGGCCATTCTTGGCAATTCTTGGCTATGATGCACTCGGCCCTAAGAAAACCCCACTTAGGGTGCAGTCTTATAACTATAAGCGATATAGGCATAAAGGACAAGAGGCTGCGAAAATAACTAGTTGTTGGTAAATCTGGATGGGAGGAGCTAGTCTTGTATGGACGATGTGCCCTCCTTAAAGGGGCAACCAGGGGGAAGATAAGGGCGGCACCCTCCATTAGGGAGCTGATAAGTGTCTTAAGACGGCAATGTCATGGGGATTTATGCTCGCAAGAGCATTTAGGCCTGTCATATTGTCGCATGACAAAGATTATACAGAGGCAACAAGCCATGAGAAAAAGTTAGATGAGATCAATGGGTTTTTATATGAAAGTATAAAGACGTCCTGCGATTTCATCGCTAGACGTCAATGTCATAAGACTTTGTTCTCGCAAGAGAACTTAGACTTGTTATATTGTCGCAGAGAAATTGAAAAAATACATATAAGACAAGATCAATATGTCAATACATGCAAATGTAAGGACATCCTGCGATATTGTCGCAGAAAGAAAAATGTGGAAAAATAAGACCTTTAACTAGGAAGGCATAATAAAACCACAAGAAATTAAGGTTGAATGATTGCGATATGAACGCAAAGATTATGAGCATTGCGATATTTACGCAAAAACCATAAAATTGTGCAACTAATGTTCGCGATACAATTGCAAGATTGGAGGTACAGATATTTAAATAGATTTTATTCACAACTAATATCTAAGCTTTACTCAATTTTCTCATATTACAGATGAATAACAGAGGCAAGTATGGGAATGCACAAGATGATAAAATTGTTATTCATCATCATATGATAAATTTACATAGACATTATTATATGACACATTTTCATAGACTGTTAAAGAATAATAATTATGTTGATTGACTATATTGCAGAAAAGAATTATTTTCTAATTCATACAGATAGAAGCAAAAGAAATTTATATATCAAGTTGGAGAAACTCGCAGCAAGTTGGAGAAACTCGCAGTAATATTACAAGAAACAGAAAATAAGTGTACAAAAATTACAAGGAATATAAAAGAAGAAACAGATTTAATTAGATCCACCATCATTGTGCCCATATTTTTCTCTTTCTTCATCTTTACCATCATCTTCATCCTCATCAGATTCCCCAGCTTCACTATCAGAGATAACAAGGTTTTGAGTTTTTGCTGGAATTTATTTTGCAAGATCAGGATATGTAGAATGAGGAATGTTATGATCATCGCAGACCAATTTAATGGAATCATTGCGAACATCAACAAGAGTACTACTAAAATTCGCAGCGTTAATTCTTAATTGGTATTTCAATCTTGAATACTTCTCGTTGTGAGCAGCAAGGGTACTTGCGATTTGATTCTTATCATCTTCAAGTTCTCCAATTCTTTCAGAGTATCTCTTTTCAGCTCCTGCGAGTATACAACAACAAGTTGGAAGTTTTGCAAGGAAAAATAACAAAAGAAAGGAATTAACAAGGGAGAACATTTAACAACCTTCTCTTCCAGAAATCAATTCTTTAATTAAAGATGCTTGTTCAATATGATGATTAACATCTACACCTAAATTAGTTCTGGCATTGTCAAGAACTTTCGCAACCCAGGCAAACTCCTCATCATTATTAATAAGAAGAAGTGAACGAATTTGGTTTTCTCTTTCAATAAAACCTTCCTTCTCGCGGATAAGTCCATCCCTTTCAATTTGAACTTCAAGAATGGTCTTATGGATATCTGCTAAGGTTTCAGCTCCTTGTCTAGATATACGGTCTTTGTCTTTTGAAAGATCATTGTTCTTGGCCTTTAAAGTTTTAATCTCTACTTTGGAGTTGTGATAAAGTTGTTTGAATCTGTTAGTTATATCTAAAAAAGATCTGTGGTCAATATCTAAGAGGAAAAACTTAGATCTGAGTTCATCTATGGAAAGAGAATTAATTTTGGAAGGGTTATTCAAAGAATTATTAAGAAGCTCTAGAAGAGCATCATCATCTATTGGTTCAGGAAAAGAACGAATGATTGAAGCCTCATAAGTGAGACCATAAATGTCTGCGAGAATGATAAATCAAGTAAGAAAGTGTAATGAAAGGTGAAAATATGAAAGAAAAGGAAAAAAAATTTATACCTAAGAGTTGTTTGTTAGCATTGTCAAGATTGGATATTTTGAGCGATTGTTGAGAAAGATTTTTCTTAAGATCTGCATTCTTCTCGCGAAGACTAGCAAGTTCAGATTCCATTTGTTCATTATTCCTGTGGAGATTAATGAATTCAGATTCTAGCTTCTCATTCTTTTTGCGAAGCACAATATTATTCTTGTGAGAAGATGCACGCCTTCTATCCAAATCAGAGGCAGCAGCAAAATAGGATTTTCCAACCTGCGAGAGAATAATATAAACTAAAATATGGCGATAAAACAAATATCTAGACACGTTGATAAAGTGGAAACATACTAGAATACCAAGCGAGTTTAAGAGGCTGGGAGTCAGCGATCTTGAGATCCCATGAAGAGAATCATCATCAACTAATATGGGAGCATCGCAGACTTTGGCGAGAGCCTGGGATATCCCATTAAGAGCTTCATCTCCGTAATCATTTGCGATACCATAAGTAGCATCGCCAAAATATTTGGATAGTTGAGTCATAGAAGACTCAGAAGAGGAAGAATTCTTCATGGAAAAGACATCAACATCATCATCAAAATCATCATCATTGTTATCCTTATCAAGATCATCACTTAAATTTTCAGAAATAGGTTGAGGAGTTGAAGAAGAAGGGAGTTGGGTTTTTCTTATCTTTAAGGGAGGATCACCAGATTCCTCACTGCGAGGAGCAGTAGGCTTCCCTTAGGGAGGGGCAGTAGATTTTCCCTTGCGATCAACTGTAGATTTCACCTTGGTCCTCACGGGTTTTATTGGTTATAATTCTTCAATTACCTGCGGACACAGATAAAGATAAGAAATAGGGGCAACAATATATTGTCAAGATTCATGAAGGGGTATTTCTTACTTCATCTGTGAAGGATTTAATAGCTAAAAGAGTACCGGGTTTCCTAAAATTCTGGTAGTTGAGTTTCAGCCTATCAATCTGGAAATATTAAAGTAGTTAGCGAGAATATAAAAATATGAGAAATACAATAGTGATAATTGTGCAAAAGATTGGATGGAACACACCTCTTTAGTTCTTTCAGGCCAATTAAAAACCCATGGTTGATATTCTGAGAGATTCGCAGGTAATGCATGAAGACCAGAGATGTAGGGACCTTCAAGACATAATGGTAAAATAAACCATTTGTCATCGCTAGAGTGGCGAGGGCCTTGATTATTATTTGTATTCCAATCAATATCTAATATAAGAATCTTATCTTCAACGATATTATCTTTCTTTTGCAAACGAACACCCCAACAGGTGCTATCCCTCTTCATGGGGATTATGTCATAGTATATGAAGAAATTATCTACAGTATACATTGCAGGAATAATTGGAATATCCTTAAATTTAGGATTCTTCGCAGTCTCAGGGTAGTGAGATCTTTTATTAGCACCGCGATTAGCATACTCCATCAGCAGACGAATGCAATCCCCACCCAACTGATATATCGCTCGCGAGAACTTCTCGTGAGAAAATATTTCATAGAATAATGGAAGTTCCGGGTTATAGAGAGGAATCGGAAGACCAGCTTCAAGCTGACCTAGAGAGACTATAATTTTCTCGCGATTACATTGAAAGTTAGAAAATGATGGTACAGAAAGTTCATACTTAGGGTTTTGATTGGGAATAGTGGATAAAGTAAAACCTTTGTCTTGAAATTCTTGTTGAAATTTCTCGAAAGCCATCTCGTATTTGCGACCAGCTACAACCATTTTTAGTATGGGAATGAAGATTAAAAGAGTGAAAGATCGAAACAAAATTTGTAACAGTAACAGATCCGGAATTTACGGAAGAACAGTAAATTTGCAGAGAAGTTATGGAGAGAAGAAAGAAAGAAGTAAAAAGAAGAAAGAAAAGGAATGAAGAAGTGTATTTATAGAAGGAGAGATTTCTTGAGAAGATGAATGTAATAAATGCAAAGGAAGGACGTGAACGGTCAGATCGCAGCGGTTGAAAAGGACGTGTTAAAAATTGAATGGAAGAAAAAGTATGCGAAAACAGCTGGCGAAGAGTACAGAAACGTGTAAAAGCGGAGGAATGCAAAAAGATAAACATCCGCAGCATTGTAAAAAATTCAATTCTCACTATCTTCCCTCCATCGCATAAAATACATGAGAAGAGGCAAGATATAGAACCAGAATATCGCCATGACTGTATTCTTGCGAGATAAACAACACTCCTGTGATCATCACCGCGAGCTCTTCAAACAACACTTTGCGAGCGTCACAGAATAACTTAAAGAATGACGTAATAGCTGACGATTGAAGAAACACGAGAAGAGCATGATTGATATGCGATGGTTACAATGCTTGCGAGATTTCATATTATAACTGTTGCGATAAAATCGCAAATCAAATCTGAAATTAAAGGACAACTTAGCTGTCATCCATTATGTATCTACCCTATATATAGAGACCCAGTATGTCCAAAGAGAGGATGATGTATTTGTGAGAGTTGAGAAAGTCTTGAGGAGAGAGAAACTTCGAGAGAATAGTTGTATTCTTGATTTCTTCCACTTCTGTAAACATTTCTGAGAATTAAATGATAAAGGGTCGTTTTTAATCTTTAAGTATGAGTTGATTATTATGAAATCTTAACAAGGGTGTAGTGTAGGATTTCCTGCAACTACAGTTATGTTCTAAAATCGGTTTATTCATGAACTAATACATTTATATAATAAGGAATGCAATATTTTGCAAACCGTGGCTATAATGTTCATGAATTGATTCGAATGAATCAAAATCGATTTTGCTTCAATTGTGTCTTGTATACTTCTATGAGAATATCAATAATTGAACAACTCTAGAACTAGTTTCATTTGAGTCATTTGAACTAGTTGTGTTAAGATGAACAAGGTTGATATGAAAGTTTTCTTATGGCTAACTTCGGTTAACTATTGTTGATCCAACAAGGTGTACACATTTAGGTACGGTTACTCATATATAAATGAAGTCACTTTTCATTTGTGTGTAACAAGCTAAGTTTGATCTAACGGTTGAAAGATATTAGCTTGAGTCTAATCGTGTTTTCATCTAACACTGTATATTGAATGCTTTGTTACAAGGTAACATTGATTGCAAACCCATATTTGAAGACTATATAATGGAGAACTCTAGCAATTGGGAAACCTAATACCCACACCTCCTGTGTGATACTAGTTGCGATTAGAGTCGATTCCCTGTTAACTTAGGTTTTTCTAAAACCATTATAGGTTAACGACTTGAAGACTTCATTGGGATTGTGAAGCCAGACCAATTATTTTCTCTGTAGTTCCGTGTTCTGATCTTACTTTATTCTATCGTATTGAGTACTATCTTCTCTAAGATTTTCTCGAGATTCATTCTCCGATAGGTAAGATAAAAAGTAATCACAAACATCTTCGTCTCATCATTTGTGATTTCACAAAATCTTGTTTTGCTACCATATGATTAAGATTACTGTGAGGTGATTGATATTACTAGGTTGTTCTTAGGGAATATAAGTCCGGTGTATCAATTGGTTCTTTTTCATCTTGATTTATCAAAAGACGGAACAAAACTCACAGGTATTTCTGTGGGAGACATGTTTATCTATTCAATAGACTTTTCTACGTGAGACAGATTGGTTTATCAAGTCTTCGACTTTGGGTTATAGCAACTCTTAGTTGTGGGTGAGATATGCTAAGGGAATCAAGTGCGTAGAGTCCTGCTGGAATTCAGAGGCATAAGGAACGTGACTATACCTTGATCAATGTGAGATTGGTTAGGGCTCAACTACATTCCAGTCCGAAGTTAACTTGGAGTATGCTAGTGTCTGTAGAGGATTAATACAATGTGGTGTTCAAATCTGGACCAGGTCCCGGGGTTTTTCTGCATTTTGGGTTTACTCGTTAATAAAATTTCTGGTGTCTGTGTTATTTTTTTCCCGCATTATATTTGTTTATATTTATATAATTTATCATAGGTTGTGCGTAGTTCAATCAATTAGATAATCCAACCTTTGGTTGTTGATATAAATTTATTGACACTTGAACATTGGTATTTGGTACCGTTCAAGTTTTTTCACATAATAATCAGTCTCGCGGATTTCTGTCTATATAATTTGTTGATTACATTATGAAACAAAGATACAACTCTTGGATATATTTCCATTGATTGAGTCTCAATATCTAGTGATTCTCTTGGAATTATATTGGAGTTTGTCCATACATATTGCCTAAATAGAATATTGGGTGAGGTTGTTAAACCCCCGATTTTTCAGAAATCTTATATAGGACTAATCCGTGGGAGTTAGATTTGGTTTAAAGTATTCAATTGAGTTGAAGCAACTATGAGTTGGTGTGATGTCAACTAAGGGAATCAATTGCGCAGAGTCTTGCTGGGATTCAAGAGGATTAAGGAGCGCGACTGTACCTTAATCGATGGGATACCTTTTAAGGATCAACTACATTCCAATCCAAATTTAATTGGTAGCAGTAGGCTAGTGTATGTAGCGGCTTAATATAGTTTGGAGTTCAATCTGGTCTAGGTCCTGAGGTTTTTTCTGCATTTGCGGTTTCCTCATTAAAAAAACTCCTGGTGTATGTGTTATTTTTTTTCCAAGTTATATTGTTTATCTTTATAATTGAAATATTATAGGTTGTGCGTTGATCAATCATAGTAGAGACATCCGACCTAGTTTATTGGATACGACTTGATTAATTCTTGGACATTGGTCTTTGGTACCATCCAGGTAATCTCTTTGTGATTAGGTTCACGCATTTGATCTGCAAATATTCTAAACGCAAGAGAGAAATATATGTAAGTCTAGATATTAATCCTTTATTTTGTTGAACTCTCGAAGTTATATTGAGTTTGTCCATACAGATTGCCTAAGAAAAATTTGGTGGTGTATTTTGGTACCCCCACGTTTTCAAACTCTGTCTCGACTCTTGATTAAGGGACTCTAGTGTACTCTTATCACACGAGTATGCGTAACGTTGTTGTTCCACGCCATGGAATTTGGAGACACCTCATCATCTGTCTTCGGAGACATTTCCACACTATATATGTACTCCCTCCTAGCATCCTAATCCCTAGATGATGGTAAAGGGTCGTGAAGAACCACAATTTCGTTATCAAGGGACTTACAAGCGACCATATCCAATTAACATTTTCTATGAAAGTAATGTTTATTCGGAACCAATGGTATACCATTATATTGACTGGAAACTCTCGTTAGGTTTCATACTACATAAACTTTGGGGTGAAACAAAGGTCCAACATAACGTTGTTCCTCGCACCCAACCATGATTTAATTTGTTATCTAATTTTTTCTTGTAAGTGTTAAAGAAACATCTCACGTTGTCAAGTTTTCCAGTTGATGTCTCAACTTAATAAATTCCTTGTTCAAATATGTCGATCTTAAAACAAGCATCGTTCTACACGGAATCCACATGGGCCCTTATAGAAAGCTTCGTGAGTGTAGGTATACGTCAACATAAAATTATTATTAAGAGAACCAACGGTTAAGAAAAACAAAATACAATAAGTATGCTACTTGAATTACCAGCAGAAGAGTCGTATTCCCTCCGATTAAGTTCCCGTCTATCCAAATACACTTTCTTATTTCGTTCAATAAGTATGAAATGAACGTACTGCCCCAAGAGCAGTCACAAATTTTGTTTAGTGGTTTCACTAGCTGTATATTATTGTCCTTCTCACGAGAACCGGAAACATCATGGAAGATAATAGGACATAAGTTGTAGAGGATATCTAGCGGTTGTAGCATTGATACAATGCTCAATCGACTCTTCACATATTTGAAGCGTCTCTTTTCCCGGGAATTGTTTCCTCAAGATTTTGAGATGAAGTACTCTCTGCTTTGATTTACCTACTAGCATCTCCGACTTAGTCTTCGTCTCAGCCCAACCAACATTGTAGTTGCAGGAAAACCTACACTACACCCTTGATAAGAATTTAAAGTAATTAACACATATTTGAAGATTAAAAACAACACTTTCTTATTTGATTCTAAGAAATGTTTACAAGAAATGGAAGAAATCAATAATACAACTGCTCTCTTGAATTTTCTCTCTCTTCAAGACTTTCTCAACACTCAAAAAAATACATCATCCTTTTTCTGAATTTACTGGGTCTCTTTATATAGGGTAGTTACATAATGGATGACAGCTAAGCTATCCTTTAATTTTGGATCTGACTTGCGATATTATCGCATTAGTTATAATGTCAATTCTTACAAGCGTTTTAACCATTACAGGATAATCATGCTCTTCTCGTGTTTTTTCATTCGTCAGCTATTACGTCACTCTTTAAATTATCTTGTGATACTTGAAAAGTGTTGTTGAAGAGCTCGCGGTGGTGTTCGCAAAAGTGTTGTTAATCTCGCAAGAGTAATATCATGGCGATATTTTGGTCCTACATCTTGCCTCTTCTCATGTCTTTTCTTCGAAAGGAAAAGACCATGAGAAATCAAAACCTTTTGAAATGCCGCAGCTGTCCATTTTTCATGTTCTTTTGACACATATCTTTTCCTCGCCAGGTTTGTTACACGTATCTTTTTATCCATTCAACTTCTGACACGTCCCTTTCAACCGCTGCATTCCAACCGTTCACGTCTCTTCCTTGTTTTAATTGCACTTATCTTCTCGAGATTTTTTACCTTCTATATATATCTTCTTTACTCTTCTCTTTTCTTCTTTTTACCTTTTTCTTCCTTCTCTCCGTAATCTCTCTGCAAATTCACTGTTCTTCACAAAATTCCGGATCTGCTACTGTTACAGTTTTTCTTTCGATCTTTTACTCCTTTAAACTTAATTCCCATACTAAAAATGGTTGCAGCCGGTCGTAAATATGTGATTGCTTTTGAGAAGATTCAAAAAGAACTTCAAGACAAAGGTTTTACTTTATCCAAGATTCTCAATCAAAACCCTAAGTCTGAACTTTATGTTCCATTATTTTCTGATCTTCCATGTAACCATGAGAAGATCATAGTCTCGCTAGGCCAGCTTGAGGCTGGTCTTACCATTCCTCTCTATGACCTGAACTTCCTTTATTCTATGAGATATTATCTCACACGAAGTTCTTGCGGGCTATATATCAGTTGAGTGGGGATTGCATTCGCTTAATGCTTGAGTATGCTACTCGCGGTGCTGGTAAAGAATCTTGTTACCCCGATACTACGAAGAATCCTAAATTCAAGGATATTCCAATTGTCCCCGCGAAGTATACTATGGATAAATTCTTCATAAATTACGATATAATTCCTATGAAGAAAGACAACACTTGCTAGGGTTTCCGCTTACAGAAGAAGGATGACATCGCTGAAGATAAAGTTCTTATGTTAGATATCGATTGACATATGGGTTATAATCAAGGCCCTCGCCACTCCAGTGATGATAAATGGTTCATTTTTCCATTATGCCTAGAGGGTCCCTACATCTCCGGTCCTCATGTATTGCCTGCGAATCTCGCATAATATCAACCGTGGGTTTTCAACTGGCCTGAAAGGAATAAAGAGGTATGTTCCCTCAAATTTTTTTCATAATTATCATAATTATCTTCCTCATGTTTTCATACTCTCGCTGGCTACTCCAATTTTTCCAGATTAACAGACTGAAACTTAACTACCAGAAATTTGGGAAGCCCAACACCTTTTTACCCCTTAAATCTCTCACAGATGAAGCAAGAAATATTCCTTTATGATTCTTAACAATATATTGTTGCTTGCCTCTATTTCTTATCTTTATCTGTGTTCGCAGGTTATTGAAGAAATAGAACCTGTGAAGATTGTGAAAACTAAGGGGAAAGACAAAGATGCTTCTCGCAAGGAGAAATCTAATATTCCTCCCAAAGAGAAATCTACTGCTCCTCGCAGAGAGAAATCTGGTGCTCCTCCCTCAAAGAAAAGAAAAACCCTATTCTCTTCTTCTTCAACTCCTCAATCTAATGAAGAAAATTCAAGGGATGATTCTGATGATGACAACGATGATAATGATGATGTTGATATCCCTTCCGCAATGGAATCCTTCCAATCTGAATCTTCCATGGCCCAACTATCTAACATTTTTGGCGATATTACACATGGTATCGCAAATGATTATGGAAATGAAGCTCTTAATGGGGTATCCCAGGATCTTTCCAAGATCTGCCATGCTCCCATATTGGTTGATAATGATTCTCTCCAAGGAATCTCAAGATCAATAACTCCCAGTCTCTTAAATTCTCTTGGTATTCTGATATGTTTTCACTTCTTCACCACATTTATGCATTCATTTCCTCGCCAAGTTTTAATCTACATTGTTCCCTCGCAGACTGGAAGATCTTCCTTTGTTGTTGCCTCAGACTTGGAGAAAAGGTGCGCATCTTTTCACAAGAAGAATACTGTTCTTCGCAAGAAGAATGTGGAGTTGGAATCTGAGTCCGTTAGTCTTCATGCGCAATTGGAATATGGGTCTGCTGACCTTCAAGAAAAGATCAAGCAGTTGGAAACTGAACTTTATTCCTCGCGAGATAAGGTCGCAAGCCTCCAAGCTGCGAACGATCAACTTTATGGTAAGAAATCTTTCCCTTTTTCTTTAACCTTGTATCTCTTTGCATTTTTTTCTTATTTTTGTTCTTCGCAGATGTTTACGGCCTTTCTGAAGAAGTTGTATTCCTTCGTTCTTTTCCAAACCCAATAGACGATGATACTCTTCTCAATCGCCTTAATGAATCCTTAAGTAACTATTCAAATGAAAAGATTAATTCCCTTTCTGTAGATGTTCTTAGATCCAAATTTTATCTTTTAGCAATTGATCACAGATCTAGTTTGAGAGCGGATAATACATCCAAGCGTCAATATCTTAACTCTAAAGAAGAAATCAAGATTCTAAGAGCCCAAAAAAGTGATCTTATAGATGAAAAAGATCGCATATCTAGGCAAGGAGATCAAACTTTAGCGGATTTTCATAAAACCCTTCTTGAAGTCCAAATTGAAAGATATAAACTTATCCGCGAGAAATAAGATCTTGTTGAAAGAGAAAACCAAATTTGTTCCCGTCTTCTTATTGATAATGACGATGAATTTACCTGGGCTACAAGGATTCTTGATAATTCTAGAGCTAACTTAGGTGTAGATGTTAGCCTTCACGCTGAACAAGCGGCTTTAATTAAAGACTTGATTTCTGAAAGAGAAGGTTGTTAATTGTTCTTCCTTTTTAATTTCTTGTCTTTTATAGTTTTTTGCAAAATTTCCAACTTGTTATTATATACTCACAGGAGCTGAGAAGAGATACTATGAAAGAATTGGAGAACTTGAAGCTGATAAGAATCAACTCGCAAAGACTCTTGTTGCTCGCAATGAGAAATATTCAAAATTGAAGACCCAATTAAAGATTTATGCTACCAATTTTAGTAATCTCCTTTTTGGTGTTCGCAATGATTCTGCCAAGAAGGTCTGCGATGATCACAACATTCCTCACTCTTTGTATCCTTTCCTCGTGGAAGAAGTTCCAAAGAATACTCCAAATCTTGTTATCTCTGACAGCGAAGCTGAAGAATCTGGCGGAGATGAAGGATACAACAAAGATGAAAGTGAAGACAAAGAAGAAGAAAAATCTGGCGAGGATGATGATGGATATAACTAGTTTTGTTTCCTCTTTTTAATCTCCTTGTAATATTTGTACATTTATCTCCTTCTTCTTGTGATATTACTGCAAGGTTCCTCGATGAATAAATTTCTTTTGCTTCTATCTGTATAAATTAGAAAACAATTCTTTTCTGCAATATAGTTAATCAACATGATTATTAATCTTTAAATATCTGTGTAAATGTATCATATAATAATGTCTACGTAAATTTATCATATAATGATGAATAACAATTTTATCATTCTGTCCATTCCCATACTTGCCTCTGTTATTCATCTGAAATATGAAAAAAAAAATTGAGTTGAGCTTAGATATTAGTTGTGAATAAAATCTATTTAAATATTCTTGCCTCTATATTTGCGATAATATCGCAAGTCTCATTCTCTCTGCGCCAATATCGCAGTTATTCAATCTTGATTTCTTGTGGTCTTATTATGCCTTCCTAGTTAAAGGTCTTATTTTGCCACATTTTGTATTGGCGACAAAATCGCAGGACGTCCTTACACTTGTATGTAAAAACCCATT
The DNA here is from genome assembly GCA_023529315.1 of Papaver bracteatum. Classification (NCBI taxonomy): domain Eukaryota; kingdom Viridiplantae; phylum Streptophyta; class Magnoliopsida; order Ranunculales; family Papaveraceae; genus Papaver; species Papaver bracteatum. Next base: position 472,581 of record JAJJWX010002128.1, read on the forward strand.
GATCTTGCCTTATCCGTATTTTGTCAATTTCTCTGCGACAATATGACAAGTCTAAGATCTCTTGCGAGAACAAAGCCTTATGACATTGCCGTCTTGCGATGAAATCGCATGACGTATTTACACTTTCATGTAAAAACCCATTGATCTCATCTTAACTTTTTCTCATGGCTTGTTGCCTCTGTATAATATTTGTCACGCGACAATATGACAGGACTAAATGTTCTTGCGATCATAAAGCCCCATGACATTGCCGTCTTTAGACACTTATCAGCTCCCTAATGGAGGGTGCCGCCCTTATCTTCCCCCTGGTTGCCCCTTCAAGGAGGGCACATCGACCATACAAGACTAGCTCCTCCCATCCTGTTTTAACAACAACCAGCTGTTTTCGCATCCTCTTGTCCTTTATGCCTATATGGCTTATAGTTTACAAGACTGCACCCTAAGTGGGGTTTTCTTCGGGCCGAGTGCATCATAGCCAAGACTTTCCAAGAATGGCCAGGGTAGTTTCGTACACCCCGGGCACTCTTGGCTCAACAGTGTACCTCGACGCCTTGGTCATACTCTGCACTCCTTAGAAGAGATCCTCGGTCGTCCAACCAGGGTATAACATTATACAGTTGGAAATCCAAGGTACCTCCCCCGGATAGGTTTTCTTTAACCCCAACATCTCTGTGACTCAGGTTCCAGCAACGGTATAACCTTATCCCTGAGCCATGGAAAAAGATACCCCCTTATATGACGCACTTTAGGTCTTACATTTGCCTCTTACAAAATTTTATTCGCGAACTAGGGTGTACGCCATAAAGGTTCGTCCCGTTCTTATATTTCTCTTGTGATTATTACAACTCTGATGAAATTTCTTTTCTTTGATATTCTCTTTATTTGCATTTCAACTCTTGTATAATTTCTCAACTTCATCTTTTTCATTCAAACGAAATATTCTTTTGAGACATTTTCTTCAACAAATCATTCATAAATTTCTTAAATTTCATCATTTTACCTTTTTACTTACTACTTTCTGGCAACTACGCCCTTTTGTTGCGTTTTGTTATTTTCTCTCCATCTGCGAGACGCTCGCCATCTATTGTTTGCAGCTCATGTTGATTTTGCAATGTTCCTTCCTCTCGCCGCTCTATTGTATCAACCATCAGCTTATCACCTCTTTGTTTTTGCTTGATGTTTCGTTTCCAGTTTATACTCTTTGCTGCCCTTTCCTCGCAAGATTCCATATCAATTTCATAGCATTTCTTCCCATCAAACCAGTCTCCCTTTATTGCTCCAACACCATTAGAATGAGGAAATTTAATACATTGATGGAAAGTTGACGCCACACCTAATATCCCATGTAGCCAAGGTCGGCCAATCAGGGCATTATAAGGGGATTCAATATCCACAACACAGAATATGATCTTAGAAGATCTTATATGTTGATGGTATCAAATCCTTGTCTCTCCCCTTTAATGGAATTCGCATTGTTATTTCCCCTTTGGGATTGTTGGCAGTACCGTTAAAACCATAGATCTTATATGTTGATGGTATCAAATCCTTGTATCTCCCTCCTATGGTCTTGTAGGCATGATAAAACAAGATATCCACTGAACTTCTAGTGTCAATTAGAACCCTATTAATTTCCCAAGAATCTTCAACTCCATCATCCTCATTTTCTTCATCTTCTTCTTCTATTTGTTTTGTATTTATTTCTAATCTTACCACTAGTGGGTTGTCATGCATCTCGCCAGGCCCTGGTACCTCTTGTGCAGTGCAAGAAATATTTTGTTTTTCCATTCCTCTAATGGCGAGACTCTCGCAATATTCATTATCTCTCTTCCATCTGCGTCTCTCGCGAAGACTCTGCTCAGAACGTTGTCGTGGAAATCCTCAATAGTCTTGTATGAATGTATGATAAAATTACAGAACAAATTCTTTGCCTTGGCTCCAACCTCTATCACAAATGTTTATGCTCCTTTTACAGTATTCACTCTGCAAATATCTGGTGCTGGTGGTAACTGCTGAGATTGCGGATGTCCTATTAGAAAATGATTTAATTTTCCCTGATCAATCATCCTCAAAATTATTCTTTTTACATTCCTGCAATCGTTTATTGAGTGACCATGAAAATGATGGTAAGGACAAAATTCTTGATTTCGATTATTCGGATGTGGTTCTTTTCCCATATTCCAGGGTGATGGTATATTTTCCATCAGAATGATAGCCTCCCAGATTTTTTCTATACTAGCATTTAGAGGGGGCATCTTAATTTCTTCCCATATTATCTTCTGACTCGCTTGCCCTCTAAAATTATTTTGCCTCTGACCACCATAAGTCTCTTTCGGCTGATTAAGTCTTTGAATTTTATTATTTCCACCACGATTGTAATAATTTCTTTCCCTTTCATACTCCTCTTGATCTCGACTTCACATGGCTACTAACTTCTGCTGGTTTTCAATCACCACTTTCTCTTGTTGTGATTGTGAGGTGCTCGCCACATTATTAATCATTTTAGGAAGTAAACTTCCGTTTGCCTCTATTGAGCTGGTGTTTGCGACTGGTTATGATTCCATCTCATTTTTTTTCTCCTCCAAAGCAATGTATTATTATTGTAGTTCTCGCAACTCAGTCATTGTAATGGTATTTTTGACTCTGAAAATTTGAACATATAGTAAATTGGTTGCGAACATAGCATTAATGAAAGATAAAATGAGGTAGCTCTCATCCACTCTACTAGCCATTTCACTGCACATTGTTTTCCACCTTAATGTTAAGTGTTTCAGACTCTCGCCAACCCTTTGTTTTAACCCAAACACATCTTCAATTCCTGGACGCGCATAATTGTTACTTATGTATGCCCCTAAAAATGTGGTTTGTAGATGAGTGAAAGAAGTTATAGTATTCTTGGGTAAACCCTCAAACCATTTTAGTGCTTCGCTAGTTAGGCTTGACGCGAAATATTTGCACAACACAGCATCATGATTTTCCCACTGTAGCATACATCTCACATAAGCTTTGATGTGTTGAATGGCAATGTAGATCCATCAAAAATACTAGTTAATGCTGGCAAATTGCATTTTGGGGGTATTCCTCCTAATTGTACTGCTTGAGTGAATGGAGTTTTTGCAGCTTCTTCAATCGCCTCATCAAGTTGTCTTCTGCCTCCTTCTTTTCTATCATTTAACATTCCCCTCATTTCTGTTAATTCTCTTAAAACTTGTTCATTCCCAACTGAATTTTGCTCCATTGGTGTTTTCAGTGCAGATTCTCTTCTCCTGCGTTCTTGCCTATCTTGTGTTGCGAGATTTTGATTTCCCTCTCCATTATTTTCTACTTGTCTTTCTCCCCTATCTTCTCTTACATTTCTTTCGCGAATACGCACACCGTTATATCTTTCATTTTCTCTTCTGCGATTTTATTCTGCTCTCCTTTGCACCCTATCGTATTCTTCGTTAATATTACCATTATTGCGGTTATGTTCTCGTCTTGTTTCTCGATTGTCATGATTATTCTGGCAAATTTCCTCTTGGAATTCTTGCTCTTCTACCTCTGCTCTCAATCTTTCCCTCTCGTAAGCTAAGCGTGCTTGTTCAGCGTAATGTTTCTCGATTTCTCTTTCAATTATCTGATGATTTCTTAGAGTTTCTCTTCCATGCAATATCCTCCTTCCTTCCTCTTGATCTTCTTCACCATCTTGGTTATTTCATGCTTGACGCTGTTCATTTTCCTGCCTTCTGTTGTTTGGTTGAATTTCACCTTGTGGTATGTAACGATCTTCCCTTATTTCTCTCCTTTCGCGACGTCCTCCATTTGGATTATGATTTTCTTCTTCAATATTTGTTATAGGTGATCTTTTTCTTATCTCACTTCTAATTGTTCTAAAACTTGATCTCGTTGTGCTTCTTGATCTTCTATTTTGTAACCTCATGTTTTCCATTCTCAATTCATGGTTTTGTCTTGCCAAATTTGCACGTTCTTCCGCCTCTAATCTCCTTTATTCTTGTATTCTTTGTCTTAAAACCTCTACTGTTACATTTTCATCATCTCCATGTATTAATCCTCCATTTACTTCTTGATTTCTTCCCTCTCGTATTTCATCTCTTAATTGCCAATTTTCTGGTTCTTCTATTGAATCTGATCGCCAAGTATGCACGCTTACTCTATCATAATCCACAGCTCTATCTTGCATTGGTGTTTGCTGATTTTGCCGTCGAACCTGATTTTCTCCATCATCCCTCGTTCTATTTCTTCTTCTTCTTACCCTTGAAGATTCTCTTATTTCATATGTTTCTCCACCTGCAAGTCCTTTACTCCTCCTTATGGTTGTTGGTGGTTCTGATGTATTTATTCTTCTTCTAGCCATTAATCTTAGTAAACTATTGGATATTGCATAAGATCTTTCACTAATTGTTCCAAATTCCTTCCAATCACAATGTTAATTTTTATCTTTTTCTTCAAATATTCATCAATTCATCCCTGTTTCGGGCGCCAAAATGTAGTTGCAGGAAAACCTACACTACACCCTTGATAAGAATTTACAGTAATTAACACATATTTAAAGATTAAAAACAACACTTTCTTATTTGATTCTCAGAAATGTTTACAAGAAATGGAAGAAATCAAAAATACAACTGCTCTCTTGAATTTTCTTTCTCTTCAAGACTTTCTCAACACTCAAAAAAATACATCATCCTTTTTCTGAATCTACTGGGTCTCTTTATATAGGGTAGTTACATAATGGATGACAGCTAAGCTGTCCTTTAATTTCGGATCTGACTTGCGATATTATCGCAGTAGTTATAATGTCAATTCTCGCAAGCGTTTTAACCATCGCATGACAATCATGATCTTCTCATGTTTCTTCATTCGTCAGCTATTACGTCACTCTTTAAATTATCTTACGATACTCGCAAAGTGTTGTTTAAGAGCTCGCGGTGGTGTTCACAGAAGTGTTGTTAATCTCGCAAGAGTAATATCATGGCGATATTCTGGCCCTACAAACAACCTTAAAGTGAATTCATAAATCTACTCCCAACTAAGCTCATTCATATAATCAACCCCCCTCACGACTTTACCTTCTACGCTGAGATTAGTAAACAGCTGCACACTATTTGTAGTTATTATCATTTCACACCGAAGATGAAAATCATTCATTTCCCATAATATCTCTCCCAGAATAGACAAACAAGAGGTTTGTCATGTCGAACCACCGAATTCTTAATCATAACCAATTACCCCGAATATATCGATAAATAATTATTAGAAAATCGTTCGGCCAAACTCACGAATTTTGATATATCAAGTCCGATTTAAAGTACCTAATAAAAGATTGGATTAGAGGGTCCAAAACTATGAATTACTAGTTAATCCTATTTATAGGGCCCCTTTAATGGGTGGTCTACCCATCCAACTAGTTTTACTCGCCGGTCCAAAAACATGGTTTTGGACCAAAATAATAATTCACAAGACCAAACTTCAAACCCTTTTAACTTTTCTTCCCCTATCGTGGAGAAGATAATACCGAAAGTCAAAATCCCTGATCTATTATTCTCCCCTTCCTGTCAAACCTAGCTCTAAAAATTCGATTGCGCCGAAAAAGAAACTTACAAAATCAAGTACTAGAAAGAATACATCAAGCTCCTCCTTGCCAAACCCTAGAGATCCCTTGCATAAATTGTTCAATGTAGACCCTCCGAGTAAAATTCTTAAATTTGAAGACTGTGGTGAAGAAGCTGATTGGGAGAAGATCAAGTACATCAAATTGATTAGAGATGATAAAGCAAATTTGAAGCCAGGATATTGGAATAGAAAGAAACGGGTCAACATTTCTAATCAAGAAATTAGTGAGGATGCTTGTCTCATGGATAAAATGGACAAAAGAAATACAAATAGAAAATGGGATTTTGTGGAACTACAAAAAAAAAAAAAAGTAAATCTACAGAAATGATTTGGGATTTAAACAATATGGAAAGTAGCAATCTGGTGGAGGCAGTGGTAACACAGTACAATCCTTTCAAAATTCCAAACAGAACCTCAGGAGATAGTGAAAAATGGAAATAAAATGGGAAATAACCAGGAAGATCATGGAGGCTATGTAAATGGAGAATATGGAGAACATGGAAGCTACAGAATCAACCACTGCTACTAAGGTAAGTACAAAACTAAACCTCAGTTTTATAAATTTTATTAGAATCATCAACAATGAAACTAGACTATGAAACACAAGAACATGATTAAGATTCAACAGTGAGAATTTCCTAGGAATACATTGCAATTTTCATAGTTACATTGTGCTTGGTAAGTTCAGATATTATATAATATCTTACTTTTGGCAGTTTATTAGTGCAATATCTTGGAACTTCCAAGGCTTAGGTAGCTTATCTACAAGGAATGGGCTAATTGATATCTTGTCTTGAATAGAGAAAATCCTGATTTATTTTTGTTGTCTAAAACCAAACAAAAAAAAATAGAGAAATGCATGACATAATGAAAAAAGTAGGGGTCAATAACTATCACCTTGTTCCTCTTAGAGGAACAACATGTGTCTTGTGTCATCTATGGAAAACAAATGTAATTATACAAATAAATGATTATGCCGGCAATTACATAAACGCAATCATCACAAATCAACAAGACAACAAACAATGTCTCCCAACTTGCTTCTATGAAAACCCTTACAGAACTTTGAAATTTAATTCGTGGAACATCACAACTGAATTAGCCAAAACTACTAACATACCTTGGGTAGTTATAGGGGATCTAAATGTTGTTCTTCATAAAGAAGAGAAACAAAGTAGATTCCATTTTAACAGATATGAAACTATATGTTTCAATGATTTGATAAGTAACTGTGGTTTGATGGACCTAGGTTTTATAGGATATACTTTTACATGGAATAACCATAGAACGGATAATAATGTTAAAGAGCAACGACTAGACAGAGCCATAATTAACTCTAAATGGGATAAATAATTCCCAAACTCTACACTAAGACATTTAGGACCTTTGGCCTCTGACCATGTCCCAATAAGACTAAACACACATAACCATTGGAATGATGGCGCAAAACCTTTTAAGTATTTCGGAAAATAGATGAAACATGAGCAATGTAAATCGTTAATACAGGAATGTTGGAATAAACAGGTCCAAGGTTCTGCCGCCTTTAAAATGAACAAAAGGTTAGCAGGAGTGAAACACACTCTGAATATTTGGAATCGAAAAACTTTTGGAAATATTCAAACAAATATAGAAAGCATAAAAAACTCTCTGGAAAAGATAAACAAAAGAGGTAATTACCCAAATAAAGCTATTGACTCGGCAAATCTAAGAAAAGAGCTTGTTAGCTGGTATGCTATAAAAGAGAAGTTCTGGAAAGATAAGAGTAGGGATCAAAATATACCTTTAGGAGATAGAAACACAAAGTTCTTCCACAACAAAGCTAAACAAAGATATAGTAGAAATAAAATAGAAACCCTAAAAAATGATGCTAATGATTGGTTGAATAACAGAGAAGAAATCTCTGGCTGTATAACGAATCATTTCCAAAATATAGCTACTTCAGTTAATCCAGACATTGACCAAGACATGATTCAACAAATACCTACTTGCATAACTGATCTAGACAATGAGGCCCTGTGTAGTATTCCAGTAGAGAGTGTGATAAAGAACATAATGTTCTCTATGGAACCTGACAAAAGTCCAGGCCCAGATGGGTTTCCTCCCAATTTCTTCCAATAAAATTGGGACATAGTTGGACCAGACATAATCAAAATGGTGCAAACTTTTTTTGAGACAAGCAACATATCTAAATATATGAATGCTTCATTCATCTCTTTAATTCCCAAGACTCTAAACCCTACTACTCCTTTAGAATTTAGACCCATAGCCCTAGCTAATGCTTCATATAATTATTTTTTTAAACTAATGGCTAGTAGGATGAAAGGGTTATTAGGTAAACTCATATCACCCTACCAATCTGCCTTCATCACATGAAGGAAGATATCGGATAACATCACAATTGCTCATGAACTGATACACAAAATGAAAAATTCTTAGTCTAAGAAGGGTTTCATGGGTATAAAATTAGACATGTCGAAAGCTTTCGACCATGTGAAATGAAACTTTCTTATTCAAATAATGAGTAAAATGGGGTTTAATAGTAAATGGTGTAACCTTGTACACCAACGTATATCTACTACTATGCTTTATATCCTAATTAATGGGTCTCCAACAAAGTTTTTCAAACCTTCCAGAGGTTTGCGACAAAGAGACCCAATCTCTCCATACTTGTTTTTATTCTGTATGAAGGCTTTATCTCGGAATATCACTAACGCTGAAATTTTTCTGGATTAATAAAAGGTATTAAAATTGTTCACTAGGCCCCGGAAATAAGCCACTTACTCTTCGCAGATGACTGCCTGTTGTTCTGTAAGGTAAATGACAAAACTTGCCACAACCTGGTGAAACTGTTTACTGAATTTGGTAATGCATCTGGTCAGCTCATCAATCTGAGAAAATTCAGGTGTATTCGTTATCCCAAAAACGGAAACTCATATTAGACACATAGTTAAACAAATCTTAGGGGTCAAAGCAATACCGCTAAATGATAATTATTTGGGGTCAACTCTATTCACAAATAGATCAAAGATTGACTGCTTTGAGCCATTAGTGGAATAAATGAGGAATAGACTTCACAGTTGGAGGAGAATAGACCTAAACACGGCTGGTAAAACTGTCATGGTGAAAAATGTAACAACTTCACTATATGCTTACCAAATGAACTGTTTTAAAATCCCAGTTAAGATTTGTAAAAACATTACTAAACTTCAAAGAGACTATTGGTGGGGGGAAATGAAAAAGGTTTAAATGAGAAAGGCAAAAAGGGTGTTTTTCTTAAAAAATGGAAATCCGTTTGTAAATCACTCGAGGAAGGTGGTTTAGGAATAAAAGACATTAGAAACTTCAATATTGCAATGATTGCGAAGATGGGATGGCGGCTAAAAGATACACCTGATTCTCTTTGTGCCACTATTCTCAAATCAAAATATTACCCTAACAGTGACATCCTTCACATAAACAGTACATCAAATAGAAGAGATAGTTGGATATGGAAAGGCCCACTAACATGAATTGATCAAATAAAAAAGGTAATTTACATATGGGGAGACTATTAGATACCGGGAACAAAAGTACCAATCAACAAACATACCACTGACATTAAAGGGTTAATAAAAGTAAAACACCCCATTACCAACAAGACCCGGGACTTTGCTAAGCTATCAAAATGCTTTGATCAACAGACCATAGAAAAAATTAGGAAGATAATCATACCTGAAGAAGATAGAGAAGACATTCCACACTGGTCTTTAAATGAGAAAAGGAAATTCTCAGTAAAATCCCTGTACAACCATATTAATTCCAGTGGAAACATTAATACTAATTGGCTCAAAATATGGAACTTGGATATATCACCATCTGTTAAACATTTTGTTTGGAAGGCTGCTCACGCCATACTTCCTAATAGTTTGAAAATGTCATCTATCCTTCCAGACATTGATACAAAGTGTAAGCTGTGGAAGGAGTCAGGATTCTTTAACTCACCTATTTCTAAACTATAATTACACAAACCAGGTATGGATGCATATGAATTTCGATATGCAGTTCATTAGAAATGGGAAATCTGATTTTCACAATTGGTTGAATGATTGTTTTGAAGATAACAATAGATGTGGGTATGTTGTAGATTGGAAATTCATGTGTAGTGTAACTATATGGCATATATGGAAGGAATGATGCAATGTAGTCTTCAAAAAGGAAAAACATGATAGTACAGTCACATCACATCAGATAATATAATAATTTTTTTGAATAACTATAAGATGGCAACAAAGAAAGGCTATGATGTAATGCAGACACTATACTACAACCTAATGAATGATGAATCTCTGACAGTAACTAAATGAAACTGTTATCTCAAGCATGTTTGTCAATATTAGTGATCAAAACTATAAAGTCTTGATTTCTAGTCTACTATAGCTAAGGTCTCGGACTAGGATATAAAGTGTAGTTGAGCTCAAGAACTCCATGGTGATCATCATACAAGACGAAGAACTAATCAAGGAACCAGTGGATATTCATCGACTAAAAGGTATGTGGAGACTTGAACTTATCTATCACTCAAAAGTCTATCTACTCTATCCCCTATCTTGAGACAAAAGTTGTATTACTATATAGACTAAGATTATACACATATGATATTTCGAGTTGAGTATATCTCGCTTATCTATTTCTAGAAATATGTGTTGGTAAAGCTTTCGCTTTATTAAAGTTAATTTTGATGCGTCTTATTCGAAAGACTCTAATCTTATGGGAACGAGACTAACAGTAGTTGATGATGCAGGGAAGTGGAGAACAGCAGGATGCATTCCGGCAGTAGCTCTAGATGCAGAAAAGGCTGAGGCGTAAGCTTTTTTGGAAGGGAACAAATGGGCAGTTGCAAATCAAGTCATCAATCTTCAACTAGAGGGAGACTGTGCTAATGTGGTGAACGTTATTAATGGCAAACATGGCTCAGTTAAATGTACAACTAATAGTATAATTTATGATTGTCAATAACTTCTTAAGAAATTTAATAAATAGGAATGTTATTACGTCCCAAGAGAAACAAATGAGGTAGCGGATCTCTTAGCAAAAGATGCAAGGCTAAGCAATATTACTGTTTTTTGGTCAGAGAGTTTATCACAGTGGTTATCCTCTCTAATTTCTGAAAAACTTGATGTAGTCCTTTAAATTATTAATGGAAACTCCTTTCTTATTTAAAAAAAAATAAAAAAAAAAATCCAAGTTCATCTTTACCTAGTGACCAAAGTCATGTTATGTTTCAATTATTTTGGAAATCGCACTGACGAAAAATAGTTTGTGAATAACAACTATATAACGCCCTCTGAGAATGTTTCAATGATTGAAATGAGAGTTTAGACAATATAACCATTGGAGGATATTAATATTGTTTTGGTAACACATATATGTATAAGTCCTTATTGCTTGAACTGAAGTTTGCGAACTTTGTTTATCAAGTGAAACTGGTGTAGTATGCAAACTCAGTCTGCGAACTTAGTGTTCATACTCAGTCCGCGAACTCAGTACGCGAACTGGCAGAAGTTCTTGTCCGAGAATTTATGCTGGAGTTTGTGATATCCGTCTGGAAACTTAAGTCTGCTAACCCAGTCCGCGAACTTGAGTAGGTTATGTCTGAAAACAATATTTGTGAACTTATCTTAATAAACTAAGGAATGTTATTGCAAATCGTGGCTTTATAGTTCATGAATCGATTCGAGTGAATCACATCGTTTTTTGCTTCAATTTTGTCTTGTGTAGTACATGAGATCTCATAGCAATTGAACAACTATCTAACTAGTTCATTTGAGTCATTTGGACTAGTTATGGTGAAGAAGAATATGGTTGATATGAAAGTTATCATTTGGTTAACTAGTGTTGAACCAACTAATGTACAAGTTTGGGTACGGTTACAAAAACCCAAAATCGTCAAGTACATGTGTGTATAACAAGCTATGTTTATATATAACGGTTGATAAATATTAGCTTGTATCTAATCAGGTTTTCATCTAACGGTGAATATTGAATGCTTTGTTAGTAAGCTAACATTGATTTCCAACCCTAATATGAAAGACTATATAAGGGAGAACTCTAGCAATTGGAAAAACTAATCCCCACACACTTTTCTTGTGTGATACTATTTTTCTCTAAGCTAGAGTCGATCTCCATTAACCCTTGAGTTTTCTCTCTAAATTCGGGTTAATGACTTAAAGTCTTCATTGGGATTGTGAAGCCAGACCGATACTACTTTTCTTGTAGTTGTGTGATCTGATCTTTCTCTTTTAGTCGTACGAGTACAATTGTAATAATTGGATTGAGATTTCTATCTCCGATAGGAAAGATAAAAGTAGTCACAAACATCTTCGTCTCATTGTTTGTGATTCCTCAATAATCTTCTCCACTGCGTCGATTAAGTTTATTGTGAGGTGATTAATGAAACCGAGTTGTTCTTCGGGAATATAAGTATGGTTTTATCGATTGGTTCCTGTTCACCTTGATTTATCAAAATACAAAACAAAACTCATAGGTTTATTCGTGGGAGACGAATTTATTTATTACCTGTAGACTTTTCTATGTGAGACATATTTGTTTGCTAAAGTCTTCGACTTTGGGTCGTAGCAACCCTTGGTTGTGGGTGAGATCAACTAAGGGAATCAAGTGCGTAATATCCTGCTGGGATCAGAGGCATAGGAGCATAACTATACCTTGGATCAGTGTGAGATTGGTTGGGGTTCAACTACAGTCCAGACCGAAGTTAATTTGGAGTAGGCTAGTGTCTGTAGCGGCTTAATACAGTGTATGTTTAATCTTGACTAGGTCCCGGGGTTTTTATGCATTTGCGGTTTCCTCGTTAACGAAATTTTGCTGTCTGTATTTTTTCTTTTCCGCATTATATTTTTTTATATAATTGAAATAATATAGGTTGTGTGTTATTCAATCAATTAGAATATCCGACCTTATTGGTTGTTGATTTAAATTGATTGACACTTGGATATTGGTCTTTGGTACCATGCAAGTTATCTCTCTTTGATTAAGACTCGCAGATTGTATTTGCTTGAGTAAATCAAATTGAGAAATAGAGATAATAAACTCCTTGAGATATTTTCTATTGATTGAGTCTGACTGTCTAGTTGATTCTCTAGAAAGTAACTCGGAGTTGTCCATACAGATTTCTAATCGAAATATTGGGTGTGGTTATTAGACCCCCGCTTTATCAATTGGTATCAGAGCAGGAAAACACTTCTAAAGACCTTATAAGTCTGTGTTTGTAGTGATCTGATAATGGACGAGTCTATCTCTAATAACGTACCAGTTCAGAAATTTCCAGATGATTCTAAAAACTTGGATTCACCTGCGAGAACTGTCACATCAAAGTCAATATCTAAACATTCTCTTGATGTAAAAACTCTTGATTGGGAAACACTCCTAGAAGAATAGTTGGATTAACTTTCTGATAAAGGTGATTCATATATTTATAGAGATGTTGATGAGGAAGTCTCAGCGTATGATAAGTTTTTGTATTCATTAAAAATGAAGAATATTACAACTTCTCATGTCACATCTCTTCTTACTCCTATATGCCGAGAAAACAAAAAATTAGAAAGGATCTACGGTGGTCTTTATAGTCAGAATCACTCTTGCGAATCGGTCCTCAAAGATACTGTGAAAAACCTGAGTAGAAAGTCACTTGAATGTGATCATGTATATCAAAAATACTTCTTGTTGGAAAAGAAACTTGCAGAAACTGAAGGAAAGATTAACTCTTAGCAAGTAAGTTTTGATGACAGAGAAATAACTTATCTCGCTCGAGAAAAACGCCTTGAGGATGATTTAACTGCTGCTCTTGATAAAATCAAGATGTTGGAAGATGACTTGAAAAAGTTCAATTATAGTTCAAGCAAATTAACCACTATGCTAGGAGCAACAAAAAATCATCGTGATACACGAGGATTGGGCTATAAGGGAATAGATGCTCCAAGTACTAGCAAAGAGGTAAAATTTGTGAAGGCTAGTGATGCTTCTCAACAAAAGGTTTCCACTGATGGCAAAAGTGAAATACCATCACCGGCAGTTAAAGTTCGAAAGAGCAAAGTATATCAACTTCCAAAGTCAGAACACTCGGATCGAGGTAAGAACATTCCTTACGTTTTTCACTATTGCTGAAATAAAGGTCACCTGGAAAGGAGATGTCATTTTCGTATATTGGATGAGAAACTTCATGATGTTCTTGTTTGGGCATCACAAGAAGTTGTGAAACTAAGATCATATGTTAAGACTAATCCCCTTAACGTTAGGGGTTATAACTGTCCAACCTTTAGGCAAAGGAATCAGTGTTGTGATCAACCTAGATTTTCCTACAAATATCATATGAAGTCTTTTAACAATCGTAATGGTTATCAAAAGGATAACTTCGTAAAGACGAAGACAAGATCCGATGCTCCTAATTGGAGAAAGACTAACTTGCAAAAGAATAGTCAATCCGATTCTCTCTCGAGAAATCTAGAAGAGAGTACCGGGAAGAAAGTTTCGGTTGTTCCTAAACGCACTAAGAAGTGGATACCAAAGAAAGTCAATAATGTTTTGAGTGTGAAAATGAATGATCTCCCAGAAAATTCCATGACTATGGAAAAGACAGTATCCATGATGTTGGGACTTAAAAAGTTCTTTGGAAAGATGGATTTGGATGTGAAAGGTTCTAAAAGTGATCTCTTTTATGATAATCCAAAAGTCACTTGTGGTGAGCAAGATATTGTTCACCTCAACACAACCTAAATGTGTTGTAAGTGCATCCTCACCAAGGAATGCCCTGCTATGAATACGGTGAGGAAAGCACGAGAATTGGGGCACACAAATTATGTTCGATAATTCGATTGGATTCTTCTAAAAAGGTATGTCTATAAACTTGAGCAATATTTGTGTTTTTATTTTCTTAGAGTAGTTATAATGATCCATGTACGTTGCTTATCGTTCATTTCTACCTAACTTGATATGTGTTTAAGGTTCTTAAATGTTTAGGTTTGAAAATAGTGGTTCGAGATGTTTGGACTTCATGGTACACATACCAAGTATGAATAACATCTTTTAAAAACAAAATCCAAGAGTTTAAGTTCGCAGACTTGTAAATTCATGTGCGAACCCGTAAGTTCGCGGACTTGCATGTAGACGACGATATTCGGTCAACTTGTTTTGGCCGTAACTTCTTCGTCCGAACTTGGAATGAACTCATTCTTTTTACACTCTCTTACAATTTAAATGCTATTAAAAATGAAGATGAGAAACCTTGAATTAAGATTGGTATTTGTCCTGTCTCTTGTTTTTGAGTATTTTGTTCCTTTTCATTGCACTTGTTCCAATTCTCTTGAACTTGGGCACTTGGATTCTTGGAGTACTACTCTTATAAGATAATTTGTAGATTTTATAAGAATTTTGTTGGAAAATCTTTTTTATACGCCTTTGGTAGCTATTATTGGGTATAAATCCGGGCAAAAAAGATTGATTCTACCCTCTAAGGACAAATCATCTTATATGTGCATTGCGAGTTTGTCTTGGTGCCTAGGAAACTTCTTATGAGAATTTATTCTTGTTTTTCAGAAGGATTACTAGAGTTTGGAATAGCAATTATTGTGATTTCACATAGCTATGTCCAACGTATTCATCTTCAATGCTTTTAGATTTATTCATTTAAATTCTAAAGTTGATTTGGAAGATGATTTTTGCAGTATTAATCTTTATGGTTTTATATATTGCAATATGTTATGGGATATGTGTGTTTGCGTCCGTGAACTATCATTTCCCCATATGATGTCAAAAGTTATCTTTTTCATATGTCGATATGCATGTATTGATACAAGATTGATGAACTTTTGACAAACAAAAATTGAACCTATTATGTCGTTATGCAAATAATTGATGGAAGATAGGATGAATTTTTGTTTACAAGGATTATGTCTATTGTATATCATTGTGCAAATGGTGATGGAAAATAGAATGAATCCTTGTCTATTCCGCAGTATTGATCTTCCCTGATCCATATCCTATGTATATATTGTGAGGCTCCATAAGTATTCTTATGTGAGCATTTCCAACTAGACTAATCATAGATTCGTTTGTGGTTATTTTGGTTGTGTATTCCGATTAAATTAGTCATGGGTTATCTTGTGATTAGTTTAATTGAGAATTTTTGGATACAAAATCATTTCTTTTGTGGTTTTTTGGTGTCCAAAGAATTCCTTGTTTTCTTTTGAAATTAAGGTCGCTCTTGTTGTTCCCCTGGGAATGACATTTTATGGGGAGAGTTCTTTTGAACTTGTGCTTAATTGCCAAATCTTTGTGGGGAGTGCGGCTGTGGAATATTATAGGGGTTATCTTGTATCTTTATAAACTCCTTGATGAATGCATTTATCTTCGTCTTTATGATTGCATCTAAACAAGATGATATACATTTACCTTTGGTCATGAAATGTCTCTTACGGGAATTTCATTAGGATCCCGTTCTTGTACCTTTGCCAATTTTATTGACAAAAGGGGGAGAATTAATATGTAGTTCATATTACAAATACATATGGTTTTCAGATCATTATTGTTAGAGCACTGCTCGGTCAAACTCGCATGCGTTGCTATCTCAAGCATGTTTGTCAATCTTAGTGATCAAAACTATCTAGTCTTGATTTCTAGTCTACTATAGCTAAGGTCTCGGACTAGGATAGAAAGTGTAGTTTAGCTCAAGAACTCCATGGAGATCATCATATAAGACGATGGACTACTCAAGGAACCAGTGGATCTTCATCGACTAAAAGGTATGCGGAGACTTGAACTTATCTATCACTCAAAAGTCTATCTACTCTATCTCCTATCTTGATACAAAAGTCGGTTTACTATATAGACTAAGAATATGCACATGTGACATTTCGAGCTGAGTATATCTCGCTTATATATTTCTTGAAATGTGAGTTGGTAAAGCTTTCGCTTTAGCCAAGTTCATCTTTGCCTAATGATGAAAGTCATGTTATGTTTCAATCACTTTGGAAATTGCTCTGACGAAAACTAGTTCGTGAAAACAACTATATGACATCCTCTGAGAATGTTTCAATGATTGAAATGAGAGTTTAGACTATATAACCATTGTGGGATATAAACATTGTTATGGCAACACATATATGTATAAGTCCTTAACACTTGAACCGAAGTTTGCGAACTTTGTTGATCAAGTGGAACCGGAACGTGAGCAGCAACTCAGTCCACGAACCCAGTCCGCAAACTGGCATAGTTATCGAACCCGAGAATTTATGATGAAGTTGTAGCTCATGTGCAGTCCGCGAACCCAGTCCGCGAACTGACGGACGCTCTCGAACCCGAGATTTTATGCTTGAGTTTATAACTTCAACCGGTTAGCTTGAGTCCGCGAACTCAAGAGGTTATGTCTGAAAAAGTTGTTCGTGAACTTATTCTAAATTACCAAGGAATGCTTTTGAAAACCGTGGCTTTATAGTTCATGATTAATGATTCGAGTGAATCACATAGTTTTTGATTCAATTATGTCTCTTGTAATACTTGAGATCTCATAGCAATTGAACAACTCTCTAACTAGTTCATTTGAGTCATTTGGACTAGTTATGGTGAAGAAAAATATGGTTGATATGAAAGTTATCATTTGACTAACCATTTGGTTGACTAATATTGAACCAACCATTGTACACGTTTGGGTACGGTTACACGAACTCAAAATTTCAAGTACATGTGTGTATGACAAGCTAAGTTTTCGATCTAACGGTTGAGAGATATTAGCTTGTATCTAATCAGGTTTTCATCTAACGGTGAATATTGAATGCTTTGTTAGTAAGTTAACATTGATTGCAAACCCTGATTTGAAAGACTATATAAGGGAGAACTCTAGCCATTGGAAAAACTAATTCCCACACACTTTTCTTGTGTGATACTAATTTTCTCTAAGCTAGAGTCGATCTCCATTAACCCTTGAGTTTTCTCTCTAAATTCGGGTTAACGACTTAAAGACTTCATTAGGATTGTGAAGCCAGACCGATACTACTTTTCTTGTAGTTATGTGATATGATCTTTCTCTTTCTATTGTACTAGTACAATTGTAATAAATGGCTTGAGATTTCTATCTCCGATAGGCAAGATAAAAGTAGTCACAAACTTCTTCGTTTCATTGTTTTTGATTCCTCAATAATCTTCTTCACTGCGTCGATTAAGTTTATTGTGAGGTAATTGATGAAACTGAGCTGTTATTCGGGAATATAAGTCTGGTTTTATCGATTGGTTCATGTTTACCTTGGGTTATCAAAAGACGGAACAAAACTCATATGTTTATTCGTGGGAGACGAATTTATCTATTACCTGTAGAATTTTCTGTATGAGACAGATTTGTTTGCTAAAGTATTCAACTTTGGGTCGTAGCAAATCTTGGTTGTATGTGAGTTCAGCTAAGGGAATCAAGTGCGCAATATCCTGCTGGAATCAGAGGCGTATGAGCATAACTGTACCTTGGATCAGTGTGAGATTTGTTGGGGTTCAACTACAGTCCAGACCGAAATTAATTTGGAGTAGGCTAGTGTCTGTAGCGGCTTAATACAGTGTATGTTTAATCTGGACTAGGTCCGGGGTTTTTATGCATTTGCGGTTTCCTCGTTAACAAAAAATTGTACGTATTTATTTCTTACCCGCATTATATTTTTATATAATTGAAATAATACAGGTTGTGCGTTGTTCAATCGATTAGAATATCCGACCTTATTGGTTGTTGATTTAAATCGATTGACACTTGGATATTGGTCTTTGGTACTATCCAAGTTATCTCTCTTTGATTAGGCTCGCAAATTATATTTGCTTGAGTAAATCAAATCGAGAGATTGAGATAATAACTCCTTAAGTATTTTCTATTGATTGAGTCTTGTTGATTTTCTAGAAAACAACTCGGAGTTATCCATACGGATTGCTAATCGAAATATTAGGTGAGGTTGTTAGACCCCCCGCATTTTCAATTGGTATCAGAGAAGGAAAACATGCTTAAGACCTTACAAGTCTGTGTTTGTGGCAATCTGAGTCTGTGGACGGAATCTCTGTTGCGCATACCAAAATGTCTCCTAAATCTTTTTACATTGTCAAGTGTCTTGGAAACGCCTCAAAGGATTATTCCTTAGTTGATTCTTCCAAATCCCGAGGTAGAAAGAATGTTCAATGTGATAATGACATTTCTTCCTCTCATGAGGCATGTAAAACTGTGGCAGAAGCCGAAAAGGAACTCACCATAATTTCAAAACATACAGCCGAAGATATTGATTTTAATGATAATGATCAGCTCATTGATGAATTTGAAAAGTATCTTAATCGAGAACGTGATCTCTATCATATCATAAAGTCCTTCTCTAAGAACATTGAGAAACTTCTACAAGAAACTACTCTACAACAGGAAAAGATTAGTACTCTTGAGGAAGCTGTTAAAGAGGACTCAATTAGAGAAAAACGTTTGCTCGAGAATCATTCATCAGATCTCAACAGACTTCGTGCTGAAAAAAAAAAACTTTGTGTATCTCTTACTCTAGCTCATGAACAGTGTAAATCCTTGGAAAAGTAAAACTCTGTATTAAGGAGAAAATCCTCTGTACAAACTAACTCACGTGATGTTCTGTACAAGACAAATTATTCTCCGGAAGAAGATTGTGTCAAGAAAAGTTTACATAACTTGCAATCTTCTCGTAAGGCTATGGAGTCTAAACAGGTGCCAGGTATTGCTTCTCCTCCACGAACCTGTACTTTTTCTGGGAAACAGAATCACTATGCTATCCATTGTTTTGCAAGAAGAAAACAAATTTCTAAGCTTCGCAATTTGCTTTTCTTCACTGTCAATGGAACAAATAGTCAGTCGACTAAATCTGTGAATCGTTGGCCCACAAGAAATCAGAAACCTTATGAGAATGATCTCTATTCTAGATATCATGACAGGGATAAAGTTCTTTCTTGCAATTCTTTTTGCAGTATTAATAAGAACATTTCCTGTACTTATAAGGATGTTTCTGATAAATATAAATCTAGAAAATGTATCCCTATCTATTCAGATCCTCTTGAACCTATTTTTGGAGGTCCTAGATTTAGTCCTTCTGATAAGAAAGATAATCAATCAGTGTCTTATCTCACTATAAAGTGCATATATCAGAGGCAAAAGGATATAGATGAACAATATTCTTTTGATGAGCGAAAGGCTCATACTTGTGTGAATTAATCACAAGGTTGAATATCTCACATACAAAAATCCTAGTTGTGAGAGAAGTGGATAGGTATACTTCATAACTATGTGACTCTAATTATCTAGATAATTTATTATCGTTTTTAGAAAGATAATTGTTCAAACACTAGTTTGTGAGTATTTTTTCTTTTAATTGTTCATTTTCTAAAACACCTTTGGAAAATAAAAATGTTTCCTTTTTCCATGTAGAGCTTTGTGAAAAACCATCCTACGGGTTCATGTACGGTTCAAGTTTTCCCTTAAACCTATCCCGTAACCCTAAATCTCTCGAGTTTTTCTTTATATACCTATCCTATTGAGTTACTCTTTTACTCTAGGTTTTATGTTTTCAATGGCTTCTTCTTCGTGCTCTTCGGACTTGACTAATGATGTCATTGATAAGGCGGTATATTGCAAAGTCGATAAAGAAAAGGAATCTCTTATTCAAATTGAAGGTTCTCTTCCTCAATCCTCTGATTCACTCTCGGATATGGAAGAGATTGAATCGGATGTAGTTCTTGACTTCCTAATGGAATTTGAGAAGGCTAAGCAACTACTTGTTGATACAATGAAGTGTCTTGATGTGGTAAGAAATGAGTTGAAAAAGGTTAAGTTTGATCTTGTTCTCATCAAAAACCATGTTAAAGAGCTTCCCAATAAGGATATCACAAGTACAGAAGATGATGCTATTCACAAGCTTCAATATCTTAAGGCTCAAGAAGGTCCCGAACTGTCGTTTTGAACCTAGTTCGGTATGACATGAAAGCTTTTCTGTTTGTTTCTTATTGTCTAGTTAATCTTCTAAGTTTTCTGTTTTATTTAGAAGAATAACTAGTGTTTTGAAATAGCAATGATTGTGATTAAACATAGCTATATCCAATGACTTCATCTTCTTGTTTTTAGATTTATTGGTTTAATTCTAAACTGGTTTGGAAGATGATGGTTGCAA
Source organism: Papaver bracteatum (assembly GCA_023529315.1). Classification (NCBI taxonomy): domain Eukaryota; kingdom Viridiplantae; phylum Streptophyta; class Magnoliopsida; order Ranunculales; family Papaveraceae; genus Papaver; species Papaver bracteatum. The sequence continues at coordinate 493,376 of JAJJWX010002128.1, forward strand.
TATTAATCTTTTTGATTTTTATATATTGCAATATTTTGATGGGATTTGTATGTTTACGTCCGTGAATTGATTATCCCATATTTTGTCAAAAGTAAAGTCGTTCACGAATTAGTATGCAAATATTGATAAAGGAATGAATGGACTTCTGGCGAAACAAAAAAGTTAAGCCTATATTGTCAATTATTGATGTAAGATAGGTTAAAATCTTTTGTGATTCAAGGATAAAGTCTATTATATCACTTTGTGATGGAAAAATAGAATAGGTCCTTGTTTTTGTTATCCATGGTATAGAGCTTAATTGTTCCATATTATTATGTATTACCATGAAGGTTCCATTGTGTATCTCATGTTGAGCACGATACAACTAAGTCGATTTCTTATTGGCATGGTTGGTTGTTCCATGAGATGCTATATGTTGAGCATTAAGAACTAAATTAATCAACTTGTGTGGTTATTTAGTTTGTATTCTGTAGTTGCAGGAAAACCTACACTACACCCTTGATAAGGATTTATAGTAATTAACACATATTTGAAGATTAAAAACAACACTTTCTTATTTGATTCTCAGAAATGTTTACAAGAAATGGAAGAAATCAAGAATACAACTGTTCTCATGAATTTTCTCTCTCTTCAAGACTTTTTCAACACTCAAAAAATACATCATCCCTTTTTATGAATCTACTGGGTCGCTTTATATAGGGTAATTACATAGTGGATGACAGCTAAGCTGTCCTTTAATTTCGGATCTGACTTGCGGTATTATCGCAGTAGTTATAATGTCAATTCTCGCAAGCATTGTAACCATCGCAGGACAATCACACTCTTCTCGTGTTTCTTCATTCGTCAGCTATTACGTCACTCTTTAAATTATCTTGTGATACTCACATATGTTTCTTGTAATAGCTATTTAATATGTTACACTACATTCTGGCGCTAGAAAAATGTAGTTGCAGGAAAACCTACACTACACCCTTGATAAGGATTTACAGTAATTAACACATATTTGAAGATTAAAAACAAAACTTTCTTATTTGATTCTCAGAAATGTTTACAAGAAATGGAAGAAATCAAGAATACAACTGTTCTCTTGAATTTCCTCTCTCTTCATGACTTTTTCAACACTCAAAAAATACATCATCCCTTTTTATGAATCTACTGGGTCTCTTTATATAGGATAATTACATAGTGGATGACAACTAAGCTGTCCTTTAATTTCGGATCTGACTTGCGGTATTATCGCAGTAGTTATAATGTCAATTCTCGCAAGCGTTGTAACCATCGCAGGACAATCACGCTCTTCTCGTGTTTCTTCATTCGTCAGCTATTACTTCACTCTTTAAATTATCTTGTGATACTCGCAAAATGCTGTTGAAGAACTCGCAGTGGTGTTCGCAGGAGTGTTTTTAATCTCGCAAGAGTAATATCATGGCGATATTCTGGTCCTACATATTGCCTCTTCTCATGTCTTTTCTGCGAAGGAGGAAAGATCATGAGAAATAAAATCTCGCAGCTATTTATCGTTTCATCTTCTTCCTCCGACAAGGCTCCGTGAATTAAGTATAACCTCCTATACATGTCGAATATTCCTCTTATTACCGGTTAACCTTTTATTACCCGGTTACCATCCTTCTGTCTATAAAAGAGAAAACCAATTAAGGAAATATTTTTTCTTCTTTGTCTTCTTCACCTCTTCGTTCTCTGCAAATTTTTCCTACCTGCAACTTTCTTTTTCTGCAGATTCCCCTGCTGCTGCTTTAATGGAATCATCAAGGTATGTGTTCTTCTGAAGTTATTAAACTCGATTTTGCTTGTTTGAATCATGTCTATTCATCCTATTTGATCTTTTTTGCTTGATTCTATATAACTCCCATACTATGTTTTCTTTTCAGTGGAACTGCATCCAACACCAAGTTTGTCGACCATAACCCTAATCTTCTCGAAGATTCAGAACAAAAACTTATTGAAAAGAAAAGGAAGCAAGCGAGTCATAAGGTTGTAAGAAATATTTATTTTCTTAACAACAATATTGTTGCCTCTGTTTCTTATCTATATTATTACTCGCAGGGTGATGAAAATGTTGTTAAACCTCGCAAGAAATATCGCAAAGCCAAGGCTCTTGAGATTGATATTACTATTCCCAAGTTTTCATCTTCGAAATCTATTTCTACTACTTCGCATATGGAACCTCCATCCTCTATTTACGAGAATGTCACCATCAATACTCACAATGCCATTAATCCTCCAATGGATAAAACTCCCAAAACTGTTATGAACAAAACTTCTTCCTCTCCTATTTTACTTCCAACCGTTAATTTTCCAGATACTCCACCTTCTGGTGATGCAACCATCGCAAATGACTCAAATCTTTAACTCCCCATCATCACCACTTCACCCTCTGCACATCTTCCCCCATCTAAAGAAGCATCAGTAAGGGTCGATGCTGTTTTTAAAGTTTTTTCTGACATTTTAGATGATGCTAGGAAATCTTCTACTGACCCTTTCAAATATGACGTTTGCAAGACTTTAATCAAATATTTTGGTTCTGATCGAACTGCTTCGCGAGCGTCTTTAGAAAATGAAGTTCAAGCTCTAAAGAGAAATCTCCAAGCCAAAACTTCAGAATGTGATATTCTGATCACAAACTTCACAACTCTTTACTTGATTGCGAAAATCTTCGCAATAAAAACAAGGAGTTAAAAGGTATAGTTCTTCTGTCTCTGCCTCTAATTTTTCTGTTTTAGTATATTTTCATCTTTTCTGTACTCAATTCCCTTTTAAATATTTGGTTTTCTTATTTAGCTTTAAATCAGAAACGATTAATGAAGATATTTCAATTTGAGTCTGTTGCTGAAGAATCCCGTTCTGAGAGAGATTCTTGGATGGATCAATATAATAGATTATATAATCTTTACACATATTCGATCGATCAAATAGATAATCTATTAAGTAGCGAAGTTAATCTTATTTACCATTGAGAACGATCAATTAGCGCAAAGGCAAAATCTATTAAGTAGCGAAGTTACTCGCCTCTCATATTTGTTAACCCAAGCTAACTTGGCGATGAAATCTTTATCAGATGAAAATAAAACTTTGTATCAGGAGAAACGTAGCTTTTTAAACAAGATGGCGATCTCCTCGCAGCAAATAAACATTCTTCAGAAAGTGTGTAACGATCAAGAACAATCTCTTCATTCATTAAAAGACGAACTCAAGGAAATAATTGAATCTTCTGCTGCTGAGAAAGATAAACTTATCAAAGGTAGGTTAACTCTAAGTTTAAAGGCCATTAAACTCTAAGATCAATATTCTCAGTTAGAAGAATCTTACTCCTTATTTGTAAAAGAAAATACTTATCTCCACTCCAAAGAAGAAATTATAAAATCTCGCCTGAAGGGTATAATTGGAGATAACTTTGATGATGCCATGAACCAATGGGAGAATTGTTTCTTAACATTAATTCAAAACTTAACTTCTCAAAAAGAAGGTAGTCATTTTGACTGCCTTAATTGTTAATTTCTCTATTTAATTTTTCTGCTATATTTCTTGCAAAATTCTCATATGCATATTTTCTTGTCAATTTATGTTTCTCGCAGAATCTGAAAAAGGCTTTCACTCTACCATTTCTGATCTGACTGAAAAATTGGCTAAAGTTCTCAAAGAAAATGGAGTGCTCACTTCCAATCTTGTTCAATCTCACGATCGAGCAGAGAGGAGATATGGCTACCTTGAATACTTCAAAAATATAGAGATCAGAAATCGTGATAGAGGTTTCCTTCGCAAGGTTCATCTTAATGCTGAAGTTCTTGTGAATGACATTCTGATATCCAAGTTTCTCTCTCCTATATCCATTGATCCTCTAGAAGTAGATGACGATGAAATTCCTCTTCCCATTGATAATGATCTAAACTATGCAAGTGGTGAAGAAGATGCCTCTCAAGAGGACCCATCAGAAGAAGAAAAAAGTTCTTCTAGAGAAGTAGCTACTGGTGGTGAAGCAATTACTGGTGAAAAGTTAGATGAAGAAGCTGATCGTGATGTGAAGAATGTTGGCAAGGAAAATGAAGCTGACGAGACTATTGGCGAGACCAATATTGAAGCTTGAGTTTTGTTTTTGTTTTCTTTTTCTTCCTCTTTCTTGCGAGCAATGTATCTTTATGCCACTTTGGAATTCAATTTTATTTCTGTTATTTTGAATATTCTAAAGGAAGATAATAATATTTTATTTATCAACTCCCATACTTGCCCCTCATTATATTTCTTGTGATGAACAAGTCTTTCCAGCATTTGCTCCTTGCGAACTGTGTTATGAATAGTACTTGCGAAATTATGGATAATACTGTGATATTATGAATACTTTTGCGAAATTATGAATAATCCTGCTGTGTGATTCTGAATAATATTTCTGAGAAATTCCGAAGGATACTTGTTTCTCATCATTTCTCCTGTGAAGAAAAAATCTTTCCTGCATTCTTAAAAGAAAATAGTTAATGTTTGGAATTATTCTGTTGGTCTTATTTTGCCTTCCTAGTTAAAGGTCTTATTTTGCCAATTTTTTGTGTCTGCGAAAAAATCGCAGGACGTCTTTACATTTCCATGTAAAAACCCGTTAATCTTGCCTTATCCATATTTTGTCAATTTCCCTGCGATAATATGACAAGTCAAAACTCCCTTGCGAGAACAAAGCCTTATGACGTTGCCGTCTTGCGATGAAATCGCAGGACGTCTTTACACTTTCATGTAAAAACCCATTGATGTCATCTTAACTTTTTCTCATGGCTTGTTGCCTTTGTATAATATTTGTCACGCGATAATATGACAAGCCTAAATGTTCTTGCGATCATAAAGTCCCATGACATTTCCGTCTTTAGACACTTATCATCTCCCTAATGGAGGGTACCGCCCTTATCTCCCCCTGGTTATCCCTTCAAGGAGGGCACATCAGCCATACAAGACTAGATCCTCCCATCCAGTCTTAACAACAACCAGTTGTTTTCGCAACCTCTTGTCCTTTATGCGTATGTGGCTTATAGTTACAAGACTGCACCCTAAGTGGGGTTTTCTTTGGGCCGAGTGTATCATATCAAAGACTTTCCAAGAATGGCCAGGGTACTTTCGTACGCCCCGGGCACCCTTGGCTCAACCGTGTACCTCGGCGCCTTAGTCATACTCTGCACTCCTTAGAATAGATCCTCAGTCGTACAACCAGGGTATAACCTTATATAGTTGGAAATCCAAGGTACCTCCCCCGGATAGGTTTTCTTTAACCCCAACATCTCCATGACTCAAGTTCCAGCAGCGGTATAACCTTATACCTGAGCCATGCAAAGAGATACCCCCTTATATGATGCACTTTAGGTCTTACATTTTCCTCTTGTGAAATTGTATTCGCGAACTAGGGTGTACGCCATAAAGGTTCATCCCATTCTTATGTCTCTGCGAAATTATATTCGCGTATCTTGCGATATTTGCACATTTCTTATTTGCTCTGTCATTAGAAGAATCTCGCAGTTATGATATAGAAAGAAACATTTATTATCCGTCTCATCATATAATATACCAACATTTCTAATCTCACAATTTTTTTTATTGATAATATCTTTTCAAATATAATCTATTCCATAGTCTATCAAGTCTTTGACCAACATCTCTACCTTCTGGATCCATTAATTTGTATGCCCCGGTTCCAACTATCTCTTTAATGATGTACGGTCCATCCCACTTTCTCGCTAGCTTTTTACCATTTTCTCACTGATACACTGGTGTTTCTCGCAACACTAAATCACCTGGTTGGAACTCACGTATTTTGACACGTTTGTTATACTCGCGAGCTAATATCCGCTGATAATTTTCAAAAAGGTGACATTCTTCTAACTCATCAAGCTTATTTATAATCTACTTGTATTGTAAGCCCATATTGCATTATGTACTTGTGTCAAACAAAAGGTGACACCATGCCCTATAAGCCCATATTGTGTACCACCTAATTTCTTCTTCTTCAGTATATCTGCAATTGTCTTATTTGTTGCCTCTGCCTATCCGTTGGCCTGTGGATATAGTGGTGTATATTTTCCACATTTAATCTTAAATGCATTAAGTAACAATTCGATATTCTGTCCTTCAAACTATTTTCCATTATCAGATACCAACTGTGCAGGAATCCCAAATCTGCAAATTATATTTTCAAATATAAATGTAAAAATGTCTTTGTCGCGGATGTGTTGCACTGCCTTTACTTCTCCCCATTTTGTGAAATAATCTGTAGCGACAATTAAATATCTTCTTTATCCAGAACCTGGTACAAATGGTCCCACAATATCCAACCCCTATTTTCCAAAAGTCCACACACTGGTTGAGGATGATAATGGTGCCCCTGGTGCATGTATTTTCTTTCCATATCGCTGACAATCTTCGCATCGTCTTGAAAGTTGTTTTGCGTCCTCATGCATGTATGGCCAATAATAACCTTGCAATTTTGTTCTGTATGCCAAAGATCTTCCCCCACTGTGATTACCAGCGTCTCCACTATGCAACATCTTTAACACATTTTGTCCTTCTTCCCGTGTCAAGCATCTTAGCGATGGTCCATTAAAAGATTTGCGATATAATACTCCATCTCTTAATTCATAATTTGTTGCTCGGCTTTTTAACTTATGTGTTTCTAATCTATTTCTTGGTGTCTCCCCTCTTCCCAAATATGCATGAAGTTCTGCTCGCCAGTCTGCAATATTGCCTTTTAGTTCTTCTTCACCACCTTTTATCATCATCATCACATCTGCTTCATATTTTTCTTCCTTATTGACTGAGGGTGATACAAGTGTTTGAAATTTTATGCATCTCGCAACTGGATTTATCATCATGCTAGATATGAAAGCAAAAGCATCTGCGAGTATGTTATCTTTTCTTGATATATGTCTCCATTTTATTTTTGGAATTCTCGCAGATAATTCTTCAACAAGGTTATTGTATTTCTTCAAAGATGGTTCATTTGTTGTGTATTCTCCTTTTATCTGGAGAATAACCAATTGCGAGTCACTAGTAATTCTAGCATTTTCCAACTTTATTTTTATTGCGAATTTTAACGCATGCACTAGAGCTTCATACTCCGTCTCATTATTAGTGGATGTGAAATCCAAACGAAATAAAAAAGCTATTTTTTCTCCTTCTGGTGAAATAAAGACAACTCCAATTCCATTACCTTCCCCATTTGATGATCCATCCACCAATATTTCCCACATGTTAGATTCCTTTAATAGATCTTTTGGATCTCCATGTTCTTCTTCTATGTCCATCATTTCTTCTACAGCTTCACCATCTTCTAGAGGAAATTCTGCTACAGCTTGCGATTTTGGCGAGGATAGGAGTTCGTAGTTGATTTCAAAGTGACCTTCTTGTGCATTCCATCTCTCAACCCTGCCTGATATTTTAGAATTCTTCATTACTGACTCAATAGGTACCTTTGTTAATACTTTTATTTTATGTGCTTGAAAATAGATGCGAAGCTTAAAGGTTGCATTAACCAATGCTAGAATTTACTTCTCAATCTTTGAGTAATTTTTCTCTACAGTATTAAATGTTTTGCTGATGTAATAAATTGGTTTTTCTATTCCTGCATCTACTCGCAGTAATACTGCACTTAACGCGTGCGAAGTTGTCGCAAGGTAGATCAATAATTCTTCTCCGGGCTCTGGTTTCTGCAAGATAGATATGTTCATTAAATATTCTTTAATTCTTTAAAATCCTTCTCACATTCATCTGTCCACTTGAACTTTGTACCCTTCCTGAGTATGTTGAAGAAATGCTTGCATTTAGCCGAAGATCGCGAGATAAATCTTCCTAGCGAGGCTAAGAGTCCGTTCAACTTCTGCACATATTTTACTATTGCTGGCGTTGGCATGTCGCGAATTGCTTGTACTTTATATGGATCAACTTGTATTCCTTCCTTTGACACAATGTACCCCAATTTTTTTCCTGAAGCTACTCCAAAAGTACATTTTTCGGGATTCACCTTGATGTTAAAATTTCGCATTTAATAGAAAATATCCTTTAAGTCTTGCACATAGTTTTTAGCTTCTTTACTTTTGACTAACATTTCATCTACATATACCTCTAGTGTTTTATGGATCCATTTTGCAAATACTTTTTCCACCATTCTTTGATATGTTGCACCAGCATTTCGTAAACCAAAGGGCATCTTTATATAACAGTACAATCCTCTTGGAGCAAAGAATTCGGTGTGCTCTTGATCTTCTTGAGCGAAAGGAATCTGATTATTGATGAGTGCCAAATATTGCATATTCATACACCTTTTCATTGGCACTTAACTCATCTTTCGCGCTTCAAAGTCATATATTATCCCAAATTCGGCATTTTTACCATTTTCAAGAATAAATATTTGTATTAATTAATTTTGTGTTTTTAAGTACTAAATAAAGCTTGGAAGAATTGAGAAGACAAAAGAGAAGAAAGTTGGAAGCGTTGTACCGCTCGCGCATCGTGGCAACTTGTTTACAAATTCATGGGATTAAACAACCCATGATCCAAAACCCATGATCCAAAACCCAAGACCCAAATCCATTTCCACCTCACCCCCATTGGATTCTTTCCAAAACATCCACCTCACCCCATTGGATTCTTTCCAAAACATCCACCTCACCCCCATTGATTCTTTCCAAAACATCCACCTCACCCCATTCTCTCACTCAATCACTCCCAATTTGTTTCCCACAACCAAATATATTCCATCAATTAAGAAAACATGTTTTGTTGAGTGGATGAGTGCCAAAATTCGGATCCAAGTGCTTGAGGGAATTTTGTGTATAAATAGAGAGGGTTGTTGTGTTGAAAAACCATCCAAGAATAGCTTGTTCATGTTAGTTTATCAAATTTAAGTTTTGTTGTAATGTTCTTCATGTTCTAGTTTCATTTACTAGGGTTTAGATGAAGCCCTAATCTCATTGGTATGTATTCATATCTTGTATCTTATTCTTGAAAGTTTAGAATTGTTTAAAGATATAATTTAATCCAAGTTTGTCAACATCTTGCTCACAATGTATGCCATGTATCCATTGTAGTTAGAATATCTCTATGTTGATTATGCTACAACTCATGCTTAACCAAATATTGATCTTTAGATTAGTTGTGCTTAATTAGACAATTAATGCTTTGGAGAAATACTTTAGTTGTGATTAAATTATCCATTGGAGAAACACCTTAGTTATACGGTAGACTTGAATCTACTATAAGGACAAGAATAATATTACAAGTTGAATGCATATCATAGGTTATTGGTGGATTTGAATACCCTAGTATCCATATTATCATTGTTTACATATCTTGTTATTTGCATCTTTTACTTTTATTATTTCAGTCACTTGAAAATCATATCGTCAGATCGACAAAAACAAACCCTTTTGGTTACTCTCTAAATCTTAGTAAGGATTTAGAATCAACTTCTACACTCTCCAAGTCTCTGTGGTTCGACCTGTGCTTGCCCCGTGTTGCTTGTCGACACTGTGCACCCTGCAGCTTATACATAGAAGTAGGTATCTTTCCGAGCCTACCAAGTTTTTGGCGCCGTTGCCGGGGATTTGGTAGAAGTGTAGTTCAAGTTTCTGTCTCCTGTCACTGTTCATAAATTGTCTCCTGGAACTGTAGCGTATTCAGGAACACCAAAAAAAAAAAACGCCGTCCGCCCAGATCGCATAAACTGTCGCACTTAAACAACAGCTATTCATCATGTCATCCGTTAAACAACGACAGTTATTCTCTGTGTCGTTCTTCGTGTTCTTCAGAACGACAGTTTTGAAGCGTCTGTTCTTCGTGTTCTTCATCTGTCACTGTTACTGTAGCAACGATAGTTCACTGGTACTGTATCAACGATAGTTTACTGTTAATGTTACTATTCGATTTTTTACTTTTTTTTTTTTTTTTTTTTTTTTTTGCTTTAAAACTTCGAAACCCTAACTACCTCTTTTGAGCTCAACAGGTGCCTGAGTAGCTGTTGTAAAGGCGAAGGAAAGGAAGCGGAAGAAGTTTTTATTTTAATAAAAAAATAAAAAAATAAAAGAGAGTTTATTTTATTTATTTTTAGTTTGTATTAGGATTCCTTTACTCTTGTAATTTTCTTTTTCTTTTGCACTTTATTTTGGACTTTGGACTTGGACATTCTATTTTTATTTTTTATTTTTAAACCCTACAGAAGGGTATTATTATATATCAACTGTTTTCAGAGAAGGACGGTGATTACAATATCACCTCGGCCCCTCGGGTTCGTTCATGACATAGGAGTCGTGGCCCGAGTCGACAACAACGGTTCATCCCCGTCCGGAACGGGAGGTAAGTTTGTCGAAACACTCACGAATCCCTTGTTAGCGAGTTACCGTATTCCTTCGTTTGCATATATGTTGAGGAATTGAATACGGCTGCTTTATTTTCCTAGTAAAAGGGCAAGGACTGGCCATACAAGATAAGGGTTCGGATTTCATCACCGTTCTCTTCTTGCCCGCCTTAGGAAAACAATACCTAACGTGAACCTAAGCATTAAAATTTGAAATAAAACGAGACCTATAAGGTAACGAGCTTAGTAGGAGAGTCGTTCGAAAAATATTGGTTACTCTTTCTAAGCATACTTGAAGTTCATGACGGTTTCGTAAATTGAATGCGTGACTGCGCCGCCTTGAATGCGGTGAGGCCTTGGGTATCAAAGCTCCTGCACTTCCCTCGCCTCTATTCAATTTACTTAAACTCGGATTGATTCCAGAGGAGTTTGCTCGCATTGTAACGAATTCCATTTCGAAGGATTAGAAGTTGGTCTAGAAAACAATCTAAGTGGAACCATCATGCTTTTTGTTTGCTAGAAATCGTGAGGTTTTCCGTGGTAGAGTCAGCCTTGTTTGCGATTGCATAAAACTTCCCTTCCGTTTATGATTTTTCTTCTTTTATTTTGTTTTTCTAATGTATGCCCGAGGTAATTAGAGAACGGGCTTGAAAAAAAAAAAAAAAAAAAAAAAAAACAATAAAAAAAAAAAAAAAAATATTGGTCTGTTTTCAGTGTGTACATCCCAATCTCTCGCAACAAGCCTAGTGCTAGTTAGAGATCATGTCGATTCTGGTCTGCAGTGGGGATGGAAACAAATCCATTAGAGAGCTTGCTTACGGGCATGCTTCACATTATGAAACTCCAAAGACCATGATGTCACTAGTTATAGGGATTATTATGGAAATTTTCACAGTCCTGAGCATCAATACATGAACCCTAGTAACTACTCACACATGTATCATCCACCACAAGGTGAAAATGAACATCTTTACAAAGGCCCAACTCTCACAATCATCACTTTTGGACCAGTTAGAAGCTAGAACTCAGACTTTAGAAATGCAAATGATGAATTAGCATATAATTCTTCTAGGCAATCTGAAATCTATGCTTGTACCTTATGTGGAGGCTTAGGCCATCCCCGCTGAGAATTGCTATATTTTGCATGATTTTAGGCAATCTAGAGAATATCATGAAAATCCAAAATATGAAATGCCAACAGATTACAAAGCCGATAGTCATTGGGACCATAATCAACCTTTCAAGGTTGCAATCAGTATTTTATAGACCCTAATGACCATGCACACATGTATCATCCACCACAGTGGGAAGTTCAACAATTTTGTACTTCTCAATATGTGGAGGAAAATATCGAACTTTCAACAAAATAATGCTAGGAGTGTATTGCATGATAAACCATATAGCATTAATAATGAATTTCCTATCGTTGAAGACTCTCATTCCATTGAACAACTTAATGCATTATTAAAAATGAATTTGATTCATTTACAAAATGTAGGAAAGGAGGAATTTTTGTGATGAAATATTTGTTTGTCCTAATGAAATAAAATGTGAAAATAGTATGCCTAGTCTTACTTGTGTAAATGATATTGCATATGAACTATTTTAAATGAAGGGACTAGAAATACTACGATTTTAAATAAGGAAATGCATTTCTATAATGATGATGATGATGATGTTATGTTAGAAGAATATGTTTTTACCAAAAATATTGTCGAACCTTTGAGTTCGTAGACATTAGGCTCATTCGACCTTAATGAATGATGTTTCTTCTAATGTTCCATATACATGTGATGTGGTTACTAATCTTGAGCCTGTGCAGTTATCCTGTGAAAGAGAGCATGCTACACAAATTGTTTGTGACTTAGAAAATGTTGAATCTTCTGTAGACACCAATGAAACTATGCATGGAAATAACTTTAATGTGTCAGATTCTCTGCCTAAGTCACAATGTGTGAAGTTTCTTGGATATTCCTATGCATGAAATGAAGTTCTAGGGATGATTGTGAACTGGGGCTTATTGATTTGTTTTATGAGCATGAACATGATGTTGTACTTGTGTCTGACATAGGTAATTTTGAATCTCCTGTCAACACTAATGATCTTATGCATCAAAATATAATTGACGTGTCTGATTCTCTACCTAGGTCACAACATTGTGATGTCTCTTTGGATTTGTCTATGCATGAGAATAAAACTTTGGATGAGCATGATACTTATTTGGGTCTTGATGGATTGTTCTATGAATGTGAGCATGTCATACACTCGCAAATGATTTAGGAGTTATAGATGTGCCTAATAATGATGTGCCTACCTCCCTGCCCATGTCACAAACTGGTAATCTTGCACCCAACCTAGATTTGGTTTGTAAAGTTATTGTTAAACCTACTTTTCTAAGAGTACCTAATCTAGGATTGGAATTGTGTGCCTCTCAAGTCCTCTTGGACTATTTTGCAGTTAAATATAATACCTTTGATGAGCCACAATTAGAGTTCACTCATGTCTCTCCATCCATCCCTGACAAAATCCACTTTGAACTAGATCTTGTGCATGGTGCACCCCCTGAAATTGTTAGATTTTGTACCCAAAAATATATCTATTGAAAAATCTAGGTTTGGGGGTAACTCATTCACATATGCAGTCTCACTTGCATTGCTGTCCTGTTATAATTGTGTAAGGTCTGTTGATGTTTCCGCACACGCCTTTTGGGTTGATCCTCAACTTTTTAGATTGTTGGTACATGGTGAGTCATCATTGTATAATCTAGTAGGTAAAATTTTAAATCTTGTTGATATATTTGTGTGCTAACCAAACTTTTTGTCTTGCGCTCATATTATTTGCTTTCAAAGCATTCATTCAATTATGGTTAGCACCACCCTTTCTCGCATCGGGTAATCTCTTTCCTTTAAATCTTCTTCTACCTTGTTCTCTTGATATGTGTTCTTATCATCTTTTGAAACATTGAGGACAATGTTAGATTTAGGTTTGGGGGTGTGTTTTGCATATAGAGTTTTTAGTCTTTTATTAAAAAAAATCAAATTAGTCTTTTATTAAAAAAAAAAAAATCAAAAATCAAAAATTTTCTGATGACCAGCTGTGTAGCGGGTCTTTTGTAGGATTTTTTTTTTTTTAGTCTTTTGCATTTTATTTGTTGTTGTTTTTAGGATGACCAGCTGTGGAGCGGGTCTTTTGTATGTTTTTGTTTTCCTTTGTAGTCTTTTGCATTTTTTTTATGACCAGTGTGTAGCGGGTCTTTTGTAGGATCCTTTGTAGTCTTTTGCATTTTTTTCTTCTTTTCTATGACCACTGTAGTAGGGTCTTTTGTAGGATTTTTTTTTGTAGTGTTTTGCATATAGATTTTTTTAGTCTTTTATTAAAAAATAAATAAATCAAAAATCAAATTTTTTGTATGATGACCACTGTGTAGCGGGTCTTGTGTTTGGTATCGATGATCACTGTGTAGTGGTCACTAAAAAATATGATGATCAGCTGTGTAGCGTGGTCTTAAAAAAAAATGGTTACAAATTATCAAGGTTCTACGAAATTCCTAAGTTCATCATCTACAGTTGAAGACCAAGACAAAGACATTTCTATGGATGCTCTCCGATATTGGAGAAGGGTTTGTGGGTACTTCTTTGGTAGGCCCTCATGAGACTACAACTCGTCCACTAGGGACACCTAGGGGTTTAAAGGCTTAGTGCATACGCTAAATGCATTCGAGAGACCAAATGGATAGTGGTATAGTTAGGATTTCTGGATTTCTATTTCACTTGAGGACAAGTAAAATTCAGGTTTGGGGGTATTTGATGAGTGCCAAATATTGCATATTCATACACCTTTTCATTGGCACTTAACTCATCTTTCGCTTCAAAGTCATATATTATCCCAAATTCGGCATTTTTACCATTTTCAAGAATAAATATTTGTATTAATTAATTTTGTGTTTTTAAGTACTAAATAAAGCTTGGAAGAATTGAGAAGACAAAAGAGAAGAAAGTTGGAAGCGTTACTGGCCACAGAAGATCAGTGGCAACTTGTTTACAAATTCATGGGATTAAACAACCCATGATCCAAAACCCATGATCCAAAACCCAAGACCCAAATCCATTTCCACCTCACCCCCATTGGATTCTTTCCAAAACATCCACCTCACCCCATTGGATTCTTTCCAAAACATCCACCTCACCCCCATTGATTCTTTCCAAAACATCCACCTCACCCCCATTCTCTCACTCAATCACTCCCAATTTGTTTCACAACCAAATATATTCCATCAATTAAGAAAACATGTTTTGTTGAGTGGATGAGTGCCAAAATTCGGATCCAAGTGCTTGAGGGAATTTTGTGTATAAATAGAGAGGGTTGTTGTGTTGAAAACCATCCAAGAATAGCTTGTTCATGTTAGTTTATCAAATTTAAGTTTTGTTGTAATGTTCTTCATGTTCTAGTTTCATTTACTAGGGTTTAGATGAAGCCATAATCTCATTGGTATGTATTCATATCTTGTATCTTATTCTTGAAAGTTTAGAATTGTTTAAAGATATAATTTAATCCAAGTTTGTCAACATCTTGCTCACAATGTATGCCATGTATCCATTGTAGTTAGAATATCTCTATGTTGATTATGCTACAACTCATGCTTAACCAAATATTGATCTTTAGATTAGTTGTGCTTAATTAGACAATTAATGCTTTGGAGAAATACTTTAGTTGTGATTAAATTATCCATTGGAGAAACACCTTAGTTATACGGTAGACTTGAATCTACTATAAGGACAAGAATAATATTACAAGTTGAATGCATATCATAGGTTATTGGTGGATTTGAATACCATAGTATCCATATTATCATTGTTTACATATCTTGTTATTTGCATCTTTTACTTTTATTATTTCAGTCACTTGAAAATCATATCGTCGTATCGACAAAAACAAACCCCTTTTGGTTACTCTCTAAATCAGGATTTAGAATCAACTTCTACACTCTCCAAGTCTCTGTGGTTCGACCTGTGCTTGCCCTGTGTTGCTTGTCGACACTGTGCACTTGCAGTTTATACATAGAAGTAGGTATCTTTCCGAGCCTACCAATTATATCCTTTATACCCATTTAATGAATATATTCTATCATTTCCCGCTGCTGATTCGACCATTTGAGGAATATATGGTAATGGAAAGCTATATTTAGGATAATCTTTGTTTATGTCAGTAAAATATATACAAATTATTATCCCCTTATTCTTCTTTGGAACCACCACCATATTTGCAATCCATTCCGGGTACTTTGCCTGCCTTATAATTCCCGCATCAAGCATCTTCTATAATTCTTCTTCTATCTGGGAATGGTATGTTGTTGCGATTTTTCATATCCTTTGTTTAAATGGTCTACCTCCTTGTTAATTTCTAGCTTATAACATGCAACTGATGGGTTTATTCCAGGCATCTCATCCATAGTCCACGCGAAGATGTCTTTATACTCTCGCAAGAGGTTTACGGTTCGCTCTTCTTCATCTGCATCCATCTTTGTTTCGATTTTCAGTATCTTAGGTTCTTCTTTACTTCTAATATTTACTTCTTTTGTTGGCTCTGCTGCGGTGTAGCTGGCTTCAGGATCTCCCATTGGTGTTGAGGTTTTCACAACTCTTGCAAGTTCATCTCCTTTTTGCGAGATTTCGCTGGGTATTCCTTTTCCTTCTTTTGCTCTTATCATGTAAATTTTAAATTTTAAATTCTTCTTTTTTCTTTGTTTCTTTCGCCATTTTTCTGCGAGATTTTCGCAACTTTGGACGCTCTTCATAATTTCTCACCTCAGTTTGATAACATAGCTTTGCAAGATCGGTATCTCCTCTAATTTCTCCAATTCCATTGGGCATAGGAAATTTGATGCATTGATGCAATGTTGATGCTACAACCTTGATTGCATGTATCCATGGTCTTCCCAATATCATATTATACGGCGATTCCACGTCTACCACACATAATGTTACTTGTGTTTCAATCTTTCCTAGCGGAATTCGTACCACTATTTCGCCTTTAGGTTTTGTTAAAGATTTTTCAAAGCGATGAATATGATATGTTGAACAAGACATTTCTTCATCCATGTATCCCATTTTCTTAAATGCATGATATAATATTATATCTACAGAACTTTCTGCATCCACCAAAGTTCTATTTACAACCCATTATTCTGCAAATCTTGTTGATTTTTCCTTCTTTATTTGTATAACGGATACCATAATTACCAAAGGAGATGTATGATTCAAATTTTCTGTTGGTATTTCTGTTGTTGTAAATGTGATTTTCTTCTTTTCCCATTCCTTCAGCGATGATATTTTTTCCACTGCCATAATTTTCTTTCCTTCAAAATCTCGTGTATGTATCTTCCCTTTAATGTTTTCATGGAATTTGTCGATCATTATTCTTGTTACCATATCACACTTCAATTTCCTACAATTATCTTTGGCTCTAATCATTTTTCCTTCAACTATTTCACCGATTTGTTCAATTATCTTCTTTATCTTGAATAACTCTCATCTTCTACCTCGCTTTTTCTATGATTTTCGTTAATTTAATCCCTGTTGCGGGCGCCAAAATGTAGTTGCAGGAAAACCTACACTACAACCTTGATAAGGATTTACAGTAATTAACACATATTTGAAGATTAAAAACAACACTTTCTTATTTGATTCTCATAAATGTTTACAAGAAATGGAAGGAATCAATAATACAACTGTTCTCTTGAATTTTCTCTCTCTTCAAGACTTTTTCAACACTCAAAAAATACAACATCCCTTTTTATGAATCTAATGGGTCTCTTTATATAGGGTAATTACATAGTAGATGACAGCTAAGCTGTCCTTTAATTTCGGATCTGACTTGCTGTATTATCGCAGTAGTTATAATGTCAATCCTCGCAAGCGTTGTAACCATCACATGAAAATCACGCTCTTCTCGTGTTTCTTCATTCGTCAGCTATTACGTCACTCTTTAAATTATCTTGTGATACTCACAAAATGTTGTTGAAGAACTCGCGGTGGTGTTCGCAGGAGTGTTGTTAATCTCGCAAGAGTAATATCATGGCGATATTCTGGTCCTACATCGTCCATGAGTTCTATCATGTTGAGTACATGTACAGTTAAGGTTGTCATTTCCTATGATAATCTTAGTCGGGGTTCCATAATCTCTTATGTTGAGCCCAAATGAATTGAATCAATCATCTTGTGTGATTATTTAGTTAGCACTCCATAGATTTTTCTCATGTTGAGTGTGGACAATTGAATTTATTACTTTGTGATTAGTTTAATTGTGTAATCCGGTTATAATATTTATGAGTTCTCTTGTGAATAATCTAATCGATGAATTAAGTTTCCATAAGTTTACTTGTGTTGAGCATATTTAGTCAAATTAATCTTGGTTCGCTTTGGTTAATATGATTGAATATTTTGGATTCCAAATTAATACTTGTATGCAATTTGTTGAGTCTAAAGAAATCCTTCTTTTCTTTTGAAATTAAGGTCGCTTTGGTTGTTTTTTAGGTAATGACATCTTATGGGGGAGAGTTCTTTTGAACTTGCGCTTAATTTCCAAATCTTTGTGGGGAGTGCGGCTGTGGAATTTTTAGGGGTTATCTTGTATCTTTATAAACTCCTTGATGAATGCATTTAGCCTCGGATTTATGATTGCATCTAAACAAGATGATAGAACATTTACCTTTGCTCATGAAATGTCTCTTACTGAAATTTCATTAGGATCCCGTTCTAGTACCTTTGCCAATTTTATTGACAAAAAGGGGGAGAATTAATTGTAGTTCACACTACAAATACATATGGTTTTCGGATTATTATGTAAGGGGGATTGGTTTCCATGTGAGATGGAGTATTGACTAAGGGGGAGTGAAGTATCACCATAGTATTGTTGTTGAAGTTGTAATGCAATTGGACTTTGACGTTGTGTAATAATAATATGACACTGTATAACAATGATTGAGAACCAATGCTTTTCTCATTGTTATAGCTACGGATTTTCAACAACGATGATACTAAACTTACAACCTTTGGGATCATTGGACTACTTGGAAGTGACGAAGATTTCGAGTATTTTTGAAGATTAGGCATGTGAAATAGGAGCTACAAAGTTTATTTATATAATTTTTGTATTCCATATGTATTAATAGTTTTGCTACTAAAATTGACAAAGGGGGAGATTGTTAGAGAAATGCTCGGTCAAACTCGCATGCGTTGCTATCATAAGCATGTTTGTCAATCTTAGTGATCAAAACTATATAGTCTTGATTTCTAGTCTACTATAGCTAAGGTCTCGGACTAGGATAGAAAGTGTAGTTGAGCTCAAGAACTCCATGGCGATCATCATACAAGATGAAGGACTACTCAAGGAACTAGTGGATCTTCATCTACTAAAAGGTATGTGGAGACTTGAACTTATCTATCACTCAAAAGTCTATCTACTCTATCTCCTATCTTGAGACAAAAGTCGGTTTACTATATAGACTAAGAATATGCACATGTGACATTTCGAGCTGAGTATATCTCGCTTATCTATTTATCGAAATGTATGTTGGTAAAGCTTTTGATTTAGCCAAGTTCATCTTTGCCTAGTGTCGAAAGTCATGTCATGTTTCAATCACCTAGGAAATTGCTCTGACGAAAACTAGTTCGTGAAAACAACTATATGGCGTCCTCTGAGAATTTTTCAATGATTGAAATGAAAGTTTAGACTATATAACCATTGTGGGATATAAACATTGTTATGGAAACACATATATGTATAAGTCCTTAACACTTGAACCGAAGTTTG
Source organism: Papaver bracteatum (assembly GCA_023529315.1). Taxonomy (NCBI): domain Eukaryota; kingdom Viridiplantae; phylum Streptophyta; class Magnoliopsida; order Ranunculales; family Papaveraceae; genus Papaver; species Papaver bracteatum. The sequence goes on from JAJJWX010002128.1 coordinate 512,523, forward strand.
CGAACTTTATTGATCAAGTGGAACCGGAACGTGAGCAGCAACACAGGCCGCGAACCCAGTCCGCGAACTGGCGTAGTTCTCGAAACTGAGAATTTCTGCTGAAGTTGTAGCTCATGTGAAGTCCGCGAACTGATGGAAGCTCTCGAACCCGATATTTTCTACTAGAGTTTATAACTTGAACCGGTTAGCTTGAGTCCGCGAACTCAAGAGGTTATGTCGGAAAACGTTGTTCGTGAACTTATTCTAAATTACTAAGGAATGCTTTTGCAAACCGTGGATTTATAGTTCATGATTAATGATTCGAGTGAACCACATCGTTTTTGATTCAATTATATCTTGTGTAGTACATGAGATCTCATAGCAATTGAACAACTCTCTAACTAGTTCATTTGAGTCATTTGGACTAGTTATGGTGAAGAAGAATATGGTTGATATGAAAGTTATCATTTGGCTAACCATTTGGTTGACTATTATTGAACCAACCATTGTACACGTTTGGGTACGGTTACACAAACCCAAAACTTCAAGTACATGTGTGTAAGGAAAGCTAAGTTTTCGATATAATGGTTGAGAGATATTAGCTTGTATCTAATCATTTTTTCATCTAACGGTGAATATTGAATGCTTTGTTAGTAAGATAACATTGATTGCAAACCCTGATTTGAAAGACTATATAATGGAAAACTCTAGCAATTGGAAAAACTAATCCCCACACACTTTTCTTGTGTGATACTAGTTTTCTCTAAGCTAGAGTCGATCTCCATTAATCCTTGAGTTTTCTCTCTAAATTCGGGTTAACGACTTAAAGACTTCATTGGGATTGTGAAACCAGACCGATACTACTTTTCTTGTAGTTGTGTGATCTGATCTTTCTCTTTCTATCGTACGAGTACAATTGTAATAATTGGCTTGAGATTTCTATCTCCGATAGGAAAGATAAAAGTAGTCACAAACATCTTCGACTCATTGTTTGTGATTCCTCAATAATATTCTCCACTGCGTCGATTAAGTTTATTGTGAGTGATTGATGAAAATGAGCTATTCTTCGGGAATATAAGTCTGGTTTTATCGATTGGTTCATGTTCACCTTGATGTATCAAAAGATGGAACAAAACTCATAGGTTTATTCGTGGGAGACAAATTTATCTATTTCCTGTAGATTTTTCTGTGTGAGACAGATTTGTTTGCTAAAGTCTTTGACTTTGGGTCGTAGCAACTCTTGGTTGTGGGTGAGATCATCTAAGGGAATCAAGTGCGCAGTATCCTGCTGGGATCAGAGGCGTAGGAGCATAACTGTACCTTGGATTAGTGTGAGATTGGTTGGGGTTCAACTACAGTCCAGACCAAAGTTAATTTGGAGTAGGCTAGTGTCTGTAGCGGATTAAAACAGTGTATGTTTAATCTGGACTAGGTCCCGGGGTTTTTCTGCATTTGCGGTTTCCTCGTTAACAAAATTCTGGTGTCTATGTTATTTATTTTCCGCATTATATTTTTATATAATTGAAATAATACAGGTTGTATGTTGTTCAATCGATTAGAATATCCGACCTTATTGGTTGTTGATTTAAATGGATTGACACTTGGATATTGGTCTTTGGTACCATCCATGTTATCTCTCTTTGATTAGGCTCGCGAATTATATTTGCTTGAGTAAATCAAATCGAGAGATTGAGATAATAACTCCTTGAGTATTTTCTATTGATTGAGTCTTGTTGATTCTCTAGAAAATAACTTGGAGTTGTCCATACAGATTGCTAATCGAAATATTGGGTGAGGTTGCTAGACCCCCGCATTTTCAATTATGTAAGGGGGAGTGGTTTCCATGTGAGATGGAGTATTGACTAAGGGAGAGTGAAGTATCACCATAGTATTGTTTTTAAGATGCAATTGGACTTTCACGCTGTGTAATAATACTATGACACTGTATAACAATGATTGAGAACTCTTGTTTTCTCATTGTTATAGCTATGAATTTTCAACAACGATGATACTAAACTTACAACCTTTGGGATCATTGGACAACTTGGAAGTGCAAAAATTTCGAGTATTATTGAAGATTAGACATGTGGAATTGAAGCTACAAAGTTTATTTATATATTTTTTGTATTCCATATGTATTAATAGTTTAGCCACTAAAATTGACAAAGGGGGAGATTGTTAGATCATTGATCGTCCGAACTCGCATGCGTTGCTATCTCAAGCATGTTTGTCAATGTTAGTGATCAAAACTATAAATTCTTGTTTTCTAGTCTACTATAGTTAAGGTCTTGGACTAGGATAAAAAGTTTAGTTGAGCTCAAGAACTCCATGGAGATCATCATTCAATACGAAGGACTACTCGAGGAACCAGTGGATCTTCATAGACTAAAAGGTATGTGGAGACTTGAACTTATCTATCACTCAAAAGTCTATCTACTCTATCTCCTATCTTGAGACAAAAGTCGTATTGCTATATAGACTAAGATCATACACATATGACATTTTGAGATGAGTATATATTGCTTATCTATTTATCGAAATATGTGTTGGTAAATCTTTCGCTTTAGCCAAGTTCATCTTTACCTAGTGACGAAAGTCATGTTATGTTTCAATCATTTTGGAAATCGCTCTGACGAAAAATAGTTTGTGAATAACAATTATATAACGCTCTCTGAGAATGTTTCAATGATTGAAATGAGAGTTTAGACAATATAACCATTGGAGGATATTAACATTGTTGTGGTAACACATATATGTATAAGTTCTTATTGCTTGAACCGAAGTTTGCGAACTTTGTTGATCAAGTGGAACCGGAGTAGTATGCAAACTCAGTCTGCGAACTTAGTGTGCAAACTCAGTCCGCGAACTGGCAGAAGTTCTTGTCCGACAATTTTTGCTGGAGTTTGTGAACTTCGTCTGGAAACTTAAGTCCGCGAACCCATTCCGCGAACTTGAGTTGGTTATGTCTAAAAATTATGTTTGTGAAATTATCTTAATAAACTAAGGAATTCTATTGCAAACCGTGGCTTTATAGTTCATGAATCGATTCGAGTGAATCACATCGTTTTTTGCTTCAATTGTGCCTTGTGTAGTACATGAGATCTCATATCAATTGAACAACTCTCTAAATAGTTCATTTGAGTCATTTGGACTAGTTATGGTGAAGAATAATATGGTTGATATGAAAGTTATCATTTGTCTAACCATTTGGTTAACTAGTGTTGAACCAATTAATGTACAAGTTTGGGTACGGTTACACAAACCTAAAATTGTCAAGTACATGTGTGTATAACAAGCTATGTTTTCAATCTAACGGTTAATAAATATTAGCTTGTATCTAATCAGGTTTTCATCTAACTGTGAATATTGAATGCTTTGTTACTAAGCTAACATTGATTGCAAACCCTGATTTGAAAGACTATATAAGGGAGAACTCTAGCAATTGGGAAACCTAATCCCCACACATTCTGTGTGATACTAGTTGTGCTAAGCTAGAGTCGATTCTCCTTTAACCTTTGGTTTTCTTCTTCTAAAACTAGGTTAACGACTTAAAGACTTCATTGGGATTGTGAAGCCAGACCAATACTACTTTTCTTGTAGCTGTGTGATCTGGTATTGCTATTTTTATCGTACGAGTACAATTGTAATAATTGGCTTAAGATTTCTATCTCCGATAGGCAAGATATAAAAGTAATCACAAATATCTTCGTCTTATAGTTTGTGATTCCACAATATATTTTTTTCACTACGTCGATTAAGGCTATTGTGAGGTGATTAATAAAACTGAGCTGTTCTTCGGGATTATAAGTTTGTTTTTATTGATTGGTTCCTTTTCACCTTGATTTATAAAAGATGGAACAAAACTCATAAGTTTATTCGTGGGAGACGAATTTATCTATCTTGTAGACTTTTCTGTGTGAGACGGATTTGTTTATTAAAGTCTTCGACTTTGGGTCGTAGCAACTTTTGGTTGTGGGTGAGATCAGCTAAGGGAATCAAGTACGCAGTATCCTGTTGGGATCAGAGGTGTAGGGACATAAATGTACCTTGGATCAGTATGAGATTGGTTGGGGTTCAACTACAGTCCAGGTCGAAGTTATCTTGGAGTAGGCTAGTGTCTGTAGCGTCTTAATACAGTGCATGTTTAATTTTGACTAGGTCCCAGCGTTTTTCTGCATTTGTGGTTTCCTCGTTAACGAAATTATGGTGTCTGTGTTATTTCTTTTCCGCATTATATTTTGTTATATAATTGAAATAATACAGGTTGTGCGTTGTTCAATCAATTAGAATATCCGACCTTACTGGTTGTTGATTTAAATTGATTGATACTTAGATATTGGTCTTTGGTACCATCCAAGTTATCTCTCTTTGATTAAGACTCGCAAATTGTATTTGCTTGAGTAAATCAAATCGAGAGATAGAGATAATAAACTTCTTGAGATATTTTCTATTGATTGAGTTTGACTGTCGAGTTGATTCTCTAGAAAGTAACTCGAAGTTTTCCATACAGATTGCTAATCGAAATATTGGGTGTGGTTGTTAGACCCCCTCTTTATCAGAAATAACATGCCTGACAGGGTACTTGGACTTAAAGATAAATATAGTTTTGACAATGATGAATTCAGGCTTATATGTTGCTATTGCATTAACATTATGTGATTACTCAGGAAATATTAGAGAAGCACGAGGAATCAACATGGATTGCGACACCACAGAGAAACTAGCAGAAGAAGGCTTTCCATTGGGCAACAGAATGGAGTGGGCATACGATCACTTTCAGAAGTGACTCTCAACAGACTCCCATGCTGCTGATCAGAAAGTACACAAAGGCTAGAGAGACGAGATACATAATTAGTAGAGACTTTGGGAACCATAATGACTTTCCTATAAACTTTAGAGTGAATGCTTTTATATTTTAGTAAGGAAAATAGACATTTTTTGGGCAGCCAAACTTGTAGTGTTTTGTAATAAGTATGCAATTAAAAACACCTGGAAAGGATATAGCTTGTGGGCAATCCTAACCTATTTAAACATTCAAAATTGGAACAATAATGTAATGATCCACAAGAACTCGACATATGGAGCAATTGGAAACTTAATTTTAATTGAATGAGGTTCTCCTCTTTTTTCAAAAAAAAAAAAAAAAAAACAAGACCGAAAACGTTTGAGACTTTGTAACACATTTTTCTAAATACCAAAATTACCATATTATCTATAATCTATCAGAGAGAGCGAGAGAAAGTTAGTTTTCTTCTTCAATCTTTCTTGTTCTTCAATCCGATACCGAGAGTTCCTGGAAGTGATTATTTAACGTGAATTCAAACTCAATTCTTTGTATTTGGTAGGTTGATTTGTTTTGTTGATGATTTTAGTTTAGGTATTGTTCTAAAAAATTTCCTTACATAATTTTAACTTTTTAGGGTTTCTTTTATAAATTTTTCAAATTGGTTAATTTCAGACTTTGTATATCGTGAATTCTAATGGTGGAATTGATGACTTTCGTATTTTTTCTAGGTTGATTTTGAATGGAGAGGCTTTGTGTTTGGGAATTTTTCGGTTTTGATCTGGAATCCGTTGAATGATATACAACAAGGTATGGTGAAAGATAGTGATAGTTGATGTAGGTACTGAATATCGCAAGATAATATATCACGAGTATCGTAATAAATAAAGGAGAAAAGAGTTATAAAATGATACGATGATAGAAGTAGCACGGAGAAATATGAGGTTTTGCGAGGATGGAATAATTTTGCGAGTATGAGTTGCGATACTTTATAATTCATATACAGTTTGTATAAGTTTTACTATAAATAGGAGTTCAAATGTAAAATTCGAGAGGTTCTTTTAGTGAGTGTAAGAAATTATCTTAGGAAAGAGAATAGAAAAAGTTGTAAATATTCTAGTTCCATTTTGATAATTCTATGTAATCAATTAAGAGAATTAATAAGAAAGTTATCATTCACCATCAAGAACTTCTTGAGTTTTTACTAATTCTATTGAGGGTGTAGTTGTAGGTTATTCTGCAACTACATAATTGGTGCTAGAAACAGGGACAGATTAAATGGATTTATCCTTCCTGTAACTTGTTGGTTCCAGAAATTTTCATGAAACTGGTACTGTTGGTGGTGCATTTCTCTGAGTTTATCAAGTTCTTGGGAATAATTGGAAGGTACAGCAAAGTAATATCATTAGAAATTCACGGAAATCCAAGGAAAATGGATATGGAGATGTAAAGCTACGTCGGCAATCACATTCGAAGGAAACATCGAGATAAAATCAGCCGTAGTTGCCAAAACAGATCTGTTGAAATCACTTTGGAATGAATCCATTTCTTATCTTTATGGTTTAGTTATCAAAAACTCAGATTTGTTGTCAAGATAGATCTGCGAAGTAGAGTCGATGCCACTTCGTGAACAGGTAACAGGGTGTAGTTGTCGGCTTAGATCTCTAGCATATTGAGCAAAGATACAAGGATATTACTGGCCTTATATGTATACAGACACAAAATTGTTCGTACGAAGATGCAAGGAATGTCAGCGACATGGTAAAAGAATTCATGCCCCAGGGGCCACATTAACTTCTTCAACAATCTGCTGTCCTTTTGGTAAATGGGGGTTGGATATTGTTGGACCATTTATACCTGGATCTGGACAAAGGCGATACTTGATAGTTGCAACAGATTATTTCACGAAGATCGCAGAAGTAAAAGCAGTACAACATATTCGTGATAAAGATGTTTTTACATTCATATTTGAGAACCTCATTTGCAGGTACGGGGTTCCAGCACAACTAGTATCTGATAATGGAAAAAAATTTGAGGGGCAGAACATAGAGATGTTACTCAGTGCTTTTAGGATAAAATGTGGGAAGTCAACCCCGTTATATCCACAAGCTAATGGACAGGCAGAAGAAACAAATAAAACAATCGCAGATACAATCAAAAAGAAATTAGAATGACATCTCAAAGGTTGGTGCGAGCAAGTACCTAGCGCAGTTTGGGCATACAATACAACTAGAAGAGAAGCAACTGGAATGTCTCCTTATTGTATATGGAGTAGAAGCAATATTACCCACAGAGGTTGTAATTCCGACAACAAAGAAAGAAGCTTGGGAAAGAAATTTAAGTGCGGGAGTAATATTAAGTGAATTGGATGATTTGGAAGAAAAAAGAGAAAAGGTGTTTCACCATATGAATATTTATCAGGAACGATTAGCTCGAGAATACAACAAGAGAGTCATTGAACGTGAATATAAACCAGGTGATTTGGTCATGCGAGAAACACCTCGATATCAAAAAGAAAATGGAGGAAAATTAGCACCAAAATGGGATGGACCATATGTTATTAAAGAAGTTGTAGGAAGCGGAGCTTATCGGCTGATGGATCCAGAAGGGAGAGACATGGGTTTGAGGCTTGGTATACCTTGGAACAGACTATATTTGAAAAGGTATTATCCATAAAACTCATGAATTTTTTTACGAATATTGTTTGCTCGCAGGAAATTGGGAAAAGTTACGAGTTTCAAAATTTATATTGCGATTAAACTTTCATTAATTTGCGAATAAAAGACCGCAATATGTGATCAGCCTCCAAAAAAGAAAGAGAGCCGCAGAAAATTTTATACAGGCAAACCTTTGTGGCGTACACCCTAGTTCGCGAAGCTATATTTCGTAAGAGGCAAATTCCTAAAGTACGTCATTTAAGGGGGTACATATAAACGTGGCTAAGGGTAACCGGAACACCACCAATGGCCCTTAGTACATGGTATAAATTTAGGGGTACAACCCAATAATGGGGTACCTATCCGGGTTAGACACCTTGAATTCTCACCTAATCTAGCGACATTACGCAATATAAAATGCGGTGTAAGAGGATTTAGGTTGGGCAACTAAGGAATACTGTCTTTCCCAAGAAGTGCAGAAAACGATCAAGGCGCCGAGGTACACGGTTGAGTCAAGAGTGCCGGGTGAGGTTGAACCACATCTGCCATTTTTGACAAGTCTTGGCAAATGATGCACTTGGCCCAAAGATACCCCATAGGGTGCAACCTCGTAACTATAAGCCCTATAGGCAAAAAGGATAAGAGGTTGCGATCAAAAGATGGTTGTTGGCAGAACCGGATGGGAAGATCTAACCTTGTATGGTCGATGTACGCTTCCTTGAAGGGGCAACCATGGGGAAGATAAAGGGCAGCACCCTCCATTAGGGAGCTGATACGTGCTATAATACGCAAATGTCACGAGGCTTCTTGTTTGCGAAAACATAAAGGATTGTCATATTTGTGCAACAAATGAAATTCTGCGAGCATTAAAAAAAAAAAAAAAAAAAAAAAAGAGAGAAGGAAAACATACAAAAAGAACTCGCAGAATGAAACAAAGAAGTTAAGATGAGATCAATGGGTTATTACATGAAAGTGTAAAAACGTCCTGCGATTTCATCGCAAGACGATAATGTCATGAGGTTGTATGTTCGCAAGAATGTTCAGACTTGTCATATTATTGCAAATACAAAAATTTACTACAAAAGAGGTGGCAAAATAAGACCTTTACTTAGGAAGGCATGATAAGACCACAGAAATTAATGAAATTCATTGCATCAACATCATTGAAGAAATTATACAAGAATATACATTATGAAGATCTGAAAAGAAGACAACTTCATAAATATCATTAAAGAAATTTTACAAGAATATACATCAAGAAGTTTTGAAGAGAAGATAGCTCTGTCAATATCATTGAAGAATTTTTACAAGAATTCTTATCAAAGAAGACAACATCATTGAAGAATTTTAACGAAGACTTAACAAAAGATGCGATTTTGATAGCAATCAAATATAGATAAGTTCATATTCGTAAAAGTTTACGAGAATTACATACTTCTTATACTTCTCCATATATTGAATATTTCTCCAAAAGTTGAATACTTCTTATAATTCTTCAAGAATATCTCATATTTATTATACTTCTTCAAGGGATATTTTATTTGGTGAAGATTAAATAATCATTATACTTTGTCATATGTTACATAATTATTCACATATTGAATACTTCTTATATTTTTTCATTTGGTGAATTGAGTACTTCTAATACTTCTTATATCTCTTCATTTGGTGGATCGAGTACTTCTAATACTTCTTATATCTCTTCATTTGACGGATTTAGTACTTCTAATACTTCTTCAAAGGTATTGTATATGTAGTATACTTATTAAGGATATTTCATATATTTTATTTTTTATACTTAAAAGGGAGGATTTCTTATTTACAATCGTAACAAGTTGAAACTTCGTAAGATAAATTGAGGCAGATATTCTAATACTTCAAATAATGTTTAATCATTTAAAGAGAAATAATAAGGGGAAAAGGAGATACTAAGCTTTATCTGTGAGTTATATATTATTTCTCTTCATATGATCAAATGGGGCAAATTTAATTAAAGAAAGGTTAAATTATCTTCGCAAAATATTAGATATACTTCTTAAGAAACAGTAACTAAGGGAAGGAATTCAAAAGAAAGGAGGACAGGAGAATCAATGATAAATTGAAAAAAAAAATGTTATCATGCTTCATCAACACTCTGTGCTGGATATTTAAGATGAGTAGGGTCATTAGCAGCCTTCGACTTTTGCGAGATATCATCCTTTGAAGAATATGCAACAGGAACATCTCCTTGAGGAATAGATTCTTTCTCGTCATCAAGATCTTCATCATCACTCTCATAATCGAAATCACTATCAGGCTCACGAGCAACTTCATCGTCAGATATTTTCAGAGGAGTAATTTTCACAGGAGGCAAGGCTCTTGATAAGAGAATGTTATTCGTAAAGACTTGAGATTTCAGATGACTTTCACGAAGTATAGATTTTTGATGGTTGGTATCTTCGATATCTTTGGAATAAGCAAGATAGTTGAATATCCGAGTAGCACGGTCACGAGAGTTGATTAAGCGGGTAGAAAGCAAAGCATTTTTCTTACGAAGCTCGGAACAGGAGGCTTCTAATCCAGATTTCGCATTACGAAGGTTGTTCTCAGATTCTGCAAATAAAACAAAATTCAAAGGATAAAATTTATAGTATAACGAAATTTAAAAGATATACGAGAGAGGCAAGTCAAATTTTAATGACTACCTTCTCTTTGCGAAGTAAGAGATTGAGCTAAAGATAGACAACAGTTCTTCATCTGATTCATCGCATTATCAAAACCATCACCAACTAATCCTTTAAGTCGAGATTGAAGCTTTTGATCTTTAGAAAGAAGAAAATTTTTATCCTTCGCAAGTTTGGCATTAAGACTTTTTAATGACGAATAATCTTCTTCAAGTTGATTCTTCTTAGTACTCAAGACTATATTCTTATTAATAAGGGAATTCTTCTCAATAACAAAAGAATTTCTTTCAGCATCTGAAGACTTCTTTAATTCCTCAAGTTCACCTTTCAACAGAAAAAGAAGATTTTCTTGATCGCAACATTTATTCTGAAGAGTTTTTAATTCTTGCGAAGAAACAATCATTGTATTCAAAAACGAACATTTCTCTTCTGATAAGGTTTTGTTCTCTTCTAATAAGGTTTCTATTCTCAAATTATCTTTAGTTAAGGAAGAAAAAAGTTGAGATATATCATCATTCAAAAATTTTCGATCATATATTAGTTGAGTATTCTCTTGAAAAAGAGCGTTAGAGTTGTCAAGAGCACACGAGTAAAGATTAGATAAATGGGAGAATTGGTTTGAGAGGCTTTCATGCTTGGTTCGATATTTTGTTGCATCTGATTCATGGTGAAGTACCAATCTTCTACATTTCTGGATGGATTCTATAAAGGGGAATGGGTTTTAATGGATGTTTCAAGCATATGAATAATATAAGTAAATAAAAGGGAAAATATGAAGATAGTAATCATACCTTTCAATTCATCATTTCTTTTGCGAAGAATCGCACATTCGAGAGAATTATTTTGAAGAAGATAATTTTCTTTACGGAGATCCTCGCATTCTGCTTGAGAAGATTTCAAAGATTGGCGAAGCAATTCAGTTTCTTTTTCCAAGGATTTACGTGAAGAAGAAATGTCTGGATTGACGAAATTATTTAGAACTTCGCAAAACTCATATTGCGAACGAACATTAGTAGACTTCGCAGTATTGGTCAAAACCTCAGATAACATTCAGAAAGTTGAATAAATTCCATCTCGAATTTCCTGAGGAAGAGGAGAAGAATTTGAAGGAATAAGAGCAAGCTGCAAATTGTCTGGAGAAATAGCACTCAAAGGATTTGGGGACAAGATAGGTTTTTCAAGAGAAGAAGTTGAAGAAATATTTTGCGAGGGCTGTTTTTCAAGAGAATAAGTTGAATAAATATTTTGTGAGGGTTGATCTTGAAGAAGTGTTGATAAATTGACACTGATGGGAGATTGAAAGGTAGGTAATGGAGTAGAGGCAGGAGTGTGTGAAGAAGCATTTTCACGAGGAGGAGAGGAAAATTCCTTATCAACTTTAGGAAGGAAATCATCAATCGGAATTAATGGTGTGGGTTTAGTTATTCGATATCTCTTACCAGGGTTTGGTTTTTCGCCAACCTGCGAATCAAAATGTAGATTAAAAACTGAGGCAACAATATATTGTTTAGGAAAGAAGGCAAAGTATTTTAACTACCTTTTGATTCTCAGATTTTCTTCTTCGTGGATTAGGGCTTGAATTTTTTAGTTGAGGGTTTCATCTGAGGAGTTATTTTGCTGAAATAAACCAAAATCAGATAACAAATTATACAGAAATTAAAGAGGAGAACAAATGAAATGCACGGAGATAGAAGGAAATTACCTTGGAGAACTCATGAAGATATAATAGAAGAAAAAATTGCAGAGAAAACAGTAATAGAGAGTATGAGCAGAAGATAAAATTTAAGAAGTAAGAAGAAGAAAAGGAAAAGAATATAAAGGAGTTATATAAGGGAATAACTAGAAAATAACGGTTACAAAAGACGTGTCCAAATTCTAAAAGACTAAGTAACGGTTATGTTCTCACGATCATTTCTTCTTCGTAGAATTGACATGAGAAGAGGCAAGATGTAGGTACTGAATATCGCAAGATAATAGTTCACGATTATCGTAATAAATAAAGGAGAAAAGAGTTATAAAATGATACGATGATAGAAGTAGCGCGGAGAAATATGAAGTTTTGCGAGGATGGAATAATTTTGCGAGTATGAGTTGCGATACTTCGCAATTCATATACAACTGTATAAGTTTTACTATAAATAGGAGTTCAAATGTAAAATTCGAGAGGTTCTTTTAGTGAGTGTAAGAAATTATCTTAGGAAAGAGAATAGAAAAAATTGTAAATATTCTAGTTCCATTTTGTTAATTCTATGTAATCAATTAAGATAATTAATAAGAAAGTTATCATTCACCATCAAGAACTTCTTGAGTTTTTACTAATTCTATTGAGGGTGTAGTTGTAGGTTATTCTGAAACTACATAGTTGAATAGAGTTGTTGAAGAACAAAACAGAAGTGAGTTTGAGGCGAATGAAGAGATATTTAGTGAATCTTCACTGGCCTGGAACAAATATCTTGGATTTGGGAAAGTACTGATTTTGATGATAATCATAATGATATTTTTTTTAGCGACTGCAATGTATGATTAGAACTCTACAATTTAGCTTTTTAATTAAAAGTTTATTATACATCTATAAAAATAGTGATCTAGCGCTTATAGGTGTCTTAAGTTTCAGCACAAGTTCTTCCGTCTCTAGGTGGACTATGCATCAAGATTGGTGTCTTTTTTCAGAGCTGTTGGTATCGTCCGTTGCATGCAGATAATATATTTTCAGGCCTGCAGTTCAAGGTAAGAATTGGATAAGCTTTGAAATGCATATGAACTAGTTTACTGCTTAAATATTTTTTTTATTTGCATATCCTGGTCGTTTTAAAGCTTAACTTTGTTTTTCAGGTTGCAATTGAAGGATATTCTAGAGTGGAAGCAACATATTTCTTCATTGATCAAGATATCAATGTACTAATCCTTACTCTTCTTTTGTTTTCCCTTTGGTTCTTTATCTTTTCTAGATCAAGGAATAATAAATTTATAACTTTATTTGCAGGTTACGCTTTAACGAGTATCTAACGTGTCCTCTTTTGACTCTCTTCCAAAGGCATATACTAGAATTATGGATGAACACAAGAAACCCCGCCAAATGATCGAGCATCATAATGACTACATATATGGAGAATACACAAGATCCTTTGTAAAATATATGGATAACTACCAAAAGAAACTTTGGCCAGAGATTGTAAGTTTTTGTGCTCACTCTAGTCTACGTTAAGGTTCCCTGATATGTATAGCATGAATGTACCATGGAAAGACATCCATATTACAACACTAGTTTTTCCTCTTTTACTGTATATAAAACACTAGTTTTTATTTCTTTTTGCATCTACCTAGGCTTTTGGTATCCAAAGTTTGACTTGAATTATCTTAGTAACCATTCAATATTGGTATGTATTATGTACTGAGAGGAAATATAGACACATATACATAGACTTTTGACATCAATTGATATGCTTCATGTAGTTTCAAGAAATCCTATACTACACCCCTCACAAGAATTCATACAATCAAATCATTTTTAGATGAACAATCACAATCTTTATTGATTAATCTCACAATTTTTACAAGAAAGGAAAGAAATAAAACTAAGAAATTAACAATTGCTCTGGACTTTCTCTCTCCTAATGACTTACTCAATAATCGAAAAAGATCTCCCTCCCTTACGCCTGTTCGACTCTTTATATAGGGAATTACATAATGGATGACAGCTAATCTGTCCTTTAACTTCGGATCCGACTTGCGATGTTCTCGCAAGATTTTGATGTTAGTCTTCGCAAACTCTCTAAATTTTGCAAGATCATCACATTTTTATCATGTTTGAGCTGATGTCACTTGTTATGTCATATTTGTTATTTGTCTGCGATGGTCTCGCAACGTTGTAGATGAAGGTTTCACAAGAACGTTGTTGCTGCGATATTCTGATCCTACATCTTGCCTCTTCTCATGTCTTCTCTGCGAAGGGAAGAATTTCATGAGAATTTGTATTTCAAAATGCCGCAACTGCTTATATTTTCAAGTATTTCTGTACTGTCATAATTTCGTACTCTGCGCAAACTTTATTACACGTATCCCCTATTCTATTCATCTCTTGACACGTCTTTTTTAACCTGCTTCTTAACCGCTCATGTCTACTATTCGCATTGAATGCACTTATCTTTTCGAGAATTTTTACTCTCTTATATATATAATCTTCTTATTTTTTTCTTCTCTTATTTTTATCTTCTCTCTTATTTTCTCTACAATTTCACTGTTCCTCCGCAAGTTTCGCTTCTGCTACTGCAAACTTTCATTCTTCATCTTTCGTTCCTCATTCCTTCATTCCCATACTGAAGATGCCTCCAGCTGGTCGTAAAAATGAGATTGCTTTTTAAGAAGGTCGAAAGAAACTTCAAACCAAAGGTTTTACTTTATCTCCCATTCCTGGTCAAAACAAATATGAGCTTTCTATTAATTTATTTTCTGATCATCCTTGCAATAATGAGAAGATCATAGTCTTCCTAGGTCAGATTCTCGCTGGCCAGCCCATTCCCCTTTATGATCCTGAACTTCCCTTATTTTATGAAATACTTTCCCATGCGAAGTTCTCGCGAGCTGTATATCAATTGAGTGGGGATTTCATTCGTCTAATGCTCGAGTTCGCCAATCGTGGTGCTGGTAAGGGATCTCTTTATCCCTCAAAAGTTAAAAATTCTAAATTTGCTGGAGTTGAAATTGTTCCTGCAAAGTATATTGTAGAAAATTTCTTTGCGAATTATGAGATAATTCCCATGAAGAGAGATAATACTTGTTGGGGCGTTCGTTTAAAGAAGAAGGATGATGTTGCTGATGACAAGATACTCATGCAAGACATCGATTGGCATCCTGGCAATAATACAACTCCATATTATTCCAACGATGATAAGTGGTGTATCTTACCTTTAGTCCTAAAGGGTTCGTACATCTCCGAATCTCATGTTTTACCTTCGAATCTCGTAGCGTATCACCCCTGGGTATTCAGCTGGCCAAAAAGGGAAGCAGAGGTGTATTTCCAAACTTCATTTGAGTTTTTATCCTTTTCATTCTCGCATATAATTTTGCTGACCATTCCAATATTTTCGTGTATTTGCGAATTTATCAGATTGAAAGGTTGAAAGTAAGTTATAACAAGACTGGGAAAGCCAGTACTTTATCATCTCTTCGATCATTCACAGATGAAGTAAGAAATATTCTTTTATGATTCTTTACAATATATTGTTGCCTCTATTTCTTATATTTATCTGTGTGTGTAGGTTATCGCTGAAGTGGAAGAACCTATCAAAGTTGCGAAAACCAAGAATAAAAGTAAAGGCAAAGGTGATCTTCGCAAGGAGAAGTCTACTGTCCCTCCTCTGAAGAAACGAAAAGTCCAATCCCCCTCAGCTTCATTTATTCAATCTAGCGAAAGTTCTAGTGATCGTAATGATGATGATGATGATGATATTTCTTCTACGAAGGAAGCTTCTTGTAATACCCACGTTCTTTTTATAAAATATTAGGGTGCGAACCCAATCCATTTGGATTGGAAGATTAGAACTAACATAATGTGGAGTGTTAAATCTAGTTGTTGTTGTGTTTTGGTTGAGAAACACTTGGATTTTACCTGAGAAATTATATTTCTCTTCGCATGAGCCTGCCCATAGCGTGCGCGTACGTTAATGGATTTTTTTTATACTCGAATTTGCGAAAAAGTGACACCTGACTTGGGTGTGCGTCTTATTTGTGTGGAAGAAGGGTATTTTAGTCTTTTTACCTTCTTTCATAAGTTTATCTACTGAATTCATTACGAATTCAACTTTTTCTTTTCATTCATCAATTCTTTTTCTTCTTACAAAAAAGAAAAGAAACTTATCACAAAACTTGAAATTAGAACTTGAAAATTTAAGCTTGTTTTATGGTGTTGATTCAAGTAGGAAGCTTTGGATGTGTTTGCTACACAAAAGATAAGGGTAAAACTCTTCTTTAAAACTGATTTGAATTTAATTTCATTACTTTGAATAATCCATTGGTATTCTCAATTTATTGGAATTGATCTTTACTTTCTCTTGAAATTCAATTTAGAAGCAATTCAAGGAGTTCTGAAACAGTTTTCTGTCCTATTTTATGGTTAGATTATCACCCAGTTTCTGTGTCTCTTATTTTTACTTATATTTTTTATGGAAAACAGGGCCTTCTCTTATTTAAAACTAGCCAAGAATCACTATATTCCGATAAGTAATGAAGTCTTGGAGAATTTTGATTATAGACTTCCAAAATTGTAATTTCTGAAGAACTTGGTCACTGTCTTGTTTATTTGAGAATTTTCAGATCCGATTTATACCTGATCTCTTTTGGTTATAATTTTTATGTCAAACTAGAGTCTTTCATATTTCCAACAAGACGAATTTCGCTAAATTCCATTGTGTAATGATTTCTACACGAATTTTTGATTATAGACTTCCAAAATTATAATTTCTGAAGAACTTGGTCACTGTCTTATTTATTTGAGACTTTTCAGATCAGATTGATACTTGATTTCTTCTGGTTATTATTTTTATCTCAAATTATAGTCTTTCATATTTTCAACAAGACCAAGTTTTCTAAATTCCATTGTGTAATGATTTCTTCACGAATTTTTGATTACAGACCATCAAAACTGAATTTTCTGAAGGACAGCACTTCTGTCCGTTTTGGTTGAGATATTTAAACATAGTTATGTATATTATCACCTATGGTTATCATTTTAATGTTAATTTTGAGTTTCTTAGATTTCTAATGGTACCAAAAATTCTGAATTTCATTGTGTAATGATTTTTATACGAATTTTTGAATGTACACTGTCGAAACTGCAAATTCTGAAAATGTAAGTTCTGTGCAACTTTTCTGAGGTACTTTCAAACAGATTTAAAACTCATTTATTTTTACCTAACATTTTTACATGAAATATTATCTTTTAATCTTTAAAATGAGCCAAGAACCATGCATTTGGTTGAGCAATGAATTTTTTGTGAATTTTTAAGTTTGGACTCTCAAAACTGTAGGTTTTATGAAGCTATTTGCACTGACAGGTTTTACTAAGGTGAATTAGACCTTTTAAGGAATTTATTGTTTTTGGTCATATTTTTTATATAATACCTTATTTTCTCTTCTTTAAAATGAGATAAGAATCACTCATTTTGGATGTGTAATGAAGTCTACACAATTTTTTTTAACACAAACTATACAATCTGAATTTCAGAAATGTTCTACGGTTGTTTTATGCCTACATCTCTTGTTATCTAAACTATTTGATTTTATTCAATTTGTTAATGATTTTCATGTGAAAGGAGGTATTCTACGGTTTCTAAAATGGTAAGATTTATCTCATTTTGTTTTGGAACGAAGCCCATGGTAATATCTTTGAGTAAGTGGTTTAAAACGGTATTTTCGTGCAAACTCTTGGTTTGAATGAACTTATTGATTTTGAGCTTATGCCCAGCTCTAAGATTTAATACTTTAATGTATTTATGATCTTGTTTTATGTGGTAAAAGAAAAAGAAAAAGAAAAATTTAAAGAAAAAGAAAAAGTTAAAGAAAAAGAAAAAGTTTTATGTAATGATAATGTTTTATGTAATGATGATGTTTTGTGTAATGATAACTTATTAGTGGTGTTATTGGAGTTAGATACATATATTATGAGACAATTAGTACATAGTAAAATAGATGAAAGAAACGTTCTAGGGAGAAAAAGACTTCAATATTATTCAGCTTTGGATTATGGTTCCAGCAAAAAGGGAATTGCTAGTTCGTTTGGTATTGTTCTTCCATATGATTACTTGCTTGCGATTGAGGTAGGCGCAACACAATCAAAAATCTTCTTATTTAAGTTTCTTTTAATTAAATTTATGTTTGCATGTTTTCATTAATATATATGAATGATAATCGATGTTGTGAGCATGATTATGAATGTTGGGCTGCGGTCCATAGATTGTGAATCTTAAAAATTATTTATGACGGGATACGAGATATCCTTGGAAACGGTTTTTGTTTTCTAAACCCACATGGGGCTCCCTGGGGTGGGAGGATTGATTGAATTTATTGTTGTATTATATTTTTTGATGGGATACGAGATATCCTTGGGAACGGTTTTTGTTTCCTAAACCCACGTGGGGCTCCCTGGGGTGGGAGGATTAATTTAATTATTGTTTATGGATGTGGTGTTTCCATATGTTGGATCCCTGGGGTGAGCGGATTGATTGAATTTAATTATTGTTTATGGATGTGGTGTTTCCATGTGTTGGCTCCCTGGGGCGAGTAGTTGATTAATTTGGTTCTCTTTTCTTCAGTTGATTAATTTGATTATTTTAAATGGGTCGAACAAGTGTCTTGGGTAAGTTTAAACTTAATGATTTGATCATCTTAAAATTGTTGATTGTGCATTTGGTGCATCGTCTGATGAACTACGGCCATGCTTGATCCTTTTGGGTACATAGGCAGCCGCTTAGCGGTCCAGCACGTAGAGTCATAAAAATATGGTTTTTTTATCTTATGAGTTGTTTATAAATTAGCCATGACTATGAGTGCTTAATAATTTTGATGAGTCTTTATTGATATTTGTTAATATCAAGTTAGATTAATTGTAGTGAAGCTAGATATCTATTTTTGAAGCTTTAATTAGTCCTTTATGCTTAATTTTTTTAAGACGTGAAAATTCATAGTTGGAAACACTGTAAAATTATAGGAATCTACCTTGGTATGTTTAAAGATTTACAATATGGTGTTGAAATTGTTACTTATTAAATTAATCTTAAGACCTTAATGGTGTTAATATTTTATTTGAGAACCAAAATGTGTTTTGTTTCTGGTGACTTAAAAATTTAGGTTAAAATCAACGGTTAGATCTTCCGAAATGAATTTCTAAGTTTTCCGTAGCGACATAAATGGTAATATGAACATAAACTAAATAAGCCTGAATAAATTATTGAATGAGCTTGGGCTTAGTAGCCGGGCCTCGTCTATGGTTTCCAAGTAGCACTCCGGGTTTGGAAAATCGGGGCGTTACACTTCTCAACCTGAATCTTCTATGGCACAATTTTCTAGCATCTTCTCCAATACTCTGCAGGGAATGGGTGATACTCCTCTTACTAGTGCCTGCTAATCTATAGCTACTATTTGTGATGCCCCTCTCTTGGAGAATAATGAGTCTCTTCGCGGGGTTTCAAGATCTATATCTCCAAGTTTCTTATATTCGCTTAATAGCTTGGTAAATTTTCATACTTATATTTTTACTCTTTTTATTTTTGCCTTGAATTCATAATTTATTCTTAAAATTCGTTGCATTATTTCGCAGGCTGGGAAAGCTTCTTTCGCTGTTACTTCAGATTTGGAAAGAAGGCGTGCGGTTCTTGAAAAGAAAAATCTTGATCTTCGCAAGAAGAATGAAAAACTGGAGGCTGAAGTTGTTGGCCTTCGCGAAAAGAGCAAACAATTGGAATCTGAGACTGCTTTTCAAAAGAATAAAATCTATAGTCTTCAAAATGCCAATAAACAACTTTATGGTATAAAACTTTTTCTTTCTTTTCTTCATTTAGTTTTCTCATTATCTTTTCTTATACAATTAACCATTTCGCAGACGTTTATGGTCTTTCTGATGAAGCTATTCTTCTTCACTCATTTACCCATCGCCTTTCTTGATCATCTTAATAACTCTTTGAATAGTTTTTCAAATGACAAAATTAAATCCCTTCATGTAGATGAACTCAGATCCAAACTTCGCCTCATAGAAATTGAACATAGATCCAACTTGGGTTTAGCCAATAAATTTAAATGTTCCTTTCATAGTTCCAAAGAAGAAATCAATAGTTTAAGGGCCAAGTATAGTGATCTCATAGATGAAAAAGATCGTATTGCTCTCCAATGTGCTCAAACTTTAGCGAAATTTCATGAAACTCTTCTTGAGGTTCAAATTGAACGAGATGAAGTTATTCACCAAAACGCTATACTTAGCGAAAGAGATAGAGTGAAGTTCTCTCATGTCTTTTAATACAAAATGACGATGAATTCGCTTGGGCTGCGAAAGTTCTAGATAACGCCAGAAATAACTTAGGTGTAAATGTTAGTCTTCAAGATGAGCAAACGGCCTTAATTAGAGATATAATTTCTAACAGAGAAGGTTGTTAACTGTTCTTCCTTATTTAACTGTTTGTTTTTCATAAACTACCATCATATTGTTGATTTATTTTTATATTTTCGCAGAAGCTGAAGATAGATATCACAAGATAATTGAAGAGCTTGAGAATGAGAAAACGAAGCTCGCAAATGATCTTTCTTCTCGCAATGAGAAATGTTCTAGGCTGAAGAACCAACTAAAGATCACTGTTGCGAACTTCAAGAATGATGCTATTCTTTTCCGTAACGAAACTATTAAAGCAATTCGTGATGATAATGGCATTCCTCATTCTTTATATCCTCTCCTTTCAGACAAAGTTCCAGAGAATGTTCCTGATCTAGTTATCTCTGATAGCGATGCTGATGAAGAAACAAAGTCTGAAGAAGATGAAGAAGAGGAGTCTGAAGAAAAATCTGATGAGGATAAAAGAGAAAATTCTGGTGAAGAATCTAATGATGATGATGAAGAATCAAGCAAGAAGTAACTTTTGCTTCCTTGTGTTTCCTTGTTCAACTTTTTGTAAAACTTGTACATTTGTTGTTTGATTTTCTATTCTTATCCATTTGTAATCTATCACTGCGAATTTCTCCAATCTTCAATACAAGTTCCATTTCTCTTTTTTCTACCTACATGTGTTAGAAAACATAATCCTTTCTCGCAATATGATTAATCAGTATACAATTTATTTTCTATTTTGTGCGTAAATCTATCATATGGAGACAAATAACATATTCTTATTTTATGCATTCCCATACTTGCCTCTGTTATTTTTTTTCAGATAAGAAATTAAGCAAGTTACCTTTGTTCAGTAAGATTTGTAGTTGCAGGAAATCCTACATTACACCCTTGATAAGATCTTACAGTAATTAACACATATTTGATGATTAAAACAACACTTTATTATTTGATTTTTAGAAATGTTTACAAATAAAGGAAGAAGATCAAGAATACAACCGCTCTCTTGAATTTTCTCTCTCCTCAAGACTTTCTCAACACTCAAAAATACCTCTCTCTTTTCTGAATCTACTGGGTCTCTTTATATAGGGTAATTACATAGTGGATGACAGCTAA
Organism: Papaver bracteatum; assembly: GCA_023529315.1. NCBI lineage: Eukaryota > Viridiplantae > Streptophyta > Magnoliopsida > Ranunculales > Papaveraceae > Papaver > Papaver bracteatum. The sequence continues at coordinate 533,808 of JAJJWX010002128.1, forward strand.
GTTTTCCTTTTATTTCAGATTTGTTCTGCGATCTTATCGCAACAATTATAATATGAAATCTCATGAGCATTGTAACCATCGCAGATTAATCACGCTCTTCTCGTGTTTCTTCAATCGTAAGCTATTACGCCATTCTTTGGATCACCCTTTAAGTTATTTTATGACGCTCGCAAAGTGTTATTGAAGAACTCGCGGTGACGCCCACAGGAGTGTTGTTAATCTCGCAAGAATAATTCCATGGCGATATTCTAGTCCTACATCTTGCCTCTTCTCATGTCTTCTTCGCGAAGTGGAGGGGATATGAGAATCTCCAACTCTTCATAATGCTCGCAGCCTCTTATCTTTCCATATTTTCTTCTCAACAAAACTCTGTGAATTTAGCTTAACCGCCTATACGTGTTGTAAATTCCTCTTTTTACCAGCACGTCACTCCTCAACAGGTCATCTTCTTTTGCTTATAAAAGGTAGAATTTGGTTACAGAACTAATTTTCTTCTATCTTCTTCGTTTCTTCATCCTCTGCAAATTTTTCCGATCTGCAATTTTTCTTCTTCTTCATATCTACCTTCTATTGCTTTAATGGAGTCTTCAAGGTATGTGTTTTTTTGATGTTACTAAATTCCGTTTTGCTTACTTGAATAATGTTTATTCATATTTTATTAATCTTTTCTATTTGATTCTTCATAATTCCCCTATTATATCTTCTCTTCAGCGGAACTCCCCCTAACACCCAGTCTGCAACCCAAAACCCTAATATTCTCAAAAAATTAGCTCACAAGAGAAGGAATCCTGCGAGTCATAAGGTAGTAAGAAACATTTACTTCTTCTTAATAACAATATTGTTGCCTATGTTTCTTATCTAAGTTATTATTTGCAGGATGACGAAAGTATTGCTAATCCTCGTAAACGATCTCGCCAAGTTAAAACTCTTGAGGCTAACATTACTATTCCCAAGCTGACATCTGTGAGAGTTATTCCCACAACCTTGCAAATGGAACCTCCTTCTTCTTTTTGCGAGACTATCGCCACTAATATCCCCAAATTTGCTGTCAATGAAACTCCTTCCAGCCCTTTATTACCTTCAACTGTTACCTTTCCAAACACTCCTCCTTCTGACGATTCAATCATTGCGAACAATCAAAACCTCCAGCTTTCTACTGTCATTATTTCACCATCTGCACCTTCTTCTTCTTCTAATGAAACTTTGATAGGAGTGGATGTTGATTTTAAAGTCTTGTATGATGTTTTGGATGAGGCTAAGAGGTCTTCTACTGATCCTGTCAAGCAGGACATCTGTGAGATTTTATGTAAGTATCTTGGTTCTAACCAAATGGCTTCACAAGAAGCTTTATAAAGTGAAGTTGAATCGCTTAAAATAAATCTCCAAGCTAATACTTCAGAATGTGACATTCTCTATCAAAAGCTTGCAATTCTTCACTTGACTGCAAAAATCTTCGCAGCAATAATAATGAGTTAAAAGGTATAATTTTCCTTCCTCTGTCTCTGGTTTTTCTGTTCTAACAAATTTTCATTTTCTCTGTACTCAAACTTCCTTCTTAAATTCTTGGTTCATATATTTAGTTTTAAATCAGAATCGATTCATGGAGAGACTTAAATTTGAGTCTATCGCTGAAGAAGCTCGTGTTGAAAAAGATTCTTGGATGGACCAGTATAATAGATTAGATAATCTCTACACATATTCGATAGATTAAATAGATAATCTTACTAATGAGAATAATCAATTATCGCAAAGCCAAAATTTATTAAGTAGCGAGGTTACTCGCCTCTCATATTTGTTAATCAAGGCTAATTTGGCGACGGAATCTTTATCAGATGAAAATAGAACTTTATCTCAAGAAAAACATAGTTTTTCAAGATTGATGGCGATTTCCTCGCAAAAATTGAGTAATATTCAAAGAATATGTGATAATCAAGAGAAATATCTTCGTTCTCTTAAGGATGAGCTCAAGGAAGTAACTGAATCATCTGCCGCTGAGAAGGATAAACTTATCAAGAGTAGGTTAACTCTTAGTTTAAAGGCCAGCAAGCTTCAAGATCAATACTCCCAATTAGAAGAATCTTATTCTTTATTAGCAAAGGAAAACTCGGATCTCCTCTCCAAAGAAGAAAATATAAAATCTCTCCTGAAGGGTATAGTTGGGGACAAATTTGACGATGCCATGAATCAATGGGAGAATTGTTGCTTATCTTTAATTCAAAACTTAACTTCTCAAAAGGAAGGTAGTCATTTTGACTATTAATTTTTCTATTTAATTTCTCCACTATACTTCTTGCGAGATTTTCATCTGAATATTTTCTTGTCATTTTTGTTTCTCGCAGAATCTGAAAGAAGCCTTCACTCTACCATTTCTGATCCGACTGATAAATTGGCTAAGGTTCGCAAAGAAAATGGATCTCTCCTTTCTCGTTATGCTAAATCTAGCGATCGAGCAGAGAGAAGATATGACTATCTTGAGTATTTTAAGAACTTGGAGATTAGAAATCGCGATAAAGGTTTCCTTCGCAAAGTTCATCTTAGTGCTGAAGTCATTATGAATGATATTCTAATATCTCAGTCTCTTCCCCCTGTATCTATTCCTCCTCTAGAAGTAGATGATGATAAAGTTCCTCTTCCTATGGATAAGGATCTAGAATATCCAAGTGAGGAAGAAAATATTTCTCAAGAAGACCAAACAGAAGAAAAATAAAGTCCTCCTAGAGAAGTAACCACTGGTGGTGAAGCAACTGTTGGCGAAGAAGAAGAATCTCGAATCAATCGCAATGAGAAGAATGTTGGTGAAGTTGATATCAATACTGAAGCCTGAGTTTTATTTTTGTTTTCTCTCTGTTTTCTCTTTTTTCCTCTTTCTTGCGAGTAATGTAACTTTATGCAACTTTTGAATTCAACTTTTACTTCTGTAATTTCGAATATTCTCAAGGAAGATAATGGGATTTTATTTATCCACTCCCCTTCTTGCCCTTCATTATCTTACTTGTAATGGTCAATTATTTCCTGTATCTTCTTTTTGCGAGCTGTGTTGCTATATTTCTTGCGAAATTAGAAATAGGTTTGCGGTGTGATGAATACTACTGCGATATTTTCTTCTAATAATCCCGCTCTGCGATGTTAAATACTTTTTCTGAAGAACTCTGAAGGATTTTTTATAACGCTCCCTAAGCTAGGAGCTGACTAAACCAAGAATTTAACTAAATAAAGAGGCACTAACGAATCTAAACCAAACACTTAAACATTCAATTAAGAAAAATATACTACAACTTAAACCAAAACTAGCCCCGCTCTAAAATAAACATAGATATAAAATCTCCTCTCAAATGATACATATACAATAGTGATTTGGTTTACAAAGAATATGAAACAATAAACAAAGCAGAAGTTAATCATCTAGCGAAATCAACACTTGAAGCTTTTGCTGCGCTACTCTGATCTGTCACTGAAACTGAAAGTGGGAATGGGTGAGCACATCATCCCTAAAAGGGGTGCCCAACAGGAATAACAACTAGCTTTCAAGTAATCATTAATATGATTCAAATTACAGTGCAGGTTTTATCGAAATTCGGTAATACAAGGAAAGACAATAAAATATAATGTAGAAACTTCTTCATAGACATTCATAAATAACAGTAAACATCCATGTATGAGATGTGTGTTGCCGCACATAAGGGAAGAATAATATTATGGTGCATCGCCCTAGCCATAATAATATTGTGGTGTATCGCCCTAGCCATAGAATACTGAATATATATAAAGGAAGAATAATATTGCGTTGTATCGCCCTAGCCATAATAATATTGATGTGTATCGCCCTAGCCATAGAATACTGATATTGTGTCAACACACATCTCACACCACACCAAGCACACAAGGATATGCATGAATTTCACAACACAAAGATTGATTTGTAAAACAATAATGAATACCAGAGAGTTCGTTATTGATTACCACCTCTTTTGATGACAAGCCTCGCCTACCTCGAGATCCATGATCCACTGGTTAATTCTTTATATTGATCGTTGTTAAATAAAGATTAACTATTAACCACACAAGAACTCTAAAGATTAGCCGAAAGGCTCAGACAAGGCTCATAAGATAATCTCAAACAAGTCTTTAGTTATAAACTAAGTGAACTATCTAATGGTTCTAAGCCCATCTATGGTTCTACACATTTTCATTATCTATCATTAGCTTACAAAGGTTTACTAATCCAATTAGATTGGTTCTACAATCCATTAGATATGTCTTATGAATATCTACAATTTTGTAGAAGGAACCAAACGCTAGTTCGGACCATAAAGGGTCCAAAGACTCTTCTAAGAATTCTGGTCAAAAATCCAAGTTTACTAATCCGGACCATTAAACTAAGGCCTGGTCCAACTGGTCAAATACGGTCAATGTTTGGTCAACAAAGTCAACGTTTAAGGTCAGGTCAAAGTCAACGGTTTACTGGTCTGGTCACTGAGTCAAACCGATTCAACTCAGTTTAATAGGGTCAACTCGACTCAGTCAGATTAACTGAGTCAGCTAAGGTTAAAGTCAGTCAGACATCTGACTGGGATGACTAACATGATTCAAAACAAGATACAAGAGTTTATACAATTCAAAGCCAACAGTACAACTCTAGCAGCAACAACTTCTAACTAAACTGCACACTAATTCTGACTGAAATATAATCCCTCTTAACTCAGACTAACACCCCAGCTTTAAATACAACTCTCACAACATTAACTCCATTCTCATAAACTCCATCTCTATTTAACAAACAACTTCATCATCATCCTACTTGAACCAATCCATATAAATCTCAACTGTAAGACCATTCTTCTTACTGAAGTTCACTTGCACCTCCAAATTCTCACAACTGTAACTAAGCTATGATATGCCTCAACCCAGTTCAATATTTCTTTAGCTTATCCATCTATAACTTGTGTTCTACCCAATGTTCATCTTCACAGACAACACCAACATAACTATCTTAACCAATTCAACACCACCAGGGAGACTAATCTCGCCTTCATTATCAGTTAAGCAACCTTACCAATTTCACAGCTCAACTAAGACAGTAATACTCACTCCAACTTCAGTTGATGTGTCCTAGTTGCAACCATCCAAGAACAATTAACTTTAAATGTCACTCCATTATCAGACTCATATCTTATCTATATTGACATACACAACCAACATCAACATCTAAATCAACCCCCACACTTGAGATTCAACATCTCATCTTGATCAGCATCACTATCCCCATATCTACATCACTAACAACAACACATCAATATACACTCTCTTCTTATCTCAGTGCACCAATCTGTAACTCAATCAACAAAAACACAGGACCACCACTATAGAACTCAACTCCAACTGCATCCTCACTAGACTGCAACTGCACCACTAAGCCACCAATCAGAGTCATCTTCATGACCATTTGCAACTAGCTCCAATCATTCCAATTCTCATTAGTACCCAGCTCCTGTCATAACCACCAGCACCACCAGATTTAGTTAACTACAACAGAAACTCAACACAAAAACCCCAACACAGATATACACCTGCAACTCCACTTCAATCATCCATCTCAGTTCATCCAAGAACAATTAGCAAACCATCTCTTCATTGCCTCCACCTACAGAACCTCTTCATAAGTTCAACTACATCATCATCTTCTGCATCAAATTCTCTAAAACCTCTAAGAACAAAACCAATCTCAGATCTTCAATTCATCACCAAAACAATATGCTTCTCTTGTTCACTTCATAACCTCAACCACCTTTACTCAATTCATCTTCTTCATCTGAAACCCTAACCCTTAATTCAAATTCCTAAAGAAATCAAATTAAACTCTAAACAACCTTACCTACCCTAATTAACAATAAACCCAGGAAATCTAACACCAAAACAATTTCAATTTCATAAAAGAAATCAATCAAAACCGAAACCTTAAATTAAATCTTCAATTTACCTTTCATCACTGTAAATCGAGAATTGAACACCAACTCTTCTTCTTTGCTCTCGATGCACAAAACCCACCTTCAATTAGTTGGTTTCATACTTAATTCCATATAATTCTTCAATCCAACTTTATCTTTTAGAAACCCTAACTTCGATCTACAACATCATCAAGATCTTCTCCGCCCAAGCTTAATCATTCACAACACCCATACCGACTCCCTAGATTCAACGACTACAAGCTTTATAAGAACTATTCTCGAGAGATTTAAGTTCCATCCACTGAAATTGAAGTTGACAGAGCGAAGGAGAGGAAGAACAGAGAAGAAGAAAGAAAGAGAAAGTGAAAAGAGAAATGAGTTTCTCTCGACACGCGTAGAAGATAAGGCCAACCAGAATTTCTAAAGGCACCCGAGAATTGATAAGGGCAGCCCAGCGGTTAACGTTTCTCTTCAAATAACTCTGATAATATCTTCTTCGTCCGATACCCGAATGACACGTTCGAGTAGTCTATTCCACGTAACTTTTCAAGATCTATCTAACGATACTAGTTTCGTATCTAGATCGTTGTTAGATTAATTTCTATTAATTAACGCCCGTGTTAAACTAATCGAGTTATTATCGTCTAATTCGTCACTTGACTAGTCTAATAGCATTGACGATCTTGAGCGTCACTACATTCTCCCCACCTTTAGAAATTTTCATCTTAGAAAATCAAACCATTATTCTGGTCTTTAAAACTCCCCACCTTTTAGAGAAAAACTATATCTCAACTAAATGCAAGTACTGCTCATACTTACAAACACACGAAAAAATAACAACTCATTTTAAATGAGTTCGAAACAACAAGAAATCAAACACAAGCCCATATGGTTTTTTACAATTAAGATCTATAATTTGTAGCTCTAGGTTCAACTACAATAATTTCTATTTCATAGTATGATTGTCTCTAAGATCACTATGTTGAATTAATCTCTAACAAATAGGTATTTTAAAGCTCTTCGCGCTAAAATTTATAATTTAAGATTCAGTAATTTATTAATTTGATGTAGTTCTATATTTGTTAAACATTTTCATAGTCCCGTTGGTACACTAAGTCTTAATTTTCTAAGTATGACTATAATTGATTTTTCCTAATCATATCGAGTCTGTATACTATATGTCTTATTAAATATTAGCGCTGGTACTTACTAAAATTTCAATTTGAGTCTGCATAAAATTTTAGTGTATCATAGAAGTCGTTAGATTTTCCTACCAATGTAAAGTATCTTATTAATATAAAAATTTATTTTCTTTCAAGTCTATTATTGTGCTAAACATCCAGATACCATAATTATTTCTTCATGTGTATTTTATTATAATAACTAGCCATTACTAATTTATTTCAATAAAATTTAATTATTATCAAATGAATCTATGTTCCCGTAAATTATTCATTCCCTATCACTATTTAGTCAGTTATTAGTTCCCAAAAATATGATTCTTTAAAATTACTAAGAAATTTAGTCTTTTTATTATATGCAATGTGTCTGCACATTCAAAGGTCTAATATAGAAATTATTATCTTATCTATTTGATTTAAATGCAAAAGAATGTATTTCCAATTTTATTTTATTTTATTTACAAAAACTGATTGTAGATAATTACTAATAATGTTGCGTAACTACTTCCTAATTATTACTTTTATCGTAATATATTTACTAATAAGATTTTAATTAAATAAGGTCCAATACAATACTATTTGATGAGAGTTATTATATCACCATTTTTATGATTATTAGTGATCTTATTATCATTTATTATTATTAACACTACTGGTCAAACTATTATCTTAATTACTTTTACAATGTAACTTCATTTCTAACTAACATATTAATGGTTCTAGTTACGAGAAAAGGGTACTAAATTAATTTGTAACTAAAATTTGGGATCTATTAGTTCACTAATAGAAGCAAGACTTCCTAATATGAACGGTAATCCATGCTTGTAGTTGGCCTGTCCAGGTTAGCAAGACTCGACGATGGTTTCCTACGAACAAAGACAACACAAACACACCAGAATTTCAAACCTCACTATTCTCCAGTGCTATATTATTTAAGTATCATTCAATTGAGACTAACTAATTTCTAGTTATCTATTGAAATTTCTAACTTATACCATAATTGGTTTCAGCCTACCATTTTTTACTTCATATATACATACACGCAAAACAAGAAGCAAACAATCAACATATTGAACAAATAAATCAATCAATTCAAAAATTATTTTAGTTTTTGATTGCTTTTAGTGATTAAGATTTATCTCACAAACTCAACCCAGTTCTAAACTAATCTAGTTCACTATCTGGCACTGGCTATTCCTATTGATTCCCATATAAGATCTAATAGTGAGCTCTGATACCAACTTTGTAACGCCCCCAAAGCTAGCAGCTGACTAAACCAAGAATTTAACTAAATAAAGAGGCACTAACGAATCTAAAACAAACACTTAAATATTCAATTAAGAAAAATCTACTACAACTTAACCCAAAACTAGCTCCGCTCTAAAATATACATAGATATAAAATCTCCTCTCAAATGATACATATACAATAGTGATTTGGTTTACAAAGAATATACAACAATAAACATAGAAGAAGTTAATCATCTAGCGAACTCAACACTTGAAGCTTTTGCTGCGCTACTCTGATCTGTCACTGAAACTGAAAGTGGGAATGGGTGAGCACATCATCCCTAAAAGGGGTGCCCAGAAGTAATAACAACTAGCTTTCAAGTAATCATTAATATGATTCAAATTACAATGAAGGTTTTATCGAAAGTCGGTAATACAAGGAAAGACAATAAAATATAATGTAGAAACTTCTTCATAGACATTCATAAATAACAGTAAACATCCATGTATGAGATGTGTGTTGCCGCACATAAGGGAAGAATAATATTGTGGTGCATCTCCCTAGCCATAATAATATTGCGGTGTATCACCCTAGCCATAGAATACTGAATATATATAAAGGAAGAATAATATTGCGGTGTATCTCCCTAGCCGTAGAATACTAATATTGTGTCGGCACACATCTCACACCACACCAAGCATACAAGGATATGCATGAATTTCACAACACAAAGATTGATTTGTAAAAAAATAATGAATACCAGAGAGTTCGTTATTGATTCCCACCTCTTTTGATGACAAGCCTCGCCTACCTCGAGATCCATGATCCACTGGTTCATTCTTTATATCGATCGTTGTTAAATAAAGATTAACTGTTAACCACACAAGAACTCTAAAGATTAGCCGAAAGGCTCATAAGATAATCTCAAACAAGTCTTTAGTTATAAACTAAGTGAACTATCTAATGGTTCTAAGCCCATCTATGATTCTACACATTTTTATATTCTATCATAAGCTTACAAAGGTTTACTAATCCAATTAGATTGGTTCTACAGTCCATTAGATATGTCTTATGAATATCTACAATTTTGTAGAAGGAACCAAACGCTAGTTCAGACCATAAAGGGTCTAAAGACTCTTCTAAGAATTCTGGTCAAAAATACAAGTCTACTAATCCGGCCCATTAAACTAAGGCCTGGTCCAACTGGTCAAATACAGTCAATGTTTGGTCAACAAAGTCAACTAACAGTCAACGTTTAAGGTCAGGTCAAAGTCAACGGTTTACTGGTCTGGTCACTGAGTCAAACTGATTCAACTCAGGTTAACAGGGTCAACTCGACTCGATCAGATTAACTGAGTCAGCTAAGGTTAAAGTCGATCAGACATCTGATGGGATGACTAACATGATTCAAAACAAGATACAAGAGTTTATACAATTCAAAGCCAATAGTACAACTCTAGCAGCAACAACTTCTAACTAAACTGCACACTAATTCTGACTGAAATATAATCCCTCCTAACTCATACTAACACCCCAGCTTCAAATACAACTCTTACAACATTAACTCCATTCTCATAAACTCCATCTCTATTTAACAAATAACTTCATCATCATCCTACTTGAACCAATCCACATAAATCTCAACTGTAAGACCATTCTTCTTACTGAAGTTCACTTGCACCTCCAAATTCTCACAACTGTAACTAAGCTATGATATGCCTCAACCCAATTCAATATTTCTTTAGCTTATCCATCTATAACTTGTTTTCTACCTAATGTTCATCTTCACAGACAACACCAACATAACTATCTTAACCAATTCAGCACCACCAGGGAGACTAATCTCACCTTCATTATCAGTTAAGCAACCTTACCAATTTCACAGCTCAACTAAGACAGTAATACTCACTCCAACTTCAGTTGATATTTCCTAGTTGCAATCATTAAAGCACAATTCACTTTAGATGTCACTCTATTATCAGACTCATATCTCATCTATATTGTCATACACAACCAACACCGACATCTAAATCAACCCCCACTATAGGACCAGAATATCTCCACAACAATATTCTTGCGATATTAACAACACTTCCCAGCGAGCATCACCGCAAGATATTCGACTACACTTCACGAGTGTCACAAAAGCCTTCAAAAGAATGACGTAATAACTGACGATTGAATAAAACTTGAGAAAAGTATGTTTATTCTGCGATGGTTACAAAACTTGCGAGATTTAACATTGTGACTATCGCGGTACAATTGCAGAATCAACCCGAAATAAGAAGGAAACTTAGCTGTCATCCACTATGTAACTTCCTTATAAATATAGACCCAATGTATCCAGAAAAGGATGATGTATTTTTGAGAGTTAAGAAAGTCTTGAGAAGAGAGAAACTTCAAGAGAATAGTTGTAATCTTGAATTCTTCCATTTCTGTAAACATTTCTGAAACCAAAATAATAAAGTGTCGTTTTTCATCTTCAATTATGAGTTGACTATAGAAAAATCTTAACAAGGGTGTAGTGTGGGAAATCCTGCAACTACATTTTAGCTCCCGAAACAGGGAGAATCAAGCTAAAAAATCTCTAATTATAATTTGAAGATTTGAAGAAATTGTTAGAGTTGAAGAAATGGCTAAAAGAAGGAAAAATACGTCAGAACCACCAACAACTGTAAGGAGAAGAAACAAATGAATTAGGAGAATCTTAAAGGAAAAGAACAAGAAGAAATAGAACAAGGATTGAAGGAGAAGATCAAATTCCACAACCTAATCAACAAACACCGATAAAAAATAGAAATATGGATTATGATAGAGTGAGTGTGCATACTTGGAGATCGGATTCGATGGAAGGTGTAGAAGATCAACAATTAAGAGATGGAAGAAGAGAAGAAAGAAATCAAGGAATGGTTGAAGGATTAATTCATGGAGAAGGCGAAAATGAAGCAGCAGATGATCCAAAACAAAGAATACAAGAGGAAAGAATATTAGAGGTGGAAGAACATGCAAATTTAACAAGACAAAATCACGAGTTGAAAATGGAGACTTTGAGGTTACAAAATAGAAGATCAAGAAGTACTGTTAGATCGAATTCAAGATCATTAAGAGAAGAATTAAGGCAAAATTCTCCAATAAAAAATGCTAGAGGAAATATCCAGGAGGAAATGCAAAATCCAAATGAAGAACAACGTCATGGAGAAGAAGAGGAAATAGAAGATCTCCATGATCCGCGTGGCGAAAATTTGGATAATAGATTTAACAACAGAAATCAAGAGGGAAGAGACAACCAAAATGATGAAGATAATCCAGAAGAGGGTAGGAGGATATTACATGGGCGAGAGATTCAAAGAAATCGAAGAATAATTGAGGAAGAAATTGAGAGACATTATGCTGAACAAGCACGACTAGCTCGCGAGAGAGAAAGATTAAGGGCAGAGATAGAAGAACAAGAATTCCAAGAGGCAGTACGACAGAATAATCATGAAAATCGAGAAAGGAGACGTACACAAAATTGTTATAATAATAATATCCAGGAAGAGTATGATAGAATACAAAGGAGAATAGAAATACATCAAAGAGAAATGATGAGAAATGAAGAAATTCGCAGAGAAGTACAGCTGCGATTGCAAGAAGAAGGTGAAGCAGAAGATCGCAGAAGGAGGAATGTGGGTGTAGATGAAGACACACAAAATCTCGCAAGACAAGAGGTACATGAACGCAGGAGAAGGGAAGCTGCATTAAAAAGACAAATGGAACCAAATTCAATGGTGAATGAGAAAATTTTAAGAGAATTAGCAGAGATGAGGGGAATAATAAATAACAGAAGAGAAGGAGGTAGAAGACAACTTGATGAAGCTATTGAAGAAGCTGCGAGAACTCCATTCACTCAAGAAGTACAGTTAAGAGGAATACCTCCAAAGTGCAATTTACTAGCATTAACCAACATTTTTGATGGAACTACCTGTGCTGTACAACATGTTAAGGCTTATGTTAGGTGTATGCTGCAATGTGAGAATCATGATGATGTATTATGAAAATATTTTGCATCTAGCTTAACTGGCGAGGCACTAAAATGGTTTGAGGGATTGCCAAAAAATACTATAACTTCTTTTGATCATTTACAAGCTACATTTCTGGGAGCATATATAAGCAACAATTCATCGCGGCCAGGTATTGAAGATGTGTTTGGATTAAAACAGAGGGTTGGCGAGAGTCTGAAACATTTAACCATAAGATGGAAGACAATGTGCAGTGAGATGTCAGGAAGAGTAGACGAGAGATATCTTATCTTGTCTTATATCAATGCGATGTTCGCGACCAATCTGTTGTACATACAAATTTTCAGAGTCAAGAATACAATCACTATGACTGAACTACGAGAACTACAAGAAGAGTACATTGCTTTGGAGGAGAAACAAAATGAGATGGAATCATATCCAATCGGGAATACCAGTTCAGAGATAAGACAAATGGGAGTTTACTTCCTAAAATGATTAACAATGTGGCGAGCAGCTCGCAAGCACAACAAGAGAAAGTGGAGACTGATAACCAGCAGAAGTTGGTAGATATGGGCAGTCGAGATCAAGAAGAATATGAAAGGGAGAAGAATTATTACAATCGCGATGGGAATAGTAAGATTCAAAGGCTTGATCAGCCGCAAGAAACTTATGGTGGACAGAGGCAAAACAATTTCAGAAGCCAAGGAAATCAGAAGATTATATGGGAAGAAATTAAGATGCCTCCTCTAAATGCTAGTATATAAAAAATCTGGGAAGCTATTGTTTTAATGGAAAATATACCATCTCCATGGAATATGGGAAAAGAACCACATCCTAATAATCGTAGTCAAGAATTTTGTCCTTACCATCATTTTCATGGTCACACAGTAAATGATTGCAGGAATGTCAAGAGAATAATTTTAAGAATGATCGACCAAGAAAAGCTAAACCACTTTTTAGTAGGACATCCAAAATCTCAGCGATTGCCTCCGGCACCAGAAATTCGCAGGGTAAATACTGTAAAAGGAGCATAATCATTCATAATAGAAGTTGGGGCTAAAGCAAAGAATTTGTTTTGTAGTTCCATTGTACATTCACACAGAACAATAGAGGATTTCCATGATAATGTTCTAAGAAGAGTCTTCGCGAGAGACACAGATGGAAGAGAGATAATAAATATCGCGAGAGCCTCGCCATTAGAAGAATGGCAGAAACAAATTATATCTTTCACTACACAATAAGTACCAGAACCTGGCGAGCAGCATGATAATCCATTGGTGGTAAGATTAGAGATAAATCCAAAGAAAATAGAAGAAGAAGATGAAGAAAATGATGATGAAAATGAAGATTCTTGGGCTATCAATAGAGTTCTAATAGACACATGCAGCTCAGTCGACATATTATTTTATCATACCTATAAGACCATGGGTGGAAGAGATGAAGATCTAATTCCATCAACATATAAATCTATGGTTTTAATGGTACTGCCAATAAACCCAAAGGGGAAATTGAAATGCGGATTCCATTGAAAGGGATAACTTCCAAGATCTTGTTCTGTGTTGTCGATATTGAATCACCGTACAATTCCCTGATTGGTCGACCTTGGCTACATGGGATATTAGGTGTAGCATCTACTTTCCACCAGTGTGTTAAATTCCCTCATCCTAATGGTGTTGGAGTTATTAAGGGAGAATGGGGAGAAAGCAAGAAATGTTATTTGATTGATATAAAATCTTGCGAGGAAAGAGCTGAGAAGAAGAGCAATTGGAAGTACAACATCAAGTAACAACAGAGATGTGAAAGATTTATGATTGATTCAATAGAGCAGCGAGAGGAATATAATGGCGATCAGCTCGCAGATAAAGAAAAAACAACAAAACATTACAGAAAAGCAGAACCAGAAGATAGTAAGTAGAAAGGTAAAATGATGAAATTTAAAGAAAGCTTACGCAGAATTTTTTTAAAGAAAATGCAATTAAAAAAGTACTCTGTTTGAAAGAATTGCAAAATTTTACAAGAAAATCAAAGAAATGAAATTTTTTAGAGTTACAATGCTCGTGAGAAACGCGAATAACATTTCGCAGAGATTAATAAAATGGGACGAACCTTTATGGAATGCACCTTAGTTCGCGAATACAATTTCTCAAGAGGAAAATGTAAACCTAATAGTGTGTCATATAAGGGGGCATCTCTTGACATGACTCAGTGATAAGGTTATACCGCTGCTGGAACCTGAGTTATGTAGATGTTGGGGTTAAATAAAACCTATCCAGGAGAGGGATCTTGGATTTCCAATTATATAAGGTTATACCCTGATTGGATGACTAAGAACCTCTTCTAAGAGTGCAGAGTATGACCAAGGAACCGAGGTACACGGTTGAGTCAAGGGTGCCCAGGGAGTACGAAACTACCCTGTCCATCCTTGGAAAGTCTTGGCTATGATGCACTCGGCCCGAAGAAAACCCCAATTAGGGTGCAGTCTTGTAACTATAAGCCATATAGGCATAAAGGACAAGAGGCTGCGAAAACAGCTGGTTGTTGGTAAATCTGGATGGGTGGAGCTAGTCTTGTATGGCCGATGTACCCTCCTTGAAGGGGCAACCAGGGGGGAAGATAAGGGCGGCACCCTCCATTAGGGAGCTGATAAGTGTCTAAAGACGGCAATGTCATGGGGCTTTATGATCGCAAGAACATTTAGGCTTGTCATATTGTCGCGTGACGAAATTTATACAAAGGCAACAAGCCAAAAGAGAAAAGTTAAGATGAGATCAATGGGTTTTTACATTTAACAAGTGTAAAGACGTCGATTC
The DNA here is from genome assembly GCA_023529315.1 of Papaver bracteatum. Lineage (NCBI taxonomy): Eukaryota > Viridiplantae > Streptophyta > Magnoliopsida > Ranunculales > Papaveraceae > Papaver > Papaver bracteatum. The sequence goes on from JAJJWX010002128.1 coordinate 548,972, forward strand.
CTGGCAATGTTCATAAGGATTCCATCGCAAGATGTTGCAATGTTCATAAGGTTTAATTCTTGCGAGAAAGAAAAGAGAGTTTATACTTATCTATATTGTCGCAGAGATGTTGATTTACAACTAATATCTAAAAAAATTGATAAGACAAGATCAATGGGTCAATACATGCAAATATTAAAGATACGATAATTAAAGGATAATAATTTTTGATTCGCGATAAAAAGAAAAGATGTGGAAAAATAAGACCTTTAATTAGGAAGGCATAATAAGACCATAAGATTATTGTGATAATGCTCACAGAATTTATGAAATTTGCGATTCTACGCAGAAATCATAAAAGTTATGCAATTATTGCTAGCGATAACATCGCCGATATTGAGGCAAATTTAATTTGATTCACAACTAATATATAATCTCTACTCAATTTTTTCATATTGCAGATGAATAATAGAGGCAAGTATGGGAATGCATAGAATGATAAATTATTATTCATCCATCATATGATAAAATTGCTTAGATGATACACTTATACAAATAATTAAAGGATAATAATTCTGATTGATTGATTAAGTTGCAAAAAAAGAATTGTTTTCTAATTCATACAGATAAAAGCAAAAGAAGCACACATCAAGTTGGAGAATCTCGCAGCGATGTTACGAGAAACAAAAAATAAATGTACAAAATTTACAAAGAAGAAAAAGAGAAGAAACAAGACTAAGTAGATCCATCACCACCTTCATCAGAGCTCTTTTCTTTTTCAGATTTTTCTTCATTACCAGATTTCTCTTCTTCATCATTATCATCTCTATCTACGTCAGATTTCTCTTCCTCGCCAGATAATTCTCCATCATTATCATCTTCGCTAGACTCCTCAGCTTCGCTATCAGAGATAACTAAATTTGGGGAATCGGCTGGAATTTCCTTTGCAAGATCGGGGTATGTAGAATGAGGAATACCATGATCATCACAGACTAGTTTAACAGCGTCATTACGAACACGGAGAAGGGCATTACTAAAATTTGAAGATGATATTTTCAATTTATCCTTAAATCTAGAATACTTTTCATTGCGAGAAGATAGATTTCCAGCGAGTTGGCTTTTCTCTTCCTCTAATTCATCGAATCTTTTACGAAAGATCTTTTCAGATGCTGCGAGCAAATGATAACAAAGTTAATACATATAAGGATGATTCAATTAGGAAATAATTCAGGGAAATCATACGAGTGATAACCTTCTCTTTCAGAAATCATGTCTTTAATTAAAGCCGCTTGATTAGCATGAAGACTAACATCTACACCTAAGTTAGTTCTGGCGTTATCAAGAATCTTCGCAGCCTAAGCAAACTCATCATCGCTAGTAATAAGGAGACGAGATCGAACTTGAGTCTCCCTCGCAAGAAGATCTTCATTCTCACGGATAAGTTTATCTCTTTCCGTTTGAACATTAAGAAGAGTTTTATGAAAGTTTGCTAGGGTCTTGGAGCCGTTTTTAACAGCAAGATCCTTCTCATCAATAAGATCACTATTTCTTTTTCTTAATTTATTCACTTCTTCCTTTGAACTAAGATAAAGGTTCTTAAACTTGTTGGTTAAATTTAAATTGAACCTATGTTCAATTTTCAAGAGATTAAGTTTGGATCTAAGTTCATCAATAGAGAGAGAACTAATCCTATCATCTGAGAAGTTACTTAAAGAACTATTAAGGCAAGCAAGAAGGGTATTATCATCTACAGGTTCAAGAAAGGATTGGAAGAATGTAGCCTCGTCAGTAAAACCATAAATATCTGCAAAAATGGTTGCTTGAATAAGTTGCGATAGGGTGAGAAGAATTAAAAGAGAAAAGAAATAAATCATACCATAGAGTTGTTGATTAGCTTTATCAAGATCAGAGATTTTTTGATTGTCAACTGAAGCTTCAGTCTCCATCTGCTTATTTTTCCTGCGAAGCTCAACAACTTCAACTTCTAGTTTTTCTTTATCTTGGAAAAGATTAACAGCTTTCTTTTCATAAATGATACGCCTATTGTCTAGATCAGAACCAACAGCAAAAGTGTCTCTTCCAACCTACGATAGAACTATATAAATCAATGTCTGACAAAGATATCAATGGATACAAAAAGAATGAACAAGTAGAAACATACCAGGCTGTCAAGTGAATTTAAAAGACTTGGAGTCAGCGATCTTGAAACCCCTCGAAGGGTATCACTGTCATCTAATATGGGAGCATCGCAGACGTTGGCGAGGGACTGAGATATTTCATTAATAGCTTTATCTCCATACTCATTTGGGATACCAAACATATTCTTTCCAAAAAAATTGGATAAATGAGCCATCGAAGAATCAGAAGAAGAAGAATTCTTTATAGAAGGAAAGATGTTATCATTGAAATCCTCATCGTTATTGTCCTTATCCAAATCAACACTTGGATTTTCTGGAATGGGTTGAGGAGTTGAAGAAGAAGAAGGTCGGGTCTTCCTTTTCTTCAAAGGAGGATCGCCAGATTCTTCACCGCGAGGGGCATAAGATTTCCCTTTGGGAGGAACAGTAGATTTATCCTGATCGCCAGATTCTTCACCGCGAGGGGCAGAAGGCTTCCCTTTAAGAGGAACAATAGAATTATCCTTTAAAGGTTTCTCCTTAGTTCTCACAGGTTTTATTGGTTCTAGTTCTTCGATTTCCTGCGAGCACAGATGAAGATAAGAAATAGGGGCAACAATATATTGTTAAAATTTATGAGGAGATATTTCTTACTTCATCCGTGAAAGATTTAAGAGCTAAGTAAGTGCTGGGTTTCCTAAAAGTTTGCTAGCTGAGCTTCATTCTCTCAATCTGAAAAAGATCAAAATAATTAGCGATAATATAAAAACATGAAGAAGATAGTAAATAATAATAATGCAAAAAGTTGAGAGGATATACTTCTTTAGATCTTTCAGGCCAGTTGAAGACCCATGGCTCATACTCTGAGAGATTCGCAGGTAATGGGAGAGAACCAGATATATAAGGACCTTCATGACATAATGGAAAAATAAACCACTTGTCATCGCTAGAGTGGCGAGGACCTTGATTTGTAGGTATATGCCAATCAATTTCTAACATAAGAGCCTTATCTTCAGCGATCTTTTCTTTCTTCAAGCGAACACCCCAGCAAGTGCTATCCCTCTTCATAGGAACTTCTTGTAATTTTTGAAAAAAATTCTCCACAGTATAATATGTGGAGATAATGTGAACATCTTTAAATTGAGGATTCTTTGTAGCTTCAAGATAGCGAGATCCTTTATCAGCACCGCGAGAAGCATATTCAAGTAGCAATCTAATACAATCTCCACCTAATTTATATATCGCTCGCGAGAACCTCTCGTCAGATATTATTTGATAGAATAATGCTAATTCTGGGTCATAGAGAGGAAGAGGAAGACCAGCTTCAAGTTGACCTAGCGATACTATGATTTTCTGGCGAGATCATTGATAATCAGAAAATAGTTTGAGCGAAAGTTCAGATTTAGGGCTTTGAACTGGAATTGTAGACAAGGTAAAACCTTTGTTTTTGAGCTTTTCTCGCATCTCATTAAAAGCAGTCAAGTTTTTAGCACCAGCAACAACCATTTTTGAGTATGGGAATGAAAGAAAAGGTTGAAAAATAAGAAAGAAATCACAGCGATGACAGACGCGCAATTCACGGAAGAACAGTAAACTTTCAGAGAGGTTACGTAGAGAAATAAGAAGAAAGTAAAAAGAGGAAAAGAAAAGAATGAAAGGAGTATTTATAGAAGAAGAGATTTTTCGAGAAGATAAACGCAATAAATGCAAAGAAAAGAAATGAACGGTCAGATCGCAGCGGTTAGAAAGGACGTGTCAAAGATTTATTGGAAGAAAGAATGCATGAAAACAGTTAGCGAAGGATATTGAAACGTGTCAGAACAGAGATCGATGTGAAAAGATAAGTAGTTGCGGCATTTAGTTCTCATGATCTTCTCTTCTTCGCATAAAAGACATGAGAAGAGGAAAGATGTAGGACCAGAATATCACCACAACAATATTCTTGCGATATTAACAACACTTCCCAGCGAGCATCACCGCAAGATCTTCGACTACACTTCATGAGTGTCACAAAAGCCTTCAAAAGAATGACGTAATAACTGACGATTGAAGAAAACTTGAGAAAAGTATGTTTGTTCTGCGATGGTTACAAAACTTGAGAGATTTAACATTGTAACTATCGCGGTACAATCGCAGAATCAACCCGAAATAAGAGGGAAACTTAGTTGTCATCTACTATGTAACTACCCTATAAATATAGACCCAATGTGTCCAGAAAAGGATGATGTATTTTTGAGAGTTAAGAAAGTCTTGAGGAGAGAGAAACTTCAAGAGAATAGTTGTAATCTTGAATTCTTCCATTTCTATAAACATTTCTGAAACCAAAATAATAAAGTGTCGTTTTTCATCTTCAATTATGAGTTGATTATAGAAAAATCTTAACAAGGGTGTAGTGTGGGAAATCATGCAACTACACCCACACTTGAGATTCAACATCTCATCTTGATCAGCATCACTATCCCCATATCTACATCACTAACAACATCACATCAATAGACACTCTTTTCTTGTCTCACTGCACCAATCTGTAACTCAATCAACAACAACACATGACCACCACTATAGAACTCAACTCCAACTGCTGCCTCACTAGACTGCAACTGCACCACTAATCCACCAATCACAGTCATCTTCATGACCATTTGCAACTTGCTCCAATCATTCCAATTCTCATTAGTACCCAGCTCCTGTCATAACCACCAGCACCACCAGATTTAGTTAACTACAACAGCAACTCAACACAAAAACCCCAACATAGACATCCACCTGCAACTCCACTTCAATCATCCATCTCAGTTCATCCAAGAACAATTAGCAAACCATCTCTTTATTGCCTCCACCTACAGAACCTCTTCATAAGTTCAACTACATCATCATCTTCTGCATCAAATTCTCTAAAACCTCAAAGAACAAACCCAATCTCAGATCTTCAATTCATCACCAAAACAATATGCTTCTCTTGTTCACTTCATAACCTCAACCACCTTTACTTAATTCATCTTCTTCATCTGAAACCCTAACCCGTAATTTAAATTCCTAAAGAAATCAAATTAAACTCTAAACAACCTTACCTACCCTAATTAACAACAAACCAAGGAAATCTAAAACCAAAACAATTTCAATTTCATAAAATAAATCAATCAAAACCGAAACCTTAAATTAAATCCTCAATTTACCTTTCATCACTGTAAATCGAGAATTGAACACCAACTCTTCTTCTTTGCTCTCGATGCATAAAACCCACCTTCAATTAATTGGTTTCATACTTAATTTCATATAATTCTTCAATCCAACTTCATCTTTCAGAAACCCTAACTTCGATCTACAGCAGCATCAAGATCTTCTCCGCCCAAGCTTAATCATTCACAACACCCATACCAACTCCCTAGATTCAACAACTACAAGCTTTATAAGAACTATTATCGAGAGATTTAAGCTCCATCCGCTGAAATTGAAGTTGACAGAGCGAAGGAGAGGAAGAACAGAGAAGAAGAAAGAAAGAGAAAGTGAAAAGAGAAATGAGTTTCTCTCGACACGCGTAGAAGATAAGGCCAACCAGAATTTCTAAAGGCACCCGAGAATTGATAAGGGCAGCCCGGCGGTTAATGTTTCTCTTCAAATAACTCTGATAATATCTTCTTCGTCCGATACCTGAATGACACGTTCGAGTAGTCTATTCCACGTAACTTTTCGAGATCTATCTAACGATACTAGTTTCGTATCTTGATCGTTGTTAGATTAATTTCTATTAATTAACGTCCGTGTTAAACTAATCGAGTTATTATCATCTAATTAGTCACTTGACCAGTCTAATAGCGTTGACGAGCTTGAGGGTCACTACATTTTTGTTTCTCATCATTTCTCCTGCGATGAACAAATATTTCCTGCACTCTTAAGAGAAAATAGTTAATGTTTGGGATTATTCTGTTGGTCTTATTTTGCCTTCCTAGTTAAAGGTCTTATTTTGCCAACTTTTCTGTCTGCGACAAAATCGCAAGACATCTTTACATTTGTTTGCAAAAACCCATTGATCTTGCCTTATCTGTATTTTGTTAATTTCTCTGCGATAATATGACAAGTCTAAGTTCATCTTGTGAGAACAGAGCCTCATGACATTGCCGTCTTGCGATGAAATCGCATGACATCTGTATAGTTTCATATAAAAACCCATTGATCTCATCTTAACTTTCTCTTATGGCTTGTTGCCTCTGTACAATATTTTTCATGCGACAATATGACAGGCCTAAATGCTCTTGCGAGCATTAAGTCCCATGACATTTCCCTCTTTAGACACTTATCAGCTCCCTAATGGAGGGTGCCGCCCTTATCTTCCCCCTAGTTGCCCCTTCAAGGAGGGCACATCGGCCATACAAGACTAGCTCCTCCCATCCGAATTTACCAACAACTAGTTGTTTTCGCAGCCTATTGTCCTTTATGCCTATATGGATTATAGTTACAAGACTGCACCCTAATTGGGATTTTCTTCGGGCCGAGCGCATCATATCCAAGACTTACCAAGAATGGCCAGGGTAGGTTCGTCCGTCCCTGGAATCCTTGGCTCAACCGTGTACCTCGACGCCTTGGTCATACTCTGCACTCCTTAGAAGAGACCTTGGTCGTCTAACCAGGGTATAACCTTATATAGTTGGAAATCCAAGGTACCTCTCCCGGATAGGTTTTATTTTGCCCCAACATCTTCATGACTCAGGTTCCAGCAGTGGTATAACCTTATCCCCGAGTCACGCAAAGAGATACCCACTAATATGACGTACTTTAGGTCTTACATTTGCCTCTTGCGAAATTGTATTCGCGAACTAGGGTGTACGCCATAAAGGTTCGTCCCATTCTTTATTTCTTTTGCGTATATCACAATATTTCATTCTTTATGTAATCTTGAATAATCTTGCGAACAAACTCGCAGCTGTTAAAATTTGTTTTGCCCATTTTTTATTAAAAATTTGTTACTGATAATATTTTTTTTAAAAATAATCTGTTCTATGGCCTACCAAGTCTTTGACCAACATCTCTGCCCTCTGGGTATACCAGCTTATATGCCCCTGTTCTAACTATCTCCTTAATGATATATGGTCCATCCTATTTTCTCGCCAACTTTCCACCACGTTCTCGCTGGTACTCCGGTGTTTATCGCAAAACTAAATCGCCTGGTTGAAACTCACATTTCTTAACTCGTTTGTTATATTCGCGAGCCAACCTTCGCTGGTAATTTTCCATATGTTGTAATGCTTTTTATCTCTTCTCTTCTAATTCATCAAGTTCTCTTAGAATCATACTAGCATTAAGATTCTTCTCCCAAACCTCTCTTTTTGTTGTAGGAATAGCAACTTCTGTTGGTAGTACTGCTTCAACACCGTATGTTAAACAAAAAGGTGACATTCCAGTTGCCTCTCTCCTGGTTGTGTTGTAAGCCTAGACTGCATTATGTACCTGTTCACACCACGCTCTATGGTACCCTTCTAATTTATTTTTTAAGATGTATGCGATTGTCGTATTAGTTACTTCATCCTGACCATTAGCTTGTGGGTATAAATGAGTAGATTTTCTACATCTTATGTTAAATGCATTGAGTAGAAATTATATATTTTGTCCTTCAAATTGTTTTCCATTATCAGAAACCAACTGTGCTGGAATTCCAAATCTGCAGATGATATTTTTAAAGATGAATGTAAATATATCCTCATCGCGAATGTGTTGTATTGCTTTTTCCTCTGCCCATTTTGTGAAGTAATCTGCCGCGAAAATTAAGTATCTCTTCTGCCCTGAACCTGGCACAAAGGGTCCCACAATATCTAAGCCCCATTTTCCAAAAGGCCACACAATCTTTGAAGATGATAATGGTGCCCTGGTGCATGTATCCTCTTTCTATATCGCTGGCAATCTTCACAACGTTTTGATAATTATTTTGCATCTTCATGCATATATGGCCAATAATAGCCTTGCATGTTTGTTCTATAAGCCAAAGATCTTCCTCCGCTATGATTACCAGCATCACCACTATGCAATATTTTTAATATTTTTTCTCCTTCTTCCCGTGTCAAACATCTAAGTAATGGCCCATTAAAAGATTTTCGATACAATACCCCATCCCATAATTCATAATTTGTTGCACGGATTTTTAACTTGTTCGCCTCCAATCTATTTCTTGGTGTTTTGCATGTCGCCAAGTATGCGTGAAGTTCTGTTCTCCAATCTGCGATAATGTCGTTGGCTGATTCTTCTGTGTCATTTTCTATTATCATTACATCCGCCTTTTCTTCTTCTTCTTTATTAATAAAAGGTGATACAAGTATCTGAATTCTTATGCATCTCGCAGCTGGGTTTGTCATCATACTTGATATGAACGCAAAAGCATCTGCGAGTCTATTATCTTTTCATGATATATGTCTCCATTTTATTTTTGGAATTCTCGCAGACAATTCTTCAACAAGTTTCTTGTATTTATTCAGAGATGGTTCATTCGTTGTGTATTCTATTTTATCTGGCGAATAACCAATTGCGAGTCACTGGTAATCCTTGCGTTCTCCAACTTCATCTCTACGGCGAACTTTAGAGCATGCACCACAACTTCATATTATGTCTCATTATTAGTGGATGTGAAATCCAAACGAAATGAGAAAGCCATTTCTTCTCCTTCTGGCGAGATAAAGACCACTCCAATTCCATTTCCTTCCCCATTTGATGATCCATCCACCAATATTTCCCACATGTTCGGTTCCTTTAATAGATCTTTTGGATCTCCATGTTCTTCTTCTATGTCCATCATTTCTTCCACAGCTTCATCATCTTCTAGAGGGAATTCTGCTAAAACAATCTGCCACAACTTGTGATTTTGGTGAGGATATGACTTAATATTTGATTTCGAAGTGCCCTACTTGTGCATTCCATCTCTCAACTCTGCATGATCTTTTTGAGTTCTTCATTACTGATTCAATGGGCACCTTTGTTAACACCTTTATTTATGTGCTTGAAAATATATGCGAAGTTTAAAGGTTGCATAAACCAATGCCAGAATTAGCTTCTCAATTTTTGAATAATTTTTCTCTGCATAATTAAACGTTTTGCTGATGTAGTAAATTGGTTTTTATACCCCTGCATCTATTCGCAATAACACTGCGGTTAAGGCATGCGATGTTGTCGCAAGATAAATCAATAATTCTTCTCCCGGCTCCGCTTTCTGTAAAATAGATATGTTCATTAGATAGTCTTTAATTCCTTGAAAAGCCTTCTCACATTCATCTGTCAACTTGAATTTTGTACCCTTCCTGAGTATATTGAAAAAAATTCTTGCATTTATCTGAAGATCGCGAGATAAATCTTCCTAGCGATGCTAAGAGCCCATTCAACTTCTGTACATATTTCACTGTTGCTGGCGTTGGAATATCGCGAATTGCCTGTACTTTCTCTGGATCAACTTGAATTCCTTCTTTTGATATGATATAACCAAAAAATTTCCCTGATACTACTCCAAAAATGCATTTCTCAGGATTCACCTTGATGTTAAATAGTCGCATTTGATCAAAAATCTCCTTCAAATCTTGTACATGGTTCTTAGCTTCTTTACTCTTTATTAACATGTCATCTACGTACACCTCTAATGTTTTGTGTATCTATTTTGTGAACACCTTCTCCACCATTATTTGATACGTTGCGCTAGCATTTCGTAATCCAAATGGCATTTTTGTGTAACAATATAATCCTCTTGGAGAAAAAAATGCATTGTGCTCTTGATCTTCTTCAACAAGAGGGATTTGATTATATCCTTTATACCCATCCAATGAAGATATCTATCATTTCCAGCTGCTGATTCGACCATTTGAGGAATATCTGGTAATGGAAAGCTATCTTTAGGATAAGCTTTGTTTAAGTCAGTAAAATCTATGTAAATTCTTATCCCTTTATTCTTCTTTGGAACCACTAACATATTTGCAATCCATTCCGGGTATTTTGCTTTCCTTATAATTCCCGCATCGAGCATCTTCTGTAATTCTTCTTCTATTTTTGAGTGATAAGTTGTCGCGATTTTCCTTATCCTTTGCTTGAATGGTCTCACATCTTTGTTAATCTCTAGCTTATGACATGCAACTTATGGATATATTCCAGGCATTTCATCCATACTCCATGCGAAAACATCCTTATATTCTCGTAAGAGATTTATGGTTTGTTCTTCTTCATCTGCACCCATCTTAGTTCCAATTTTTAGTATTTTAGGTTCTTCTTCACTTCCAACATTTACTTCCTTTATTGGTTCTGCTGCGGTGTAGCTGGCCTCAGGTTCTCCCATTGGTGTTGGTGTTTCCATGATTCTCGCGGGTTCATCATCTTCTTGCGAGATTTCGTTGGGTTTTCCTTTTCCTTCTCTTGCTCTTATCATGTAAACTTTAAATTCTTCTTCATTCTTTGCCTCTTTTGCCAATTTTCTGCGAGCTTTTCGCAATTTTGGACTCTCTTCATAGTTTCTCACTTCAATTCGATAACACAGTTTCGCAAGATTAGTATCTCCTCTAATTTCTCCAATTCCACTAGGCATAGGAAATTTAATGCATTGATGTAATGTTGATGCTACAACTTTGATTGCGTGTATCCATGGTCTCCCCAATATCATGTTATATGGTGCCTCCATATCCACCATACATAATGTTACTTGTGTTTCAATCTCTCCTAGCGGAATGCGTACCATTATTTCGCCTTTAGGTTTTGTTATAGATTTTCCAAAACCATGAATGTGATAATTTGAACAAGACATCTCTTCATCCTTATATCCCATCTTCTTAAATGTATGATAGAATATAATATCCACAGAACTTCCTGTGTCCACCAAAGTTCTATTCACAACCCATTCTTCTGCAGATCTTGTTGATTTCTTCTTCTTCACTCGCATAGTAGGTACCGTGATTACCAATGGAAATGTATGATCCAAATTTTCTTTTGGTATTTCTGCTGCTGTGAATATGATTTCTTTCTTTCCCAATCTTTCAGAGGTGATATTTTCTCCACTGTCATAATTCGTTTTCCTTCGAAATCTCGTTTATGAATCTTTCCTCTAATATCTTCATGGAATTGGTTAATCATTGTTTATGTTATCGTATTACACTCCAACTTCCTGTAATCCTCCTTTGCTTCAATTTTTTCTTCAACTGCTTCACCAATTTGTTCAATCATCTTCTGAATTCGAATATTGATCTTTTATCTTGCTTTTTTCTATAATTTTCAACTTTCAATCCCTGTTTCCGGTGCCAAAATGTAGTTGCAGGAAATCCTACACTATACCCTTGATAATATCTTACAGTAATTAACACATATTTGATGATTAAAACAACAATTTATTATTTGATTTTTAGAAATATTTACAAATAAAGGAAGAAGATCAAGAATACAACCGCTCTCTTGAATTTTCTCTCTCCTCAAGACTTTCTCAACACTCAAAAATACCTCTATCCTTTCTGAATCTACTGAGTCTCTTTATATAGGGTAATTACATAGTGGATGACAACTAAGTTTTCCTTTTATTTCGAATTTGTTCTGCGATCTTATCGCAACAATTATAATATGAAATCACGTGAGCATTGTAACCATCGCAGATCAACCACGCTATTCTCGTGTTTCTTCAATCGTCAGCTATTACGCCATTCTTTGGATCACCCTTTAAGTTATTTTATGACGCTCGCAAAGTTTTATTGAAGAACTCGCGGTGACGCCCGTAGAAGTGTTGTTAATCTCGCAAGAATAATGCCATGGCGATATTCTAGTCCTACAAGATTATTGCGACAATCTCGCAATTATTTCTGCGTAATTTCGCAGTCACATATTTTAAGATTGCATTCTTCTTTGTATTCTGATGTGGTCTTACTTTGCCTTCCTAAGTAAAGGTCTTATTTTGCCACCTTTTGTCATTGCGAAAAAATCACAGGATGTCTCTGCACTTTCATGCATAAATCCATTGATCTTGTCTTATCGTTTTGTTCCTTTGTCATTTTTGCTGCGACAATATGACATGCCTAAATTTTCGTGCGAAATTAAAGCCCCGTGATATTGTCGTCTTGCGACGAAATCGCAGGACGTCTCTGCACTTTCATGCAGAAACCAATTGATCTCGTCTTATTTTCTCTTTTGTATTATTGCCTCTTCAGTATTATCGCAAAAATTTGACAAGTCTTGATACTCCTATGAGTAAAAATCCTCATGACATTTGCGTCTTAAGACACTTATCAGCTCCCTAATGGAGGGTGCTTCCCTTATATTCCCCCTGGTTTCCCCTTCAAGGAGACGTACTTCTGTCATACAAGACTATCTCCTCCCATACAGTCTTGACAACAACCAATTGTTTTCGAAGCCTCTTATCCCTTTTGCCTATATGTCTTATGGTTATGAGACTGCACCCTAAGTTGGGTTTTCTTCCAGCCGAGTGCATCATAGTCAAGACTTCCCAAGAATGGACATGGTAGTTTCATACGCCCCGGGCACTCTTGGCTTAACCGTGTACCTCGGCGCCTTGATCATACTCTGCACTCCTTAGGAGAGTCCTTATTACCTTAGTCGCCCAACTTGAGTCATATGCTCAAGATGAGAATCCAAGGTGCCTCTCCTGGATGGGCTTTCATTGACCCCAAATCTTCATGACTCAGGTTCCAGCAGCGATATGACCTTATCCCTGATCCATGCAACATATACCCCCTTCTATGATGTACTTTAGGTCTTATATTTTCCTCTTGCAAAATTTTATTCGCGAACTAAGGTGTCTGCTATAAAGGTTCGTCCCATTCTAAGAATTATTCTCTTTTCTCTTTTGCATTTCAGCTCTGTTATAATTTTTCAATCTCATTTTTGTCATTAAGTGAAATATATTTTTTGCAACAAATCAATCATACATCTCTTTTTCTTTTCTCTAAATTTCTTTCATTTCAGAATTTAATTTTCTTACCTCTAATGCTTTCGGCCTCTATATCTCTGACAATTTTTGTTATTTTCTTACCTTCTACAAGAGCTTCGCTGCTTCTTCTTTTCTGCAAGATTTCTTCTTCTCTCTTCTCTATTGCATCCACCATGAGTCTTTCACTTCTTTGTTGCTCTCTGATGTTACCTTTCCAATTCCCCTTCTTCGCAGGACTCTACATTGATTTCATAGCATTTCTTTCTTTCTGCCCAATCTCCATTTATGACTCCAACTCCACTGGGATGAGGGAATTTGATACATTGATGAAATTTTGAGGCTACACCTAGAATCCCATGCAACAAAGGTCTCCCAATCAAAGCATTATACGGAGATTCAACATCGACAACACAGAATAGAATTTTAGAAGATATCCCCTTCAGTGGAATTCACATAGTGATTTCCCCTCTAGGTTTATTGGCAGTACCATTAAAACCATAAATTTTATAGGCTGAAGATACTAAATCCTCATCTCTGCCTCCCATTGTATTGTAAGTATGATAAAACAGGATATCCACAGAGCTCCCAGTATCAATTAAAACTCTATTGATTGCCCATGAATACTTGGCCTCATCATCCTCATCTTATCTTTGTTTTGGGTTTATCTCTAGTCTCACCACTAACGGATTGTCATGCATTTCTCCTCATGTAGGATCAGAATATCGCTACAACAATACTCTTGTGAAATTTATAACGACATTTCTGCGAGCTCTTCAACAACACACTGCAAATGTCGCATATTAATGACGTAATAGACAACGACAGCATAAAACACGAGAAAAATATGAAGATTTTGTGGCTGTAGAGAAATCTCGCGAAAACATATCGGAGCTCACGAGAATGAATCGGAGCTCGTGAGAATGAAGCGGGAGCTCGCTAGAACAAGGCGGGAGCTCGCAAGAACAAGGCGGGATCTCGAAAGAATATGGAGAAAGCATGCGAGAGTGTGGAAATGGATCTTAAAATAGGGGAAGTATGAGCTGTATGTAAGATGTCATCCATTATGTAAACACCTATATAAGGAGGAGAGTATGAGAGAGAAAAAGGGGAGACAGACAATTTTAGTAAGAGAGAGAGATATTTTGCAGAGAGGTATTTTTAGAGAGAAAATGTATATTTCTTTATCATCTTCTTCCCCAAAACTAGATCTAGAACTCCATTAATGGAGATTATCAATGTAAATCAAATATAAATTTAAACAATCATAGTGAAGAATCATGGATGTGGATCAAATTGATCGAACCATATAAAAATCTATGTGTCTATTTACAATTTTAGTATTTTAATCATCACTTTCATATCAAATGAGTTTAGATCAAGAATTTATTATCAAGATATTATAAGGGGTGTGTTGTGGGAATTCCTGCAACTACATTTTGGCGCTAGAAACAGGGAGGGTTGAACCTGTGGGATTGAAGAAGATTAAAAGAATTTAGAAATTGTTAGAGGTGAATTCACTAGATCTACAAAATTAAGGGACATAGATGAACATATTGAAGAGCAGAAGCAGAGATGAACATAAATGCAACAAAAGAGAAATTCAACGAGTCCACGTCAAAAATCAATCGCAAAGGATGAATCCTCTTCTTACTTCTTTAATTTTACTAAATATTTAGATCTGAGGAAATTTTGGGAAAAAACTTTCATAAAAACTCAAATTCTGGTCTTCCTTAAAGCTTGATTTCCTTTATCATTCTTAAATCAAAATAAGTTTTGTTTATACATCTGAAGTATAATGATCTTATTTTTTAAACCCATTTGCTTGATTTCAAAAAGAAATATAAAAATTTTTAGATCGATAATGATATATTTAATTTTTCTCAAGTTAACATCTATTTTAATCTTCACTGGATTGTTACTTACGTACTAATTTGACAGGCAAAGAAGTTAGCGTGCCAAAAATTTCGCAGATAAAGGTAACCGTATTATTATAGCGTGAAAAGATTATTGTCGACCAACAACATGAAGAGTTTGCCACAAATCCATGGAAGACGCAGAAAAGAACAAGAAAGGTGCACAGCTTATGCGAGTTAAACGCGTAGAAAAGGAAATGTAGAGAAATGCCAATAATTGTTTAGTTGCGAAGGAGACCAGCATAACCACGCTAAGGAGAGGCAGTATAGATAAAGGCATCAAAAGGAGGATTCAGTAAGAGACAAAAATGTCAAAACGAAATATATATACAACAACAGGCACAACGTCAATTGGAGAGGAAAATTTGTTTTATCTTATGAAGGAAGACAAATGATTTATCTCTTGTTTCATCACACAAGACATCTGCTGGTCAAATTGAGACTCTGCGAATAGTGCTCACATAATTACTTTACCAAAGAAGAAGGAAATCAAGTCCAATTTTATCACTTAAAGCTTACCAAACAGTAAACAAACCTTCGCTGCTTAAGTATCATCATTTCGTGGCTACTCAAGTATGCTGGCAACAGTAATGAAACCGCTTCGTCAAGCATTTCCTTCGCAAATATTTTATTTAGAATTGCATCAACAGAAGCTATTCTATGAAATTTACTTCATCAACTGCATAATGAGGAAGATGAATTTCTGCGAAGAACCAAGTAAACCAGATGAGGTCCAATGAGTTAACCCAACTCAACCAGTGAATCCAAGATAATCTATGGACAACAAAGAAAAGTTTGCATTTTATAAGATCACATGTAACAGTCGCCTTCGGTAGGAACAGAATAACATCAACTGCGAAGCAATAAGTTTCATCATCAGTAAAGTTTCTGCGAAGAGCAAAGAAGAGGTTCCGCGAAGATGGATTTTACTTCATCATCAGATAACTAGGGAAGAGGAAGATGCTAAAACTACCTTCATCAAAAATCTTTATCTCGTCAAGTGATACCTTCGGAGCAAACAAACCAACCAACTTAGAACCAACGAACCAATTTGCTCAGAATATTAATTCTCAGACCATCAGCGAAGTTCATATCTCTTTCAACCAACCATCTCAAGAACTACGAACAATGAAACCAAAAGGAGCAAGCACAATCATCGTAGAAAATAAAGATCATTAGAGATGTTACATGAAGCGTTATTAAAGATGAGTATCTTCGACAATAATAGCAAGAAAGAAAAAGAGATAAACAATATGTGGTAGAATGAAAACTAGTCAGGATTTCCATCGATCAAACACTATTTCAGAAACAACGAAGCAATAAGAGAAGTATAATCGCAGTAGAGAAAATTTAGTAGCAGAGATATCTTCGCAGTAGCCAACGAGATACACCAACTAATTCACGAATGGCACAAGGGAGCACATGGAATTTTATAAAGTAATAAGTTTGCGAATGTATGAAGAAAGAATTAGTCAGGAGAATCATTTCACTGCACTAGCCGCAAACAACACGATCAAAAGGGACTCATATAATCATTGATAATGACTATCAATATTGCTGTCGTAAACTTCACAACACTTCTTCGCAAATTGGCTTAACTTCTCAGGAACAGTTTACTTCGCAGGAATTCTTATCTTCGCATATTCTAGGGTATATTAAGGAACAGAATAATAACATGATTAAGAAGGAAAGCTCAAAAACTCAATTTCAGCTATCAACAAGCAGAGGAATACGATTGTATTGATATCTTCATCCACAGTCACCTTGGAAATTTGGAAATGGAGGCACTACTTAGATGGACCAACATCACTTCAAAGCGAAATGAACATAACGATTCAAAGGGAGTACTCTTTTCTTTTCATTTTTGATTTTAAAATTATTACAGGGAGCAGTAACAATTAGTAGAACTCTTAAAAGGGTTTGATTAAAGGAATTTATTTAAAAAAGTTTTCATACCACTGAATACAATAACACCAATATAGTTCGTAATCATAGACGAATGGAAAATAATATTATAAGTTTGTATTCCGATTTCATGATATGATTTTAACAAAAATAAGAAGTTATTAACCAATAAATTAAATTCCCAGGAGAAATATAAATCTCTACCAGGATAAAGCGATAGCTAACTTCGTCAGTTGCATCATTGGGCATCGTTGCACGTCAACTAAAACAGATGGAATGTTCACAAGCAAAGAAAGGTGGAGATTAAGGACGGACATAAAGAAGAAAAACAAAAAAAAATAATGGACATGTTCCTTCATTGGAGATAAATTAACTCAGCAATAAGAAGACTCAGAATGATCACTAGTTTGTTTGTTTACTTGCAGCAAAGAAAGAAACCAATAGTTCTGGCGAAAAGATTTTGCAGCGGAGAAATGTTGAATGAATAAATTTAATCTTAAGGTATCCATTACCAGGATTGTAGACGATGATAACCAGTCCCAGCTTCGCCAGAAAGCAACAAAGAAAAGAAATAATACTAAAACTTTACTTCGTCAAAATTTTGGGGAACATTTAGTTTAGTCATAAGACGTTTTCTTTGCAAGAATTTTCTTCGCAGATGTTTTATTTGCAAGAATTTTCTTCGCAGATGTTTCCTTCGCAGAGGTTTTCCTAAGACTTGCATCAACAATAAAATACAAGTTTGCCTCGTCAACCACATATACGAAATAAATACAAGTTAACCAGCGAGAAATGTTAGAAGAATAAGACAACTTTGCAAGAGAAGAAAAGAATAAGAAGGCAGCGTCACCAGCTTTTTCAAAAACAGAAGTTGGCAAAAATGGTGAAGTTAGCAGAGTATGCGTTCATGTTCGCAGGATCGAATCCCAACTTTCGCAGATTTTTTGCATGTTTTTACTCTAAATGCTAGAGCCAAAGATCACATTAAAAGAATGATGTGGTCACATTATTTCGCAAACAGAAGCCAGAACTTATGGTCGCGGGCATAGAGTACAACATTGAGTTCGTGGAAAAGAAATGAGAGCGTATAAGTTAACTTTCAGTATGGTGCATTCATTTCACACAAGAGAACTGGCACAGATGGTCAGAAAAGAAGTGTTGCGAATTAGAGGGCATGGGTTCAATTTTCCCTGCTACCAAATAATTTTTTCTTCGTAGATATTCATTTTGCAGAGTTGGTCTTAGATTATTTCGTAAAGAAAAGAGTTGATGCTTATCTCGCAAGAGAGGGTTAGCAAAATTGGTCTAGTGCAAGATTACAACAATGAAAGAATGAAGAATGGAAACATGCGATAAATTCGCAGAAATTCTACTTATCAAAATAGAATAAAATGAAAACATGTGATAATTTCGTAGAATTTATGAATATTACAAAAGAGAATCAAAGATTGAAAGAATAAAGAAACGCGAATAAAATTTCGCAGAGACATAAGAATGGGACGAACCTTTATGGCGTACACCCTAGTTCGCGAATAAAATTTCACAAGAGGCAAATGTAAGACCTAAAGTATGTCATATAAGGGGGTATCTGTTTGCATGCCTCAGGGATAAGGTTATACCGCTGCTGGAACCTGAGTCATGGAGAGATGGGGTCCATCTCCATGAGAGATACCTATCCAGGAGAGGTACCTTGGATTTCCAACTATATATATAAGGTTATACCCTGGTTGGATGACCGAGGATCTCTCCTAAGGAGTGAAGAGTATGACCAAGGCGTCGAGGTACACGGTTGATTCAAGGGTGCCCGGGGCGTACGAAACTACCCTGGCCATCCTTGGCGAGTCTTGGCTATGATGCACTCGGCCCGAAGAAAATCCCACTTAGGGTGCAATCTCGTAAATATAAGCCATATAGGCAAAAAAGATAAGAGGATGCGAAAACAACTGGTTGTTGTTAATACCGGATGAGAGGAGATAGTCTTGTATGGCCGATGTGCCCTCCTTGAAGGGGAAACCATGGGGAAGATAAGGGCAGCACCATCCATTAGGGAGCTGTTAAGTGTCTTAAGAATACAATTATACGGAATCAAAAAGCCAAGAGAAAAAGATAAGATGAGATCAATGGGTTTTTACATGAAAGTGTAAAGACGTCCTCCGATTTCATCGCAAGACGGAAATGTCATGGGGCATTGTCTTCGCAATAAAACTTAGGTCTGTCATATTGTCGCAGAGAAATAGACAAAGCACGGATAAGGCAAGATCAATGGGTCTTTACATGCGAATGTAAGGACGTCCTGCGATTTTGTCGCCAAAACAAAAAATTGGCAAAATAAGACCTTTAACTAGGAAGGCAAAATAAGACCAATAAGAATAATCCCAAACATTAACTATTTTCTTTTAAGAATGCAGGAAAGATTTGTTCATTGTGAGAAAGATAATGAGAGACAAGATAAAATATTCAGAATCTCTCAAGAATAATTTTCAGAATCTCTCAAGAGTAATATTCAGAATCTCTCAAGAGTGATATTCAGAATCTCTCAGGAATACTATTCATAAATTCACAACACTATTTCGCAGCACTATTCATAATTTTGTGGCACTATTTTAGGAGCACTGTTCATAAATTCGCAGGTTATTCATAATTTCACAGGATTATTCAAAAATACGCAGAATGTGCCATAATTTTGCCGAATGTGTCAGAAAACAGAACATGAGACAGAGGCAAGATAAGAATAAAGAAACAATTCGCTCATACAACATTTTTTCAAGGATTCTACCTTTATAGATAAAGAACAGAGGCAACTATGGATTACCAAGAAAACATTTCATGTTCTTTATCTTCTCGGCAAGAATCATTTCCAAAATGGACAAGAATTTTCACTAAAAATGAAGTAATAATTTCACATGAATAGAGGAAATACTTATGACTTTTATTCAAGGACAGATACTTCTTATATTTTGAGGATTGAGTACTTCTTATATTTCTTCAAGGATATTTCATACTTCGCTGAGTTGATACTTCTTATTTACTTCGCAAAGATCTGGAACTTCACAAAAGAATAGAGACAAGTACGTACTTTTCAAGTCCAATATTCTTTCGCTCGTTCCGTTATCAGCAAAGATCAAAGATTACTACAACAACAGATTTTTTCTTAAAGATTGCTTTTCAAGCAATATTCAAGAAAAAAGAGGCAAGATGTAGGATCAGAATATCGCCACAGCAATACTCTTGTGAAATTTATAACGACATTTCTGCGAGCTCTTCAACAACACAATGCAAATGTCGCAAATTAATGACGTAATAGACAACGACAACATAAAACACGAGAAAGATGTGAAGATTTTGTGGCTATAGAGAAATCTCGCGAGAACATAGCAGAGCTCGCGAGAATGAAGCAGGAAATCGCAAGAACAAGGAGGGAACTTGATAGAATATGGAGAAAGCTTGCGAGAGTGTGGAAAGGGATCCTAAAATAGGGGAAGTATGAGCTGTATGTAAACTGTCATCCATTATGTAAACACCTATATAAAGAGGAGAGTAGGAGAGAGAAAAAGGGGAGAGAGACAATTTTAGTAAGAGAGAGAGAGATATTTTGCAGAGAGGTATTTTTAGAGAGAAAATGTATTTTTCTTTATCATCTTCTTCCCCAAGCTAGATCTAGAACTCCATTAATGGAGATTATCAATGTAAATCAAATGTAAATTTAAACAATCATAGTGAAGAATCATGGATGTAGATCAAATTGATCGAACCATGTAAAAATCTGTGTGTCTATTTATAATTTTAGTATTTTAATCATCACTTTCATATCAAATGAGTTTAGATCAAGAAATTATTATCAAGATATTACAAGGGGTGTGTTGTGGAAATTCCTGCAATTACACCTCCCTCAGGTACTTCTTCTGCAGTGAAAGAAATAATTTTCTTTTGCCATTCTTTTAGTGGCGAAATCTTCGCAATGTTCATAATTTCTCTTCGATCACCATCCCTTGCGAAGACTCTGATTAGAATATTGTCGTGAAAATCTTCAATTGTTTTGTACGAATGTACAATAGAGTTACAAAACAAATTCTTCGCCTTCGCCCCAACTTCTATGACAAATGTCTCTCCTCCCTTTGTTGTATTTACTCTGCAAATTTCTGGTGGTGGTGGTAAGAGTTGAGATTGAGGGTGCCCTATTAGGAAATGATTTAATTTTCCTTGATCTATCATCTTGAGAATGATCCTTTTTATATTCCTACAGTCATTTGTTGAATGTCCATGAAAATGATGGTAAGAGCAAAATTCTTGACTTCGGTGGTTTGGAAGTGGTTCTTTTCCCATGTTCCAGGGTGCTGGAATGTTTTCCATTAAGAGATTATAGCTTCCCAAATTTTTTCCACACTAGCATTTAAAGGTGGCATCTTGATCTCTTCCCATATTATCTTTTGACTTCCTGATCCTCTATGATAATTTTGTCTTTGTCCTCCATAGGTTTCTTGTGGCTGATCAAGTCTTTGAATTTTGTTGTTTCCACCTCGGCTATTGAAATTTCTTTGTCTCTCAAATTCTTATTGGTCTCGACTTCCCATAACTACTATTTTCTGCTGACTATTCTCCATTATCTTCTCTTGGTGTGTCTGCGAAGTGCTCGCCACTGTGTTTATCAATTTGGGTAGTAAGCTTGCATTCACTGCTGTTGAATTTGTATTTGCAATCGGGTATGACTCCATCTCATTCTGTTTTTATTCAAGGGAAATATACTCCTCCTGCAATTCTCGCAGCTCAGTCATTGTGATTGTATTCTTGATTCTGAATATTTGAATGTACAATAGATTGGTTGCGAACATTACGTTAATGAATGATAAAATGATATATCTCTCATCCACACATACAGCCATTTCACTACACATTTTCTTCCATCTTATGGTTAGATGCTTCAAACTTTCACCAACTCTCTGCTTTAACCCAAATACATCTTCGATACCTGGTCGCGAGGAGTTGTTAGTTATATACGCCCCTAAGAACGTAGTTTGCAAATGGTTGAAAGATGTTATATTATTCCTGGGTAGACCTTCGAACTACTTTAACGCCTATCTTGTTAGACTTGATGCGAAATATTTGCACAACACATCATCATGATTCTCCCACTGTAATATACATCTCACATAATCTTTAATGTGTTGAATTACACAAGTTGTTCCATTAAAGATGCTGGTTAACGCAGGCAAACTGCACTTTGGTGGTATTCCTCCTAATTGTACTTCTTGTGAGAACGGAGTTTTCGCAGCTTCTTCTATGGCTTCATCCAATTGTCTCCTACCTCTTTCTCTCCTGTTATTCATCATTCCTCTCATTTCAGCCAGTTCTATTAATTTTTGTTCATTTACCCCAGACGCCGATCCCATTGGTCTTTTTTATTCTGCTTCTCTTCTCCTGCGTTCTTGCCTGTTTTGTGTTGCAAAATTTTGATTTTGTTCTTCATCTTTTTCTTCTTGTCTTTCTCTGCGATCTTCTCTTTCATTTCTTTCGTGGATTCACACACCATTATATCTCTCATTTTCTCTTCTACGATTTTGTTCATTCCTTATCAATTCTCTTTGCTGCCTTTCAGCTCTCCTTTGTATTATATCGTATTCATCATTAATATTTACATTATTGTGATTTTGTTCACGCCTTCTTTCTTAATTATTGTGATTATTCTGATGTATTGCCTCTTGGAATTCTTGTTCCTCCACTTCTTCTCTCAACCTCTCCCTTTCGCGAGATAGACATGCTTGTTCGGCATAATGTCTCTCGATTTCACCTTCAATTACCTGTTGATTTCTTTGGATTTATCTTCCATATAATATTCTACCTCCTTCTTCTTGATTTTCTTCACCGTCTTGATTATTTCGCTCCCGACGTCGCCCATTCTCCTGATTCCTGTTGTTTTGTCCATTTTGGAGAATTTCGCCTGGTGGGATGTAGCGATCTTCAATTACTTCTCTCCTTTTGCAACGTTCTTCATTTGGATTTTGTATTTCTTCTCGATCTCTTTCTCCAATATTTTTTGTAAGCGAATTTCGTCTTACTTCACTTCTGATTGATCTTGAACTTTATCTTGTAGTACTTCTTAACCTCCTATTCTGTAATCTCATATTTTCCACTCTCAACTCATGTTTTTTCCTTGTCAAATTTGCGCGTTCTTCTGCTTCCAACCTCCTCTCATCATGTATTCTTTGTTTCAATGCTTCTAACGCTTCATTTGTTTCACCTCCATGAATTATTCATCCAATTACTTCTTGATCCCTCTCTTCTTGCCTTCCATTTCTTAATTGTTACTCCTCTTCAATTTCTTCCGCTGAATATGATCGCCAAGTATGTACACTCACTTTATCATAATCCAAAGTTCTATTTTGTGCTGGTGTATGCTGAATTGGTTGTTGAATTTGATTTTCTCCATCATTTCTTGTATTCATTCATAATGGTTCTCCGGTTTCGTTTCTTCTTTCTCCAGCAAGTCTCTTGCTCCTTTCTAACAGTAGTTGGTTGTCTTGAAGCATTTCTTCTTCTAGCCATCTATTCAATCTCAATGAATTGTTGAAAATTATATGAAACTTCTCACCAACTATTTCAAAGTCTCTCAAATCTCAATACTAATTTTTACACTAAAAACAAGGAAAAGTCCATGTTTCTAGCGCTATTATGTAGTTGCAGGAAATCCTACACTACACCCCTCACAAGAATACAATCAAATCATTTTTAGATGAACAACCACAATCTTTATTGATTAATCTCACAAATTTTACAAGAAATGAAACTAAGAAATTAACAATTACTCTGGACTTTCTCTCTCCTAATGACTTACTCAATACTCGAAAAATATCTTCCTCCCTTACGCTTGTTCAACTCTTTATATAGGGAATTACATAATGGATGACAACTAATATGTCCTTTAACTTCGGATCTGACTTGCGATGTTCTCGCAAGATTTTGATGTTAGTCTTCGCAAACTCTCTAAATTTCGCAAGATCATCACATTTTTATCATGTTTGAGCTGATGTCACTTGTTATGTCATCTTTGTTATTTGTCTGCGACGGTCTCGTAACGTTGTAGATGAAGGTTTCACAAGAACGTTGTTGTTGCGATATTATGATCCTACACTTCCTTGAATTGGGTTTCACTCAGTATATACCAATATGTACTAGGATTTGACTCAGTACATATCAATATGTAATCAAGAAACAAATTCTATTTGTTGATAGGACTGTTCAATTGATATAGTTCTCTAATAATAACATAGTTTATATTTTGAGTGATTGCAAGTTAAAATAAAATTTGTGTACATCCATTCTAATTACCTTGGTAAGGTCCATCGTAAGTCAGTTATTGGAATCCTATTATATTTACTGAATTACTATTATGTTTACAAGAGATATTCATATGGAATAATTGATGGAATGCGTAATATGTACTGGGTTTTTTTAGTGGGTTTTAGTTCTTGTTTTCTTCGGTACATGTGTATATGTACCGTTTTTTCATAGGTGAAAAAAACTTTGTATTTGTCATGAGATGAAGTGAATCGATGTTTCTTTACATTGGGATTCACGCAGTACATGTAAATATGTACAATGGTTTCACTCAATACATATCAACATCTACTAAGTTTTAACTCAGTACACACACACATATATATATATATGTACTGTGTTTTTTATTTTAAACTAGCGACGAACTAGAAAATATTATTTATTTTTTATTTATTTTTGCAGATGGAGAGAGATGAGATTGAAGTAATGACACCGAGCTGTTCATTTTTCGTTTATTGTGTGCAATCTTTTTTGCAGATGTTGCTGAGGCAAAGTTTAAAGAAGGGACTTCATCCTACGAGGTCATAAATTATAAAGGAAGAATGATCCGGTCAGTACCTCATTTCTAAGAATCAGTTGATAAGCGCCTCCCACATTACTTGCTAGGTTACTTAAGTTACTTTAGTAACTGATATCAATGATATGACCAGTACCTCATTTCTACATTTACCTTCTTCCAATGGTTAAGTAAGATATGACATTATGTACTAGGGTTTCACTCAGTATATATTAATATGTACTAGTTCTAACATGTAGACTTACGCTAGAGCTTGAAATTTTTTCTACTTCATTTATCATTCAATGGTTGTTGCGGTTATAAGATATTTGATTGTTTGGCAAGCATGTAACATGGATCCATATGATGTTCTAACTTTGCGACTCATGAAAAAAAAAATGCAGTGTTGCTGCAGGCACCTTCCTAGCAGTAGTGTGACTGGAATATGTACCGTCAATAACACACACACAAACCAACAGTTGTTTCAGCACGGCGGAGTTCACAGTCCCATACTTTTCTACTATGAAATTGACATGCCCACTGCTTAATATTTTTCCTTTTAGCGAATTATCATATACTTTCGAGGATCGTGGTGCATTATGCTTATAAGTTCTTTGTTCTCTATTTGACATTGCAGAGCCTTGGAGATGGTGAAGAGGAAGAAACCTATAAAGACTGGAATCAGTCTTGATAGCGAAAGAATCTGCACATATCGGATTAGATTTTTTGAGGACATCATGTGCATTTTATTGTCCAAATAGATTGGATTATTTGATGATACTATGTGCATTTTTTTTTGGTTAAAAAATCTTTCTTGTAGTGTTAATTATTTGTGAGGAATTTTTTTTTTTATAAAACGCATATTCACTAGAAGAGTGCCAGAAATGTGTATCCCAATATATATTTTCTTTTGGAATGTTTGTTCATAAGAATTTAAGTCTTATCCAAGTTATAAATATTGTACTCAGGATACTTTATACTCAGCCAATAAGGCTATATTGTAATGTTTGTTCAATAAGAATTTAAGTCTTAGCCAAGTTAGAAATATTGTACTCAGGCTACTTTATACTCAGCTAATAAGGCTATAACAAAGTAAAAATTAAACACTTGTTCAAAGCATAACAAAGAAAATAATTTAACAAAATAGAAATATCTAATCACATAAGCTACTTTCAGACTACTTCAATACATAATATGTCCTATCAGACAACTATAGTACATATTAATATCTGCTGTCAGAATACTTCAGTGCATACCAATATGTACACATCAATACCTTTTACATCCCCTCTTCTCCAAGTACAGCCCTACCTATCCATCTTATAACTCAACAATGCCATCCTACAACCCCACCTTGCCGTCATACAACCATATCTCGCATTCCTATCGCAGAGATATAGGCCCACTTCCCAAGCAGCTTACATCCCCATTTATCCTGCATGGGTTCCGACTTCTTTAGTCTACAACCCTACCGCGCCTTCACAATATGTACCATCAAACTACTACGGTACATATTTATATGTACTATCAGAATACTTCCATAATATCAATATGTACTATCAGAGATCAGGGAAGAGTCAGTTTCATTATTGTTGCCAACTTATTTCAGGGGCAGTAATAATTTACTTTAGCTTAGATCATTGCAAATAAACATTAGTATAGAATTAGTATACAAACCTGCCCCGCAAGAGAAAATGACAGTGAAGTGTGTTTCTTTATGTTCTTATATACATCTTTAAGGCATTAGTAAAAATACCTAGATAACAAGCAGCCAAACTGCCACACACAAAAAAAAAACACGGGTAAGAATGTGAACATGTGTGAAAGAATATCGAGATAATCATCAATTATCCATTGTCTAATCACTTTAAAATACAAAGATAAGACAATTTTTGTTGGTTTCAATAATGCAGATGGATCGATCTTTGGATTCAATAACTTTGCTTGTAACCGGAAATGAGGGCTCCCCAGCAAGCTTCCTGGTCTTGGAAATAATATTTTCACTATTTGTCCTCTTTTTTATTAAATATTGTATCATGTTCATCAATTGTCCCTGAGCAAGATACATCATGTTCACATGAATATGGTGTTAAAGGTGCTTATGTTCTTATAAACACATACTATAAAGGTTTATCCAGTACATATTGATATGTACTGCATCAATGAATACGTTTTCCCTAAGCACATATATCAATATGTATTATCATATTCAAGCATAAATAAGAGTTTTTACAGAACATAATGATATGTAATGTATATACAAAACACTTTTTCCCTGAGTACATATCGATATGTGATGTAGGACAATATTCAAGAAAAAACTAGGTGGTTTATACAATCCATAATGATATGCAACTCATCTACAATTCACTCTTTCTCTAAGTACATATATCGATATGTACCGTAGGATTATGTTCAAGCATAAACTAAGGGTTACACAATATATAATGATATGTACTGCATTAATGAATCACCATTTCTCTAATTACAGTACATAATGATATGTACTGGAAGATCATATTCGAGCATTAACTAGAGGTTTATGCAGTACATAATAATATGTACTGAATTAGATCAACGAAATTAATCTTACAAAATATATATTATCTCAACAAACCCAAACTTCACAACAATAAACCCTAAATCCTAACAACAAATGAATCCATGAATCAAATTACATTCAACCAACAAAAATAAACCCTAAAAAATCAATAAAATTCATCATAATAAATTCAGTTTAACTCTTAATCATCCCTAGACCCTAACTATTTCAATAAAGATTAATTAAAAAAAAATCCAACTCCAACAAAATCAAATCGAAACAGATCAACAAAATCAACAAATTACCCGTTTATACATCTTCTTCCTCTTTGAATTAAACCATAATTTCTCCCGCGGTACCATCGTCAAAGTTAATCCCCGACTTCTTCTTCACAGTCACCACCACTTCCATCCCAAAAACCGGCAACGATTTTATGGTTTGGTTCGTCACAGCAAATCGAATATAAAAACTATGGTGAAAGATAAAGTGACGACTGGTTTTGTGATGAGCAAGAAGGTAAATTTCCTTTTTCAAAACCTTTTTGAACCAGTAGTTAAAAAAAAAAATCCCGTAGACTATAGAATAACTAGTATAAGGGTTCTTGGACTATCTAGAAAATTTTGCGGTCTAAAATTCACCTTAAAACGGAAAATGGGTCATATGACCATAGGCCCCTAATGGCTGGTAGAAATGGACTGCTAAATTATATGGCTGGGTGAAAAAAACACGCAACTAAAGTGTAGGAGCAGAATCTCGCAACAACAACGCTCTTGCGAAAACTTCTACCACACATGGCAAGTGTCGCAGATTGATTACCAAAACGACGCAACAAAGGAAGGAAGACAAAACATGAAGAAAGACATGAAGATTTTATAGAGAAAGCTCGCAAGAGATATAGCAAGAGAAATCCTGCGAGATATTATAGAAACCTGCGAGAAATGACAATGATGTTGCTGCGATATTACCGCAAGAGTTCAGATCCGAAATTAGGGGAAATGTGAGCTATCAATGAGCTGTCATCCACAATGTAAATACCTATATAAAGAAGAGAGCAGGAGAGAGAAGGGGAGAGATAATTTTAGGAAGAGAGAGAAAGTTCTTTTGCAGAGAAAGATTTTTAGAGAGAGAAAATGTAATTTCTTTATCATCTTCTTCCCCAAAACTAGATCTAGAATTCTTCCAAGAACTCCATTAATGGGGATTGTAGATGTAAATTAATGTAGTTACAAATTATTATAGTGAAGATCCGTGGATGTAGATCACATTGATCGAACCACGTAAAAATCTTGGTGTTTATTCATAATTTTAGTATTTTTATCACCATTTTTATATTTAGATCTAGGAATTGTTATCAAGATTTGATAAGGGGTGTGTTGTAGGAAATCCTGCAATTACATTTTGGCACTAGAAACACTACCTGCTATTTGATTAATTGAGGAAGATTCAAAGAAATTGGCTACATGAAGAGTTAGAATTTGTGAGAGGAAATTCGATATTGGAGAGGTTGTGTCTTCAAACAAACACCGGCAACACAGTGAAAGAGCATAAAAGAAAAAGACGAAGATGCAAAACTATGTAAAAAGGATGAATTTGTTGATTCAAGAAAATTCCAAGAAAGATTAGCTACTGTTCATGTATATTTTTAGATCTAAAATTTTTTTAGGGTTAAAAATGGAAATTTCATGGAAGAAATTACATTTTCAGGGAGTAAGCATTATCAATAATTCAAAGACATGTGAAGACTAAGAGAAAAAATTAGTTGTTGTGGTGAATTTGAGAAAGAAAACCAAAGTTTCAGTGGAAGATTTCATGTTCAGGAGAATAAACAAGAGGGAAATTGTGAAAGAAACTAAGGGAGGACGAAGAGAAGATAAGAGGTAGACGCTGCAATTTTTATCACAAGCACAAGTTTGCACAGATGGTTCAAGTCTGCGAGAATAACAAAGAGGTCAAGGGTTCAAATCTCGCAGAAATACATATTTTTCATTTTCTTCTCATTTTCAGCGGAGAATAAAAGAATAAGTAAAAACGTTCTGCGTTAAATGTCGCAGAGAGATTCTGGAACAGTTGGTCCAGAGAACAGTATGTGAGTTTGTGGTCACAGGTTCGAATTTTCCTGCGAGCATAATTTTCTTCTTTTTACAAAGGATGAAAAAATAGATTATTTCGCAACATTGTTTCATTATCTCGCAAACAAGAGGCAGCACAGTTGGTAATCTGCGAAGTTAATGAGTTTATGGTCGCAAGTTCAAGTCCCAATACATACATATTTTTTCACGCAAACCTTGATAATTTCGCAAGTGTATTTCACGCAGAAGATAGTTAATGATAATCTTGCATAGAAATTTCGCAGAGAAGGGTTAGCACAGATGGTTCAGCGTGATATGTCGCAAGCAATAGGTCACAGGATCAATTCTTACTTCACGCAAGTTTATTTTTGTTATTTCGCAAGTTAGCCTTTGATTATTTCGCAGATAAATTTCGCAAGCAAGAGAGCTAGCACAGTTGGTTGAGAGGCATGAATGCAAGCAATAGGTCGCAGGATCAATTCTCATCTCACGCATGTTTATTTTTGTTTTGCGAGAATTGTCTCTAGAACAATTAGACTTTGATTACTTCACAAGATCTTTCATTATTTCGCAAGAGAAGGTTAGCACAGTTGGTATGGTGCGAGAAAATGCAGAAAGTAGATCAAGGGTTCAAGTCTCACTCTTCCCAATTATTTTTGCTGCGAGATGTTCAGACAATTCACATAAGAGCTAAGTACCTTTTCTTAGAATATTTTACTTACAACAAACAAAAGATTTTTTATTTAATTTCCAAAAAGCGATATTATCGAAAGATTTCTAAAATTATTAAGATTTCAAAACATTTCAAAGATTTTTGACTACAAAAGATCATGAAAAATGTCTGCGAATTATCGCAAAAATTTAGAGATTTCACAAATTTTCAGAGATTTCAAAGACTACAAAAAGTGAAATTATTGCAAAGATTTCTAAGATTTCAAAATATTTTGATTTGATTTACAAAGAGCGATACAATCGCAGAATTACAAAGATTTTACAATTACAAAAATTTCAGAATTACAATATATTAGAATTTTTCTTGAATATTTACTTCAGATGATATGATATTATGAGAATGAAAACAGAAATGAAAGCATAAAGAAACGCGAATAAAGAAACGGGAGATTATTTCGCAGACATATTTTGCAAAAAATAGTTAGAACAGTTGATATGGCGCAACATTATACAAGAGTCAGATCAAGAGTTAATTTTGCAAGACTTCATTTCTCATTTCTTCTCAATTTTCAAGCAAATCATATACTTCCCAAGAGACAACAGCAAGCCGCAAAATATAAGTACCATTTCCTTGAATATTTTATCTATGATTTTTGCGAGAAAGATTTTTGATTTTATTTATCAAAAGCGATATATAATCGCAAGATTTATAAAATTTCTAAGATTTCAAAACATTTCAAAGATTTTTTAGATTGCGATACAATTGCAAGATTAAAAAAAAAGAATTCATCGCAAAAATTTAAAGATCTCAAATTTTTTCAAAGATTTCAAAGTTACAAAAAAAACTAAATTAAATTAAATTAATATATTTCTATAAAACATTTTTGATTTAAAGACGCGATATAATCGCAAGATTTCAAAGAAGATTTCTAAGATTTCAAAATATTTTACAGAGAATTTACTTCAAAAATGATATTATGAGAATGAAAGAAGAAATGACAGAAATGAAAGAAAGAATGAATAAAGAAATGCGAAATTATCGCAAAAGACGCGAATAAAATTTCGCAAGAGAGAAATGCAAATGCATAAGACGGGCGCAAATCGCCTAAAAACATATAAGAATGGGACGAACCTTTATGGCGTACACCTTAGTTCGCGGATTCTATTCCGTAAGAGGCAATGTCCTTAAAGTGCGTCATAAGTGGGGTATCTCTTTGCATGACTATGGGAAAGGCTATACTGCTGCTGGAACCTAGTCATGGAGATTTGGGATTATAGAAAATCCATCTATGAGAGATAACTTGGATTCCCAGCTATATAAGGTTATACCCTGGTTGGGCGCCCGAGAGTTTCTCCTAAGGAATGCAAAGTATGATCAAGGCGCCGAGGTACACGGTTGAGCTGTGGGTGCCCGGGACGGATGAACCTACCCTGGACATCCATGGCAAGTCTTGGCTTACGATGTGTTCGGCCCGAAGAAAACCCCTCTAGGGTGTAGTCTCGTAACTATAAGCCATATAGGCATAAATGATAAGAGGCTACGAAAACAACTGGTTGTTTCTAGAACCGTATGGGAGGAGCTAGTCTTGTATGGCAGAAGTACGTCTCCTTGAAGGGGCAACCAGGGGGAGAGATAAGGGCGATACCCTCCATTAGGGAGCTGTGTATCAAAAAAGACGGCAATGTCATGGGACTTTATATTCGCAAGAATATTTAGGCCCGTCATATTATCGCATGACAAAGACGGCAATGTCATGGGACTTTATATTCACAATAATATTTAGGCCCGTCATATTGTCGCGTGACAGGCCAAAAAGCCTCAAGAGAAATGTTAAGATGAGATCAATGGGTTTTTGCGATAAGATCAAAAGATGAGATAAATGAAATCAATGATAAGAGGATATAAATCGCAAAGACGTCCTGCGATTTCATCGCAAAGACGGCAATGTCATAAGTCTTAAAAAGAAAAGAGAGATTAATCTCACAAGATGGCTTAGACTTATCATATTGTCGCAGAGATCAAAATAAATGATAAGACAAGATCAATGGATTATTACATATAAAAGTAAGAATGTCCTGCGATCTTGTCGCAGACAAGTGGCATAATAAGACCTTTAACTAGAAAGGCAAAATAAGACCACAAGAGAGGTTATACCTACAAGCGTATAACAGATTGCTAACGACTTTATATTAGTTTTATTTCATTACAGATCAATAACAAGAGGCAGGTATGGGAATGCATAGAATGGAAATTACAATTTGTCGCAGAAAATAGTCGCAAGAAAGAAAGAGAGAAGTACACAAGTTTTACAGGCCAAAAAGAAAATAAGACCATTAGAGAGAACGCAAATAAACTTGCGAAGATAATTATATTGCAGGAAAAAACAGTGGAGAAAATAACAATGAGATACAATGAGCCAGAAAAATGAGGCACAAGAGAATGAACCTGCGGGAATAAAGAGGAATGTATTCACTAGAGAAAAATACAAACAAATGGAGAATGGAGGAAATTTAAAGCTACATCACTTTTACCGCGGCGAAATGAGAATAATACCTTGAAATTTCGAAGCATTATTCATATTTTGATCCATTATTCGCAGCACTATTCACAACACTATTTGTGGAACTATTCGCATAACTATTTGCGACACTATTCACGATACTATTTGTGACACTATTCGCAGGACTATTCATAATTTACAGTACTATTTGAACACTATTCATAATTCGCAGAAATGTTCAGAAAATCGCAGAAATATTCAGAAATTAGCAAGGTTATTCATAATCACGCAGACTCATTCATAAATTCGTAGATTCACCCAGAATTTCGCAGGAATTGTGATTATTTTGCAGAATGTGATTATTTTCTTAAAGTGATTATCAATTGAGGCAAAGGCAAGATAAGAATAAAGAAGCAATTTAATCATACAACATTTTCTCAAGGATTCTCCTTCATAGATAAAGAACAGAGGCGGTTAGGGATTACCAAGAAAATATTTTATGTTCTTTATCTTCTCGGCAAGAATCATTTCCAAAATGGGCAAGAATTCTCACCAAAAATGAAGAAATAATTTCACATGAATAGAGGCAATATTTCTTATTCAAGGAAATATACTTCTTATATTTCGAGGATTGAGTACTTCTTCTACTTCTTCTGAGATACTTCATACTTCTTATACTTCTTCAAGGATACTTCGCAGACTTCATACTTCATACTTCGCAAGATGATACTTTTAATTTCTTCTCAAAGCTTCAGAACTTCGCAAAAGAATAGAGGCAAGTATATACTTTTTAAGTTTGGTATTCTTTCGCTTGTTCCTTCATGAACCAAGATCAGAGATTACTACAACTATGGATTTTTTCTTAAAGATTGCTCTTCAAGCAATATTCAAGAAAAAAGAGGCAAAATATAGGAGCAGAATCTCGCAACAACAACGCTCTTGCGAAAACTTCTACCACACATGGAAAGTGTCGCAGATTGATTACCAAAACGACGCAACAAAGGAAGGAAAACAAAAATGAAGAAAGACATGAAGATTTTATAGAGAAAGCTCGCAAGAGAAATCCTGCGAGATATTATAGAAACCTGCGAGAAATGACAATGATGTTGCTGCGATATTACCGCAAGAGTTCAGATCCGAAATTATGGGAAATGTGAGCTGTCAATGAGCTATCTATGAGTTGTTATCCACAATGTAAATACCTATATAAAGAAGAGAGCAGGAGAGAGAAGGGGAGAGATAATTTTAGGAAGAGAGAGAAAGTTCTTTTGCAGAGAGATATTTTTAGAGAGAGAAAATGTAATTTCTTTATCATCTTCTTCCCCAAAACTAGATCTAGAATTCTTCCAAGAACTCCATTAATGGGGATTGTAGATGTAAATTAATGTAGTTACAAATTATTATAGTGAAGATCCGTGGATGTAGATCACATTGATCAAACCACGTAAAAATCTTGGTGTTTATTTATAATTTTAGTATTTTTGTCACCATTTTTATATTTAGATCTAGGAATTGTTATCAAGATTTGATAAGGGGTGTGTTGTAGGAAATCCTGCAATTACATAAAGAGACCGTCGTACCCTTCCGGGTTTATGTTCTCTTCACCTCGTTCGTATCGTCTCTTTCCAAACATAACTCATCTTTCCAAACTTATCTTCTCCACCAAAACCCATCGTCGAAAGTCGACAAATCTCACCACCACCATCATCTTCTTTTCTCCAGGAAAGCAACCACCACCACCATCACCATCACCACCATCTTCTTCTTCTTCTTCTTCTTCTCCATCATCAACGTCAACACTAAGACAACCATCATAAATGACCTAAATCTTTTTTTTAGATGCCCTAATTTTTCAATTCAACTATTCCGTAAATCTCATAGATGTTATTTATTTCATCAATTTCACATGATGAACAACAAAGGACCTAGAACTCGTAAGCTCCTAACCCTAATTTTTTATTTTTTATTTCTGAATTAGGAAATGGAACATTATGTTATCAATTAGGTATCCTTTTTGAAATTATGTTTTTGAAATGGGTATCTATTTTGAAATGAAACTTTGGGTGTTTCAATCGGTTGATCTATTTATTTTCATTTTTGAATCGAAATCTGAACATAAAATGCATGTTTGGTTTTCATGTTGCAGTGAACTCAGATGCACCTGGGTGCATCTTGAGTAAATAGGTTATGTTTGGTTTGCTTGTTGCAGTAAACTCAGATGCACCTGAGTGCATCTTGAGTAAAGTTGGATATGTTTGGTTTTCATGTTGCAGTGAACTCAGAGGCACCTGGGTGCATCTTGAATGAATTAGGTTATGTTTGGTTTGCACCTGGGTGCATCTTGAGTAAAGTTGTATATGTTTAGTTTTTATGTTAAAGTGAACTCAGATGCACCTGGGTGCGTAAATGGTTACATTTGGTTAAACTTAAATGTGTATGTTGTGTGTAGGTTACAATTGTCATTGATTTCACTGACTACTGATCTTGTGTCTTCAGTTCAATGTTACCATATATGATGAGCCATTTGAGACAAAGAGGAGGATATGTGATGTCCTCAAGAATGTGGATGTCAATAAAGTGGATCACTTATTGATTCCAATGAACCACCATTTTTCAATTCCAGAAAAGCCTGAATGTCAAGACCACTTTACACTTCTTCACTTTGACTTCCAAGACCCTACTTGGCGGAAATACAATTCACTTGGAGAGTATACATGATGCAGTTGTCTTCAAGATGTTGATATTATGACAAGAAGAGTGAACAGGGTGCTTTCCGAATTTTATACTCCAATGGAAGTGGATGTGAACAAGGTCAAGGTGGAGACATACCCAAATGGATGTCCACAACAGAAAGAAAGGTATTTTTATTTTTTATTAATTTACCTATCTCTATAATAGCAATAAATTGTTCTTTAACTCAACAGTGTGATGGTTTTGCAGTAGTGATGATTCCGTAATGTACGTCCTTTATTTCATGGATTGGGTAATGAATATGGGCTACAAATTTCCAAGAAAAGAAATTGTAATGGAGAAGGTTATGGCAGAAAGGGTACAAATTGTGTATGAAATTCTCCAAGATGAAGGAAGTTGATGGAAGAAAGAAGACTAGAAATGTTGTTTAGTTAGGTTCAGAAGTGTTCTTTATACGATATATTGTTAGACATTTCTTTATTTAAGTTCTTGTAAGACTTAAAAAATCAGTTAATTGTGAAGAAATATGCTTATCAATGGTTTCTTATGTCAAGTAAAATTTTGGATTTTTTTGGCATATAACTATCTTAATATTGTGAATCTTGTCAGGTTTGGTCATTATGCACCCATGTGCAACCTACAGAAAGTATTTTCATGTTAGACTGTACATTATACACCCAGGTGCAACAGTGGGAAATATACACTATGCACCCAGGTGCAACATTCCAAAAAGTAATTTCAAGTTAGAATGTGCATTATGCACCCAGGTGCAACTCAGCAAAAACCAAAAATTCCTGACAGATAACCAACTTCCTGCATGTACAAAATAACTAGACAAAACACATATAATAACAGAAGAAGCATTTCGCAATTCATAAAAAATAACATTAGAATTTATATCAATGGTTATTTCATTGTAACAAAAATAAAGAACAATGGAATATCAACGAGTATCAATTACTCTAAAACGTAACTAGGTTGTATATGGAAACTGATTCATCAACGAGTATCGCCACCGGATCAATGGCAGACAACAACCATCAGTTCAAACGGCAACTGATTCAGCTCCGATTTACTCGCCATTTCTGTTTCGTTTTCGCATTGTTTCTGCAGCTTCAGAAAATTTCCAGAAACTACACCTAGAATGCGACTCATGTTGTACCTCCCTTGGTGTCAATCTTGGAAACCAACCACCATCATCTTTATGATTCAATGAAAAACAACCATTCTTATCCTAATCTCCATTGATCACAGTCCATAAACCATGCTTTCAGCTCCATATTTCTTCCTTGTTTCCACAGGAATTTCTGCAGAATTGGTTAGGCATTTTGCCAAACAACTGATGTGCGACACATCTTTGATGTTAGTTATGTAATAGTTGCATATTAATGACCACATATCAACTCCTTCCCCGCAGAACATGAAGTTAATCACAAACCCATCTATCATATTTAATTCGGCTTAATTTCTTTCACAAAATTAACATAAGTAATATCTAAGTTAAACAAGATATGCTCTCTTGATCGTTTGAGCACCGTGCATACTAGAACGGTGTACTTAAATTCCTTACCTATTGTTTAAATTCACGGACACCGAATCAAACCCGCCAAAGTCCTGGGTTTGGGAGAATGTTTTTGTAACAAAAACCACGTAATAAAATTCATAGTACACATGAACACAAGATAAGAAAGACAACTTTATAAAAAAGATGAACCAAAACCGAATTGGCCATAACCCAAAATCAAAGGAAATGGAAAAATGATTGAGATAGCATACATACACGATTATAAACAGTAACTCGTTTGTGCTTTGCATAGTTCACCAACTAATCCTGCCAATTTTGATTTTAATTTTAATCCGTAGCAATATAGTTTTCATATTCAATTCAAAAAATGGGTACAACAACAACACATTATAAATCAAAGCAAGACCTAGAAAAACAAATCTTAGGATTGCCCGGTTAGAATCATAACAAGAAAAAATTAGAAAAAAATCCTACCTTTATCCAATTAGCTCATCATCTCTTCTTTTTAATCTTCTCAAGGGGTACTCAAGATGATTATCTTCTGACTACGTCGGACATGGCGGAAAACACAGATGGAGAAAAAGATAGAGATAAGGATATTTTGGTCAACTCAGTATAAATAATTAATAAGAATTTGGGCAAAATAACCACGGAAGGATATAAGAACAATATATTTTGAGTATTTAGTTATTTGAGCGATAGCTATATTTTGCATGTCTTTTACACCCAAAAATTCGAATCCTTGGGTTAATAGACCAAAAAACTGACCACAAAATGGGTCTATATCTATTAAATCCATATCTATTCACTTTACGTTTTTCCTCTTAAACGACCTAAGAAAGAAACCTTGCGAGCACGCCGGTTTAATTTTTTGTTTGAATGGCACGTGTTACTGGGGTACACAGCCTCTCTTTCATTTAGTTCGGGAATTTTCCATTGATTTTTGCGGATAAGGAAGAATAGCAAGGACATAGGAGAACGATACCAGGTTTAGAAGGGTATATCGGAGAATACAAGCCGTTTGGATTCTTTGGGACGGAAAAATCCTTTTTAAGCTTATCTAAAGTGCATCTGGAATGTGCTAGCAATAATTAACAATGTCTAGAACCTCTCTGAGTTGTCCTGTCCTAAATCCTAAGCACCATATGTTGACCAACCCACCATAGAGGATCACTCGCTCCTTCTGGACTCTAGAGAGAACATTCAAGAAGGAACGTGAAACTCAGATCCTAATAATTATATATAAAGATTAAAGACTTGCTTCTAAATGTGGGATATCACAGCAGTTGCATATTCTGAACACATCTGATAACAAAACAACAATACCACCAGTACTCCTAGACCTAGCTACAAACACCTAGAACAATTAGTAATATAATGAGGTTCTTTGTGATTCCATTATGTACGTTTGCCTCATTGTTTCTGTTAATATTACTACTTGCTCATCCATCAGAAGGATCATTATTTCCATTCCTCGATCGTAGTAATCCAGGAGGAGGAAGTGTCTCAGCTGATTACTTAGTAAGGAACCGTTTCCCAAATCCATTCCATATATTGGAACATACACCTTTCGGTGTAGCCAATGATGACATCGATATATCTCCTGCAAGGGTCGATTGGAAAGAGACTTCTGACTCCCACTTTATCATGCTTGACATCCCTGGTATAGTACATAGTTTATTGCGTCAATAAATAAATTTTAGAATTTTGGTTTTAATCATCGATAATGAGTATTTACTTTGCTGTTTATGGATGGACAGGATTGAAGAAAGAGGATATAAAGATAGAGGTCGAAGAAAGTAGAGTACTGAGAGTGAGTGGAGAAAGAAAGAAGGAAGAGGAGGAGCATGGAGATCAGTGGCACCGAATTGAAAGAAGTTATGGCAAGTTCTGGAGGCAATTTCGCCTTCCTGATAATGTTGATCTGAACAAAGTTAAAGCCAAGCTCGAAAATGGGGTTCTTACTATTTCTGTTGCTAAGCTCTCCCCTGACCGAATCAAGGGTCCGAAAATGATAAATATCGATGACCACACCGCAGCTACAGTTCCTCTTACCGGAGGGGAAGGGAAACATGAACTCTGATTTTGACTTGATCTAGGTATATTAAGTATATGTACTACAGTATTATATTCGGCATGCATGTAGTTAAGCTTATGTTTGTACGAGTGAAATGTTTGAGGTGAGGAAGAGTAATGTCATGTTTGTGTGTGTATTATGACTTGTGTAATGTAAATCAAGAATGAATTTCCAAATCGCAATGGTGTTCTCTTTCCTCTCGTTCAGCTCTGCTCCGTCATTGTGACGTATGTAGAAGTCTCCGGATGCAATTTAGTAGTATTCATCTTAACAAGCTCAAATCTATCACGTATGTAAAAGTCTCCGGATGCAATTTAGTGTTCATCTTAACAAGCTCAAATCTATCACCTTTACCTCTCTGTACTTAACAATCTATTCTAGAGTCTTTTACTAAGATCATCATCTGTATGCACATTTACAGTATTTATTCTATTGCTATTGAAATCAAACAAACAAGAAGAACAGACAATCAACTTCATACTCAGCAAATCAACCCCAAGCACGCTAGTATATTAAGGAAAGTTCAAACATTTACAAGAACATAACCAGGGTAATTACATTCAAGGAAAGAGCGACGAGCTTTGAGCGATTATCGATTAGCGATGAGCTTTGATCTTTGAGCGACTAGAGCTTTGAGCGATTAGTGATTAGCTTTGAGCTTCAAGCTGCCTTCCAATCCATGCTTTTCGCCAACAGAACCCCATAATCAAACTATGCATAAAAAAAACAGAAACCCCTAGCATTCACAAAGGAAAAAACCACAAAAGATCTTACCACCAAATGTCAGATGTTGAAATTCCTTTCTCCAAGCACTTCTTCGACGACTTTAAATACCATCAATTTCCCCATAAAATTTCACGAAGATGTTCAAGAATTTCCCAATACTCTAGTTTTAAGGAAAGACAATCACTCAGAATCATCCTCACTGTCGCTGGTGTAGTTCAACTCATCAAAGATATAGTAAACACCCTTACAGTTGTCACTGTCTGAAGATCTTCATTTTCATCACCCTTATCATTATCACTTCAAGGCACCATCGGACTAGAGAATACAAAATTTTCATCGATATCCATCCCTCGAATCTCCTCTCTGTCAAAATCGACATTTAGCGGCTCTGACATGGTCCGAGCAAACTTTCGGGGATTGTGTGCCTTCTATGCGAGATATCGTTCATACATCGCATCTTCATATTCTCGCATTTTATTCTTCTCCTTCTCTAATTTTCTTGCTCTTCCGAGATTAATCATCACTGCTTTCCTCCATCTCTTCTTCATAATAGTCATTTTTTTTATTCTCACTATCACTCTCATTCATCCTTCTAGTCTTTCCCCATGATGGATTCCATTCTCCCCTTAATTGAAGCCTTTTTCGGTGTCGACGTGCATCAACAACTTCTACCTTTCTCAGCCATAATTGGAACTCTTCATCATTCTCGATTCTCAACCTTTCAAATTCTTCTCTGTCTTCTTGATTTTCTCCAGATTCAAATAAGCTATTAAACTCTCCATCTCAGTACTGGTCAAAGCTTCAATTGCAACATTTGCATGTCGTATGCCATCAGAATCAGGTGGTAGGCCTGGATTTCCTCCTCCGGCAGAACTGGATGCAGCATCGGCCATTTTTCTTAATCTCTTTCCTCTATCTTCTTTTCTTTGCTTCTTTTGGTATAATCCTGGGCTTGTCACCCTACATCTCTTAAATAATAGTGGTAGATTAGCCATAAATGTCCCTTTATGGCATTTGGTCAAGCATCTTGTCACTTGGATATTCACGCCACTTCAATGTCGTGCGCAACCTTTCAGATTTCATCATTATCCTACTAAACCCTATCTTCAAAGTCTAATTTTAGACGTTTCATTTACTTTTAATTCTGCTGGAATTACCTTTAAGAGAAGAGTAATTAAGCCACCTAATTTTGAAGAGTTTATTTGGGTTTTAATTAAAACTATTGGTTTTATGCAGTTTCAGAGCAAGAAGCACCTGTTGGGAGGCACTATTATTAATCGGGGTATCATCAGAAACTGGATTATATCTTACATCCCTCAGGAAATCACGACATTCCACCATTAAAAAAATCATTTTCTACCAACACTAGTAAACCCAAAATTCACTCCAATAATTTTAACCTTTATCATCACCAGATTTTTTACCCTACACAATTTTGATTATGGCATTTGGAAGGTTGTGCAAAACTACTCAGGGTTACTATCTATGCGAATACAAACCTCTTAAATACTCACCAACTTCCATATCCATCATTCTTACGTATGTCCAAGATGTACAAACAAAAAAGTTAAGTCACTTGGTTGAATATACCCCCTGCATGGCTCTTGGT
Source organism: Papaver bracteatum (assembly GCA_023529315.1). Lineage (NCBI taxonomy): Eukaryota > Viridiplantae > Streptophyta > Magnoliopsida > Ranunculales > Papaveraceae > Papaver > Papaver bracteatum. The sequence goes on from JAJJWX010002128.1 coordinate 590,011, forward strand.
TACAAATATCACGTGATAGCTAAGCTAATGTCCCTGTCAACTACTCCTAGAAAGGGTACCAGGTTATCTAATAGCTCTGATAAGATCTCTTTATTTAAACACAAAAAGTGGGAATCTTTCATAAAACCATACCATTCCAAAACCCCTCACCTTGTTGACCAGTTTCAACTATTTCAGAGTTCCCATTTAAAGGATCGGTTTGATTTTGATGCCACAGTCAGGCTGCAGCTTCACATTTGTATGATAGAACTTAATTACCATCCTTGCACTGCTACAAGAATCTTTTCTCTTCATATATTTATTTTAATCTCTAGCCAATCCCTCCTCTCTGATAAAAACTTAAGTCTCTTCATCACTATTATAATCTATATGGAATCCTCTCCATACCAGACCTCTAATTCATCTGAAAACCTTAAAATTCAAAACCTCACTAAACAAATAGAAGACAAGCTTACCCTTCCTTCTTCCCTAACTGAACCACTATTTATAAATAAAACGGTTATCTTGGCTGAAGATGCTAATAGATGAAAATGGTGTATGGTTGGTTACATTTGCTGTGAAACTCTCGTCCCTACCTCTGCAATCCTTTATTACATCTGTAATCAATAGCCATTAGCTCAAACACCTTCTGTTACTATATTCAATGGTTTGAAAAACAAAGTTCTTTTCAGATTCCTAGCTGAGAATGATTTTAACAGGGTCAATTCACAGAGACCATGGTATGCTCGTGGTTATTTAATGGTCCTCAAAGTTTTCCCCCCAAATGGATGGCCAGTAAATCATCAAGTATCTTTTGTTGAAGAATTTTTTTGGCTCCTATTATGTAACATCCCAGAGGAATGCACTGAATTTGAAGATCTTTAAAAACTCACTCTCAATCTGGGAGAATTAGTAGAAGATCAACCACCCTATGGAAACCATCCTTTGAAGAAGAACGTTAAGGTCTATGTAAGAGTATGTGTTCAGAAATCTCTGCCAACTGGAATCCCTCTCTTCACCTCAGGAAGAGATCAATCTTTTCTAATTGAATAAAGATATTACAAAGTCCTTATGCACTTTTTTACCTCTTATTGTGTGTTAGATCACAAAGATGCTAATTGTCCATCTTGGAAATATAAACAGAATCTAGTACAAGAAGCAACTGCCTCAAGCTCTAAATATGTTCTCCCAGCCATCTCGAAGTTAATGATTCCAAAACAACCATAGGTGCAACATTCTATACCTACTACTAATATGGCTATTCAATATACCATCATGTCTCCAGCTGAAATAGTACAAGAAACTCAAATTGATGATGTTAATGCTCATGAAAATACTAAAGGTAAAGCTAAAGATTTAGATCAAATTACTGAGTATGTGATTCAAAAAGGATTTGCTAATAAGTTCCAGATGGGTCATTTTGTTAATCGATCCACTGCTTTGAAAATATCCGATGTTGGACCTGTCCAGCAAAGCTCATCACTTTTGAACAACGGTCTTCCAATTATTCTTAAACAAGTTATTACCCAGAATATCACAGTCGAAACTTCAAGCATCCCTTCTGAATCGTTGAATCGGGATCCGATTTGAACCAATAACTCGTCCAGAAGATTCAAAACGGCGGTTGTTCTGACAAATCAACTTGTTGTAACTAGAGAAGAGGTTATTTTTTGGCTGCTGTTGAGCATGATGCTCTGTCTAATCTTAAAAGGAAAATTAACCCAAGATCCGATTTGAGAACACGTACTAGATCTAGTAATTATACATTAGCTAGCATTGTGGTTATCCCAAATCAATCTGATATATCTAAACCTGATTACTCAACCATATGTCCCCTATAACCAAATTAGGATATCTCCCTGCCATTAACCTCTCTAAATATACTCTCAATACCCATTCTATGGTTGATCTCTATGGTAGTTATGATGTACATGCTGATGATACTCCAAGCAACGATGGTGTCCACAATAATTCCTTTCATGAGGCTGCTTCTCTGAATCTCGGTTCTACCCATGAGACTAATCAAATTGGTGGTTCTAATAATTCTACTCTTGATGGTGGTTCTGCTTCCACCACTCAGATAAACTAAAATCCCTCTCCTCCTATTATTGATCCCATTAATGCGGCCGCAAATGTCAATCTTTTTCCTATAATTAATAATGTGAATGTGCTTGGATGGAACATTAGAGGATTGGGTAAGAAAACAACTAACAAGGAGCTTAGCCTGCTGTGTAGATGTAGAAATTGAAAATGCGGGGGTCTAACAACCACATCTAACAATTTGTTTTGCAATCTGAGAGGACTTACTCCAATACACTTTCTAGAGAATCAACTAGACAGTCAGACTCAATCTTGATTAAAGTATATCAAAGAGTTTAATATCTCTAACTCTTAATTCAATCCGCAATCAGTAAATAGAAATATGCGAGCCTGATTGAATATAAGAGGAGTTACTTAAAAGGTAACAAAGACCAATGTTCAAGTGGAAATCAATGTAAATCAACAACCAAAGGTTGGATATTCTAATTGATTGATCTTAACGCACAACCTATGATATTTCAAATATATAACAAAATATAATGCGGAAAAGAAATAACACAGACACCATAATTTTGTTAACGAGGAAACCGCAAATGCAGAAAACCCCCTGGACCTAGTCCAAATTGAACACCACACTATATTAATCCGCTACAGACACTATCTTACTAAAAATTAACTTCGGACTGGATTGTAGTTGAACCCTAAACAATCTCACACCGATTTAAGGTACAGTTGCGCTCCTTACGTCTCTGATCCCAGCAGGATACTACGCACTTGATTCCCTTAGATGATCTCACCCACAACTAAGAGTTGCTACGACCCAAAGTCGAAGACTTGATAGACAAATCTGTCTCACACAGAAAAGTCTATAGGATTGAGTAAGTCTATCTCCCATAGAAATACCCAAGAGTTTTTGTTCCGTCTTTTGATAAATCAAGGTGAGCAGGAACCAATTGATAAACCAAACTTATATTTCCGAAGAACAACCTAGTATTATCAATCACTGATCGTTGTCGTATGCGTCAAAAATAAATTGCACTTTCTTACTACTCAAAATATAAATATAGCAAGGGAAAGAAAGGATCGATCCCACAGAGAGGTCTTGGTTGTCAATATATTTTCGGTTCCTTATATAAAACACCGGGTATTTTTCTGATTTTTATATACTAAAATAAAATAAAATCAAGTAAAGAAATAAGCAAACAAATCAAAAAGAAAAGATATTGGTTAAGGATTCATCTTCATTCACAAATATGTTTCCTACACAATAATTAGAATTGATATTTAATCTCAACTTTTATCAAAAGCCCTAGAATACCTTGATCGCAAGAATATCCCGCTAATCTCCTTTTGTCATCAACAAACACATTAAAAGATGCGAGTATGAGTTCTATCTAAGAGAACAACCTAACGTGTAAAAGCACTAATCAATTTTAATTCCCAAGATGCATTAAGTTCTATGAAATCAGGCCAATCAAAGCAATCGAACGTGGAAAACGCACTAATTCAATTTAACAAAGGTCACGATTCACTTGTGATTATTAGGATGTATCACTACAAGCAATATTCACAATTATGCTACTTGTATTCAAGGATTATCACTTTTACGTATAATAAACCCTAAACTAGCAATATATATGATTATGAATTCTATCAATTTGCAACTTGACAAAACTAACAACCAATCACAACTATATTTTCAGAGAATCGCAAACGATAAATATGAGACAAAACTAATATATTGAATCAAAGAATCATGCTTTGTGAAATCCAACTATTCCATAACCAATAATAAAAACTTAGTTACTCATGGCATAGGAGTTCATAACAAGAAGGAAGAGAAAACCTATCATGTTTCTAAACCCTAGAACAAAAGTAGCAGATGAGATAGGTTAAAGTCTTCTCTTTTATATGTTTCTCAATTTCCATAAAGGATACTCCTTCCAAAATTAGATCTTTTCTTCAAAGTCCATTAGATAGAAATCCACCAAGCCCACAAGTGAGAGAAACCCGTGTAGAAATTCTGTCCCAAAAACGCTCGCCGGAAAACTGGGTTTCTGGCCGGAAATTGACTGGAATCCGGCAATAAAAGTCGTCTGAAAATTCTTCTCCGTCAACGGAATATTCCATCACGGCGCCGTTAAAGTTAATTGTTGACCTAACGGTCCTAACAGTTGACCGGGTCAAGTTCTGAGTCACTGAGTCAATGAATGAGTCAGCCCAAGTCAGCTGTCTGAGTGGGATGAATGGCCAGGCCATTGCACAGGACTAAACAATCTTGCATGAGTCATAACCTGTGTTGCACCATTGTGCTTCATTACTTCACTGCCAGCCATGATGGTTGTGCCTTCCCTGCAGCTTTAACTCTTCTCTGGAACCACCTTGTTCACTGTAACACAGCTGCAACTAAATCCATGTTCTCTTCACAGCATCACCCTTTTAAGTTCCATGCCAACCCACATTCCAGCACTAACACCTATCCAAATTCACAGCATTTCGAACATCCATTCACTTCAATTTTTCAGTTCAACTGCAACCATTATTGTCTAGTTCACTGCAGCAGTTCTACACACAACGTAAAACTCCAGCCATTCTCTGAACCAAACGTTGCAGTTGTATCACTTAACTCAAGTCACTGCACAAACCACCCAGCAAGAACCATTTCCAACTGCACAATCATTGCCAAACCAGCTACACCTTCTTCTCTGCATTGCAGCACCACCATTTGCTTGCTGTTTTTCCCAATTTCCATTACCACCAATTCTCCAGCATAACAATCTGCTCCATAACAGCATCTCCTGCTTGAGCTCAAACCTGAGTTGTAACCACCACTATCTCAGTCCAAACCTCCCTGTATCATATTAGCTCATCTCGGCCTCATTATCTCAGCACCAACTACTCCATCACATGTAATTAAGCTCGTTGCAGTGCTAAATCTATAAATTGAGCAGCAGCTCAACCTTCCCTTACCAACATAGCCAATTCCTCATTGACTTCAGATCAAACCTGTCCTAACATACATCTAGAATATCTATTGAACCCATAGCAACCTTAACTACCCTGACTCAATTTCTTCCTCCCAGAACATCACCTCTTAACCGCAGCAACTCCACTCCTTTACAGCTCCATAGAAAACCCTAGCTATTCCTAGATCTGTAATTCATGGCAGTATCAAACCCTAACTTCAATTTAGTCTTAATTCAACAGCACCATCAACCCATCGATTCTCAAGCTACCACAGAACCCTAACCATTCTATCTTTGATTCAACATCTCAAACATCAGCCAATGAAAATCAAATCGAACCCAGCCTTCATTTTTTCGTCCTCCATAGGTTCATCTCAATCGCAACTCTTTAATCTCTCAATCTAGATCTGTTCTTTCGATTTCTCAGACAGAGCAACGGCTGCTTAATAAGTTTAGATGAATAGAAAAGAAAAGTGAATAAGGAGAAGAATAAATATCTTCTCGATTGAGGGTGGGTTGAAATAGTAGGTTATATTCGATGCCCAGTCCCCTTGATAAGGGCCACTTAGCTAGCAGCCCCTTAACCATTACCTAGCTCCAGATAGTGTTCACGCCAGTCAAATGACCTTTCTGCCTTTTTTTTTTCTTTCAATTTTGGTGATTTCTTCTTCTTTTCCTCCGTGCGTCTCTAGAGTACCTAATAGCTCAAAAACACACGTAAAATACATAATTTACACACAAAAAATAGCAAAGAAATCATAAACTCTAGATAGTAAATACGGTGTATTCTACACCTATCAAATTCCCCCACACTTATACTTTGCTAGTCCTCGAGCAAACCGAACAAAATAATTCTAAAATACAACAACTCCATCTCATCGAGGCTACGGTCACTTTTAGCATAAATAACAATCCTTTAAACCCCTAGGTGTCCCTAGTGGACGAGTTATAGTCTCGTGAAGGTTTACAAGAGGTCTGCCTACAAAACTTATACTTCCAACTCCGTCTATTTGTGACAAATCAATGAACGAATCCCAAAATGACTACAGGAGGAGGTACCTTGCACAAATTCAATTCATATATTAGTAAATAAAGCTTTAATTATATAGTCAAACAAGCCACAATACTCGGAAACTAACAAACCACAATCACAATGAAAATATTAAGAAGATGGATATAGATGTAGATGTTGGCGAATGTTCACAAGTGATCTATGTTTCCCATATCTTTCTGAAGGTCACTGCCAAGATGAACCTATGCCTATTGGATTGAGCTACTGGTATGAATTCTACATCAACTCACTGGCATATACAAGGGAACCAGGAGTGACTTTATTCAACCAATATAATAATTATTTTTTTCACTTTTTCTTTTCTTTTATTTTTTTAGACAGCATGATTAGATCTTTTGGATCCAAGCGCATGCTTCTTGTCAGCAAGTACATGATAGTTGCCTTGGATCCTGCATTCCATGCTTGTTTAGGCGACGGAGACAAGGACTACGTTTCACACATACTGCTATCCCCAAGTGTCATTTTATTCCTTTTGGTCTAATTGGTCGGTCTTTTTTTTTTATAGTAACTCAATCACTCTATTTCATCCTAGCAGTAATAACACGTCGATGTTTAGTGATCCACCAAAGCACTTAGAGAACAATAGATAAATATGGAAAAATAAAAATAGAATGCGATATGGTGATATTCCGAGATATGGTAACAACTATCATGTTAATTGTGATTTCTGATCTATGTTCATCCCTTTTAGTTAATTAGTTCCTCAACTCCTGCATTCAAAATGGTTCCATCCACTAATGGTGTCATCCTAAAGGCACAAGTTTCTAGATTTCGGAGTTCAAAAAACACAAATTTTTTCTTGGTTTTTCTATTTTTCTGATTTTTTTTAAAGGCATAAAACAAACTATGCAAACATATAAATACTCCCCCACACTTAAACTTCACATTGTCCTCAATGTGTAAAACCGAAAGTTCTGAATTCAGACATAACAGCAGATAAAACGAAAAAACTGTGCAAATTGGTAAGGAATTTGGAAAAACTCCATTTCACAAAAGTTGTTCAAATACGTGTTTTATACACAGTGTCAAAATTTCAAAGTGTTTTGATAAATTTTCTGACAGTTATGGTCTCTGGACTGAACTACGCGCAGTCTGAAATTTTCTGACGAAAAGGTATTCATCATAATTCTCTTCTTAGGGAGGCGATAGAGGGAATCGTTGTGTGTGGAGGCCCATTTTTCGGGGAGATTCAATGGAGACTAGTTACACTTCCTATCAGATATGGAGGCCTTGGGTTATACACGGCTAAGGAAGCATCACAATACGCCTTTCTTGCATCACGTGTGCAATCTTGGGGATTGCAAGATCACATACTCAGGGATAGTGGAGTAGAAGGTATGGACGATAATTTTTATATGGAATTGAAAACCTTACAAGAAAATCTGCCCGACCAAGACTTTAGTAGTTTTACCAATAAAGACACCGCCCCACTTAAAGCACAAAGCAACCTGGCGAGTGCTCTTTTTTGGTAAAGTTGTTAAAGATATGGGTAGGGTTTATGGGTTTTCGGATAGACAGAAAGCGTTTTTGAGTGTCTACAAGCAGCGCATGCGCAGGATTTTCTTCTCGCTATCCCGATTGACGGCCTTGGATGAAGATGTCCCCCTTGGAGTATCGGTGCATCCTTAAATACAGGTTAATGATCCCCCTATACCCTTCGATTCTCGTTGCCCGCTTGTATTACAGTGCGCTAGACGCATATGGGGAACATGCTGTTCACTGTAAGGTGGATCCTGGTTTCAAATATAGACATGATCGTGTGAGAGATATCTTATATGATGTATTATGGAGGGCTGGTATTTCGGCAAAGAAAGAGGCGTCGGTCAACTTTTTGACGGATCCTCTTGAAGGCAGATCAACACTCAAGCCAGCAGATGTTCTTATTTTTGGGTGGGCCAACGGAAAACATACGTGTGTTGATCTTACTGGGGTTTCTCCATTAGTAGGCATCGGGCAAGGCTCTTTCACAGTTGGACAAGCAGCTTTGAAAGCTGCCTTGGGTAAGATAACGAAGCATGAAAAGGCTTGTATTGATAATGGACATGCTTTTATTCCCTTTGCCTTTGACACTTTTGGGTATTTAGCTCCGGAGGCGGTTGGACTCCTAGCGAGAGTTCAAAGAGTCATGCACAGTAATGTCATGACTCCCGATTCTAGAGAGTTTGTGTTTAAGAGGATAGGGTTTGCCATTCAAAAAGGGCTTGCGGCGCAGCTTGTTGCTCGCTTGCCTTCTATGTAATAACTCATGAATCTGTTTCAATGTTTATTAAGTCTTAATTCAAAAAAAAAATAAAAAATTATGGACTTAATGAAATTAAACATGGGGATGCAAATATGATATGAAAACAATAAAAAATAAATAAACGAAACAAAAATAAAATAAAAAGAAAAAGGATAAGAGATACAAAACCGGTGGGTTGCCTCCCACTAAGCGCTTGTTTTAAAGTCGACGGCCCGACTTAGCTTCTTGAAAGATTCATTCCCCATATATTAACAATATGAAAATTTGGGGATCCACCCATAGCACCTGTTTTGCAAACAATAGCTCCATACAAATATTAGTAATATAAAATGAAAACGAAGCTATTAACCGATAAAAGTTTCCCCCACACTTATTCTTGTCCACACTTGGAAGTGCATAAAGAATATAGGAGTCCGGTACTTCCACGGTTTCTTGTTCCAAAACCTGCATAGTATGAGAATCAAGTTTCTCTAATGGCGGATATCGAGAAATAAAATCATTCAACAATATTCTTGGAGCACATACATTCAAACCAATAAGAGGTAAAGGAGAAGAAACAATATGCAAAGGGTTAGACAAACCTCTCACAATCTCTTGAATTACGGTATCCTCTTCATCCTTGAAAAATTCAAGTGAACTATTCACCTCTTGTATATCATGGTCCTCTATCAAACCTTGCAACCATTCTTCATCCGTTTCTGCCTTAACCAAAGTCTTGACATCAACATCATCATTACAATTCTTTGCAAGCTCAATTGGGTCTTCCACAATATTGGTCACAACGGTCACATTCTCACTATACTCCTCTTCATTAGACTCGAACCTTATTGCAAAATTCTGTAAAACACTAGTTTCATCATACTCGTGTACCTTTTGACTAGGTTCTTGATCATTATAAAGATCAAGAGTTGAGTCAACTACACTAATGTCATCAAATATCTCCAAAGGTTGGTCCGTTTCAACACAATCATCTTCGTCTTCATCTTCAGACTCACTATAATCAGAATCGTCGTCGGTTTCCCAACCTTTATCACGACGTCGTTTAAGTTCCATATGAATGTTCCTACTAATTTCATCGACAAGCTCTTCCGAGTATCCATCGTCTTCCAACTTGTATAATTTCTGCGCAAGTTTCCTGACGTTCACACGCTTACCACCATTAGCTACATTAGGTGCTCTTTCCCATGACTCTTCCCTTTGAATGGGTGAATGATCATAACTACGATCTGGAGTTGGGTAAGAAGGAATGTTCCAAAAATTGGTTTGTGTGACGTTCTCTCTATTACGGTCAAGTTGGTCTAGCCTTTGTTGCATATCTTGCAATCCATTCATAATCTGCATACAACTCGAATAAATCCAATTAGAAGTAGAATTATCCCACCTAGATGCTCGACTTACATACCCACTACAAGGTTGTTGTTGGTATGTATGAAAATCACCATACGGTTCTCTAGGATATGCATCATAGCCAATAAATTGGTTTTGATTGCATTCCATAGATGGTGGTAAATTGTCATAGTGTTGAGGAGGTTGAAAGCCATATCCATTGTTCCAATATGCTCCTTCCATAGAAATTGGTACCTGAATCAAGAGTTCTCAAAACTATGTCAAAACCAGAAAATAAGAAAAACAAAAATAAGAAACAAAACTAAAAACAAAAATAAGAAACCAAAAACAAGTGACAACCGTTGCCTCCCCGACAACGGCGCCAAAATTTGATCGCTGTCGTATGCGTCAAAAATAAATTACACTTTATTACTACTCAAAATATAAATATAGCAAGGGCAAGAAAGGATCGATCCCACAGAAAGGTCTTGGTTGTCAATATATTTTCGGTTCCTTATATAAAACACCGGGGATTTTTCTGATTTTTATATACTAAAATAAAATAAAAGAAAGTAAATAAATAAGCAAACAAATCAAATAGAAAAGATATTGGTTAAGGATTCATCTTCATTCACAAATAGGTTTCCTACACAATAATTAGAATTGATATTTAATCTCAACTTTTATCAAAAGCCCTAGAATACCTTGATCGTAAGAATATCCCGCTAATCTCCTTTTGTCATCAACAAACACATTAAAATATGCAAGTATGAGTTCTATCTAAGAGAACAACCTAACGTGTAAAAGAACTAATCAAGTTTAATTCCCAAGATGCATTAAGTTCTATGAAATCAGGCCAATCAAAGCAATCGAACGTGGAAAACGCACTAATTCAATTTAACAAAGGTCACGATTCACTTGTGATTATTAGGATGTATCACTACAAGCAATATTCACAATTATGCTACTTGTATTCAAGGATTATCACTTTTACATATAATAAACCCTAAACTAGCAATATATATGATTATGAATTCTACAAATTTGCAACTTGACAAAACTAACAATCAATCACAACTATATTTTCAGAGAATCGCAAACGATAAATATGAGACAAAACTAATATATTGAATCAAAGAATCATGCTTTGTGAAATCCAACTATTCCATAACCAATAATAAAAACTTAGTTACTCATGGCATAGGAGTTCATAACAAGAAGGAAGAGAAAACCTATCATGTTTCTAAACCCTAGAACAAAAGTAGCAGATGAGATAGGTTAAAGTCTTCTCTTTTATATGTTTCTCAATTTCCATAAAGGATACTCCTTCCAAAATTAGGTATTCTCTTCAAAGTCCATTAGATAGAAATCCACCAAGCCCACAAGTGAGAGAAACCCGTGTAGAAATTCTGTCCCAAAAATGCTCGCCGGAAAACTGGGATTCTGGCCGGAAATTGACCGGAATCCGGCAATAAAAGTTGTCGCCGATCATCTGAAAATTCTTCTCCGTCGAAGGAATATTCATCACGGCGTCGTTAAAGTTAACTGTTGACCTAACGGTCCTAACAGTTGATCGGGTCAAGTTCTGAGTCACTGAGTCAATGAATGAGTCAGCCCAAGTCAGCTGTATGAGTAGGCTGAATGGCCAGGCCATTGCACAGGACTAAAAAATCTTGCATGAGTCATAACCTGGGTTGCACCATTGTGCATCATTACTTCACTGCCAGCCATGATGGCTGTGACTTCCCTGCAGCTTTAACTCTTCTCTGCAACCACCTTGTTCACTGTAACACAGCTGCAACTAAATCCATGTTCTCTTCACAGCATCACCCTTTTAAGTTCCATGCCAACCCACATTCCAGCACTAACACCTACCCAAATTCACAGCATTTCGAACATCCATTCACTTCAATTTTTCAGTTCAAGTGCAACCATTATTGTCTAGTTCACTGCAGCAGTTCTACACACAACGTAAAACTCCAGCCATTCTCTGAACTAAACGTTGCAGCTGTATCACATCACTCAAGTCACTGCACATACCACCCAGCACGAACCATTTCCAACTGCACAAGCATTGCCAAACCAGCTACACCTTCTTATCTGCATTGCAACACCACCATTTGCTTGTTGTTTTTCCCAATTTCCATTACCACCAATTCTCCAGCATAACAATCTGATCCATAACAACATCTCCTGCTTGAGCTCAAACCTGAGCTGTAACCACCACTATCTCAGTCCAAACCTCCCTGTATCATATTAGCTCATCTCGGCCTCATTATCTCAGCACCAACTACTCCATCACCTGTAATTAAGCTCGTTGCAGTGCTAAATCTATAAATTGAGCAGCAGCTCAACCTTCCCTTACCAACACAGCCAATTCCTCATTGACTTCATCTCAAACCTGTCCTAACATACATCTAGAATATCTATTGAACCCATAGCAACCTTAACTACCCTGACTCAATTTCTTCCTCCCAGAACATCACCTCTTAACAGCATCAACTCCACTCCTTTACAGCTCCATAGAAAACCCTAGATATTCCTCGATCAGTAATTCATGGAAGTATCAAACCCTAACTTCAATTTAGTCTTAATTCAACAGCACCATCAACCCATCGATTCTCAAGCTACCACAGAACCCTAACCATTCTGTCTTCGATTCAACATCTCAAACATCAGCCCATGAAAATCAAATCGAACCCAGCCTTCATTTTTTCGTCCTCTACAGGTTCATCTCAATCGCAACTCTTTAATCTTTCAATCTAGATCTATTTTTTCGATTTCTCAGACAGAGCAACGGCTGCTTAATAAGTTCAGATGAAGAGAAAAGAAAAGTGAATAAGGAGAAGAAAAAATATCTTCTCAATTGAGGGTGGGTTGAAATAGTAGGTTATATTCGATGCCTAGTCCCCTTGATAAGGGCCACTCAGCTAGCAGTCCCTTAACCATTACCTGGCTCCATATAGTGTTCACGCCAATCAAATGACCTTTCTGCCTTTTTTTTTCCTTCAATTTTGGTGATTTCTTCTTCTTTTCCTCCATGCGTCTCCAGAGTACCTAATAGCTCAAAAACACACGTAAAATACATAATTTACACAAAAAAATAGCAAAGAAAGCATAAACTCTAGATAGTAAATACGGTGTATTCTACACTTATCAATCACCTCACAATAAACTTAATCAACTAGCGAAACAAGTTATTTTGGAATCACAAATGATGAGAGTAAGTTTGTTTGTGATTACTTTTCTATCTTTCCTATCGGAGATATAAAATCTCGAGACAATTATTTCAATTGCACTCAACACGAAACAACAAGATCAGATCACGTAACTACAAAGATAATATGGGTCAAGCTTCACAATCCCAATGAAGTCTTCAAGTCGTTAACCTACAGGGTCTCGAGAAGAAACCTAAGATTAAAGGAGAATTGACTCTAGTTATGCAACTAGTATTACACAGGAGGTGCGGGGATTAGGTTTCCTAGTTACTAGAGTTCTTCTTTATATAGTCTTCAAATCGAGGTTCGCAATCTAAGTTATCTTGGTAAAAAAATATTCAATAATCATTGTTAGATGAAAAACCTGATTCAACCAAGATAATATCTTTCAAACGTTAGATCGAACTTAGCTTGTTACACAAAAACGAAATGTACCCTCATTTAGGTTTATGTAACCGTACCTAAACGTGTACACCATGTTGGTTCATAAGTAGTTAACCGAGGTTAGCCATATGATTAATCTCATATCAACCTTATTCATCTTAACCATAACTAGTTCAAATGACTCAAATGAAACTAGTTAAGAGTTGTTCAATTGTTTAGAAAACCCAATTGAAATCAAATCGGTTTGATTCACTTGAATCAATCATGAACATTATAGCCACGGTTTGCAAAGATTGCATTCCTTATTGATTTATTGTTTAAGTTCATGAGATAACCGATTTGAGATATAACCAGCTTAAGTATGTGTACGGGTATGCGTACTTAAGCAATCGGTCTTGATTTTATAAGGTTTCTAAACTCAGCAGAAATTTTAGGTTCAAAACTTCCGCCAGTATGCATACGGGTAAGAATATTTAATGTGACTAGTTAAGAGTTTTTCCAGAACAAAACTCAGCATAAATTATCGGTTCGAGGACTTCCGCCAGTATGTGTATGGTACGCATACTTAACCTGTCTCCTTCACCAATTTCGCATACACATATATGCATACTCTTGGCTCCCGGTTTATGGACTTATACACTAATGTGCGAACACACTATATATCCTTATATCCAAAGATGGTTACATCGTCAAATCTTTATTTCAATCATTGAAACATTCTTCTATAATGACAATAGTTGTTTCACATACTATTAGCATCAAAGCAATTTTCAAGATATTGAAATAATCATTATTGAAACCTTCCAAGTCTTACACCAAATGATTGTATCACACAAACCATGTAAGATGTTACTCGACAATTTTCTCATGATATAAGATGAACTTGGTTGAAGCGAAAGCTTACCAACACATATTTCGAGAAATATGTAAACGAGATATACCCAGCTCGAAATCTCAAATGTGTATAAAGAAAAATATATCACACGACTTATGTATCAATATAGGAGATAGTAGAAATAGACTTTCCAAGTGATAGATAAGTTCAAGTCTCCACATACCTTTTGTCGAAGAAGTTCCACAATCTCCCCTTAGTAGTCCTTCGTCTTCAAGAGATGAACGTCGAGAGCTTAATTTAGGCTCAACTACACTATATGTGTCCTAGTCCGAGACATCTACAAATAGGCTAGAAATCAAGACTTATAGTTTTGATCACTAACATTGACAAACATGCTTGAGATATCAACGCATGCGAGTTTGACCGAGCAATGCTCTATCAATCTCCCCCTTTGTCAATTTTATTGACAAAACTATCAATACATATGGATTACAAAAAAGATAAAAAAATGTAGCTTATTATCCACATTCTTGATCTCCTTGGCAACTTCAACGCGACTCGAAATCTTCGTCACTTCCAAGTACTCCATGATCCTAAAGGTTGTAAGTTCAAAATTACAGTTGTTGAAGATCCATATCTATAACAATGAGAAAACAAAATGTTCTCAATCATTGTTATACAGTGTCATAGTATTATTACACAACATCAAAGTTCAATTGTATCAAAACTTGGACAATAACACTATGGTGATATGCATCACTCCCTCTTTGTCAATACATATCTTAACATGAAAATCACTCCCCCTTACATAATGATCCGTAAACCATATGTATTTGTAGTGTGAACTACACATTAATTCTCCCACTTTTTGTCAAAAAAATTAGCAAAGGTATGAAAATTAGTGGGATCCTAATGAAATTTCCACGGAGATACGTCATGACCTAAAAATTCCACAGCCGCACTCCCCACAAATATTTGGAAATTAAGAACAAGTTCAAAAGAACTCTCCCCCATAAAATGTCATCCTCAAAGGAACACCAAAGGAAACCTTACTTTCACAAGAAAAGAAGGATTTCCTTGGAAAACCAAATCACATGAAAACATGAATTTGTATCCAAACAATTCAATTGAAATAACAACAAGAGAACCCATAGTTAGTTCAATCGGAAAAAATACAACCAAATTAATCACTAGAGAACTTACTATTAATTCAATTGACATACACAACTAAATTAACCACAAAAAGCGATCAATTTAATTAGTCATGCTCAACATAAGAGATACTTACGGAGAAACAACTAAAATAACCAGAAGAGAATGATTAATATAGTTAATCATGTTCGACATAGGGAACCTTACAGAGCAACAACTAATTTAAACATAATAGAATGATCAACTCAGTCGATTGTGCTCAACATAAGAAACCTTATGGAACAACACAACATAGGCACAAAGATTGTGGATCGTAGATCAACCAAATACTGCGGAATAGATAAGGATTCATTCTATTTTCCATCACTATTTGCACAATGGCATAGAATAGACTTAATCCTTGTAGCCAAAAGTTTTATCCTTTCTTTTTATCAAAACATGACATAAAAGGCTTTAACTTTTTATCGACATAATAGAGATAACTTTTGAACAAGTATGTGACAGTCACAGTTTCACGGATATAAACAACATATCCCATAACACTATGCAATATATAAAATCATAAAGATTAAAATTGCAAAAACTCATCTTCCAAAAAACTTTAGAATTTAAACAAATAAATCTAAAAATAATGAAGATGAAAATCGTTGGAAATAGCTATGTGTACTCACAATAATGGCTATTCCAAACCCTAGTTATTCTTCTAAAAACATAAAAAGAAGATTTACTAGACAATAAAATTAGAGTTCCTTGAGAACCTCATACCTTTCAAAGAATCCATCATAGAAGGTGTCACTGATTTCCTTCACTCTTTTGACCGTAGAAACTCCATGTTCGTGAGTTAGTACACAAACTTTACGATCAACTACCCGAGCACGTTTCCTTGCCTTGACATAATCCATAATGAGTTTCTTCGGATTACGTATCAGAATATTTTTATTTTCAAGGATTTTGTCCTGACCATCTAAGAGTTGGTTTATTTGCAAACTCATTTGAATAGTTTTGAAAACTAGTTAAATCCTTGATGGAATAATCAATCCAGGAGTTGTGGTCCTTTCTTGCGAGCATTTTCTTTAGAACCAGCTCTTGAATTGAATCATGTCCTTGAGTGTCTTCCTCCATATCAAGATACACAATCTCTTGAGATTTTGCAAAGTTCTCCATGTAAATTTTGATAGAGAAGGATTAATACAATATATAATATATTATATGTATTAAGAGAAGACACTTTAAAAAAAAGGAAACCCTATGAACTCTTAGGAGTAGGACACAGAGGTTCACGAACTGTTGACAAGAGAGGGATGGATTTTAGTGAAATCTATTAAGAAGAAGGAAAAAAAAACATTTGCCAATATTGCTCAATAATCCTTAAAAATTAGAGCATGAATCATGAAGCAGACTTGCACGTCTCAGATTGATTAACAACTTATCACAAAAAATGTACAACAAATCTTGAGACTCCCATAGTCATCATCCTTGTACCTCTCAAGATAGATTCAAGGATGGGATTATCTAGAGTTAGGTAACGGAGTGAGAAGTAGTCTCACTATTAAACATGGGAGAAGGTTTGTACAAGTTGTTTGACTGTTTTACTCGTGTATTTATTTATTTCCATCGATTATAACGTATTCCAGAGAAATTTGTCATAAACCTTTTCAAAAGTCCATTTGAAGGTTTTTTCTGAGGACTGAGTCTAGGACCTCTAGAAATCGGTTCCAGAATAGGGAATTTGGAGGATTTCAATTTTTTTCATCTAGACTTACCAGACTTGTTCTTATAAACACAGGGTAAGTGTTCATTGGTAGAAGAAGGATTTACACCATAATGAGGAACATGTAACCTGTGATGATTCCTAGACAAGTGATCATTTTTATAAGATTTCTGATTTTCTGTAAGTAAGAAACTCAATGTAGATTTCATTAGACAGTTTACTCCATTGACAGTAGAAAGAAGCAAATTATGAAGATTAGAAATCTGTTTCCTTATGATAAAAAAATAAAGAGCATAGTGATTCCTTTTCCCACAGAAAGAACAATATCGTGGTTTTGAGACATGATTGCCTTGAGCCAAACCGTCATCCTTCACGTGTACATTTTGCAAGTGATTCTCAGTAGGTACTTCCTTGTAGGAATTTTTATTTATACTGGGTAAAACCTTGTGAGTATCAGGAGAAGGTGTAGAAGATGACTTAATCATCAAAACTTATTAATCCTATTACCATATCTTGGGATGTTGATAGATTAAACACCCACTTTGATGATACTTCTGCTAAGAATATTATCATTATTCCCTTAAGCCAGTGTTGCACTCCTGGTAGGAGGGCTTGGGACATTTCAAAGAATGATAGATTTACCTTTAAATCTGATTACTTAGGACTTCGATGGCTCAGGCCTTCCCCTTGTAGTGCTCTTTGGAATAGAATTTGGAAAATTAATGTGCCATATAAAATTCAAGTTTTTAGTTGGAAATCTACCAGAAATGCCTCACCTGCTAGAACTGTCCTTAATACTAGAATGCCTATGAACACTGTTGACTGTGATAGATGTAATGACCCTTCTGAATCAATTATGCATGCTTTAGTTCTTTTACCTTTTGCTAGTCGTGTTTGGTTCTTATCGTCTTTCTATGTCAACACTCAGTCTTTTAGTACTAAATCCTTTATTGATTGGATGTTATTTTGGTTAGTTAATCATGTTTCTAAACTCTCTGATGGAGATTAATGTTTCTTTGTTGTTATCCTTTGGTCCTTATGGCAAAGTAGGAATAACCTGGTGTTTTAAAATATTAAAGAAAACTACACTGTTGTTCTAATGAGAGCTAGAACCATGCATGTTATTAACTAGAAAAACTAGTACTATTATTTCCACTATGGTTCATGTTAGTATATGTGATAAATGGATGCCCCCACCAACTGGATGGATAAAATGTAACACTGATGAAGCTTATGATGAATTTTATGGGAATAATGGTGCAGGCTTTGTGATGAGGGACTTCTCCAACACTGCCTCCTTTTGTGCTTCTATCGTTTTTCAAGCAGAGTCTGCTGAAGAAGCTAAAGCCATAGCTATTTGGGATGCCTTGAAAAACGCTGTGGAGAAAAAGCTTACTCATCTAATCATAGAAAGTGATGCTCAGAGTCTAATCAATCAATTTTCTGCTGGCTTGTTTGATGGAAACTCTAGAACGGATGTTATCTTTAAAGATATCCAATTTTTTTCCTCTAGTCTTATAGCTTTCCTGTTTACTTTTCAACCATGTACATGTAATTCAGTATCTCATGAACTTACCCTTTGGGCCAAAACAAACAATTTTACTATGTATTGGTTTGTTCTTCCAATATGGCTAATGCCTTTTGTTGAAGGGGATCATTAGCCTTTTTTGAAGGCGTTTGCTTATAAAAAAAAAACAAAAAAAAATGAATTTTCAAAATGCTGAGGGCATGAAGCAATAATTATTAGTCTTAGCCACTCCCATGTGGATCCATAGGCACAGAGTGATTACATAAAAAAATGTGAAGGTTCTTTTGGGCTATGTAAATAGTAAAGTTTCTTATGTAAATAGAAGTTTGATTAGAGCTTCCACAGTGGGAGACTATAACTAAAAATTTGGTCAAAATACGTGAACAGCGGGACATACTATCGACTAAAATCCGGATCAATACCAAATCCCAGACTATATTTGGTCTGGGACCAAGACCAAAACCAAATATAGTCGAGCGAATGTATAGTTAACGCCCCACACCAGGCGAACGTATAGTTAACGCCCCACAACAGGCGTATATAAAGTTAATGCCCCACACCAGGCGTTAACTATACCTCCGCTGCATATTTTTTTTTATGGTGGGGCGGGTGCTTATACCTTCGCCCCATTCCTTGTTTTTTTTTTCTCTTAAGTGGGGCGGGCTTTATACCTCCGCCCCATTTTTTTTTTCTTTTTTCTTTATGCTTTATATCTCCGCCCCATCGGGAGAACGTATAATGTACGCTCCATCAAATTTAGTCTTGTACCGTAGTCTCACAACACGGACCAAACCCAAACTTTGGTCTTTTTTCCCTCTTTGATCTTTGGTTATACTCGCACCATTGCAGTTGCTCTTAGGGAGGTAGATAAACTTGCTAAATGGGAAAGATGTAAAAGGGTTTTTTTGTTTCTTCTACCACCCAACATTACAACATAAAACTCTCTATAAAACAAGCTCTTGTAAATGGTTGTGATATTTCTGTATATAACTTCCCTTAGCTTAATCCCTAAGGTCCAAAACCCTTCTAATACTAATGATTTTAGACATATTAGCTTGAGTAACACTATTTACAAACTTATTTCAATTTTTTAAGCAAATAGACTGAAACCATTTCTTAATAAGTTAATCTCTCAAAATTAATCAACCTTTATTCCTGGTCGTCAAATTACTGATAATATTATCATTGCGCGTGAAATTTTGCATACTATGAAAACGTTTAAAAACAAAAAAGGTTTTTTTGCTCTAAAACTTGACCTGTCCAAGGCATTCGACAGAGTTGAATTGGCCTTTATTGAAAAAATGTTCTCTTCATTTGGTTTTAATGAAGACTGGTGTAGACTCATTATGCAATGTGTGACTACTACCTCTTTCTCTGTTTTTCTTAATGGGATTCCAGGCGATTCTTTCACTGTTGATAGAGGTCTCCGTCAGGGAGACCCTTTATCTCCTTACTTGTTTATTGTTTGTATGGAATTTTTATCTAGACTCTTAGTTAAAGCTGGAAAAGATAATAAAATCTCTGGGATTAAAGTTTCTAAAACTGCTCCTTCTATATCTTACATGTTCTTCGCTAATGATTGTTTCCTGATTTCAAAAGAAGGAATACATGAAGCAAGAAATATAATGGATATTCTTAAACTTTTTGGTGAGGCCACTGGACAGGTCATTAACTTACAAAAATATCGAGTTTTTTTATCTCCAAATATTCCAAATAAGCATTGTAAAATTATAAGTAGAATTTTGAAAGTTACAAAAATTTCTAAAAATGATAAATACTTAGGAACACCCTTATTCTTTGATAGGAAAAGAACTACTAGTTTTGAACCTCTTCTTACCAAATGTTATGATGCTCTTCAGGGGTGGAAGGCTAAACTTCTCTCCCAAGATGGCATGACTGTTCTTATCAAATCTATGCTTAGTGCTTATCCCATATATCAGATGCAATGTCTAGATTTTCCCAAAACCACCCTGGATAATGTTGAAAAAATGAAAAGGGAACTCTGGTGGAACAAGAAAGACGAGGCTAAAGGAATTTACACTAAATTTTGGGTTAGTTTCTGTTCTAGTACCGATTTTGGTGGTCTTGGAATTCGTAACCCTCATAAACAGAATATTTCCATGCTCACTAGACTTGCTTGGAGACTGTTAAATAATAGAAGTCTTATTTGGGTCCAAATTTTACTGCATAAATACTTTCCTAAATATAATCCCATGTTTCACACTAGAAATTATAGAAATCTCTTGGATCTGGAGTAGTTTCAAAAAAGGCTTAGACATTATAAAATATAATTATGACTGGCATGTTAACTGTGGCACCCAAATAAATATTTGGGCAGAGTGTTTTCTCCCCAACCAAACTTTTGTTCTTATGCCTAACATTATTGATGAAAATCTTCCCATCACTGTGAACCATCTTACTGATGGAAATGGAAACTGGAATAAAGATATAATTGGGAAATACATTAACTCCTCTATGCATAATAGGATTTATTCTATTACTCTGAATGTTAATATGCCTGATAGAATTCATTGGAAGTTAACTGTTTCAGGGGAATGTACTACTAAATCTGTGTATCATTTCCTCTGTAACAATGATATATCTTATTCTGAGAAATTGTTTTGGAAAGATCTTTGGAAAATTGATTGTATTCCTAGAATTAAGCTTTTTTGTTGGAAACTTATGTTTAAAGTTTTACCCCTTGGTGATAGAATTTTTCAGCGCAATAAGCATGCTTATCGTAGTTGTAGTCTATGCACTGATTGTCAAATAGAAGATGAAACCCATTTATTTCTTGAGTGCAAATTTACCAAATATGTTTGGACATCTTCTTTTTTTTACAATATTAGCTCTTTCAATCAATCTAATGATTTTAAAGACTGGTTTCGAAACTGTATGTCTGATAACAATCTAAAAAAAGATATTTCTAAATTAGCTTTCATACTTTGGTCCATCTGGAATCATAGAAATGATGTAGTTTTTAAATATATTACCCCAGACCCAGTTAAATTGGTTTATAGTATTCAAAAAGATTTTGTTAGCTTTTCTAAAAGGGAACCAATTAAGGTGACAAGAATTATTCAGCAAAACCTGAGCTTAATCGAAGAAGATAATTTTGAATGGATTGTGAAATTTGATGCTTCTTTTAAAGCTGATGATTACTCAATGGGGTTTGTTGTTTCAATCAATAATGCTTCGGGAAGCTATAGTGAGCACAGAGCAGGGTCGGGATGGGCCTCCATCCCCTTATATGCTGAAGCAAAGGCGTTCCTTCATGCTCTTCAATGGGTGAAAAATCTGAATATTGAATCGTGCATTTTCTTAAGTGATTGCAAAAACTTGGTTGCTGCTATCAATGAAGATGAAAAATATGAACCTTACTGGAGAGAGTTAAATAATATCATGAAGTGTATAAAACTTTTTAAATCATTTAGTAGTGTTTGCTTTCGTTATATAAATAGGAAGTTAATGTTTATTTTGGATAGACTAGCAAAATAAGCAAGAAGTTTTAATGGTCTTTCCTTCTCCACGGAATATCTATCTTGTAATGTTAAGGCCATGTTTTTGGATAGACTAAGAGGGAACTGTGTTCCAGTCTTAAACTCTGTAATCTTGTCTTATGCTTAATATATCGTCTTTATGTGATAAAAAAAATGTTTAATGAAATGTCTGCTTATATTAAAAAAAAATTTACATAAAAGACGCGACAAAGCTAGAAATTTTGGATGAAGTTATTTATATGGTGGATCGTACAAGCTGCACAACCACAAATTGTGGGGATGGCATGTCGTTTCCACAATAAACTTAAAATGGTGGACCACAGAGCGAAATAAAAAGTTACTGCTGTGAATTTAAAACGTGTGTCTCCAACTATCACTGCGTGTTTGTATTCTCTGAATCTCAAAATTTTCAAATATCTTTATCCATCGGGTTTTCTGTACAGATTCCTCTTCTAATGATTGTCTATCGATCAACTAGAATCCTAAGTATATATATCTCTTGGTTTCTTCAGTTGGTCATTCACTAATCCTCAGAAATTTGAAGAATTTTTTGAACGTTCCATGCTTAGTAGGATGCAGAAGCTCAGCATCAATCATAGCAAATAGATGCAAATGAGAAGCTTAACAAATGAGTTATTGTTGGTTATGAATGAAAAATTATACGTAGTGGGAATTAGTGAAGGGACTTAATCCAACGGTTATAGATTATGTCTCTTCATGAATAGATACTAGACCTAATCTAACGGTCTGACTTGAAATCCAAAAGACATGTCCCTTAAGAACATGCATCTTTCCCAAACCAATAGATACATACCCAAACGAAGAGACACAAGCGTAGATATAAAAAACCCAAGTATGTCTCTGTTTTCAATTACGAAAATTTTCACCATTAGGATCCTAGAATTCAGAGAGTTTGTTCTTCATCTTGCGCTCGCCTGCTTTCAAAGTATTCAAGTGTTGTGCTACTCCGAAAGGTAAACGTTGTATCCTGGGAACCTTCACCATTAACTGTTCAGCATATGTATACAGGGTGAATAGCGTTTTAAGGAAAGAGCGATCCTCGCCTCGGTTTATTAAGTTTGCATTTTGTTTCCTTATCTTACTTTTATTCTTATTATCCTATATTCTGTTGCATATAGAATGGGCTGAAGGAATTATGTGATAATTAGCATGAATTGAATTGTATGAATGATTCTGATCGTAATTCCTTAATCCCTCTTATAGTACTGTTCTACAGGTTAAGTTGAATATTGGGTTTGTTTCAAATTGATTTCACTGTGTGTTATTAAGGAATATGATTATGCATATAACATGTTTGTCTTATTATCTCTGTAAACTACTTGTATACTTGCTAGGAATGCGTACGACGTATGTAGATAGAGATTAATTGATAACATTTTTGTGTACATTCATTGTAAATGATATGTAGGTTAAGTAACTTAGACATACAACAACATTATGATCCTACTAGTTCTGGTATTGGTGTATACAATAATCGATATGATCCAACAATCTTAAAACGCTATTTTGTATTAACGTGTTACTGTTTCAAACATTTGTTGTCATTAGAATTTGTGGTTGTTGTATGTTTGTTACTTACTTAGGTTGTGCATTGCAGCAACAATGACAACTGACAATGATGCGTCAAAAACCTCCTCAAATGGTGCTGGTCCATCCTCCGTTACCAATGACTCGCACACGCCTCATGCCGAGAAACCAGAGAAGTTCAATGGCAGTGATTTCAAGCGTTGGAAATCTAAGATGTTGTTTTATTTGACC
Source organism: Papaver bracteatum (assembly GCA_023529315.1). Lineage (NCBI taxonomy): Eukaryota > Viridiplantae > Streptophyta > Magnoliopsida > Ranunculales > Papaveraceae > Papaver > Papaver bracteatum. The sequence continues at coordinate 613,743 of JAJJWX010002128.1, forward strand.
ACTCTAGGGATTTCCATGTACTTGATAGAAGATCTACCAGTCCCAAACAAGGATGGTGATGCTCGACATGTATCTGCAATTGAAGCATGGAAGCACCCTGACTTCTTATGAAAAAACTATATTCTAAACTCCTTGGTGGATTATCTCTACAGTGTCTATCCTCCTTTGGCAACGGCTAAGGAAGTGTGGGACTATCTTGAGAAGAAATACAAGACCGAGTATGCTGGGGTAAAGAAGTTTATAGTGGCTAGGTTCCTTGATTTTAAGATGATCGGCACTAAATCAGTCATGGCGCAAGTCCAGGAATTCCAAATAATTCTCTATGAATTAAAGGCTGAAATGATGACCCTCTCTGAATCATTCCAAGTTGCTGCACTTATTGAGAAGTTGCCGCCATCTTGGAAAGATTTCAAGAACTATCTTAAGCATAAGACAAAGGAGATGAAGTTAGAAAACTTGATCTTCAGGTTGCAAGTTGAGGAAGAAGGTCGAAGTACTGAGAAAATGACTGAAAATGCTTCTGAAAATACCAAGGTTAATTTGGTTGAAGAAGAAACAAATGGTAACAATAGGAAACGTAAGCATCATGGTTCAAACAAGAATAAGAACAAGAACAAGAATAAGTCGAAGAAAAAGAAAAGTGACGTAGAATGCTACAACTGTGGCAACAAAGGTCATTATGCCAAATAATGTTAATTGAAGAATGAGAACTCCAACAAAAAGAAAAGGAAGGTTGATGACGACCAAGAACTGAATATGATTGCTACTCTTTCTTGTGGTCTTCAAAACCTGAACTTGAGTTCTACTCCTTTCTCCTTTGAGAAGCCCATGACTTCCGTTATTTTGGAAGTTAATTTGGTAGGCAATTCATGAGATTGATGGGTTGATACAGGAGCAACCCAACATGTCTGTTTTGATCATTCCATGTTCTCTATATATGAAACTGTTGATAATGGAGAACCAGTATACATGGGTAATGTTGTGACGTCAGTAGTTCAAGGTAAGAGAAATGTAATACTTAAGTTCACTTCCGGTGAGAAGGTTACTCTGAAAGATGTATTACATGTTCCTGACATTCGCAAAAACTTAATTTCATTCAGTTTACTAGTGATACATGACTTCAAACTAGTTTTTGTAGAGAATTACTTTGTACTGTTGAAGAACGATACCTATGTAGGAAAGGGATATTTGGAAGGAGGTATGTTTAAGGCCAATGTAATGAAAATAACATCTGCTTAATAAATTTGTATTATCAAAAAGTAATATGTATGTAGGAAAGGAATAAGGTTGGAGGTATGATAAATCCAATGTAATGACTTTATGTTTGATTAATAAATTTTATTCTTTCACTTACATTTTCGACTCTTGTTTCGTTTGCATGAATGGTCATGCCCGTTCATTAGATTTCGTAAAGGGAATTGATTAATATGGAATACTAAAATACGTTTGACAGATATCATGCAAATGTGAAGTTTATATTGGATCTGATCTCGCAAACCCTACTGCAATGGTTCAGATTGCGCAAAAGATTTATAGTCTGCGCAGTTGGAGAAGATTTATGAAAATCTCCAATTCTATAATGAATTTAGTTTAGTCTTTTTAAACGAGTGTAACTAACATCTTGATAATCATACTATCACAATTTCAGAATTTTTGAACATTCAGAAGTATTTTTGCCGAATTTTAAATATTGAGTCTGGTGTCTGAAAATTTTCTGAAATATGGCATGTAAGTCTTGATAAAAAGTGGCTCTGTAGTCTTTTCCATGACTCCTTTAAGTCTGTAGTAAAAAATAAGATGAGTAGATAATGAGGTCTTCTCAAAAACCAATTTGGAAAATGTCTAAATCGGAGTTACGATGCAAAAAATATGGAAGTTTTAGGATCGCAATCGCCAATGCGTAATGGCAGTTCCTGATTTCCAACTCTCGCAAGAAAAATGGATAGTCAGTCCAAGAGTCATAGGATTTGGGTTGGAGTCACGACCTAAATCATTTTAAATGTTTTTAAAAGGCGCAGTGATTAGACTGTGAAGTATGAATGTGAACCGATAGAAACATGGATCAATATTAGTTACACTTTTGGCATGGTTTTTTTTTTTTTTTGCAACTTACAGTAAAGAGATAAATTTATGTTTAGCATAGAAATAACATCATTGTTGCAAATGATGAAGTCTCAAATCTACTGGATACATGAGAATTTTTGGGGAAAAACGTTTTCCGAAAACTAAGAGATGTTTAGTGTCCAGTAGTTACCTAAGAGAAATCATATTGCGGAAAAGGAAAGAGAAATTCCTTAAATGGAAGGCAAAATGTGGGGGTGTGTTAAAACAGATACCAGTTGTTGATGGTGGTTTTTAGCTTAGGGTTAAAATCGAAAAACACTAAACCCTAGCAGACAGTGACGTCACAATATTTAAGTGATAAAGCATTTACTATGCGCATTTACTTAAAAGCCTTTAATGTGTCTCTAAATAACTACCGGGTACCTTTTTTCAAATTAGGGTTACAACAAGAAAAACCCTAATTCCCCTTTGTGCCAATGGAAAATCATGCCAGCCACACCGAACGCGCCAAAGCATGCCAACCATGCTAGCCGCACCTTTATGCCAATGGAAAATCATGCCAGCCACACCAACCGCGCCAAAGCATTCCAACCATTCTAGCCGCACCTCTGTGCCCATGGAAAATCATGCCAGCCACACCGATCGCGTCAAAGCATGCCAACCATGATAGCCGCACCTCTGTTCCAATAGAAAATCATGCCATCCACACCGACCACGCCAAAGCATGCCAACCATGCTAGCCGCACCTCTGTGCCAATGGAAAATCATGCCAGCCACACCAACCGCGCCAAAGCATGCCAACCATGATAGCCACACCTCTGTGCCAATGGAAAATCATGTCAGCCACACCAACCGCATCAAAGCATGCCAACCAAGCTAGCCACACCTCCTTGCCAATGGAAAATCATGCCATCCACACTGACCGCGCCATGCCAAACACATCTCTCCATGGCCCCTCATGCCACGCCACCATGCTGGCTTTCCCCTCGCGGCTACTAAAGTGAAGGCGTGTAACAATCAACGGTTGCCCTCCAATCCCAGGAGAAAATCCTGGCCACCTAAGGTCTCCTCACGGCTTTTGGCCCAAAACCCTAGCTTGGTCACGCACCTAGCCAAGCTAGCCGTGCCATGCCAAACATATCTCGCTGTGTCCCCTCATGCCGCTCCACCATGCTGGCCTTCCCCTCGCGGCTACCAAAGTGAAGGCATGCAACAATCAATGGTTGCTCTTCAATCCCAGGTGCAAATCCTGGCCTCCTAAGGTCTCCTCATGCCTTTGGCCCAAAACCCTAGCTTGGTCACGCACCTAGCCAAGCTAGTCGCGCCATGCCAAACAGATCTCCCCATGGCCCCTCATGCCGCGCCACCATGCTAGCCTTCCCATCGCGGCTACCAAAGTGAAGGCGTGCAACAATCAACGGTTTCCCTTCAATCCCATGAGTAAATCCTGGCCGCCTAAGGTCTCTTAACGACTTTGGCTCAAAACCCTAGCTTGGTCACGCACCTAGCCTAAGATAGCCACGCCATACACTCATGGAAAACCCTTGGCCCCACACGCCAATCCAAACCAAACCTAGCCCAAGCTAGCCACGCCATGCAAAATGCACCCTGCCTTGGCCATAGCTATGCTAGTCACACCATGCCATGCCAACCTAATTGCGCCAAGGCATGCCATGTTAGCCTGGCCATGTCTCCATCCCTCCTGAATTCTTCCTGAGTTTTTCTTTCCGGCTATTTTCTCCTCCCGAATGAGTTCAAAACCTAAATATCCTCGCGATAAAAGATAGGAAATTCTTTTCCGGTTGATTTGAGGGGCGGACCGTCAAAATCCGAGTTTGTACTAGAATTCTACAACGATTATAGTGAAGGGAGCTAATTAGGGTTTCTAAAACAAAGACGTGTGGCCATCAATGGCTACCCTTCAATCCCAGGAGCAAATCCTGGCCGTCTAAAGTCACCTCACGACTTTTGGCCCGAAAACCTAAGTTTGGACATGCCAAACCATGTCATGCCAACGTCATGCCAACCTAGTCGCGCCACCACATTGGCCCTCACTACCAAAATAAAGGCGTGCACCGATCAATGGTTGCCCCTCCTATCAAGATGCAAAATCTCGACCATCGAAGGTCACCAAGCTAGCAAGCTTCCAGAGCCTGACTCGGCAAGCCACAACAACATGCTACATGTTTTCCAAAAATACTCGAGACATCAACACAAACTGGGGGATGCTTTCCAGGGTCTTGGTTTGGCGGTCACAGCGTGCAGCATACACTACGCTCACATTAAGAAAGCATGAATATGAATAAAGCGGTCAAATAAATGAGGAAATAATGGTGAAAATATTTTCACCCATAAACACCATGCGGTTACCACCTCCTCCCATTATTTCACCCTTTACTCTCTTCCTTAATGAGACCAGGGTACGTTTCAATATCGACTTGTATAAATAGGTCTTACCTATTTCCAATAGACAACAAGTCTCGGGCAGGAGAAAAATACAACACTCTCAGAAAGGCAACTTGGCAAGCTCTCCCAAAAAGGCTTCCATCTCTTGCAAGCTTCCTAAGCTTCCACTTTTCTGATACAATTCGAGACACTACCTTTCCAGAACTATTCTGGTCTCAACACCTTTCTTCGCTTCCCTCCCCAAATCAACCCTTCTCCTCCACTTTGTGTCTAAAGCAAGTATGGAACGGCTATTTCTTGGTTTAGGCCGGACTTGTATAGATTGATCTCTCGAATCTTAAGTACTCCCTTGCAGTATATTTTTTAGGGTTTAAATTGTTTCTCACTTTCACACCTGCAATTATCAAAATCAGCAGAAACCATTTTCACATATAAATAATTGGCGACCACAGCGGGAGGATTGATCTATCGGTTAAAATGTCAATTTTCGACTGTCGATCTCGTTCTTCAACCCAGACGTCAAGATGGTAGAGGAAGGCAACTCACTCCGACTTAGTTACTCGACAACTCGATTATCAGTCATGACACGACAAGGGATGACTGGGGACTTCCCAGAGGATAGAAGCTGACGATCCTCCCAAGGATCAACGGCTCGGTTATCAGACAGCTCAGTAACGACTTGGGACTTTCCACGGAGGTATTTCCCATAAAACTCGGTCTTACACCCGGAAGGTTCACTTTTCATCAGGAGACCTTAAAAACCCAGTAAGTCCTACCCAGACAAGATACGTGGTTTTCTTTTTCAAGTTTTCACGGGAATGATAAAACCAATAGCCACGTTATGTTTCACCCCCATGTCATCTACCAACACACTGTTCCATGGTTTTCCTGGGATGTCTGTATCACTTTCAGTCATAACCAAAATAATCAATTCCTAAGCAATTCATTCCAAAAAGAATAACCCAAAAACCGTAAAGGTAACATTTTATCTATCAACCCAAGAAATCCAGGAAATCAAAAAACCATAAACCAGGCACTTTGTTTGTCTTTCAAATAAAAAGAAAAAAATTGTCACCTACCCATACGTGCCTACTCTGCACAACAATGACTACCCGTCACTATTAGCAGACGTTACTGCGACGACATTCAGAGAGTTGTTTATGAGGAAGTATTTCCACAAGTCTATGAAAGGCATACCCAGGGCTAGGATTTACGCCAGTCCAGAAGAAAAATATTTTTACAGATTTATGGAAAGGCATACCTATAGCTATGGTTTGCACCAGCACAAGAAAAAAAAAATTGAAAGAGAAACGCTGGAGTGCATAGCTGGAATATGCTCGCCTACCTTATCACTACAGCGCTACCGCTAACACCAAGACGTGATAACAAAGACACGAGATAGAAAGGGGAGCCAACCCCTTTCATAAGCATAACACTTTTTGGAATTTGAATAACGAAAGGATTTCTTATTTGAGATACGTCTGGAAAGAGTAATCTGGGCCCGTAAGAACAAGTCTGCACCATCAGGCCATCGCTATGCCAAGCCAACAGTTTGCGCCATGCCCAGTCAATAGTTCACGCCATACTGAATCCAATGCCAGACACGCTTACCAGACAAGCCTACCAGACGCGTATACCAGACGTGCATGTCAGGCACACATGCCGCACACTCATGCTAGGCACACATGCCTGCCATCCTCTCCGTTCCGTAACTAGCCAGAGCAGCACCATGGCTCCAGCACTCCGTGATCAAAATAGTGCCATCTATGCACGATACACTTACGATCACCAGAACCAGAGCCGTTTCCTCCGCCCCAAGGTTTTTTCAAGCATGAAATCTCCGACCATCACTAGAGGTGCTACTCCACCATCGGGGCAACATACTGAAAAAGCCATAAGAAACTAACCTCCTTTTACCACTTCTTATTTGATTAAAAGATAAAAGGCACTTCAGAAAGACGTGTGTTTATAGATAAAGAGGTTCACATCGCTCTTTGATGCCCAGTAGAAGGGGATCAGCAATCCAATTTCATCACACGTAAAGATCAGGAATGACTTCTCCGAAATCGAGGAAAAGAAAATCATCATCCCCCCCCCGAGTTCACAAAGACTCTCTTCCTATCAGAAGCTGCATGATTTACAGGGACTTTACCCACAAAATCGTGACGAAGCACTTATCTGAGATTCTATATTTCCCCAAGGCACAACGTCAAGACAAATTTGTAGCCCTCAACAGCACTGCATCATGGAAACAGTTATTTCCAACCAGAGAAGTCGTTTCCAAACCCCAACCTCTCCTGGACAGCACGATTGATAGATGGAACTAGGGACTCCTAGCCATTGTTTGCTTGAAGGGTGTCCAGTTTCACAGTATACTGATTAACTCAGCCGCTTCGCTTCAACGCTCGCTCCAGCAGCCGCTCCTTTTCAGCGTTCTCTCAATGATCTACTCCAGGATCTGAAGCCAAAATTTCAGTGTTTGACTTCTTAAGCTTCAACATCCTCCCCAACAGCCGAAGTTTCTTCAACTTCGCCTCTTCTTACAAAGGGCTATACCACCATGCCCCCCATGTCTAGGATCATGATCGCATCCAGCCAATCTTCGTAGTCATGGCCGCCCTTTGATCCGTCCCTCCAAAACTCATGGTCATAGAAGGCTTGATTTATTACGCACCCAGCCGATCCTTTTACTTTCATGGAAGCTCATACAATTCCAGCCAACCTACTTTTTTACCACGATAATGTAGTCTCTTCTGATTAGTTCTCCTACCAAGAAATGTTGTCGCTCATTCGTTGATACCAGTCAAGGCTTCACCGCAACAACAATTACTACAAAGATGGAAACATGTAAACCATATTTGAGGACTGAGGATATACACGGGATCCCTTCATTGTCAAAATTCAGAAGACACAGTCAACCAAAAGTTCGTACCCACAACGAGGTCATCTACTCTTCAAGGATGCAACGTAAGAATATCACCGCCTCTCTGTCTAGAAGACGCCTTCAATACTTTACGAGGCCGCAGAGGATACCAAGCCTGCACTATCCAGAATATTTCATCATGTAATTTCTGAGCATCCCAGTGTCACATCCAGAAGAGTACGGTAGGCTCATATCAAATCCCGTGGACGTGGATTCAAGGCGATATAATGAAAGTAGGTTACACATGGGGACTACCAGCATGAGACGCTTTCACTCCCCTCAACCAAGTTATTACTGATTTCAACATCATCACTGTCGAGGTTTTACGAGCCGCGGGAATTTCTCAACATAAAGCCGTACATGCGTACTGAAGACTCTAAAAACATGTCAGAAGGTTACATTCACATATTCATCCATGCCATCATACCAAACTGAAGTATAACCGGGGAATTATCACCGCATCCTATTTCGTACGATGGTCCAAGATTCAGAATATGGTTCGAAGGATGTAACCTAGAACGAAGTCCCGGGAGACTTGATAACAGTGCATCGGCAATGGTACGTCTCCCTTTTTTATCCAGGGATGCCAGAAGTTTTCGAACATGTAAGCATTCACAACACATCATCATCAGAAGGTCCATACAATGGGGTTCTGGTAAACTTTTGGAATCCACTGGAGAGACACTACAGACGAAAACACGGATCCAGACGAATAACAGAAGAGCATAAGAGGGTCGATACCACTTTTTATGTGGACATAGTTTTTAGAGCTTGAGCAGAATGAATATTCCTTCTTTCTCCATGAACGGGAATAGGTGACTGGCGCGCGACTATGCCACCCCGGGCCAGCAACATCCCTCCTGACTTCTTCCTTATTTTCATTGTTAGGCCGTGTTCACCTCCTAAGCAAGCTCGAAACCTAATTATTCCCGAGAAGGGAGGTACAAAATTCTGTTTCGTGTCCGATAAAGGGGCGGACCATCAAAATCCGAGTCCGTATGCGGATTCCACAGCGTTTCTAGTAAAGGGTGCTAATTAGGGTTTCGGCGTGTTAAATCCTAAACCACAAGCACTTCCCTTGCAAGCGTTTCCCTTCCAGGGGGCTCCCCTCACCAGCTTCATGCCTTGCCAAGCGCTTTACAGAGCGGACCACATCAGTTCCATGCTTGTCAGTGCAAATGGTCTCCTTCATACCAAGTCCATGCTAGCAGCTCCGCCTCGCGTTCCAAAGCCTAGCCATGAAGACACCCAATCATACCGGGATTTTGCAAAGCGACCAGATGAAAGGATTGCAGGTGCTACCTACCACTAGAAGAATATTTTTTAATAAGGAAAGAATTCCATGTTCAAGCCGCGTATGAAAAAGGCAATCGGTCCCATAAGAGTGATAGGTATCTAAAACACCTTATTTTATATTTAGTATTTACGCTTTCTTTGCTATTTTTTCATGTGAATTATGTATCTTATGTTCGCTTTTGAGTTTCATAGGTGTTTTGGTGTCATTATGAGCAAAAGAATGAGAAAACGTCCATTTGGAGCGTAAAGCACAAAAAGGTCAATTCACAGGCGAGTGATACTTGGATCTAGCTGAGGTTGCGCGAGGAGGAAGTGAAGAATGAACTGTCAGTTTCCCATAACGGACAGTTGAGTCGAATAATTAAGCTGTCGGCTACCTGGAACTGACAAGCCAAATAGTTTTGGTGGCCCTTATCTACTCTGCAGGGGTGTCTATATCCACTTGCATATTCTTACAGAAAACTTAGAATTATGAAAGCAATTTACTTATCTCATCATTACCAGTTTTTGTCCGATGACGGCACCACAACTGCTGAAATCCGAGAATTAAATGGAGATCGAAGAATGGTTATTGTTGAAGATGAAGATTTGTAAATATAGAAGATGGGTTTCGCTGTGGAGAATTAGATAGAGAAATCAGGGAAGAATAGATATTGTTGCTGTTGATTTGAGTGATTGATGGGGGTTCTGTTGCTGCTGTCAATATTAGATGAAATTGAAGAAAAGAGAGCTTGAATCAGACAACGGAAGTTATTTCATATTGATGGGTCTGTTCGAGTTGAGACAATGAAGAGATTGGGCAGAGTTTGAGACACAGTTGGTGAATTTTCCACAAATTGAATCTAGGGTTTGATGTTGAACAAGAAATAATGGGTTTGATGAAGATTATGAAATGGGTTAGCATCAAAAACAAGTCCAAAATTAAATGAATGAATGGGTGATTTAAAGGAATTCGAGTTACATGCAATTACAGGGTTGGAGGTAATGTAATCATGAAGTTGCAGGAATTGGTGAGAAAGCAGCTGGTGGTGATTGTACTGGATGAACTGAGATTAAGCATAAAGGGTATGTGGTTGTTCAATTGGTGTCTGAGATAGAAGTGGGGTTACAAATGCTCATGGTAGTTAAGCAGGGGATGGATTATGGTTTGGAAGTTGATAATGCTGCTAGTATAATGGTGTGCGTCCTGAGTTTGAAATGCAATGGGTGCTATGTATTTTATGAACTGAAGGACCTGGGATAGAATGGGTTGAAGTGGTGAAGCTAATGGGGTTGATTTGGCACTGTTGGTGCTGTTGGTATCATATTTCAGTATGGGTTGCAATTGAGACCTAGCAGGTGGATGGTGCAATGAAGAACTCAGGGAAATGATGGTGATGTTATGATGTTGGTGGCGGTATTAAGATTGGTGTTGAATTGGGATTTCAGTCAAGAGCAGAAGGAATGTTGGGAGAGTCGGGGATGAAATCAGTTCAAGATAGGATATTGTGGTCTTGCCGTGAATGAATGGGTGTGTACATGATTCCAATAAATGGATGATGCTGCAGTGCAGAATATGGGAATTTCTGGTGATGAAGACTGCAGGGTTTTGGTTGCAGCTGCAGGTGAATTGGCTTGGCTGAGAAATAGAAGTGAAGCTGGTGGTTTCAATGCTGTGAAGATGACACAGTTGATGTGCAGTTAGAACCAGTGGTGTAGTTGCTATTGGTCTGAGTAGGAGGAAGTGATGCCAAGATGTGTGCAGGTCTGATAAGAAGGTGCTCGTGAATTGCGGATGAACTTAAATGAAGGGTTGTGGCAGATCGGCGCGCAACTAGAGATGGTGATAACAATGGCTTGTGGAAATGTTGGTGTTTGTGTTGGGTGGTGAGAATGACTAGGCATTGATGGAGTTTTGCAGTGCATTGGTACAGTCACAGCTGGTGAATGCAAGGGTTACAAGGAATTGGTGGGCTCATGGCAGATTATGGGATTCAAGATAGAAACTGAAACTACAGGTGGATTGAAATAAAAGAAAGGGAAGCTGTATGGGTTATTTGTTGTGCTCCAGTGAATGTGTGATTTTTCATAAAAGCTATGTTGTTGACAGTGCAAAAATTGAGCAAGAATGGCGAGCCGGTGGAACTAGTTCCGGTTGTCGGATTTCAGAAGTTAAAGTGTGAATCATAATATTTCAGTGAATCGTGTAGGGGGTATGTGCTGGATACAAGTGTTGGCCACCGGACATATGAGCTACGGGTCACGCTTTTGGGTGCGTTTTCGCAAGAAATGAGAAATGTGTTAGATGGTTTTTGTGAATGTATGAACTATAGAGAAGCAGAGATGAGTTGCTAGGAGTGCGTACTTGCTGTTGAAAATTTCCGATGCGTAAGTGGCCTGGGGCAATTTTCCGGTGACAAATTACGGCTACCGTTGACCGGATTCCGGCCAACTTCCGGCAATGACCCAATTTTTCGGCAACAGCTTTTGGACAGAATTTTCACACGGGTATTTTACACATATGGGCTTGTTAGACGTGGACAAATTGGAGATGGGTTTTGAGAAAACCTAATATTGGAAAGAGTATCCTTTTGGAATGGGAGAAGCATATAAATAGAAAATCTTTCTCCAAACCTAGATATATCTCCATTAGGGAGAGCTGCTGCTATTATTGTTCTAGGTTTTCACATGATAGTTTTTCTTTGCTTTCTATGATGATTTCCAAAAACACAAGTACTTGATTTTGCTATTGGTTAAAGATGTAGTTGGATTTCAAAATTATGTTCAATCAATGCTATTGTTTGATTTTGATATCCGGTCAACGGTTGCCGAAATTTGTCACCGGAAAATTGCCTCAGGCTAGTTACGCATCAAAAACTGTCACCAGCAAGTGCACACTCCTAGCAACTCATCTCTGATTCTCTATAGTTCATACATTCACAAAAACCATCTAACCCATTTCTCATTTATTGCGAAAACGCACCCAAAAGCGTGACCCGTAGAACATATGTCCGGCGGCAAACTCTTGTATCCAACACATACCCACTACACGATTCACTGAAATATTATGATTCACACTTTAACTTCTGAAATCCGACAACCGGAACTAGTTCCACAAGCTCGCCATTCTTCCTCAATTTTCGTACTGTCAACAACATAGCTTTTATGCAGAATCACACCTTCACTGGATCACAGCAAATAACCCATCCAGCTTCCCTTTCTTTTATTTCAATACACCTGTAGTTTCAGTTTCTATCTTGAATCCCATACTCTTCCATGAACCCACCAATTCCTTGTAACCCTTGCATTCACCAGCTGTGACTGTACCAATGCACCTGCAAAACTCCATCAATTCCTAGTTATTCTCACCAGCCCTGCAACACAAACACCAACATTTCCATAAGCCATTGTTACCACCAGCTCCAGTTCCAGCGCTATTCTGTCACAACCCTTCATTTAAGTTCATCCGTAATTCATGAGCACCTTCTTATCAGAACTGCACACATCTTAGCATCACTGCCTCCTACTCATACCAATAGAAACTCCACCACTGGTTCTAACTGCACATCAACTGTGTCATCTTCACATCATTGAAACCACCAACTTCACTTCTCTTTCTCAGCCATGCCAATTCACCTACAGCTGCAACCAAAACCCTGCAGTCTTCATCACCTGCAATTCCCATATTCTGCACTGCAGCATCATCCATTCATTGGAATCATGTACACACCCATTCAGTCACGACAAGACCACAATCTCCTATCTTGAACCGATTTCTTCCTCGAGTCTCACAACATTCCTTATGCTCTTGACTGCAATCCCAATTCAACACCAAGCTTAATACCGCCACCAACATCATAACATCACCATCATTTCCCTAAGTTCTTCACTACACCAGCCACCTATTATCTCTCAACTGCAACCCATACTGAAATATGAGACCAACATCACCAACAGTGCCAAATCAACCCCATTAGCTTCACCACTTCAACCCATTCTATCCCAGGTCCTTCATTTCATAAAATACACAACACCCATTGCATTTAAAACTCAGTCCGCACACCGTTATACCAGCAGAATTATCAGTTTCCAAACCATAATCCATCCCCTGCTTCACTACCATGAGCATCTGTAACCCCACTTCTATCTCAGGCACCAATTGAACAACCACATATCCTTTATGATTAATCTCAGTTCATCTAGTACAATCACCACTAGCTGATTTCTCACCAATTCCTGCAACTTCATGATTACATTACCTCCAACCATGTAATTGCCTGTAACTCGAATTCCTTTCAATCACCCATTCATTCATTTGATTTTAGACTTGTTTTTGATGCTAACCCATTTCATAATCTTTATCAAACCCATTATTTCATGTTCAACATCGAACCCTAGATTCAATTTGTGGAAAATTCACCAACTGTGTCTCAAACTCTGCCCAATTTCTTCCTTGTCTCAACTCGAACAGACCCATCAATATGAAATAACTGCCGTTCTCTGATTCAAGCTCTATCTTCTTCAATTTTATCTCATATTGACAGCAGCAACAGAGCCCCCATCAATCACTCAAATCAACAGCAACAATCGTTATTCTTCCCTGATATCTCTATCTAATTCTCCACAGTGAAACCCATCTTCTAGATTTACAAATCTTCATCTTCAACAACAACCATTCTTCAATCTCCATTTAATTCTTGGATTTCAGGAGTTGTGGTGCCGTCATCGGACATAAACTGGTAATGATGAGAGAAGTAAATTGCTTTCAGAATTCTAAGATTTCTGTATGAATATGCAAGTGGATATAGCCACCCCTGCAGAGTAGATAAGGGCCACCAAAACTATTTGTCTTGTCAGTTCCAGGTAGCCGACAGCTTAATTCTTCGACTCAACTGTCAGTTATGGGAAACTGACAATTCATTATTCACTTCCTCCTCGCGCAACCTCAGCTGGATCCAAGTATCACTCGCATGTGAATTGACCTTTTTGCGCTTTACGCTCCAAATGGACGTTTTCTCATTCTTTTGCTCATAATGAATCCAAAACACCTATGAAACTCAAAAGCGAACATAAGATACATAATTCACACGAAAAAATAGCAAAGAAAGTGTAAATACTAAATATAAAATAAAGTGTTTTAGACACCTATCAAATTCCCCCACACTTAGACTTTGCTAGTCCTCGAGCAAATCAAACAAAATAATTATAAAACATACATACAACTCCGTCTCGTCGAGGCTACGGTAACTTTTAGCATAAATAACAAGCCTTTGAACCCCTGGGTGTCACCTAGTGGACGAGTTTTAGTCTCGTGATGGTTTACAAGAGATCTACCTACAAAACCTATTTTTCCAACTCCAGCTACCTGTGACAAATCTATGAACAAATCCAAAATGGCTATTGGAGGAGGTACCCTGATGCGAATCCAAATTAATATATATGTAAATTAAGCTCTACTTAGAAAGTTGAACAAACCACAATACTCGGAATCTGACTAACCACAATCACAATGAAAAAATTAAGAATATGGATATAGAGGTAGATGTTTGCGAATGTTAACAAGTGATTGGTGTATCCCATATCTGTCTGAAGGTCACCGCCAAGATGAACCTATGTATCCTATTAGATTGAGCTACTGGTCTGAATTCTAGTGTCAACACACTGGCATATACAAGGGCACCAGCGGTCAACAATCTTAATTCTACATCAACTCAACTGGCATATACAAGGGAACCAGGAGTCGACTTTATTCAACACAATAATAATTTTTTTTTCTTTTTCGAGACAGTATGATTGGATCTTTTGGATCCAAGCGCATGATTCTTGTCAACAAGTATGTGATAGTTGCCTTGGATCCTGCATTCCACGCTTTTTTAGGCGACGGAGACAGAGACAACATTTCACACATACTGTTATCCAAGTGTCTTTTTTATTTCGATTGGTCTAATTGGTCGGTCATTTATTTTTAGCAACTCAATCACTCTATTTCATCCTAGCAGTAATAACAATTCGATGTTTAGTGACCCACCAAATCACTTAGATAACAATAGATATATATTGAAAAATAAAAATAGAACATGATATGGTGATATTCTGATATATGGTAACAACTATCATATAATTTCTAACACTTGAATAATTCTATCTATTTAGTTAATGGGTTCCTCAACTCCTCCAGCCAAGATGGTTCCATCCATTTAGATTGATAGTGTCATCCTAACGGCACATATTTCTAGGTTTCAGAGTTTATAAAGCAATTTTTTTTTGTATGAACATAAGGGAAACTAACAAGGATAAAAACTCTATATGAGAACACTCCCCCACACTTAAACTTTACATTGTCCTCAATGTAAATTGAATCGTCCAAAGAAAGTCAAGGTGGGAAATCCATAACATGATATATATACAAATGCATAATAAAAACTGATACTCCAACTCATAGTTATTTCTGAACAATAGAGGATAAACACTAAATAAGCTATTTAGTTGGCATCTAATCCCAACTCAGCCAATATATATACCTCATCGTTAAGAAAAAAATCCATCTACTTAGGAAGGCTAGTGTTTATTCTAAATTGTTCAAAAATCCCTAAAAGTTGGAGTTTTGATATGCAAATATCCAAAATAAGAAAATGAAGATAAATGACTTATAAAAATAAAAAGATAGAGATAGATACACAAAACCAGTGGGTTGCCTCCCATTTAGCGCTTGAGTTAAAGTCGTCAGCCCGACTTGCAAGACGAATTCCCCATACACCAATAATTTGAAAAGTTGGGGATCCACCCATAACACCTATTTTGCAAACACTAGATTCACACAAATATTAGTAATATAAAACAGAAACGAAGCTATTAACCGATAAAAGCTTCCCCCACACTTATTCTTGTCCACACTTGGAAGTGCATAAAGAATATAGAAGGTGGGTACTTCCACGGTGTCTTGTTCACTAACCTGCATAGTATGAGAATCAAATGTTTTAATAGCGGATATCGAGAAACAAAGTCATTCAATAATACTCTCGAAGCACATATATTCAAACCAATAAGAGGTAAAGGAGAAGAATAAATATGCAAAGGGTTAGACAAACCTCGCACAATCTCTTGTAGCACGGAATCCTCTTCATCCTTGAAAAACTCAAGTGAATTATTTACCTCTTGTATATCATGGTCCTCTATCAAACCTTGTAACCATTTTTCGGCCGTCTCTGCCTTAACCAAAATCTCGGCATCAACATCATCATTACAATCATATGCAAGCTTAATTGGGTCTTCCACAATATTGGTCATAGCGGTCACATTCTCAACATTCTCTTCTTCATTAGAAGGCACATACTCCAATACGGATTCAAGTCTCACCATAAGGAACTTTTTTAGAACACTCATTGCATCATCCTCAAGCTC
The DNA here is from genome assembly GCA_023529315.1 of Papaver bracteatum. NCBI lineage: Eukaryota > Viridiplantae > Streptophyta > Magnoliopsida > Ranunculales > Papaveraceae > Papaver > Papaver bracteatum. Next base: position 629,812 of record JAJJWX010002128.1, read on the forward strand.
TACCTTTTGAATAGGTTCTTGATCGTTATAAAGATCAATGCTTGAGTAAGCTACACTAGTGTCATCATATTCCTTTTCAACTTTACCTTGATTTCAAAAAGACTCCATTGTACACTCCTCGGGGATGTCACCATAAATTGGATCAAGCGATGTATTTGCATAGTCATCGTCACTATCATAGTTAACATAAGATTGGCTACCACTTCCCAAAAATTGGTCTTTCGCAGAATTTCGCATGTCCTCTTTGCATTCTTCAATCCCTTGTATTAAATTGGAAACACCTTTTTGAAGCTCTTGGAGTGATCCATTCAAATTTTGAAAATAACATTCCATTTGTTGGTAAAGCTCATTCGACAAAGAAAAAGTAGAATTACTTACTTCAGTATTGCTGGGCCAATTATCTTCCCTTTGAATGGGTGAATGATCATAACTACGATCATAAATTGGGCCAAACATACTATGAGCAGATTCGGTCGATGAAACTGGTTCCATGCTTGGTTGTATACAAACGAACTCCATGCTGACCATAAATTGTTGCATCTCATCTACCAAACTCGAAGAAATATTAATAGAAGCACAACTATTCTTCTCACTTTGTGGTTGCTCACTTACATACCCACCGTAAGAAAATTGGAATGTATGAGAGTAACTAAAGGTACGTGGAGTATTGATCATAACCAAAGGATTGGTTTTGATTGTAATCCCCATAAGGGTGATAGTTGTCATAGGGTTTGTTGAGGTTGATAACCGTACTCATTGTTCCAATATGCTCCGTCCATATAAATTGGTACCTGAACAAGAGTTCTCAAGACAAGGTTAAAATCAAAAACAAAAAATAAGAAAAGCTAAAAAAATAAAAACAAAATAAGAAACCAAAAACAAATGACAACCGCTGCCTCCCCGGAAACGACGCCAAAATTTGGCCGAGTGTCATCCGACACAAAAATAAATTACACTTTCTTATTACTCAAAATATAAATATAGCAAGGGAAAGAAAGGATCGTTCCCACAGAGAGGACTAGGTTGTCAATATATTTTCGGTTTCCTATAAATACCAATGGGGTTTTTTCTGATTTTTATAAAGTAAAAATTAAATAAAAGCAAACAATGAAATAAACAAACAAATCAAGGTAGTGAGAATATTGGGTGAAGATTTCATCTTCAATTGTAAACAAATATTTGAATGTATGAATAGAATTCCTATTTAATCTCGCTATCATAAAAAACCCTAGAATACCTTATTGCAAGAATACTCCGTAAATTTCCTAAATTTATCAACACACATTATAGATGTGTATGTGAACTCTACCTAAAGAATAACCTAACTCCTTGCGCTAATTAAGTTCAATTCCCAGGAGCATTAAGTTTCAGAAATAGGCTAATCAATGCAATTGTAATACATTGCGCAAACAATTCGAACAAAGGTCAATTTATACATATGATTACAAAAGTGTATCACTACAAACCGTAATAATATCATGCTACTCGTATTCAAGGTTATCGCTCGATGAAAACCCTAAAATAGCTATAGATATAGATGTATGTTCAATCAATTCTTGACTCAACCAGACAAATATTCAATCATATTGCAATACATCAATCATGCAATTATTATAATCAGTAGAAATCAAACGATAATATTGAGAGAAAACTAACTCATAAAGATCAAAACTTGTTTTCAAAATCCAACTACATCTTTAACCAATAATAAAAACTTAGTTACTCATGGCATATGAGTTCATAACAAGAAGAAAGAGAAAACCTATCATGTTTCTAAACCCTAGAACAAAAGTAGAAGCCTCCTTAATGGAGATATATCTAGGTTTAGAGAAAGATTTTCTATTTATATGCTTCTCCCATTCCAAATAGATACTCTTTCCAATATTAGGTTTTCTCAAAACCCATCTCCAATTTGTCCACGTCTAACAAGCCCATATGTGGAAAATACCCGTGTGAAAATTTTGTCCAAAAGTTGTCGACGGAAAACTGGGTCACTGCCGGAAGTTGGCCAGAATTTGTCACCGGAAAATTGCGTCAGGCCACTTACGCATCGGAAACTGTCACCAACAAGTGCACACTCCTAGCAACTCGTCTCTACTTCTATATAGTTCATACATTCACAAAAACCATCTAACACATTTCTCATTTCTTGCGAAAACGCACCCAAAAGCGTGACCCGTAGCTCATATATCCGGTGGCCAACTCTTGTATCCAGCACATACCCCCTATATGATTCACTGAAATATTATGATTCACACTTTAACTTCTGAAATTCGACAACCGGACCTAGTTCCACCGGCTCGCCATTCTTGCTCAATTTTCGCATTGTCAACAACATAGCTTTTATGCAAAATCACACCTTCATTGGACCACAACAAATAACCCATCCATCTTCCCTTTCTTTTATTTCAATCCACATGTAGTTTCAGTTTCTATCTTGAATCCCATACTCTGCCATGAGCCCACCAATTCCTTGTAACCCTTGCATTCACCAGCTGTGACTGTACCAATGCACCTGCAAAACTCCATCAATGCCTAGTCATTCTCACCAGCCCTGCAACACAAACACCAACATTTCCACAAGCCATTGTTATCACCATCTCTAGTTGCAGCGCCATTCTGCCACAACCCTTCATTTAAGTTCATCCGCAATTCACGAGCACCTTCTTATCAGACCTGCACACATCTTAGCATCACTGCCTCCTACTCAGACCAATAACAACTACACCACTGGTTCTAACTGCACATCAACTGTGTCATCTTCACAGCATTGAAACCACTAACTTTACTTCTCTTTCTCAGCCAAGCCAATTCACCTGCAGCTGTAACCAAAACCATGCAGTCTTCATCACCTGCAATTCCCATATTCTGTACTGCAGCATCATTCATTCATTGGAATCATGTACACACCCATTTAGTCACGGAAAGACCACAATCTCCTATCTTGAACTGATTTCTTCCCCGACTCTCACAATATTCCTTCTGCTCTTGACTACAATCCCAATTCAACACCAAGATTAATACCGCCACCAACATCATAACATCACCATCATTTACCTGAGTTCTTCACTGCACCATCCACCTGCAAGCTCTCAACTGCAACCCATACTAAAATCTGAGACCAGAAGCACCAACAGTGCCAAATCAACCCCATTAGCTTCACCACTTCAACCCATTATTTCCCAGGTCCTTCAGTTCATAAAATACACAGCACCCATTGCATTTCAAACTCATGCCGTACACCATTATACCAACAACATTATCAGCTTCCAAACCATAATCCATCCTCTAATTCACTACCATGAGCATATGTAACCCCACTTCTATCTCAGTCACCAATTGAACAACCACATACCCTTTATGCTTAATCTCAATTCATCTAGTACAATCACCACTAGCTGCTTTCTCACAAATTCCTACAGCTTCATGATTACATTACCTCCAACCCTGTAATTGCATGTAACTCGAATTACTTTCAATCACCCATTCATTCATTTGATTTTAGACTTGTTTTTGATGCTAACCCATTTAATAATCTTCATCAAACCCATTATTTCATGTTCAACATCAAACCCTTGATTCAATTTGTGGAAAATTCACCAACTGTGTCTCAAACTCTGCCCAATTTCTTCCTTGTCTCAACTCGAACAGACCCATAAATATAAAACAACTGCCGTTCTCTGATTCAAGCTCTATCTTCTTCAATATCATCTCATATTGACAGCAGCAACAGAACCCCCATCAATCACTCAAATCAATAGCAACAATCGTTATTCTTCCCTGATTTCTCTATCTAATTCTCCACGGTGAAACCCATCTTCTAGATTTACAAATCTTCATCTTCAACAACAACCATTCTTCGATCTCCATTTAATTCTCGGATTTCAGCAGTTGTGGTGCCATCATCAGACAGAAACTGGTAATGATGAGAGAAGTAAATTTCTCTCAGAATTCTAAGTTTTCTGTAAGAATATGCAAGTGGATATATCCACCCCTACAGAGTAGATAAGGGCCACCAAAACTATTTTGATTGTCAGTTGCAGGTAGCCGACAGCTTAATTCTTCGACTCAACTGTCAGTTATGGGAAACTGACAGTTCATTCTTCACTTCCTCCTCGCGCAACCTCAGCTGGATCCAAGTATCACTCGCATGTGAATTGACCTTTTTGCGCTTTACGCTCCAAATGGACGTTTTCTCATTCTTTTGCTCATAATGACTCCAAAACACCTATGAAACTCAAAAGCGAACATAAGATACATAATTCACACGAAAAAATAGCAAAGAAAGCGTAAATACTAAATATAAAATAAGGTATTTTAGACACCTATCAAATTCCCCCACACTTAGACTTTGCTAGTCCTCGAGCAAATCAAACAAAACAATTATAAAACATACATACAACTCTGTCTCGTCGAGGCTACGGTCACTTTTAGCTTAAATAACAAGCCTTTGAACCCCTAGGTGTCCCTAGTGGACGAGTTTTAGTCTCGTGAAGGTTTACAAGAGATATACCTACAAAACCTATTTTTCCAACTCCAGCTACCTGTGACAAATCTATGAACGAATCCAAAATGGCTATTGGAGGAGGTATCCTGATGTTTAATATATATGTAAATTAAGATCTAATCAGAAAGTTGAACAAACCACAATACTCAGAATCTGACTAACCACAACCACAATGAAAATATTAAGAAGATGGATATAGAGGTAGATGTTTGCGAATGTTAACAAGTGATCAGTGTATCCCATATCTGTCCGAAGGTCACCGCCAAGATTAACCTATACATCCTAAACACTGGCATATACAAGGGCACCAGCGGTCAACAATCTTAATTCTATATCAACTCAACTGGCATATACAGGGGAACCAGGAGTCGACTTTTTTCAACACAATAATAATATTTTTTTCTTTTTTTTTTCACTTTTTTCTTTTCTTTTTCGAGATAGCATGATTGGATCTTTTGGATCCAAGCGCATGATTCTTGTCAGCAAGTATGTGATAGTTTCCTTGGATCCTGCATTCCACGCTTGTTTAGGCGACGGAGACAGGGACAACGTTTCACACATACTGCTATCCAAGTGTCTTTTTTATTCCGATTGGTCTAATTGGTCGGTTTTTTTTTTTTAGAAACTCAATCACTCTATTTCATCCTAGAAGTAATAACAATTCGATGTTTAGTGACCCACCAAATCACTTAGATAACAATAGATATATATTGAAAAATAAAAATAGAACGTGATATGGTGATATTCCGAGATATGTAACAATTATCATATAATTTCTAACACTTGAATAATTCTATCCACTTAGTTAATGGGTTCCTCAAATCCTCTAGCCAAGATAGTTCCATCCATTTATATTGATAGTCTCATCCTAACGGCACATATTTCTAGGTTTCGGAGTTTATAAAGCAATTTTTTTTTGTATGAACACAAGGGAAAACTAACAAGGCTAAAAACTCTATATGTGAACAAAGAGAAAGCCTTGCCACTCCCAAGACATCCGCTCTTTCCTTACCAGTGCCCGTCTTGCCAGCGCTCCACGTTCACTTTTTGCAAAAATCCGCCATCAACAATTTGCGCTTAGGTTATGCCCACACCATGTTAATGGCATGCCAACATAGCAGTGCCACCATTCCAAGGGTATGCATGGTTTGGCTAGGCCTCACCACCTCTATCGCTCCAGAGCTGGGGACTGACATTCGAATGATCACTCTCAAGACACAACTCATTCAGCCGTAAATACCGTGGAAGCCCTAAAGGAAGAAATAAAAATGCAGGCTGAATAGGCGGAACATGATGGAATCACGGTCGGGAAATCAGCCTCAAACGAAACGCCTCATTAAAACCCCAATGAAAGCTAGGTAGGATAGAAGGGTATGATACTTTAATGTTCGAAAGGGGAAATAATTTCCCACTGCCATCGAATAAGAAGCAATCGGCCCCAAAGACAAATCGCAACCGTGCCGAGCCACCCATGCATACCTTGCCTCACCAAGCCATCCGCTCCATTGCCGCGACCCCACCACGCCTAGCCGTCCGTGTACGTCTTGTCTTGCCAAGGCCACACTATTCTAAGCCGCCTGCTCCACTGTCGCGGCCCTATCATCCACACGCATTTGCCTTACCAAGACCACGCCACCTCTAGGACCCTCAAGCAAAGCCGTCCACTTGCTTAGCCTTCCAATACCGCGCCCCCTTTACCTTGGAGATGTATGACCAGACCAAGCCAGTAACTTTCATCTCACCATTCCATGGTCTGCATTCCCAGTACAATTTACGCAGGGCCGCCAACACAGGAAGCCAAAAATATCTTCACCACTCAAAAGGTTAGTCGGATTCTCCTAACCATTTTTGCAATGATTTACATCTCGATTCCGTCCTCGTCTGTCACCATCATATTCTTACCTCACAACAAGGCACCTGTTCCGAGATAAGCATGGGACTTAATGTTGATGGTGGTTTTTAGATTAGCGTTAAAATCGTAAACCACTAAACCCTAACAGACAGTGACGTCATATCATTTAAGTGATAAAGCATTTACTAGGCGCATTTACTTAAAAGCCTTTAATGTGTCTCTAAATAACTACCGGGTACCTTTTTTCAAATTAGGGTTACAACAAGCAAAACCCTAATTCCCCTCTGTGCCAATGGAAAATCATGCCAGCCACACCAACCGCGCCAAAGCATGCCAACCACGCTAGCCGCACCTCTGTGCCAATGGAAAATCATTCCAGCCACACCGATCGCGCCAAAGCATGCCAACCATGCTAGCCGCACCTCTGTGCCAATGGAAAATCATGCCAGCCACACCGACCACGCCAAATCATGCCAACCATGCTAGCCGCACCTCTGTGCCAATGGAAAATCATGCCAGCCACACCAACCGCGCCAAAGCATGCCAACCATGCTAGCCGCACCTCTGTGCCAATGGAAAATCATGCCAGCCACACCGATCGCTCCAAAGCATGCCAACCATGCTAGCCGCACCTCTGTGCCAATGGAAAATCATGTCAGCCACACCGACCACGCCAAAGCATGCCAACCATGCTAGCCGCACCTCTGTGCCAATGGAAAATCATGCCAGCCACACCAACCACGCCAAAGCATGCCAACCATTTCTAGCTGCACCTCTGTTCCAATGGAAAATCATGCCAGCCACACCAACCGCGCCAAATCATGCTAACCATGCTAGCTGCACCTCTGTGCCAATAGAAAATCATGCCAGCCACACCGACCGCGCCATGCCAAACACATCTTGCCATGGCACCTCATTCCGCGCCACGATGCTGGCCTTCCCCTCGCGGCTACTAAAGTGAAGACGTGGAACAATCAACGGTTGCCCTTCAATCCCAGGAGCAAATCCTGGTCGCCTAAGGTCTCCTCATGGCCTTTGGCCCAAAACCCTAGCTTGGTTACGCACCTAGCCAATCTAGCCGCGCCATTCCAAACACATCTCTCCATGGCCCCTCATGCCGCGCCATCATGCTGGCCTTCCCTTCGCGGCTACCAAAGTGAAGGCGTGCAACAATCAACGGTTTCCCTTCAATCCCATGAGAAAATCCTGGCCGCCTAAGGTCTCCTCACGCCTTTGGCCAAAACCCTAGCTTGGTCACGCACCTAGCCAAGCTAGCCTCGCCATGCCAAACACATATCGCCATGGCCCCTCATGCCGCGCCACCATGCTGGCCTTCCCCTCGCAGCTACCAAAGTGAAGGCGTGCAATAATCAATGGTTGCCCTTCAATCCCAGGATAAAATCATGGCCGCCTAAGGTCTCCTCACGACTTTGTCTCAAAACCCTAGCTTGGTCACGCACCTAGCCCAATCTAGCCACGCCATACACTCATGGAAAACCCTTGGCCCCACATGCAAATCCAAACTAAACCTAGCCCAAGCTAGCCGCGCCATGCTAAACGCACCCTGCCTTGGCCCTATCTATGCTAGTCACACGATTCCATGTCAGCCTAATTGCGCCAAGGCTTTCCATGTTAGCCTGGACATGTCACCATCCATCCTGAATTCTTGATGCAGGACAGCCCTTATCAAAATCAAGCTAGGCCTAGAAGCTTCTAGACTCTGTCTAGTTTCCTAGTTTTGTTACAATTCAGTTACATTAATTACTTAGCTTAGCAATTCTATTTTTAGTTAACTTCTTCTTTTAGAGTTTTACTCTTTTTAGTTTCTTCTCACGCCTTTATATACATGCTTAGTTTGTTCTTTGAGGATATATGATTATTATCAAAAGATTATTATTATCAAGCTTTAGCTTCAGTTCTTAACCTCTTTCTCAAGTTTATCGATTTTCTTTCGTTTCTCAACCCTTTTTTCGTTTCTCTGCAATATCCTTATTGCCTTCGTCTGGTTTGTGCTACATTAGTTGGTATCATTCGACAGTAGATTAGATTCTTATCTTTTCTTAGATCCTGATTTCGCTTCCGCAACCCTACTTCCTTTTACAAAAAAAAAAAAACACATAACTTCAATCTTTGCAACCTATTTTTTCTATCATGGCAGATGCTTTGGAGACTAGGTTCCTTGCTATTGAAACCTTACAAAAGGATTTCAATGATAAAATCAACAATTTAAATACTCAGATGTCTGATCTTATGAAATTCCTAAAATATCAACCTGTACATGAAGCTGAGTCTTCTACAAAGAATAAAGATGATGATGGTGTGCCGCATCAAAGACAACATCGAGCTTATATCCAGCAACCCAAAAAGTCTTTCGAGTTATATGAAGACAGTGATGCTGAAGATAATCGAGAAGAGGAGTTACAAAAGAGATGGGTTGAAGAAAGAAGTCTTCGTTCTGGACAGACTTCATACAATTCTTTACCTGAATATAAGTTAAAAGCGAATATACCTTCTTTTAACGGAAGTTTCAACATTGAGGAGCTGTTAGATTGGCTTTATGAAACTGAAGCTTTCTTTGAAGTTATGGACGTTCATGACGATTCCAAAGTTAAGCTTGTAGCTTATAAGCTGAAGGGTGGAGCTGCTGCCTGGTGGGAAAAGATTTGTGAGGATAGACGCAATGCTCATAAGCATCCTATTCGCAGTTGGACAAGAATGCGTAAGATGATACGTGCTAAATTTTTACCAAGTGATTATAGGCAACAACTTTTTGTTAAACTACAAAATTGTCAACAAGGAGCTCGTCTTGTAGAAGTTTATGTTGCTGAGTTTTATAACCTCCTTGCTAGGAATGAAATTAATGAATCTGAAGAACAATTGGTGGCCCGTTTTATTGAAGGGTTGAATAGATTGATTCAAAACAACATGACTCAATCTGCCTTCACTATGGTTGAAGCTATTCAACAGGCTACAAAGATTGAAAAGAGACTTTTTAAAGCTTCAAAGAGTTCTCAGTTTCGTCCTCCACGTTTCTCTTCCAACTACAAACAACAACAGTTTGCAGGTAACACTTATCAAGATAATTATGTTTCTCCTCCTCCAAGTGCTACTTATACTGATGATTTTACACCCCCACCTCAACGTCCTACTCATCCACCAGTAAATTTCAGTTTTTCTCAAACACCACTTCCTGCTAATTCTTCTCCAATTTTACCAAGTCCATCTGAAAATTGTGTTGTACAGCAGCAACAATCAAAACCTGCAATTCGTTTCTCGAACAGGAACCCACAACAATTCCCTCCTCCCAATAAATCAACAAACTTATATTCTAAGTTCAGAGGTGATAAGTGCAATAAGTGTCACCAAACTGGTCATTCATCTGCTGATTGTCGACGTTTCAATGGTTTTATTGGAGACACGTTTGACGACAAAGTCCGGGAACAAATAGAAGATGATGAGGAAGAAGATGAAGATTATCCAGATTTACATGAAGTCTATGGAGATCATTTGGTGGGTATGATTCGTCCCTTACTGCTTAATCAACCTTGCTATTCGCAGAGACATAGCATATTTAAGACAAAGTGTTTCATTGGCGGGAAAGTTTGTGATATGATTATTGACAGTGGTAGTGTTGATAACTACATCTCTTCTATGGTGGTCGAGAAGTTGGGATTACCCGTTACTCCACACCCTCATCCATATTCTGTGGGATGGGTAACTAGTTCTACTACTCAACAAATTACACATCAATGTGTGATCACATTTTCTTTTGTGGGTTTTGAAGATTCAGTCTTATGTGATGTGATAGACATGAATGCAACACATCTTCTTCTTGGACGACCCTGGCAATATGATGTCCGTGCAGTGCATAATTGTTTTGAAAACACATATACGTTTTACAAGAATGGTAAACAGAAAGTTCTTCATCCATCCAAGTCTTCTTCTGTTCTTAAAGAACATAGTGATGCTAAGACAAGCGCATTGGTGGCTACAATATCACGCTGTTTACATTCATCTCATACTTTGAGTTCTCATGAAGACAGCAAACCAATGATAGCAGTGCCGATTCGGTACAATCTTTATTATCAAAGTATTCTCGCATTATTTCCTGAAGAATTGCTCCGTGACTCTACCACCTTTGAGAGATATACAACATTGTATAGATTTCATACCGGGAGCTTCTCTACCTAATCAAGCTCATTACAGATTAAGTCCTACTGAAAATGAAATTTTACAGGGACAAGTTAATGATTTATTGAGCAAAGGTTTGATTAGACCAAGCAACAGTCCTTGTGCTTGTCCTGCATTTTTAGTTCCTAAAAAGGATAATGGTTGGAGAATGTGCATAGACTGTCGAGCCTTGAATCGCATCACCATTCCTTACCGGTTTCCTATACCTAGAATTGAAGATATGATTGATTTACTTTCTGGATCAATTATTTTTACCAAACTTGATCTCGAAGTGGCTATCATCAGATTAGAATAAGAATTGGAGATGAGTGGAAGACTGCCTTCAAGACAAGAGAGGGTTTATATGAATGGCTTGTCATGCCTTTTGGTTTATCTAATGCCCCAAGCACCTTTATGAGGTTGATGAATCAAGTTCTACAACCATTCTTGAGTAAGTTTGTCATTGTTTACTTTGATGACATCTTAATTTTTAGTCCATCTGCCAAAGTACATCTCAATCATCTTTCTCAAGTTTTTCAGGCACTCTCTGATCATTCTTTGTTTGTGAACCTAAAGAAGTGCACATTCATGTCATCTGAAGTTACATTTCTTGGTTACGTGATTTCTCACAAGGGTATTCATGTGGATCCTTCCAAGGTCAAAGCCATTGTGGAATGGCCTGTTCCCACTTCTATCAAGGAAGTAAGAAGTTTTCATGGTTTAGCTTCTTTCTATAGGAGATTTGTGAAGAATTTCAGCACCATTGCTGCTCCTCTTACTGACTGCTTGAAGAAGGACAAGTTTATTTGGACTGAAGAGGCTGATAGAAGTTTTAATACTCTCAAGGAAAGACTTTGTACAGCTCCTATACTTGTTATGCCTGATTTTTCTAAGCCATTTCAAGTAGATTGTGATGCTTCTATCATTGGAATTGGAGCCGTTTTATCTCAAGAGGGACATCCAGTTGCTTACCATAGTGAAAAATTTGATACACAAAAAAGTGGTCTACATATGAGTTAGAATTACTTGCTCTTGTTCAGTGCACTCAAACAATGGCATACTTATTTGGTGCATCGTGAGTTTGTCATCAATACCGATAATCATGCTCAAATATCTTCAGACATCAGCCAAAGTCAACCGTATGCATGATCGATGGCTTTCTACAATTAATAAGTATACATTTTCCATTAAGCACAAGAGTGGAAAAATGAATCAAGTTGCAGATGCGTTGAGCAGAAGAAGTCATCTCCTAGCCACTATTCGTAACGAAAGTCTAGCTTTTGATTACATTAAAGATATCTATGCTGAAGATGCAGATTTTAAAGTATTATGGGAACAATGCATTTCTGCGGCTCATGGAGTTGATGATTTTCTTATCCAAGATGGTTTTTTATTCAAAGGTAATCGTCTTTGCATTCCTCATGGTTCTTTACGTTTACATTTAATTCGTGAACTGCATGGGAGTGGTCTTGGTGGTCATTTTGGAAGAGACAAGACTATTGCTCTTGTAGAAGAACGCTATTTTTGGCCATCTCTGAAACGTGATGTACAACGTTATGTTATGAAATGCATGGTTTGTCAGCAAGCTAAAGGCACAGTTCAAAATACTGGACTATATACTCCGTTACCAATTCCTGATGCCCCATGGGTTGATTTGAGCATGGATTTTATTCTGGGATTACCTCGTACAGCAAGATGAAATGATTCTGTGATGGTGGTTGTAGACAGATATTCAAAAATGGCACACTTTATTGCTTGCAAAAAGTCTACTGATGCTTCTAACATTGCATCTTTATTCTTTAAAGAGATAGTTCGTTTACATGGTGTTCCTAAGTCCATCACTTCTGATCGAGACACAAAATTTTTGAGCTATTTCTGGAAGACATTATGGATACGTTTGGGTACTACTCTACAATTCAGCACGACTTCTCACCCACAGACTGATGGACAAACTGAAGTGGTAAACAGATCTTTGGGTAATCTTATTAGAGCTAAATGCATGGATAACAGTAAACAATGGGATATCTTACTACCTCATATGGAATTTGCCTTCAACACTTCAGTGAATCGATCTACTGGTAAGACTCCATTCGAAATTGTTTATTCTAAAGTACCTAATCATGTTTTGGACTTAGTTGTTCTTCCTAAGTTGCAAACGTCAAATGTCAAGGCTGATAATCTCTTAGAACAAGCTTCTCACCTACATCATGAAGTCAAGGCTAAGCTGGCTGAATCTAATGCTAAGTACAAGAATGCTGCTGATATGCATAAGAGATTCAAGACTTTTAAAGAAGGCGAGTTGGTTATGATTCATCTACGTAAGGAACGGTTTCCTGTTGGAACTTATAACAAGACTAAGATGAAAAAGTATGGTCCATTCAAAATTCTGAAGAAGATCAGTGACAATGCTTATGTCATCGATCTTCCTACAGACTGGAACATTTCAAATGTCTTTAATGTTCAGGAAGTGTTCACTTTTCATGGTGATAATGATCTTTTACTGAACTCAGAGGCGAGTTGTTTTCAAGAAGGGGGGACTGATGCAGGACAGCCCTTATCAAAATCAAGCTAGGCCTAGAAGCTTCTAGACTCTGTCTAGTTTCCTAGTTTTGTTACAATTCAGTTACATTAATTACTTAGCTTAGCAATTCTATTTTTAGTTAACTTCTTCTTTTAGAGTTTTACTCTTTTTAGTTTCTTCTCACGCCTTTATATACATGCTTAGTTTGTTCTTTGAGGATATATGATTATTATCAAAAGATTATTATTATCAAGCTTTTAGCTTCAGTTCTTAACCTCTTTCTCAAGTTTATCGATTTTCTTTCGTTTCTCAACCCTTTTTTCGTTTCTCTGCAATATCCTTATTGCCTTCGTCTGGTTTGTGCTACATTAATTCTTCCTGAGTTTTTCTTTCGGTATGTTTATCCCTCCCGAATGAGTTCAAAACCTAAATATCCTCGCGATAGAAGATTGGAAATTCTTTTCCGGTTGATTTGAGGGGCGAACCGTCAAAATACGAGTTCTTACTATAATTCTACAACGATTATAGTGAAGGGCGCTAATTAGGGTTTCTAAAACAAAGACGTGCGGCCATCAACGGCTACCCTTCAATCCTAGAAGCAAATCCTAGCCGTCTAAAGTCACCTCACGACTTTTGGCCCGAAAACTAAGTTTGGCCACGCCAAACCATGCCATGCCAACGACATGCCAACCTAGTCGCGCCATCACATTGGCCCTCACTACCAATACGAAGGCGTGTACCGATCAACGGTTGCCCCTCCTCTCAAGATGCAAAATCTCGACCGTCGAAGGTCACCAAGCTAGCAATTTTCCCGAGCCTGAATTTCTAAGCCACAACAACATGCTACATGTTTTCCAAATCACTCGAGACATTATCACAAACTGGGGATGCTTTCCAGGGTCTTGGTTTGGCGGTCACAGCGTGCAACGTACACTACGCTCGCATTAAGAAAGCGTGAATAGGAATAAAGTAGTCAAATAAATTAGGAAATAATGGTGATAATGTTTTCACCCATAAACACCATGCGGTTACCACCTCCTCCCATTATTTCACCCTTTACTCTCTTCCTTAATGAGACCAGGGTACGTTTAAATCTCGTCTGGTATAAATAGGTCTTACCTATTTCCACCAGACAACAAGTCTCGGGCAGGAAAATACAACACTCTCAGAAAGGCAACTTGGCAAGCTCTCCCAAAAAGGCTTCCATCTCTTGCAAGCTTCCTAAGCTTCCACTTTTCTGATACAAGTCGAGACACTACCTTTCCAGAACTATTCTGGTCTCAACACCTTTCTTCACTTCCCTCCCCAAATCAACCCTTCTCCTACACTTTGTGACCGAAGCAAGTCTGGAACGGCCATTTCTTGGTTTAGGCCAGACTTGTACAGATTGATTTCTCGAATCTAAAGTACTCCCTTGCAGTACATTGTTTAGGGTTTAAATTGTTTTTCACTTTCACACCCGCAATTACCAAAATCAGCAGAAACCATTTTCACATATAAACACTAGTACAATGATTGACTAATCCATTCAAGTCATACGGATTTTACCGTTTAAGTGTGTTTCAACAATGTACTCTTGAAACAAATAAATCATGTTGTGCTAACTAAAGTTTACTGGTATGGATATGGCTATCTACGGTAATGATGATTCGAGAACCATCAAGGGGAATTATGTGTTTGTGTAATGCAATTTGTGGAAATAAATGTTGATGGCGAGATCAACTATGTACTCCGAAACTTTGGACGCAAAGTCAGGGAGTCACCTAAAATTTCCTAGAAAATAAGATACTTGTATGGCCATAGTATATGTATACGCATATTAGAAGTAAATGTATTGTTCTGATCAAACAAATATTTGAGTAAAAAACACATGATTAAGATATTATATTACATCTTGACGAGTACATCAACGACGACGTTCATAATATCATAATGCAACTGCTCCCAAATGTGTGTATTTAAAAAGAAATAGTATTGGTAAATGGTGTGAAGTCGACTTCCCATTTATTGAGAGCTTATAATTGCTTCATCGAGGGGAATGGGGATTAATAGCCTAACTAAAGAATGAGTTGCAGCGGTAACCCAACCTAAGCGATTGGAGATCCCATGGTCTAGGTTCAAAAAGGAAAACTAAGTTGTGAATCATTCGCCAGAAAACACTGAAAGAGAATTTTCTCTATCCCATTCCTATGATGAGAGGCAGTGTTACCTGTCACGATAGAGTTTAAGTTCTTCTTTTAATGATTCCTATGGATTTAAAATTAATTTAAGCAGAGTATGGCCGGATACTGCTAATAGGAGATCACCTATATGAGTGTGAAATGGGCCGCTTCTATGAGAACTACAAGGCTATGTTACTCTAGAGCACTCATGAACAACCGGGAATGTGCAAGGCCAAAATGAACACAACCGAGAACAAAAGATGAAGGGAAATAAGATGTGTGTTATTCACTGCATCGGTTTACATTATACAGTTGAATAGTTCAAGACATCGCGTTCACTAATCAACTAGTACACCTGGTGGATATTCACTATGGAAGATTCAAATCCAAAATCTATCTTTCCAAAAGCAGTGATGTTCCGTATACGAACTCTCTGGTGTCTGCATTAGGGTTTATGATAAAACTTTCATAATGCATCTCTTTAGGACAATTTGCATTCATTGTGGGGGATTGTTGGTTATGAATGATAAATTGTACGTAGTGGGAATTAGTGAAGGGAATTAATCCAATGGTTATAGATTATGTCTCTTCATCAATAGATACTAGACCTAATCTAACGGTCTGACTTGAAATCTAAAATACACGTCCTTTAAGAACATGCATCTTTCCCAAACCAAGAGATACATACCCAAAACGAAGAGACACAAGCGTAGATATAAAAAACCCAAGTATGTCTCTGTTTTCAATCACGAAAATTTTCACCATTAGGATTCTAGAATTCAGAGAGTTTGTTCTTCATCTTGCGTTCGCTTGCTTTCGAAGTATTCAAGTGTTGTGCTACTCCGAAAGGTAAACGTTGTATCCTGGGAAACCTTCACCATTAACTGTTCAGCATATGTATACATGGTGAATAGCGTTTTAAGGAAAGAGAGATCCTCGCCTCGGTTTATTAAGTTTGCATTTTGTTTCCTTATCTTACTTTTATTCTTATTATCTTATATATATATATATTATGTTGCATATAGAATAAGCTGAAGGAATTATGTGATAATTAGCATGAATTAAATTGCATGAATGCTTCTATCTTAATTCCTTAATCCCTTTTATAGTACTGTTCTACAGGTTAACTTGAATATTGGGTTTGTTTCAAATTGATTTCACTGTGTGTTATTAAGGAACATGATTATGCATATAACATGTTTGTCTTATTATCTCTGTAAACTACTTGTATACTTGCTAGGAATGTGTACGGAGTATGTAGATAGAGATTAATTGATAACCTTTTCGTGTACAATCATTGTAAATGATCTGTAGATTAAGTAACTTATACATACAACAACATTATGATCCTACTAGTTCTGGTATTGGTGTATACAGTAATCGATAATATCCAACAGTTATTCAACGACTACATGTATCGACTTATCATTATTACATATTTTTTCCCCTCATTTCATTTTAGAGCATCGGCAATTACGAAATTACGCGACGCTTAAACATAAATGGAGATAGTTATGCTCGACTTTAGAATGAAACCTAGTTAGAATGGTATGCCAGTGGTACTCACTTTTAGTCGATCCGTTTAGGCCCTTTTCGATTCATCACGTTTTGATCATTTCATGTCAACTTGTGACAAAAACTAGCTTATAATTATTAACGCGCGCGTTATAAGACCAGGGATGTCGCTGTCGAAGTAAGTTAGGCCCAACGAATAAAAAAAATATAAACCAACCCCAAAATCCATGAACTGTCTGAAATACCCTTGCCTTGTTTCAGACAAAAACAACACAGACGGTTCCATTTTTTTTTTTTTTACGTTTGTCTTTCCTCTGCTCTACTCAAAAACCAGAAACAGATCTACATTCTCTTAATTCTCCTGAAACCTTCGATTAGAAACAAGATTATGACCTAACATTAAAAGAAAATTGCTCAACAAGTGAAGAAGAAACCCTAAACCTTCATTTTCGAGTAAATCTTCCATAATTTCTCTGAAATCAAACCCTAAATCTTCCATAAATGGCGAAGAAGCAGGAGAAGAAGCAACCGGCGAGGAAGCAAGAGAAAAAGCAACCGGCGAGGAAGCAGAAGAAAAAGCAAGATGAATCTCCGAAAGGTAAATCTTCTTTTTGATTTTATTTAGGTTTCTGTAGGAACAATTTTGGTTTCATATGCTTGTATAAACCAATTTTGGTTTCATATGCTACTAGTATGAAAACCAAAATATCTGGATTTAATTCCATATGCTACTGGTATTGCATATGAAGGTTTTGATACAGAGTTCCATCTGCTCTTTTTGATGAAACCATTTTTAGTTTCATCATTTCCCACAATTTGGTTCCACCACAATTTCAAGATGATCTTTGAACTCTGAATTTCTTTGATGAAACTATTGGTTTATGATGCTGCTGGAATGTTATTGGTTTCATATTTTTGTAGTTTATGATGCTAATGGTATGTTACTGGTTTCATCTTTAGAGTTCTAGTAGGATTTAACTACAATATGATATCTATGAATCCCATCTTAAGAGATTAATTGATGAAACTTTAAAATGTAATGGTACTTAAATGAGTAAGAGTTTTCAGTGTCGAAATTCTGGGAATGATATGAACTGTTGGGAAGAACTAGTCCCTGGATTTGAATAAATTTGGTATGAAAACCATATAGGTTTTATAATCTACTGGTATGAAACCCATTTTGGTTTCATATGCTACTAGTATGGAACCTAATTTGGTTACATATGCTACTGGTATTGAATATGAAGGCATTGATATAGAATTAGCTGATCACAATTTGGTTCCACCACAAATATATTCTGGCTTTTCTGATGAAACCTTTCTTGGTTTCATCACTTTTCATATTAATATGTTCTCTGTTTAGCGTGTTTATTTCTAGTTTTTCTTATGAAACCAAATCTAGTTGCATCATTTTCAGTTATTGATGATGAAGTTGTTTTGTACTTCCTTATTCATATTGTTCTTGGTTTAATTATTTTTGCATATGACTTACCTAACGTTTGTTCTCATGTACAGGTAAAAAGAGAGAAACCGAGTAGTACATATGCTCATTACATCATTTTTGCAAACTAGCAACTAAAATAAAGGCAATGATACAGAACAAAGAACAACATTTGTCAGCGCTTAAATCATGTCCATTCTGGCGTTTCTTTGAGCCCTTCTATGATGGTGTAATGGATGAAGAATAACTATTCAAAAAGACAAAAGCAATCATGATGGTTTTACAGTCACTTGAACTCAGAAAAGATGGTAAACTATCATTGTGTTTCAGATTATCGAGATCGAAAAAAATGACTCTGCAGACAATTCCAGAACATTTCTCTGTGATCTTTAGTCTACAGATGATGAAGGGTGTACAAATAGATGAAGAGGTGGAGAAAAAGGTTAACATCTTCATCGCTCATTATTTTAATGGAAGTAAGAAGACGTTCAAAGTTGATAGTCAACGTTGCATGATGGAAGCCGCAGCGGATGAAAACAAAGCAGATGAGTTTGTGAAGTTTCTCGTCATGTTCATGTTGGTTTCGGTATTCGTCCCCAACAAAGGTGGGAGAAGTCTGGCTGCCAAGTACTTGTATATGGTATTTGATATGAACAAGGTTTGTTGGCCAAAAGTCTTCCATGATTATCTACTTGAGTCAGTGATAGATTCTGATGGCGATGTTCAAAAGGTAGTTGGTTGCGTAATTTACCCACTGGTAAGATATTTTTTGTTCTTTTGATTAGTAATTTTTTTATATATAATGTATCTGTTATTGATTCTTAATTTGAATCTTGTTTTTTTTTTTTTTTTTAAAGTATTGGGTGGCTGAGATGACTATGATTGCAACAAGGAAGGAGGGGCTCGACAGGTATCCGAGGTTTGCTAGATGGAACCTTGGCGTTGTCTGCCAACAAATATTGGAAAACTTTGAGGATCTCACCGACAAGAAAGATCTATACTCTGAGGTAAAGAATATTTAATTTTCTATCAATCCATTTCAAATTTAATATCGTCTTACCTCTTTGGTTAAAAAGAGAAAGATTCACTTTTGATGAAACCTTTTCTGGTTCCATCAAAATATCTCCAACAATAAGATGAAACCTTTTCTGGTTTCATCAAAAAAATTAGCTGAAACCAATATTAGCTGAAGAATATGTCCTCTTCATATTCAAAATTAGATGAAACCAACCAATCTTGTGTACTGCAGAAGAATATGTGTCGCCGCAAGGGGTCATTCTTGCTCCAATATGATGAACAAGAAAAGCGCTTGGTTAAGCGAATAGAAAAAGAGGAATAGAAAAAGAGGACATTGAATTTCCGGTTGAAGACAATGGTGTAGATCATATTGCTGAAAATGGAGTGCCTTCACAAGTTGAAGACCGTATGGCTGTAAACAAAGACAACTATTACGAGGCCAAATACATGTGGGCAAGAATGATCATTGAAAACCTTAAAACAGCTGGAAACAATGGACTTTCTGAAGAAGATAAAGCAGTATTGGCAAGATATGACCCTGAGGTTGGGTTTCAACCTTCATTGAAGACCTACTCCAGAAGAAAGCGTAAGAGAGACCAAGTAGATTTACTCCACAAAGAAGGTGTTCGGTTGGAACCAGAAAAGGTTTCAAATGTTGAGGTGATCTGTTAGTTTAGATTTGCAAGTTTTACTTATTGAATAGAAATGTTACATTTTTATACAAATTGAAAAACCGATTTGATCTGAAAATTTTTACTTATTGATTATTATTAAATAGAATTTTTACATTTTTATGCCTTGTTTATTTCTTTTTTTATTTTATAAATTTTACATTTTTATTTGACAAACTGGTTCAAAATAAAAAAAAAAATTTATCTTAAAAATTGTATTGCTTGTATGTTAGTATGTGAAATTTTGTATCTTAAACCTTGTATTGCATGTGGTGAAAGATATAGCGGCGGAGGATGAAATGATGCATATTGCCGGTAAGCAAGGTTTAATGTGAAAGTTTTGTATTTTCTAGCAGATGACATCAGCAAACATCTTCAATATGTTAATGGGCAAGTTTTGTATTTGTTTTTGTTATTAATAGATCTCAAGACAAATTTAATGCATGGAGGAAAAGAACAAGAGCACTTACTACATGAAGGAACAGACCTAGAGGATGCAATAAAGAATCAAGAGTGTGAAGATGTTGTTATGGAAGAAGAAAGGCTTCAACCTAGTGAAGAAATGATACAAGGTTATGTAGCTTTTTTGATGGAACCAGGAAATGTTTCAGTACCTGAAAATGTTGTTGAAGATGTTTTGATGGAACCAGAAAGGGTTTCACTGTCTGGATATGCAGAACAACAACAACAAGGAATATAAGAGTCTGATAAAGAACAAGGATGAGGAGAAATAGAAGAGTTTTCCGAGTTAACTCCGAATACTCTCGAGGAAATCAAGGTGACCGAGCAGGTTGAATTTGCAATGAAGAAATCTTCATCAAAGCCGGAGGTCGAGACTGAACTAGAAGAAGAAGGTTCCCAATTAACTCCGAATACTCTAGAGGATATCAGGGTGGCCGAGCAGGTCGAATCCGAGGCCAAGAAATTTTCATCATCAAAGCCACGTAATGAACAAGAAGAGGGTATGGAGTTGACTCCAAACACTATTGAGGATATCAGGGTGGCTGAACAGGTTGAATCTGAGGCAAAGAAATGTTCTTCTTTGAAGCAAAATATTGAACAAGAAGACAATGAAACTCAGTTTATATATGATGACGACAGTGAAGATGCTATTCGGAAAATGGAATCCATTTATGCAAAGCAAGGTTGTTCGTCGAATATAAAGGTGCAAAGTGTATACTACTACTCAACTGTAAGAATGGTAGAGGATGTAGCTGATATAGAAGACAGTGAACCTGAATTCAGTTTAGGATTGACACAGAGTGACAGTGAAAAGGAAGACGGTGAGCACGGATCTCAAAACATCAGTCCCAAGAAAAAGTTGAGTAATATGATTACAAGACTAAGAGATAACAGAAGAAAAATGCAAGAACCTGTCAAATATCGGGATTATACAACTGAGAAAAAGAAAAGAACAAAGACTAAATATGAATGGAGAAAAAATACTAATGAAAAGAATAAGCAGAAGGCGAAGAATGATGAGGTGAAGGATGTAAAGTTGAAAGCAGTTGAAAACTTGAAAATTATGAGGGTACTCGATCAAAGGCAAAGACCACTTGTGAGAAGGTTTTTCAGAAACAATAATGAAAGGTAAGTGCAGAAACCAAAAATGGTTTCATCAAAAAATGTGTTCCAAAAAACTTTTTTTTTTCATTAAGCATTCACTAGCTTGAGTTTTACAGCTCCACGGAATGGGAGAACAAGGAGCACCACCTGATAATATCTGGGAGGATACTGGATTTGTTGATGAGAAATGGAGATGTCGCAGGAGACATCATCGAGTTTTACATCTTGAAATTGCAAAAGAACATCCTCAAAGAAGAGTTGAAACCAGATGGTAATCCGAAGTACAAGAAAGCTGTGTTTCTAAGCACATTTGCCTATGTAAGTTTCCTTTGAAATTCTTTAACACTAGTATAACACGCAAGCGCGATGCGCCTGCTATTGCATTCTAAATAAAATCAAATTTTATATTCAACAACTTTCTTTGGTTATCCCAATAATTTTCCACTGATGTAGCTGATTAGCTTTTGATGTGGTTCCCGATTCATGGCGACAATATCCTTTCCTTTCATTTTTTTCATATCAAGATTATCCCGGATTCGAGCTTGCTTTTGCATTCTAGAACATCTACCTATAATAAGATATTTCAAATGTTGTTGGTTATATAGTTGATTGTATAAAATCCAACTAATAGTTGTTTCAAATGCTGTTGGTTATATAGTTGATTTTGATGGAGCCAATTTTGGTTTCACTCTTTAGGAAGAAAGAAGGCACTTGCATTTTGTTAGATAGTTGTTTGAAATGTCAGAAAAAAAGCACTTGCATGTCTATCACTCATTAGGGATCTATTTTCTTGTTTTTTTCCAGACATGTCACTCACTAGGAATGAGATGTGGTAGTTCAATTGAAGCGTTCATCGACAAAATGGACTACAGTGTACAATTTTTATTCGTTCCGTTGATGACAACAGTTGGAGATGGGGTAGACCATTGGACACTGCTATCTTTTGATACTGAAACCGCCGAATTTTCTCACTACATCTCCTTGGCTTCCACTGAAGAAGAATTCAGGAAAAGTGCTGAAAGCATGAGACAAAGAATAATATCAGCATTTGCACAACACTATGCAAAGCTCCCCCATGACGAGCAGACAACTCAGCCACCACCATATATTATGCACACGCCTTCGTGTTATCAACAAATAGGGTAAGCTAGAACAAATCATCACATATGTTTGGAAGTTCGGTAAAACTATTTATTTATTCATAGTAGTTTTAAATATTAAATATTGAGACGGTTTTTTGGTTGGTTCAGGAATGATTGTGGTCTTCATGTTTGCTATTACATGAAGAGCCTCTTAAAGGGAAACATGGCGTCTCCTGGAGATGACATTTCAGTAAAGGTGCATGAGATGAGACCAAAGTTGGCGTGTAAGATCCTCCTTGACGCATGATGTTTAATAGTTTATAACTTGAAACACAGCTTTCTTTGTACTTCGACTAAGTTTAATAGTTTATAACTTGAAACACAATTTATAATTTTGGTGGCATTTGCATCTATTTGTGAACTTCTTTAAATGGTGTATGAATTGTTTCAATTAGAGTATTGTCGACTACCTGTAAATGGTGTATGAATGGTTTCAATATTTGTAATTGTTTGAATTATGTCTGGTTTGAATTAGTACAAAATTTTATGTCTGTTTTTTTGATGAAACCAAAAAGGGTTCCATCATATTTTTGTTACAAAATAAGAGCAGAAATGATGAAACCAAAAAGGGTTACACCATATTGCAGGTGAAACCAAAAGGAAAAGGGTATCAAGGCTTGGTTTATACACAAAAATTGATATATTTCAAGGCATGGAACATTTTTATATTCCAAAGGGAGAAGTATAATTACATTGAAGTATAAAACTATAACATAAAACACACCAAGGATAGCTTAACGATCGACATTCGACACAATGGTAACAAGTCATGGAAATAATTCATAAATCACAACAAAGTTAAAGGGAAAAAACCAAGCCAATTAAAACATATACTTGGACAACTCAAACAATGCACAGTTACAAAAAGAAGTGATCTTACCATAAAGAGTCCCAACCCATATTGGTTACAAAATAACAGTAGAAATGATGAAACCAAAAAGAGTTCCAACCTGTATTGGTTACAAAATAACAATAAAAATGATGAAACCAAAAAGGGTTACAACATATTGCAGGTGAAACCTTAAAGGAAAACTTAATATAAATGAAACAAAGATAAAAAAAACCAGCAGGAAATGAACATGTTTTAACAGTAAATAAATGTAGACAATAAGATAAATGAGCAATAACAGTCAAATACTCAAAATGGCAGGCTAAAGCATATTGTAGTCTAAACTAAAACTAATACTCAAAGTTGACGAACCGTATTCTAAAATGATATAAGAATAGAAAAAGTCTGAACTAAAATTAAAAGTAAATCAGTCTCAAAAAGACTTCACATCTGCTTCTTAGGGCATGTCCTTCGATTATGAGTACTCAATTCATTGCAGCCACCGCAAGTTCTCATCTTCTTCTTGGGAATTGAACCTGTATTAGGAATCCTTTTCTTCTTACTTGGGCGACCTGACTGTGGCAAAACTTTAGGTCCATGAACAACAAACTTGGGTGAAATTATAGGAGGCCTTTCAACTGTGGGAACTGGATGAATAGGTATTGAATACGACTCTCGATAGAACTTAGTGGTGAAGTAGTCTTGAACATATTCATAAGGATCTTCTCCATTCCCCATTATACACCTAACAGCATGGGCGCAAGGAAAGCCATTGATTTTCCAGCGGTTGCAAGAGCATGTCTTTTCTTTCAAATCAACCCTTTGTGTTAATGAGGCATGAACTTCATACACAAATTCTTACGACTTGGTAACAGTGTAATTACGACCATGCATCTTATTATTATGGAGTTCAGTTTCCATATTTGGACACAAAAATCCTCGCCAATCAAAAAATGTCACAGATTCTTCACGACGGGTGCACATCATGACCATAAGCTTCAGCCTTATTTTATCAACCATGAAAACAATGGGCATCTCCCTCTCTTCTTTAACCCAACCGTTCAAAGATTCAGCAACATTTGAGCACAGATCCCCATATCGACAGCCCGGGAAAAAAAAAACTAACCCATTTATCAACTGGAGCTCTACTAAGATATTCTTGTAGCTTTTGATTTTTAACCAGCATCAAGTCATCCCAACTCTCCTTAAAGTCTACATATGTATTCGCATATGCACATTTCTCAAACAACTTCAACACATATTTGTTATATGTCTTGGCGGACTTAGGCAAGCATGCATTAACATTGTTTGTCATGTGCCAGTAACACCAACCATGATACGCACCTGGAAAAATGATGGGGATTTGGTTGACTAAACCACTACCTCGATCACTCACAAATGTAAGTTGTCTTTGAGGAGAAACCACTTTGCTGAGCTTCTCCATAAACCATTTCCAGTTAGCATCAGTCTCAGATGAAACCACAGCATAAGCTAAAGGATAAATTCCTGCAAAATCAAACGAAACTGGTAAAAATGACAAAACGACAAATCAAAAAAATGATGAAACCACCAAGACAGAAAAAAGGTTTCATAAAAAAAAAAATGATGAAAAAAACCAACAGAAAAAAGGTTTCAGAAAATTACCATTATTCCCGTTTAGTGCTGTACTGATGTTGCTGCCATCAGGTGACCGAGATATTTACTCTTCAAATGTGATGCATCCATGAATAGAAAGGGACGGCATTAATTAAATCCATGGATACATGCCCCGAAGGCAATGAACATTCTCACAAACTTTTGAGCGCTGTCAGTTTCCAAAACAACATGAGAACCAGGATTGGTTTCAGACAATTGCTTAGTAAACCAATGCAAGTAAGCAAATGATTTCTCGTCCTCTCCCCATGCCATATTCAATGCATATCTCTTCCATGCGTATGCATAATAACGACTTATTTCAAAGCCATATTCTCTTGTAATTTGTTCCATAATCTCCTTTGTCTTCTTCTTTGGGTTCTGTTTAATCTCATCCTTGATCAAAGAACTTATTAGCTTCTTTGATATACGTGGTACGTTAATAAATCCAGCGCCACAAGTATGCTCATTATTTAACTCCTTGATAACAAAGGGACTTCCTTCGACCCCGTCACAAGAAACAACATAGATGTGCCAATCACACTTGTCCTTCTTCTTGTTAGCACAACAAGCAGCAACCCGTAACTTCTCGTTTCTTGTTACCTTATATGCATAGCCGTTTTCAGCATGATATTTCATTAAATCGTGACGCACTTGGTCCACACCTCCTGGAAACACTTGTTCAACACTTTGAAAAAAACCTAGCCAACGAGCGGATTTCAACGGTTCTTTGACTACTTTAGGGTCATCATAATCAGTGACACTTGTAACTAGTGGTTGATTAACAGGCACAACTTCTGACCTATGTGATGATGAGCTGGAACTCTCACCTCTGTGGCATACTGAACTTGAACTTTGACTTCTATGATGTACATATAAGTCTAGTGTTGGCCAGTTATTAAACAGAGAAAACACAGCAGCTGATTGGAGATCATAATCAGACTGAAGAAGATTTTGCTGCTCACCAAATTTGTGAATGATTTTCATAGAAAATGGTGATAATTGGACCCAATTTAAACAAATATTATCCTTTAACTCCATAAGAGTTGATCTTAAACCAATACGAAACGACAATGAAGCTTCATTGTGACATACAACTGCAATGACAGAGTCCATATCTACAAAGAAAAGTATGGAACCAAAAAAGGTTTCACTCAATTTAAATTGAAAACTATATCACAGCTTAACACCAAAAAAATTCCATTCATACAGATTTCACTATGAACAACAGAAAACAAATACAATCAACAGAAGAAAATCTATTTCAATACGAACAACAAAGTAAAATTTTAACATTATTGTAACTTCTATAATGAAATCAACTAAGAAATTCAAAACAAATCAAATGAATAAAAATACCTGGAAATCGAAATCGTGTTCCTGATGAATATGATCCAACTACTCCAACGAAAGATTACAGACTCAAGATGACAATTGGAAGGATTAGATTGTTACTTTTCTTCTTTTCTTCGAAGAAGATGAGAACCGAAAACCAAAATAATTCAATTTCTTCAACAATATCAATCAATCTTCAGATTCGAAGGATTGAAATCTTCAGATTTTTTCCCGATGAATACGATCTCTTCTCTAATTCAACTAAATTGAAACAAAACCTAGATCGAAAAAAGAATTTCTGAGATTTAGATAAACAAATCGAACCGGAGAAAAAGATAAGAATAAAGATCTCATTTCAATTTTTCTAAATCGAAACAAAAGAAATCGAACACTAAAATCTAAAGAGATGAAGATTCTGCTAGAGAAGATCTCGAATCCTCACCTCCCATCTCCCTGAAATTTTAGTTCTGAGTTTCCGCCGAAGTTTTCTATTTTGAAGAAAACGTATATATGGTTAAGGGTAAGATTGGAATTCTAATATCTGTTAAAAACTAAATTTAACTAATTTAAATTCAAATGGAGTTTTTGTTCCATTTTTATTAGATACGGATTTGATTTGGTACAAATAATATGATTGGTGTTTTATTAACTCTAAGAGTGTCACCTTGGTTTTTTAGAGCTTAATATTATAATTATTGGTGTATATCTCAGTGTCTTGTCTTTAAAGTGAGTTAGCAACCTTGGCGGTGCATCCGCAAGGTGGTACAGTAAGTTCGCAATTCTCTGGATTTTCCGGTAAACTTTGGGCCACAAAACAAGTTCGTTATTGTGAATTTTTTTTTTTTTTACAATCATACGACAGGTATGAGTCGTAGAGACTTGTGTTCAGTAAAGATTAATTTGCAACTTCTACAAGGAATAGAAAAAACGTTTTTACAAAAACTACGTCAGTACCAAACTCGCCTTTAGTTCGGGAATTCTCCATTGACTTTTGCGGATGAGGAAGAATAGCAAGGACATAGGAGAACGATCCCATGTTTAGAAGGGTAAATCGGAGAATACAAGCCGTTTGGATTCTTTGGAAAGGAACAAATCCTTTTTAAGCTCATTTAAGTGCATCTGGATTCTGGAATGTGCTAGCAATAATTAAGAATGTCTAGAACCTCTCTGAGTTGTCCTGTCCTAATTCCTAAGCACCATATGTTGACCAAGCCACCATAGAGGATCACTCGCTCCTTCTGGACTCTTAGAGAATTCAAGAAGGAACGTGAAACTCAGATCCTAATAATATAAAGACTTGCTTCTAAATGTGTGATATCACAGCAGTTGCATTCTGAACACATCCGATAACAATAGTAACACTAGTACTCTAGCTACAAACACCCACAACAATTCGTAATTATAATGAGGTTCTTTGTGATTCCCTCATTATTTCTTTTAGTATTACTACTTGCTCAGCCGTTAGAAGGATCATTATTTCCGTTCATCGATCGTAATAATCCAGGAGGAAGTGTCTCAGCTGATTACTTAGTAAGGAACCGTTTCCCGGATATATTAGAACATACACCTTTCGGTGTAGGCAAAGATGATGAATTCGATGTATCTCCTGCAAGGGTCGATTGGAAAGAGACTCCTAATTCTCACTTTATCATGCTTGACATCCCTGGTATAGTATATGACATTATTGCATCAATAATTAAGTTGTAGCATTTTGGTTTCAATTAATGATGCCTTACTGTTTCTATGTATGAACAGGGTTGAAGAAAGAGGATATAAAGATAGAGGTAGAAGATAGTAGAGTACTGAGAGTGAGTGGAGAAAGGAAGAAAGAAGAGCAGGAGCATGGAGATCAGTGGCACCGAATTGAAAGAACTTATGGCAAGTTCTGGAGGCAATTTCGCCTTCCTGATAATGTTGATTTAAACCAAGTTAAAGCCAAGCTCGAAAATGGGGTTCTTACTATTTCTGTTGCCAAGCTCTCCCCTGACCAAATCAAAGGTCCTAAGATGATAAATATTGATGACCATACCGCAGCTACAGTTCCTCTTACCGGAGGGGAAGGGAAACATGAACTCGGAGGATGATTTGATCTACTTACCAAGTATATGTACTAGTATTATTATATTCGGCATGCACGTAGTTAAGCTTATATATGTAGGAGTGAAATGTTTGTGCAAGTGAGGAAGAGTAATGTCATGTTTGTGTGGGTATTAGACTCGTGTAATGTAAATCAAGGGATGAATTTACAAAATGCAATAATTATTAGTCTTAACCACTCCCATGTGGAGCCACAAAGTGATTACATAAAAGACGTGACTGTTGAGATTATTAATCCCACGGTGTCTGAGTATTTAAGATCATTCAGTTTATAATCCCTTAGGATCTCTTCATTCATTGTCAATTGGTTTTGAGTTGGATGCCCTTAGGATCTTCATTCATTGTCAATTGGTTTTGAGTTGGATGCCCATATTCTAACATGGTATCAGAGCAGGCTATTTGCAACGAGTTATTTGACCATGTCTTTACTTCGCGTCATCCGATTTAATTGTCTATGTGTTGGACCCAACGAGGCTACACGTGAGGGGGCATGTTGAGATTATTAATCTCACATTGTTTGGGCATCTAAGATTTGTGGTTTATAATCCCTTAGGGCCACTCCATTCATAGCCAAGTGCCAAGTCTGGGCATCTAAGATCTTGCGGTTTATAATCTCTTAGGGCCACTCCATAAGTCTGGGCATCTAAGATCCTGCGGTTTATAATCTCTTAGGGCCTCTTCACTCATTGCCAATTGGTTTTGAGTTGGATGCTCGTATTCTAACATCGACAAAGCTAGAAATGTTGGATGAAGTTGCGGTTTATAATCTCTTAGGGCCACTCCATAAGTCTGGGCATTTAAGATCATGCGGTTTATAATCTCTTAGAGCCTCTCCACTCATTGCCAACTGGTTTTGAGTTGGATGCTCGTATTCTAACATCGACAAAGCTAGAAATGTTGGATGAAGTTGCGGTTTATAATCTCTTAGGGCCACTCCATAAGTCTGGGCATTTAAGATCATGCGGTTTATAATCTCTTAGAGCCTCTCCACTCATTGCCAACTGGTTTTGAGTTGGATGCTCGTATTCTAACAACGACAAAGCTAGAAATTTTGGATGAAGTTGCAGTTTATAATCTCTTAGGGCCTCTCCACTCATGCCCCCTTCGGATTTCGCCCCCATCAAAATTGTTATCCTCCACTCATTGCCAATTGGTTTTGAGTTGGATGCCCGTATTTTAACAGCGACAAAGCTAGAAATTTTGGATGAAGTTACTTACAGGGTGTGTCCTGGGTTGCACGGACGCTCCGTTTTTGGAGTCGTGTCCGCGTCCGACTCACGTCGAACGCAGGACGCACGTTTGACGCTGACACGACGCGTATCCGACACACCAATATGCGCGTCCACGCGCGTCTTGTTTGGAAGCACCGATGACTCGGGTTTGAAGCATTTTTTTTTCCATTTTCATTTAAACTTCTTCCTTTATTTTTACTATTATTAACTAAATGAAGAAAGACAAACATTTAGATCAATCATTTAAGTCTTTATTAGGGTTTTGTAATTGGAAATACATCACATATACCCTTGGTTGGGCATGTGTTGTTTTAAGAATGCAATTTGATTGTGCCATGTGTTTAATGGTGATTGATTGCTTGATCTTCGGCGTGTATAAACAAACGATCTTTCCTTTTCTTTTAAAATTTATACACATGTAGCATTATTTTTTAATTTTTAGGATCGAAACACTTGACTTTACTGTATAAATACATAATTGTATATATAAATAAAATATGTATACACGTGTCCACGTCCTAATTTTTTTGAGAATTTTATAATGTCCGCGTCGTGTTGTGTACGTGTTTACGCGTCCGCGTCTGTGCAACCCAGGATTTGTCGTACAAGCTTCACAACCACAAATTGTGCGGATGGCATGGCGTTGCTGCAAGAAACTTAATAGGGTGGACCACAAAGCGACATAAAAAGCTACTGCGTGAAATTGAAACGTGTGTCTCCAACTGTCACTGCGTGTTTGTATTCTCTTAATCTCAAAATTTTCAAATATCTTTATCCACTCGGTTTTCTGTACAAATTCCGCTTCATGATTGTCTATCGATCAACTAGAATCTAAGTATATATCTCTTGGTCTCTTCAGTTGGTCATTCACTAATCCTCAGAAATTTTAAACTTTCCACACTTAGTAGGATGCAGAAGCTCAGCATCAATCATAGCAAATCGATGCAAATGAGAAGCTTAACAAATGAGTTATTCAACGACTGCAGGTATCGACTTATCGTTATTACATTTTTTTTCCCTCATCTCATTTTAGAGCACCGGAAATTACTAAATTACGCGACGCTTAAACATAAATGGAGATAGTTATGCTCGACTTTAGAATGAGATCTAGTTAGAATGGTATGCCGGTGGTACTCACTTTTAGTCGAGTCATTTAGGCCCTTTTCGATTCATCACGTTTTGATCATTTCATGTCAACTTGTGACAAAAACTAGCTTATAATTATTGGTGCATATCTCAGTGTCTTGTCTTTGAAATGAGTTAGCAACCTTGGCGGTGCATCCGCAAGGTGGTGCAGTAAGTTCGCAATTCTCTGGATTTTCCGGTAAATTTTGGGCCACAAAACAAGTTCGTTACTGTGAAAAAAAAAATTACAATCATACGACAGGTATGAGTCGTAGAGACTTGTGTTCATTAAAGATTAATTTGCAACTTCTACAGGGAACAGAAAAAATATGCTCTAGTTCGGTCTAGTCTGGAAAACACATAAACCTGCTAATTTGTTGTTGCCGTTTTAACATGACTTTGAAAACCAGCGCCGCCATATTCACTACTGATGTTCTCATCCATACAAAGTTTTGTAATGTTTTGGTAGCAATTATGTTTTCCTAGGTACGGGTGAGAATTTTACCGGTAATCTGTGGATTTAACGGGACCAATCATATTTTTGCGGATGGATGTCCGGACCGTTCGTTAATGGGTTGGACGCGGATGAGACTTTTGAAATCCAATGGATTACAGATTGGGTCCGGATGTAACATTGCGTTGGAAACTCATATCCATTAGATTAAGGACATTTATATAGTTTCTAGAAAATATATTAATAGTTTTGGAATTTTAAGGTGTTTGTTTGGAGTGTTCTTCTATATTTATATACATATATAAAATGTGTAGATTCTATAAGACATTTGTTTGAAGTCATCTATATTGGCTTTATTTTTTCGTTATAAATTTTAACTAACACAAATCCATTGGATTATCCGCATCTAATCCCTTCATCCATGCATCCATTGGATGTTAGATTGGATGTGGATACCATATTTGAAATCCGTAGTGAATTGGATTGGATGTCGATGTGGTAAAAACATGTTCATACTGGCCCCTACTCACCCTTATAATCCTAGGTGAGGCAATCTGGCATGGTTGGTTAACACATGTGCAGTTGGGCCTATTAAGTTACCACCCATGCTCACCCATTTTCCATGAATCATTTTTTACCACTTCAGGGGCCCCATCATTTCAATTTTGGTAAGTTATTTACTTATTTAGAAATAAACTAAAGCCACCCCATATCCAACTACTTATGGTAATACTAAACATACCCCTTCTAATTAAGTTAACGATTAGTTAATGTAATGATTAGTTCAATGATTAAGTAAAATTAATTAGTAATTTGTTAATGAGTGATTAGTATCATGATTACTTAAATAATTAAGTTAAATTAATTAGTAATTAGTGAGGTTAGATTAATTAGTTGGGTGTTTTTAAAAGAATATATTTTGAAAAGAAGGGTTTTTTTTTTTTTTTAAAGATGGTTGATTTCGAAATGAGAGTTTTGGGTACTTAGGTATACTTGAAATTTAGTTAATCTTACTTGAATTGGCCAAAACTTTCGATAAAATGAAAATTCCATACACTGATTTCGGCTATGACAATAGAGTTCGGTTACGAAATCTGAAAAACAGATAGCCGAACTCTTCTGCTAGTGTAGTTCGGCTAATGGTTCTGAAGACATAGGTAGTCGAACTCAGCTTTAATGGAGTTTTTCCTTTCAGAGAAAAGTTCGACTAGGAAATTTTTTTGCGACGTAACCGAACTAAAAGTTCGGCTAGGAAGAAAAAACTGTGACGTAACCGAACTTTTTTCTGAAAGCAAAAACTCCATGAAAACTAAGTTCGACAACCTACGTCTACAAACTTTTTTTTTTTTTTGCGAAATAGCCGAACTTTTCTTCATGTTCTTCGTTTCCATCAAGTTCGGCTAGTTCGACAAAGTTTTTCCCAAAATTCATAGCCGAAGTTCTCTCTGCAACTTCCATTTTCAACTCACTTTGATGATTACTTCTCATTTTTTAACATAATGGGTTTGTTATTAAGCTATATATTAGAGGTGGTGATGGTGGTGGTAGTCGAAGGTGGTAGGTGGTGGTGGTGGGAAGAGGTGGTTATATATATATATAGGTTGTTATTAGGTTGGTTTTAAATTAAATTAGGTTAAGGGTAGGTTAGGTTAGTCATTTACACACTTTAGGACACCCTTTATAACTATAGGGTGGATATTCTTATCACATAATGGTCCCCACCAAAATAGGGTGGTGCCCAAAAAATGGTTCTTTTCGATATATGGTATTCGGTAGACTATTTGAATGGGTTCTTTTAATATTATTCCACTATCCGAAAGATTTTTCAAATCTCATCCCGTTTGGGCTTGACTAGCTAGGCTTTCCCTGGACACCCCCCATAAACCCAAACAACCTTTTCTTTCACTACCTAACTTGAGTTGAGGTAATAAATTAGGTCTAAGCTATGTGCTTAAGTTAGGTGTCTACAAATAGTCAAGACCAAAAACCACTCCTACGCTAAATTTTGGGTTTATTTTGATAAAAAGGGTTATGATTGTATTGATTAAGGAAAAAATAAGCCTAATTAGAAGCCCAACAAACACAAGTCCAAGTGCTCAATTTTTCAGTTATATTCCATGATTGTTTCCCATTGCATAACTACTTTCCTGAAACCATGATATCTAAACCAATTCGGTTTCGATCCCCATTGATAGAACATCCTCTTGATTTCAATCATCACTTCGTCTCTTTCTCTGCCTCTTTTCTTTCCCATCACTCTTCTGTTCATTTCTGTCCATAATGACCACACTATGGCAAATGGAAGAATAGCCCACACTTTTGAGTTAAGCTTTTTCTCTCTTCTTATTGTCCAGGTTTCAAACTGCTCAAATACAATTGATTTATGAATCCAGTTTGCACTCATTCTTGTAGAGAAATAATTCTATATGACTTTGGAAAAGGGGCATTCAAGAAGCAGATGGTCAACTTGTTCCTTTATGTTATTGCAGAAACTGCAATTTGTGTCATCAGTATCACAACTCCTCCGGTTTAGGTTATCGATTGATGGTATTTCATTTTGAACAGATAGCCATACAAATACTCGCGCTTTAAGGGGGCATGATTCTTCCAGACATAATTAAGGCTGAGAGTCTGTTGGGTCTGATTTAGCTTCATCAACAGATTATATCCCTCGTTTGTTGTATATTGTGCTCCTGTCTGAAATTTAATGGAGTCCAGTTCTTCTTCTAAAGATGGAGGAGAGCCAAGATAGTTAATCAGTTGTGTGTAATCATCTACAACCTCCTGAATTGATTTATCTTTATACTCCATCTCCCATCTTGGATCACTTCTGCTATTTTTTTTTTAATTATTATTTGCAGCTTTGTATGCAATTAGATATTCTATGAATAGTAGATAGTTTCCTTTCCATGAATGAAGCCAGAATTTAACTGTTTTTCTGTCTCCAATCTTCACATCTGAGTTGTTGACTACCACTACACTTTCCTTTTGGATTCCTTTCCAGAAACCCCTCCCATGTGGTAATTTATACTCCATATGATACATATCATTCTCATCTGTCTTTGTTTTGAGTTGTACCACTTTTCTCCATGGTGCATGTCTTTCCTCGGTATATCTCCAGCTTCATTTAGCCATGTGGTAATTTATACTCACTAATTTCCAGTTCCACCACTGTAGGTCAGTTGATTTCGACGTGCCAGATTCGCGTAGCCCTGGCTCCACTTGAGTCACATAGAAAAGGTGACATTTACATGGTGTTTCCTTTTCATTTTCCTTTATCATTTTCACCCGGTTTAGTTTCAAACATAAAAGCATATGAAAGTGATATATACATTGGGGTTGTTAGAGCAAGTGCTACGAGGAGTAAAGCACACCTTCAAAATGAGTTACAACATGTACCAACCTCTATCTAGTGGTGGACCCCATTAATGTTGATGTTTGTTTCTTCCACTACCTCTACAAAGATAGAGGCAAATCTCTATCTATGTAGAGGAAATATAATAGCACTATTCAAGTGCCATCTTGGAGCAAAACCACTATTAAACCATAAAATGTCCAACCATCCCTCACATAGATTTGACATTTACAACTTATTTCCTCGACCAAATCTAAAATCAATTTCGTTTTATCATTTTTTTTCTTTTTTCTCCGGCAATGTCTGTTCCTGTTTTATCGTTTTATCATTTTCGTTTCGTTTGATCGTTTAGAAACTAGGTGCTAACGGTTGTAGGAT
This sequence comes from Papaver bracteatum, assembly GCA_023529315.1. NCBI lineage: Eukaryota > Viridiplantae > Streptophyta > Magnoliopsida > Ranunculales > Papaveraceae > Papaver > Papaver bracteatum. Next base: position 664,813 of record JAJJWX010002128.1, read on the forward strand.
ATGAATCACTGAGAATATATATGACTGATAATTTATACTATTACCATCTTTCATTATATACTATAAACATTCAATTTTCATTTTTCCTTGTTTTTGGTTAATTAGAATAGGACTGTGAAAACAAATGATAAAATTTGAGAGTGATATGGAACTCTTTGATTATTTGATTGTTAGAAATACATGATCAATGGGAAATACAAATGAATTTCGGATGCACATATATTATTTGATAAAATTACTCACTTAGATGTTATTTCTTGCAACATTATGGTATAACCTACTATATAGAATCTATAATACAAAACAGAATGGGTTTTGGAGCTTCGAAGGTCGGATAACATTTTGAGAGACAAACGTTGCATCCGACCATCCCAGTCTCATCCCAGCCAAAGACATCCGACGTATGTAAAATTTGTAACCCTCTTCAATTATTAATATACATTGATTAGATTTACTCATCATTATGATCATAAAAAAATGGGCTATTTTGCGTTTCCTCCCCTTTAAAGATAGCTAATTAGCGTTTCCTCCCCAAATAGATGCTAATTAGTGTTTCCTCCCCACGTTAGGAATTCCATCCATGGCTCGGTTAGATGACTCAGCACCTGTGCACGCGTGGCATAAATTGTACACGTGTTTCATGACCTTCCCGAAATTCCCTCCACTAAGAACCAGTTCATAATCATCCCATCCATTGTCGCAACAGCAGATCTAAAATATGTTAATTCTTCATAGCTCAAAACCAGAACCTGGAATCCATCATATCACCACTAATTTCATCATTCACCATTCATATCACCACTTCAGAGACTTCTCATTCTGGACCTATTTTCACCATATACAAACTCGAGCTGCTGATGCTCATAATCAACCAAAATCCCACCTTCAGCTTATTTCCAATTCCTTATTCTCTGTAAACCCACCTTCAGCTTATCAATTTTTGTAGCTTCATCTCCTGCAACTCTGAATTGATCATATCCATCTGTCTCATCCCAAATTTCAAACACCATTATTGAAAGTCACCATCAACAGTAGCAAATCCCCAATTCAGAACATTAATTGAAAACCTAACTTAATTTTCTATCAATCCATCTTATCAATGCTCAACTAACACCTATATCCGCAATCCATTAATTCAATGACATCATCAACTTCTAGTAATCTAGGCACCATCTTGCTATCAAATTCAGATTCAGATGAAACCCACTCTTAATCTTCACCAATCATCTTTAATTACGGCAGCGACATCAATCTGAAGAAACTTTCCCCAATCTCTACTTTATTTCCAATCACCATTGATGGAAGCAAACCTAATTAAAGTACTGAACGAATTAATTAAAACCCTTGTTCGATCATTTTTCATATGGTGGAATCAAATTTAACAATCATTTTCTTTTGATTGGATTGTTACATGAAGTTACAGATGAAGAATTAGGGTTTGGTGCTTAGATTGATTTTTGCATCTAGGTTTGATGATTCTGTCTATGGTTTGAGTCGTTTTGGAGATTGAGAAATTGAATTAGATGATAGATATGGCGATTTTGAGTTGAATTAGATGAATTTAGAGAGTGGGTTTGGTTTTGATTGTTGGTGGTGGTCAATTACAGATGAGACGATGAATGGGTTTATTGAATCGGTTTGAAGCAGAGAAAGAGATGAGGCTGGTGGAGATGAGACGATGAATGAGTGTTCTAAATTAAAAGGAGTTGCTGGTGATGCTTTTTTTCCATTGAAGATGCAGATGAGTGATTTGAGTCTCGGTCTTAGGTAAGAAGGCCATAAATCAAGTCAGAGTGTGACTTTGATTTAATTTACCGAAATAATGAGGGTATTTTGGTAATTATGCACTCCACGTGTATATTTCTGCCACGCGTATATCCTTACTGACTCATCTAACTGTAAATTGGATGGAAAACTTAGCATGGGGAGGAAACACTAATTAGCATCTATTTGGGGAGGAAACGCTAATTAGCTATCTTTAAAGGGGAGGAAACGCAAAATATCCCTAAAAAAATATTAAATGTGACAAAAAAAAAGGACCATCATTTATATCTCTTGGAGTTAAAAACATTTATACTTAAAGTTATTATTAGTAATAAATTAGCCACCCTTCATCAAACTATAAAGAAAGAACAACATTAGAATCTTTATCAACATAAGAAGAAAAAAATTTATTTTTTCATTTGGGAACCAGTTAAATATGATAAGAAACCATCAAGAGAAAATTCGAACAATAATGTGTATGCATGCATGTTAATTCTAATAGCGCCTAATGTTGCGTAAACTAATTGTACTTCTGAAATAAAGGTGCACAAAGATTACAGTTGAGTACCTTTTTCTGTTCCAGTGTCGATTTTTATTTGACAAACTCATATATTCAATGTTTAGTGGAAACTTTTGAGGAACTTTTGGATGTCATAATTACCGTGTAAGCATTATAGATTAGATGGGTTCATATTAAACCCAAAGGGTTTTGTTAGTACTAAAATTTTAAACCTTGCCAAGTTCAAGAATTTTACCTGTTTTATAAAATCACAATTGATGAGAGTAAAAATTTAATTAAATTATATGTAATAAATAAAACAAATTATGTCCTTATCAAAGCTACAAGTAGGATCTTCAAACGGAGGATGATACATATGGTAGCTTTTTCCCTGAAAGTGCACCACCAATAATTTAGGAGACTTGAATAATGTAACAAACACTTATACATTTATCATAGATCAGATCAAGGAAGTACCGAATTTATAATTATTTGGATGACAAATATCTAAGATTTTCATTACTACAAGTTCTCATGGGGTCAAAAGACGCCTTATCATAGTTTATAGTATTTATTTAAATCATTATGACCAAAAATTATATCGTCCCATGCCGTGCCGTTACGGCACGGGTTATTTTTAGTTGTCCAAACGAGGGGAAATCCATTATGATATATTCCGCATGATTTTTTTGGGCATTTTACCTTCAGATTGGGAAATCTTGTTGAGAATTTTGTAGTTGAGTGGTGGAATTCTGATTACTGAAGAAGTAATCAATGGATTTTCATGGGATTGTTGAATTTTGTAAAATGAGTGATATACAAAATTAATCACACAATGTAGAGTTATTAGATAGTGATAAAACAAATATAAAATTAAGAGACATTATGTATTGGTATTTATATAGAGGTAGAGGTAAATCTCTATGTTGAACCCTCTACCTATATGGACCTAAAAACAAACATGTTGTTGATAAAATGACCACATTTAGGAGCAGACAAACCTCATTTTTCCCTGAAACTCGATCTAACACTACTTCGTATGAACTACTCTAAGATGGCCTTCACTGTACGACAACAAATTTGCCACTTCGGAGTAAAAAAACACAAAGTGAAGTATGAAGGTAGGTGGAACAACTTGTGTTGTCCAGGTGATTTTATCTAAAAACACTCAATCATACATATCCATCCCTACTTTCCAGGAAAGATCCCGAATGGGGATCTCTTTAGCTTTTTGCAATCCCAATATTGTAGGGTTCTCATTCTTAAATTCTGAATCATCCCTTCGAAAAACGGAAAATGGGTCATTTGTCCAAAAATAATAAATTAAAACACGGGTTAAATGGACGAGTAAAAAATTTTATGGGTGAAATGGACAAAAATAAAATAGCAAGGATGAAACTGGTTTCATCCTGACTTAAACTTAAAAAATAGCAAGGATGATCATGTAAAAGAAAAAAAAAAAGACAAAAATTTAAAAATAGGCAGGATGTAACCAGTTTCATCCTGCCTATTTTTAAATTTTTGTCCATTTAAACAGTATCTAAATCTAACTGTCCATTTCACCCAGAAAATTTTGAATTTGGTCTTTTTAACCAATTTTGTGTTCGAAAAATATCCGGAATAAATTGGTATTCGGTGTCCACGTTAAAATATCCGGAATAGATTGATGTCAACATAGAATTACTGGCCGAACTATTATTTTAACTTGTTTTTCTATTTTGTATATCGAGTTTGAATGTTAGCCTCCTCCAACAATTCTTCATTCCCGGCTGAGCAGTGTTATCCCACACGACTTTGCGGGATGGCTTTCCGCAAAGGCAGCTTCTTTACCGTTAGATCATGCTAAAACCCAGATCTAACAGCCTTGAACCTTTTAGGGGAAATGGTGGGTCTTATCCTGAAAATGGTAGGTCCTTTCCTGAAAGTGATGAGTCATTTCCTAAATGTGAATCTAACCGTTGATTTGATCATCCAACGGTAAAGAAGCCGTTTTTGCGGGAAACTATCCCGCAAAGTCGTATGGGATAACATTTATCTTCCCGGTAAGTTTGGTGCATTCAATTATTGTTTATTATTGAGTTCACGACTTCACGGATCTCTTGCTCAAATTATGAGTTAGCTACTTGTAGATAAATAACAACAATATTTTTTGCCAACAAATTGTACTCAACAATCAACATCCATTATCTTCAAGTTCTTAAATATTAGTAGTAACAAGAAGGTTAAGACTTAATTCCCCCGGTGGATGACCAAATATATATAACGTTTAAAACACGAGTGCATCATCACTATATTAGGTGAACCGCAATGCTATTGATATTAGTCAAATTCAAAATGCTCGTCAGAGTAAATACTCACCAACCTAATATCAAATTATTTCATTTTTAAAAACAAACAGACTATGGAGAGCAAAATCTAGACGTCCTACACAGTATTACATTCACAACAAAAAAATCCATAAGTTTTCCTCTCTTTTTCAAAATGACTTGCCAACCTTGATGTAATTTCTACTTTGCTTAGAATCCAAGATACAGACGTGGAACTCATCCGGCTCATTTACGTCAAAGCATTGCCAGACCGGCCCCTCTAAATGGATCAAAACTCCGGTTATTGGTCAACGGCCCGCCATGCTTGGTTGACTACAGACCTACTCTACAAGTACCATAGAGTTATCTAATATGTGGTCATATGAAGGTTGGATATGAAGTGCAAACACTCAAACACATACACACCTTGAGAGTCGTCGAGGGTGCACTAAAACTTGTCCCTCCTGCGCATGCCTATAAAAAGAACACTGATACGTTATTGTCTAGTCCACGTTTATTGCCGCCGATCTTTTATCTTTCGATGGCCCACATGTGCATTTAAATTCACTCTCTTATACCATAATAAATTAAATTCCAGTTTCTTGATTGCAGTATATCACTCTCTTATACCATAATAAATTAAATTCCGATTGTTCCTTTTCGTGTGTGTACGTAGATACCTTGCTGGCGTTAGCAATAGGTACAGCAGCAGCAGAAACAGAAACTCTGTTTTATCCGGATTGGCCAAATCTTATTATAATAAGAAGAAAATCATATCTTCAGAATCAATCATCCAAGCCCGCCTCTGTTTCTCCTCCTCAGCATCTACATATCCTTGTTCTTGCCGAATCTCTTCTTCATCATCGTAATCATCTCAAAACTCTCTTTTCACTTTTTGATTTGTAGAAAAGCTATTTTAAGAGGCTGTTTATTGTTTTCTTTTTTGTCAGAGGTTTAGTTTCAGTATCAGCTAGTTCAGTAATGGCGGAAGAGAAGAATACTTGTGATGAGATTGTATTTGATTCAGAAACTGCTTCGACGCTAGTTAAGGATCTGAGGAAGAATTTTTTTAGTGGAAAGACTAAAAGTTACGAATGGAGAGTTGAACAATTGAAAAGTATAATCAAAATGATTGATGAAAATGAACAAGAGATTCTTGATTCTCTTCGGATTGATCTCTCTAAACCTCAACTCGAAGCATTCGTTTCAGAGGTAATTGAACAATTCTCCAATGAGCTTTCAATTCAATTGGATTTTATTAAGAGATTTTTAATTTTAATTTTTGATTTTTATTTGTCAGGTTTCATTGACAAAGTCGGCTTGTACTGTGGCGCTCAAGGAATTGAAGAAATGGATGAAACCGGAGAAGGTAAGTTAGAACCTTTAATCCTTGGTGATTCCGGTAAATGAACTTCCAGTGATCCCTGAGTGTTGACTTTTTTTGTTTTTGTGTAGGTTGGAACTTCGTTGACTACTTTTCCATCCTCGGCAGAAATTGTTTCCGAACCACTTGGAGTGATACTGATCATTTCAGCTTGGAACTATCCTTTCTGTATGTAGCCTACTATCCATAACAGATTGTTTTACATTGTGAATATTACTTTTGTATGCTGACAATTCAATTTGAATGAACTATTGATTAAGTAGTGAGAATATTCTAATGTGAATTCACTTGGAACTTGTTCTCGAATGTGCTCCCGGTTTGTTGTTTTCTGTTATGATATAGTATTGAATTGTTATTTTTCCATCTTCAGTGTTATCTCTTGATCCTGTCATCGGAGCCATAGCAGCTGGCAATTCTGTGGTTCTAAAACCATCAGAAATTTCACCAGCAACTTCCTCGTTACTTAAGAGGTTTGCAGAAAAATACCTAGACAGCTCTGCAATCAGAGTTATTGAGGGTGCTGTACCTGAAACTTCTGCACTATTGGAACAGAAGTGGGACAAAATACTATATACAGGTTTTTACTGTAACTTCTGTATCTTCCTATTGTTAGAACATGTTAAACGAGTTCAAGAAACTACTATTTCTTTTACTGTCTATAGTATTAGTAACATGGGCATTATCGTTTTCCAGTGAACTTCTGACCAATTGACAGTTACCTTGAAAATGTTACAAAAAGAATCTGCTACACTGAACTGTTGCTGACAATATCATGTCTTGCAAAGACACTTGCCATCACTGTGTTATGTGGTTAACGTATACAAATGGATATTCTTAGTGTTGGTATTCAAATACTGTTGGTTATGTTTCACTATTGGGCTAAATTTTCAAGGCTAGCCGCATCTTGGTGCCAGTCCCCTATTCAGAATTATGGTATAGGGATTTTTTTTTGTTATTTGATGATGAAGGAATCATTCTGGTATGTTGGATTGTTTGTCTTACTTTTACTTGATCCTTTTAGGAAATGGAAGAGTGGGACGTATAGTAATGGCCGCTGCTGCGAAACACCTTACTCCTGTAGTTTTAGAGCTCGGTGGGAAATCTCCTGTTGTTGTTGATTCAAACATCGATTTGAAAGTAAGAAATCACATTATTCCTGGTTTCTATTTTGGCGCAAGTATTTGAAAATTGATTTCTTTTTCTCGACCCTATCTATGTCCCAAACTGACTTTAGAATTGGACTTGAAAGGTTGCTACAAGGAGAATTGCTGCAGGAAAGTGGGGATGCAATAACGGCCAAGCGTGCATTGCTCCTGATTACATCATAACCACAAAGTCATTTGCTCCCAAGTTGGTAAGATTGCAAAAAACCTGGCTTATTAGTGCACAGGAAAAAAAAACTGCTATCTTGGTCTTTTTAATTGATTTCATATCTCTATCAGATAGATGCTTTTAAGTGCACCCTGGAGGAATTTTTTGGGGAAAATCAACTGGAATCAAAAGACATATCCCGCATAGTAAACTCAAATCACTTTGCACGTTTAGAAAAATTCTTGGATGAAGATAAAGTTGCCGATACGATTGTTCTTGGAGGCAAACGAGATAAGACCAACTTGTGAGTTCACCACTTTATTCACAATTTTTACCTTTTTTTATATCACTTTCTTAGGATGAAATTAGTAATTGGAGTTGGAATTCATAAGAAAAATATATGTTTATTTTTCAGAAAAATTGCTCCGACCATCTTGCTGGATGCTCCTGAGGATTCATTGATCATGAATGAGGAAATATTTGGGCCTTTACTACCCATTGTCACAGTAGGTGTTGAAGTGCTCTGACAACTGTTTATTTAATCTATATATTTTGAAGTTTCTTTGATTTCATGCGGAACATAGATATACTGAGAGGATTTTTTCCTTTTTATGATTGGTTAAAGGTTGACAAAGTGGAAGATAGCTTTGATATAATAAGGTCAAGATCGAAGCCTCTTGCAGCATATCTCTTCACCAACGACAAGAAGCTGCAAAAGGAGTTTGTCAGTTCAATATCAGCAGGAGGGATGCTCATCAATGACACCACTCTCCATGTAATTTTCTTTTTGCTTGCAACAATAGATACTCTGCTGCCTATACCATATTGCCCATGATATTTGAAGTTTTCATGGAAATTATACCGACTTCTATTGAAGTTCCTATATTCCGAGGTAGTTGTTCATGTCAATTTCTTTTAAGAATATAAACCACACTATGGACTATCGTCTAGTTTTTGAAAACTAGATAAAGCCCATCCTTCCGTTAGAAAAAAATAAATAAAAATAAATAAATCTGAGAACTAGATACAACTGCTAATATTGATGTTCTAGTGATAGAGTCAGGAAATTGTGAACACGACTGTCATAATGTCATACCTAACTTTACTGTGTCTCACATTTGTTTTAATCTTGTGATGCAGCTAACAGTTCACACACTACCTTTTGGAGGAGTAGGAGAGAGTGGAACTGGTGCATACCACGGAAAGTTCTCATTTGATACTTTCAGCCACAAGAAGGGAGTCTTGTACCGTGGTTTCCAGGGGGATGCATCCGCTAGGTACCCACCATACACACCTCGAAAGCAAAGATTATTGAGGGCCTTGCTAAACGGTGATATATTTGGTGTGATTCTTGCATTAATTGGATGGTCCAAGTCTTGATTGACCCATCTATTTTTCCAAACTACGCTTTCTACTTCCTTTCTTGTAGATAACATTTGTATAAGATTGTTGAGTGCCAGTATGTAGCTTCGTTTTTGAAATTACGAATTATATGAATTTATCCTCATGTGTGCATAAAAATGTAAGTTATGTTTGAATAATCTAATTGTAACTTTGTGATCATACAATAGTTTTTGGTGTTCCTAGTCTTTGTAACAGATTAAATGATTGATTAAGGAATAGAGAAGAGTTATTTATTTCGCTGTGATTGAATATAGGATTTGAACTTTGGGCTATTTCACTCGACTCCTTGTCACTTTAGGAGCTTGAAGACTTAAAAAGGAATCATTTTTTGGGGAATACCCAAAAAATGGGGGGACTACTCTTAAGTTTTAGGGGTGGATATTGGAAATAATATTTGGTCACCCCTTATATTTTTTTTAATACCAACTTTACCCTTGATGATAAACTTAGTTAGTCTAATGATTAAAAACTGATTAGTTAGTGATTAGTGATTTATAAGTGGGATTTTTTTGTTATAAACATTATTATTGAGAGATAAGAAGAAGAAGAAGGAAATAGGAAGAAGAAGATGGGTGAACTCAAAAATCTTTTTTTGAGTTTAGTAATTATGATATGAGTGATTCATGTGATGATACCTTAGATCTTTTTCTTTAAGAGCCACATCAAGAGTATGATGTTTTGGGTACTCATGGATACTTCAAATTTAGTTAATGGTGCTTGAATTGGCCAAATATTCCTAAAAATGAACAATTTACAAATTGATTTCCGTTTGTTTTACAAAGTTCGGCTACAACATTTGAAGAACAGGTTATCGAACTCATCTGCAAATGTAGTTCGGTTAATGTTTCTAAAAACACAGGTAGCCGAACTCAGCTTTAATAGAGTTTTTTTGTTTCAGAGAAAAGTTCGGTTAGGAAAAAAATTTACGACGTAACCGAACTAAAAGTTCGGCTAGGATAAAAAATGAAAAAAGTTGCGACGTAACCGAACTCAATATATAGGTTTTCAGAGAAAAGTTCGGTTAGGAGAAAAAAATTGCGACGTAACCTAACTTTTCTATGAAAGAAAAACCTCCATTAAAAGTTGAGTTCGACTAGTTCGACAAAGTTTTTCACATAATTCCTAGCTGAACTTCTCTCTGCAGCTTAAATTTTCAACTCATTTTAATGATTACTTCTCATTTTTGCAACCAAAAATGAATGACAAGTAATGGGTTTGTTATAATTTTGATTTTGATTTTGATTTTGTTTTGTTAATGATTTAAATTAAGCTATATATAGAGGTGGCTGTGGTGGTGGTTCGAGGTGGTCGGTGGTGGTGAGCGGCGGGGGTGATGGGAGGAGGTGGTTATTGTGGACGGGGAAAAACGTGTCGCCGGTTTTTCGGGAAAGTGGAGAGTCGAGCGAGTTGTCGAGACTCCTCAGCCGGGCAAGATATTAATCCTCACACAGATGCACCGCAGCAAAGGGGGTGCTTAGATTCGGGAAATAAATCTATATGACTCTGGCCTAAACCAAGACAATGGTCGTTCCAGAATCAATTCGGTCGCAAAGAGGGAGATGGGTTGATCTGTAGGAGGGAAGCTAGAATTGTGTGGGATCAGTAATGATCGAGGATTGTGGGTGTGTTGAAGGTTTCTACAGTATTGGTGAACTGTTGAGTTCGGATAAGTTCTGAGTGATTGATGAATTCTTGAGAGTAGTTACTCGAGAAATTCAGTGTTATACCTATATTCGAGTGTTCGAATGTCGATGTTCAATCACGAATTCAGAGGCTTATTTATACTGTTAGAGTAGTAACACCACTGACCCCTGTAAGTGTGACAGTTTCTTAAGTGAAAGAGTGGGAAAGTGGGAGATCGTGGTAAAGTCAGTTCCACGTCGTGCGGAGACTTGACCGATCGTGCACCCACTACTTTGCTAACTCCTTCAACCGTTGACACGAATTACACACATTTCTTGTCGTAGGATGAATCCACGTGTCGTAGACCGCAAGACCAAAACCTTAAGTGATATCCCCCATTTGTGACGTGATTGATGTTTCACGAATCGTGGAGTCTGCGAGGCATACATGTTTAGGTTTAATCAATTGTTGACTGATTAGACACTAAGCCTAGGTTTGGTGAATCAAGCATGAATGGTGAATTCTCAGCGATTCATGGGTCGAACATGTAGTTCTCTGGAGAGATGTCAGTATGACAAGTTACTGACTAGTTGAGTGATTGAGCAAATATTGCCGCGAATTATGAGAATTCAATGAGAAACTGAGCAAGTATTGCTCAATTCACCGAATTATGGGATTTTGATGGGGAACTGAGCAAGTATTGCTCAATTCACCAAATACTGGAGAATTATCAAAATTCGTGACTTCTCCATATTGAGAGTTTCAATATTTTCTGAAGCGCGTTTGAGCGATGTTGTGAATTTTCAGAAGAGTTTCATCTTGACTGAGAATTCTCGATTTTTAGTGGAATGAGCATGTATGCTCAATTCATCAATATTTTGAAAATATTAAAATAAAATATTTTAATAATCCAAAATTGCCGTGAGGGGCTATCCGGCCGCATGACCATGTTGGCTTTTGGTTTTTCGTGATTCGAGCAATATTTGAGAGAATATGGTGAAGTCACGAATTTTGTTCAAACCCAGGAGTTTCACGAGTTGAGGGAAATAATAATAATGAGAAATTAGGGATTGCAAGATGTGGGACTGACCAAAGCTAGGGCATGGCCGACCGGGCAAGTTTCCAGGTCCCGCACACCTTTCCCTATTTTATTATTATTATTTGTGAATCCTTGAAGTTATGGAGAGTCCTTGAAGATATTGAGAATCCATTAAGATATGGAGAATCCATGAAGTTTTGGAATAATAATTATAAAAAGCTAAGGATTGTGAGGTGTGGGACCGGCCACGGCTTGGGCATGGCCGGCCGGCTAGGTTGCCCGGTCCCGCACACCTCTCCTTATTTTATAATTTATTTGGTGAATCCTCCAAGTTATGGAGAACTCTCGAGTTTTTGCACAAATTAGGAAATTTTGCCAAGATGGAAAACTCTCCATGGGTCTATGAAAATCACGAGAAAATAAAGAAAAATAATGGGGAAGCATGGGACCGGCCACGACTAGGGCACGATCGTCCGGCCGGTGGGCCCGGCCCATGGGCGCTTTTCATTATTTTTTCATTATTTTTTTCTCTCTCCTATTTTGTGGAGAACTCTCCATTGTTTTTTTTATGCTCGTTCGCGCATCCGGGTGCTCATTCGTGCATCATTTTCGAGTACACTTGCACCATTTTTGTGGGGCTTACTCAGTGATGGTCCAGATGCCCAATGGTTGAATATTTATTGTTAATTCATGAAATTCGGTGCAGAATAGTTCATGAAACGAGACAATAAAATAATTGGTTATTTATTATCAATTCATTGGATCAGATGTGGATTGACCATGAACTAATAATAAAACAGGCATTACCATTCCATGGGATCGTGGATTCGACCATAGAATCAGAGTAATAAAATTATCTATTACCATTTCATGAGATTAGCAGTGAATTCGATCATGAAATCGGAGTAATGAGATAAATTTTTGTTGCCATTCCATGGGATCAAGTCGTAGATTCGACCATGGAATCGAAGCAATTGTTATTGCCATTCCATGGGATCAGGCCATGGATTCGACCATGGAATATGAGCAATAATAGATTATTCTGGGAATTCGGTGGTGAATGTCATGTCAAAATTAATTTATGTGCATAGTCAGGAGACGGAAAATCCTAAGGGTGCTCTCAGACTCTACGGAGAATACCAGAGTCTATACACGTTGCTCTACATAGTCAGGATAAGTAAGTGTCACTGTCCTGAAGGCGTTGTTGCTCTCAATATGACGGAGAACCGCCCAATCGTTCTTCTATGTAGAGGGGGGTCGCTCTCATGTAGTCAGGGAACAGTGAGTATCACCGACGTCCTGAAGGCGTTAAGCCCTCTCAACAAACAATTATGTAGGAGGACCGCCCAATTTTATTATTCTACATAGAGGGCACAATGAAACTCCAGGGATCGAACGCTCGGCTTGTGGAGGCTTTTCGAAAGACATATTCATCATGGCTTCGTAAAATATGAATCGTCACATGCCTGAAGCCGTATCAGGAACATGCAGTATCATGATTTTACGATTTTGACCTTTGTTGAAAATACACCATCTACATTAAGTCCCCTGCATAGTGGGGAGCAGTCATGTTCTGCAGTATGCATTAAATGGTGATTTTCAGTCGACGAGGTCTGGTTGAACTCAGTGTACAAAGGTAATTTCAGAATCCTCAATTTACCCAAATGAGATCATGTACGAGTAAATATGTGGATGCGAACTCTGATAGTAAGGTAGAGTGTCATCTCATGAGCATGGATGGATGAGGCACTGATGATTTGGGAGTTTAGAAGCTTAGTTATGGTCGATTTTGGATTTGCGGGCCCGAGCCCAAAAAGGAAACCCGTGTTTATTAGGTTTTGGAAATAAACTTGATATAAAATGGAATAACCCTAAAATTCCTTTTAATTTTTAGTCGACCAAGCTTCTCCTCACCATCACTCCACGAGAAGCAGCAGAAAAACTCGTTGAATTCAGCAGCACCTCCGCCCGTCCAATCACCGCCGGTCGAATTCCGTCCGGCGCCAACAAGTGAGTTCGTGATTTTTTTATTATTTTTTTGCTGTAGGCTTTATGATTGATTGTTCACAAAACCCAAAATCCCATGGTTACATGTGTATGCGTAGGATTTACAAAGGATTTTTTAGAAAACGTATGTATATGCACGTTTGTTCGTTAGTTGGAGAAACGAGCAAAAATCCCTTATATGAAAGAGATATGTTAATTTTTCAATGGACATGGTCTAGTTTCAGTAGCAAAAGTTTTGTTTATTAGGTTTCATGAAAACCCAATTTCGTTTTTTGAAAGTATGAACTTTGCAGATACTTTTATAAACGTAATTTGTTCGTAAAAGTAGTAAATAATAATCCTTAGAGTTAAAGAAATTTTGAAAATACCTGGAGTTCATATTGAAATTTTATTTGAGAACTCTCGAAGTTTTATTTGAAATATGGAGAACTCTACAAAAAATAGAAAAGTCCCTGGTTCCAAAGACGAATGCTCGGTTGAGCAAAAATATTTCTTTTGTAATTTACGTGAGTTATTAACTCACTAAATTTTTTTTTTTTTTAAAAATGAGAGTGCGTGACTTATTCACGCCTTATTAAATAAAAATTAGGTTTTGAAAACAAGTAATTTATGAGTTTGGTGAATTCACGGTGTATGCGTGAATTCATTGTGATTTTATAGCGTATGTATACATAAGATCAGCGAGTGCTCACATAGAGGGTTATGTGAATTATTCATTATTTCTCAAAAAGTCAATGTAGACTCTTGAATGATATTTCTTATGCTCGATTTTGCAGGTTTGAAAGAAACAGCAAGTTTTGGAGGTTTTACGTTGTTATCACTAAGTTTATGAAATCGTAAAGAGGTGAGAATTGAGGAATACCATTTTTGCAGACGTCGATGTCGTATTTGCTTTATTTCCATTGTGTTGATGAATTCATGTATGGATGTTGCAGTAATTTTGCAAAATGGTTGAATCCCGTAGTGCTTCTGAAAGATGATGTTTTTTCGAGGGAAGATGTTTCCTCAGATGCCTCTTCTAGAGATGATGGTTCCTCCAGAAACGATTATACTGAGGTTTCCCGGGAGAAGAAGGAAAGTTCCAAGACTAAGAACATTCCAACTGCTGAGGACAAATTCTTCGTGTACCTGTATAGGCCTGAAAAACGTCATTTAGGCTCTTCGTTTCGGTTGTTGATAAATCCTAGGTGCACTGCCCAGAACAAGCAGGTGTCTCCTCGAGCTGTGGTTCGATTTTGTTTGAAAGGGAAGCATTTCGCAGCTTCTCAGGTGAAGTTGAATCTTTCTCGGAAACCTCTGATGCATTTCTTTGGATGAGCAAGACACATGTTAGGCCATAGCCGTGTGAGGGACTTATTGGATAGTGCTCAGGTGACACGAGCCATTCAAGTTGCTGGATATTTGATCATCAATCATGATATACCAGGTATGATAGCCCTGCTTTCCCGTTGGTGTGTCCCTACTGACACATTTATATGCAGATGGGGAGAATTCACCATTACTCTAGAAGATGTAGTTGCTTTGTTGCACCTTCCAATTACTGGTAATTTTCCTGAAGAACTCTCGACAGAGGAGAATGAGATATCTGACATGTTAGAAGCCAAGATGCACGAATTCAATGAGTCACCTGCATCTTGCTATGCCCGATGGTTATCATACTGCCAAGAGATAGAACTCCTGGAGGACCGGTTGATGGCGTTTTGAAAATTGCGGCTTTCTTGTGTTTGTGGCTCTCACGGGATATCATCGAAGATTGTGGACACTTTCTGAAGCCGTTTGTGATTCGCTTTGCCATTAATATGGCCAAAGGTGAGAAAATTCCCATTGGCAGTCTATTCTTGGGTTCTTTATTCGCCAACTTGGACTCTCTAATTGTGAACTCCAGTATTTCTGATGGCTTCATGAAGATTGAGACATATGCTAATACCATGTTTCTCTAAGCCTTGATGTGGGAGCACCTTTAGAGTTATGCCCCAATTCCCCATAGTATTTTGCAAGGACGCAGGTTCGACACTCGTCATTCCCTTCTTGGGGAGAATAATGATAGGATTATGCGCTGGTCTAGAAAGCAACCACAATACAAGATATGCATTACTGACGTTTTGGACATTGATTCTAAGTTCAACTTTCTCCCTTGGGTGTATGTTCCTTCTCTTTTCTCACAGTTGATCACTTTCAATACTACTGACGAGAATATCACGTTGAGTACTGGTGTTGGTTTGAGTGAAGGAGAGAGATCTTTCGTCTTGAGTTGTACTCCTGGTTTCTTGCTATCAATAATGAACGGAGGATTCCAGGTAGAAGAGTACAACATTGACAGAGCCGCTAGACAGATGGGACTTGACCAGTGCATTCCGGGTCATCAAATGAACAAGCTATAGATTGAGTACTTGAAAGCTCATTTAGACTGCACCCGCGTGGAAGGAAATGAATACTTGTTCCCATGTTCTGACCGAGAAACCTTTGCAACTCCTGGTTATATAGGCTTTTGGCGTCAGAAACTCGAGTGTGTATATGCATTTATAACAGATGTTCAGTACCTTGTACGAGAGTTCCCTCCTCCTTACGTGGTTTCCGGTCGACCCAGGTTGAAGTATCTCCCTGGTAGTGATAAGAGGAAGACATCTCCAAATGCGTCACAAGTAAGTGCTTCTTCTTATGATTTCGGCCAAAGAATGCCAATCATATTTTAATTGTATTTCTTTTCTTGTGATAGGGTGGTCGCGCTCTGAGACCTCGAATTGATGTAAACTCTTCAATCTTTCAATAAAGTCCTCGGGGAGGAGAAGGCAGAAGTAAGACAACACATAGGATGATACCGAACAGAATACAGTCTCCTACCGCTTCTTTGGTGAGTTGTTCACGCTTTTATTCATTTTTGCAACTTTCTCATCCATGTAATTGGGATTTAAAAGAGTATATTGCTCATCCATTTCAGAATTTTGCCCCATTGGTTATTGATGGTCTCCATTTTTCTCTTGGTCGAACAATTCAGGATTCCAACACTGAGGAGGTTGACGTAAGTTTCCCCTTTTTCACTTGATAATTGTAATAATGAGTGACAATTATTATTGATGTGGAAGGAGGAAATCACCATGGATAAGGATCATGTTGATTACGCACATTCCTCTTTGAGTCATGAGAATATGGAGAGCTCTCGGAATCCCAAACCGAACGAAAATATGGAGAGTTCTCCGAATGAAGATAACATAATTGCCAATGGAGGTTCCAATATTGCCGAGTCCTCAAATGGTTTAGAGGATCCCCTAGTAAGTATTTCTCCTGTAGTCTCTTCATAGAAGTATGATATTGATGATTTATGAACCCGTATGAATATACGAGTAATTTTTCCGAAATACATCATTAGAAAAGTTCAGACTTTAGATTTTATTAGAAATGCTGTAGAATCCTCTTCTGGAGTCGTATTTTCAATGTCCGCATATATATCTTCAGGCCCATGAAATTTCCAAGCTTTAATGAAGAAGCTTTTCGAATTTTGAACATGTTTAGGGCCTAAAAAATGTGAAACAGTAAACTTCCAGGAGATATTCAGAACTTTTCCAGATCGCATGTTGTGTGATTTTTTGGCCACATCTCCTCGCTCGTTCATCCGATTGTCATGAAATCCTGACATAGAGAACTTACATACGAAGAGAATGGCATATATCCCATCTCTAGATTCCTCACCAATTGCTCCCAGTTCGTCATTGAACATAGGGCAGTGTAAATTTTCTTCAGCTGAGTTTCTTTGAAAACGTGTTTCATGACTTTGATACTTCTTGCACATGTCGTAAATGCATAATAAGGAACTTAGATGATGTTAGTTCACTTACTTTATTAATCTTATGATTGCATTGGATTTCCACGCCTGAACCATCCTAATCCCATGTAATCTTCGCATTAGGTACCGAACGACGAAGTTGGGAATCATGGATCCAATAATGATAGCTTGGGAAGTCCTGGAGTTGTTGGCGATGAAACTCTTATACCTGCACCTCCAGGTTATGAAGTGCTGGTTGTTGATGCAGGGGAGGTGGTGGAAGCCCTAATTGAGCCTCAGATGGTGGAACCTGAATCGAGAATAACAGAAAATGCTTCGTCTGAAATGGTCTCCATGATTGTTGATGCTGCTCCAGTAGTTGAGAGGCGTATGATAGTACATGAGTATCCCAATGCAGGGATTTCTTTTGATCCTCAATTTGGTGAGTTACTCCCATACCACCAGTTAGTTGGTGGTTTTAGTGTTCCCATCGGATATGCTGCTATGTATGAGAAACTGTGGAAAAGTATGGACACATCGTGGTTACTCAGGATCCAGAATGGAGTTATTTCTTGACAAATCAAGTGGAATCCATCTTGCGTGTTATACATGATATCTGTATCATTCCAAGAAATGTTGTTACCCGAGACATACTCTTTGATTGGTAGTACAACTTGAAGAATGCTGAAGAACTTGGCTTCAATCTGAAGTGGCTTCGTCAAAGGCTTGAAGCTATTAGGAAAACAGTAAAGGGTGGTGCTCCTTTCCTTTCTAGTGACGCTATGACGAAGAAGATGAACGAAGTTACTGAACTGACCAAGAAGTGGGAGTTGGAGAAAGCGTCTTTGAAATCTTTGGAAGATGCGGAGAAGCAGAAATCATTCTTTGATGGCTTTCTTTAGTTTCCTTTCCATAATCTCATGAACATTGAACTTCTGAGAGAGATGTGAGATTTTATTTGGGTTTTGATTTTTGATAGGTTTTGAATTTATGAGTGACTGAGGATTTCTTTTTGATTTTGGATTTGATAGAGATTTTCTTAAATAAAGAACTTTGATAGATTGTTGAATTTTCAAATGCTGAGTGCAAGTATGCACACATTTTGGAGGAATTGAAAATACAATTAAAAGAAAATCCTAAAGTGCAAACGTCAGATGTTTTGAGCGCTTGCTGATAGACACATTTATGTGTCTAATTTGTCTCAATTGTATGTATCGTTAGTACTCGATTTTTTGTATTTATTTTGTTATTTTATGTCTTTGTAGGTATTTATAGAGAAATAAGCTCTTGCGGCGAAATTGGATCGAAAAGTGGTGTTTTACACCCCAGGATAAAGTACTAAAGGCACCCCATGGGAATGTGTTATTCGGACTCCAGCAACGGATAAGGGGCGACCACTGGATAAGGGGTGACCTTCTTCACAAATTCAAAAAAATATTTTGGCGGGAAAATATTTGCTCTTCACTGGCAGATTTTCTCGATTGCATTTGGACGTGATTTTGTGCGATTCAATCGCTGAAACTTTTAGGAAAGATGTAATATATCATAACAGATCTGTTATGGGTGATTTTTTCGACTGAATTTGTCTGGATAATCACGTGGAAGAAATCAGGGCAACACGGGTTTGAAAATGATATTCACGGATTTTCAGAAAGTTTGATGTGTGCTGCTCGTGTTTGGATGACACTTAGTCATTGAACATGGGTGTAGAAGCTAAATAATGGAGTATCAGAAGCTGTTTACGCGTGGAGAATCATTTCAGGGAAGAAAATATTCGTAAAATATTTTCTTTTAACACCGAGTAATGGAGGATCATGGAGAGTTAATGAGCGTGATTTCTTGTCTATTTTGGGTATAAATAGGTTCCCTGGGTGTCCTAGAAGTGGGGGAGAGAGTTTGGGGTCGAGAGAAGGTCCAGAGAAGCAGAAATCAAGAGTTTATGAAACTCTGTTTCTGCTGCTGCTGATGATGAAGAACACCAAGAACATGAAGAACATACCAGCAGGAACAGTCGTTTCTCCACAGTGAAAAAGACTCGCACTCCTGGGTCGTAGTTGTACAACGATAACAGCACTTCAGCTGTGTCCTTGTTTCAGACGCCTTCTGTGGGTCGCAGAGTTCAGTTTTATATCATTTTCTTGTCTTTCTCTTCATTGTAAAACACTTTTGAGCATCAATGAAATATTTTGAGAGGTTTTCCAACATGAATAGCTAAACCCCAACACTGGGTCGACGGAGGAAGACGAAATCCAACATGGGTAAAATTATTTAATTCCTTTTATGACTTTTGCATTATTTTAAATTGATTTATGATTCGATAAAATTAGTTGTGATTCAATTAGATAGGTTATGCTTTGTATTAAGATAATATATGCTTAGGGGATACAATTAATGTTTTAAGGATCTACTTTGGCAAAATAAGAGTCCATGTTTTTATTTGTTGAGCGATAATTGTTAAAAGAATTAATTTTTGAACCTTTGGTTGTGAGTTTGGCTGAATCCTAAGTCCCAGTACATCTCTTCATCCTGTGACAATTTTTGTATATATATTTCTATCTTATTTTAGTTTTATTAAGTCTAGAACTCTTTGCTTTCACAAGTCCAACGAACTATTTACTACAACTATCATTGATAAATACCATCACTTGCATTGGACATAAAACATCCAATGTTGAATGCTTCATGCGTCGAGAACCTTGAGCCAATTCTCGTGAATCACAGGTACAATCGTTTTTCCTTTGATGTAAGCCAATTTGTAGTATCCTCTAGCAACTGACTTAGTAACCATGAATGGTCCTTCCCAGTTAGAACCCTTGGTAGAATGCAGATTGCGCATGGTTTCCTTAAGAACCAAATCCCCTTCATGAAACTTGTTATGCTTAGTTACGCGTGCCCTGAATATCTTCTGCTGGTTGGGAATCACCCGTGGATTCCATGCTGGTGATGATTTCCAATTTTGTGGCACATGTGGACACTCATGCAAAGGAAAATATGACGGGTATCGCTTGTCAAACTGAGCCAAGTCTTCAGCGATAAACCTTTCAATGTGGTGTATAGTTAGAAGAGGTTCCAACCATGCAGTGCAGTATTGCTGAGGTGAGAGTGTCCACTCATAGCGTTTGATGACAGGTAGGTTTTGAGCGAGTCCCTGAATTAGGGTAGCATATTTGAAAGTAGGTAACACATATGCATCATAAGGAATAAGACTTGCCTGAGTGCGAAACCTCCTGACGAATTCGTTAGGGCTTTCTCCAGGCTTTTGCGTGAGTCCCATCAGAGTTTCGACCTTTTCCAAATGCTCGAAAGGCTGGTCATCTTCTGAGTCAGATTTTTCTTCGGTAGAGAAGTGTGCAACTGAAGGTGAAGATACCACAACAATTTTTTCATCGTGAATCCACGCTCTTCCAAAAACCATGTCGTATCCAGGATCCTCCCTGATTATGAAGAATTTAGTTTCTGTCCAGGTTGAATAACTTCTTATATTGAGAATGATGTAACCATAAGCATCCCTGGAGATTCCTTCATGATCTCTGATTGAGACTGGATCGTGAGTTGCTTCTTGACGAGTGATGCCAACAGCTCTGAGGGTTTTCAGAGGGATGATATTGACAGCAGTGCCAACGTTGACTAATGCTCGTCTGAATTTGTTCCCCTTGAGATGTACCATGATGAGAAGTCCTCCGTCGTACATCTCTTTGTCTGTCACAGGTGGATCAAGGAATGTTTCCTGAAATGTCAGTCGTTTTCCTGACATGACATGGTTTAGCGCAGCAAACATGTCATCTCTTTGGTCCATTGACAAGTACATCAACTCGCAGACGTTCTCCATTAAAGACTGAACTTCTTCCTTGACCGGCCGCTCGGAGGGTGCGAATGTTCTGATCGAGAGAGGATTTCTGTGTACTCCTTCAGTCCCCAGTTCTCCTGAGTTGGCCTTTTCTTTGAAGATGCGCTTCAAATTTATGCAGTCACGGGTTGGATGACTGACATACCTATGGAAGTGGCAATAACGTGCATTTTCCATTTGCTCCGCGGTTGGTTCCTTTTTGACATGAGGTAGCTTGATTGTACCATCTTGGATCCATACTTCAAGTAGTTCGATCACTTCTTCAATGGGAAATGGGAAATCCCGAACTTCCTCATCATTATGTTGTGATTGTGCATTTCTGGTCTGGTTGTCCTTCCTTGGAGCTTTTGGAGGGTGAGACGTTGGAGAAGCGTTTTTGTGTTGCTGTGCTTCGGATTTTCTCTTGCTTCCTTCAGCAATATTCATAAGAGCTTCAATATTGTACTGCTTGTTAATCAGGCGCTGAGCACTACTGCTTCGATTATCTTTCGATTCCTCCATTTTGACAGTTTTCGTTCTTTCTAGCAAGGCGGGAGCAGTAGTTGCCGATCGCTTGGCTACTTCGTGAAGTTACGAAAAGGTCTGGAAGCGGAGATTCTCCAACAAAGCTCTGTAAAAATGGATCATCCCATTGATACACAAGTCCACCAGTTGTTGTTCAGTAATATTTGGATCATGAAAATCCAGAGCTTGGATCCCGAAGCTCTTCACGTAATTGTTGGGGTTTTCAGTAGTCTTCTGAGCCATCCTCCCCAAGTCAGAAAAGGTAATTTGCTCAGAAACAAATAAGTATTTCCTGTAAAAAGCATTAATCATTTCTTCCCAATTAGCAATGCTTCCTGGTGCGATGTTATTGTACCAAGTGTATGCACGAACCGTAAGGGATTTTGAAAACTCCTTCAAGCGAATAATATGGTTGTGTTCATGTTCTCCTAATGCTTCCAAAAATCGAGAAACGTGTTCTCGAGCATTTCCTGTTCCGTTATAGAGTGTGAACTTTGGAGAGGTGTAGCCTTTTGGGAGAGGGATCCTCTGCGTGGCTGCAGGATACAGAGGTTTATGACGGTGCAAAGTCGTTGTATAACCCCTTCCTCGATTCTCCATAAAGCGCTCCAAGTCTTCACGGGTGATGAAGCCGGTGGGTTGAGGCTCTGCGTCTTTGCGGGTTTCATCGTTATCAGAAATAACTTCGAGGTCCGTTGGAGATGTTTCCTTGTATTTCCACTTCTCTTGAGCTTTGTATGACATCTTGTCAGTGAGAGTTTTGAGATAGTTGTATGGTTCCTTCTGAGTAGTAGCCATGTCAGTTTGATTCTTGGCGAGAACTTCCTGGACCTTCATGAGATCGCCTATGGTAGGAGGATTTTCTCTGATTTCTTCTAGATGTCGTCCGAAAAGAGGATGATCTTCGACATTGGTGTGAGGAGGAGTAATGTCACCACCATCATTAGAAGCGGGAATTATTTTCGGAGTACTACCAGTGTTGTTGCTGGTACTAGCGTTGTTGGTGTTGGGATGTGTAACTGAACCTGACCTAAGATCGAACATCTTTGAGAAAATGAGAGATTGCAACCGAGAGATTAATCTCCCACTTTGGTCGCCAATTTGTGGATGGGGAAAAACGTGTCGCCGGTTTTTTGGGAAAGTGGAGAGTCGGGCGAGTTGTCGAGACTCGTCATCCGGGCAAGATGTTAATCCTCACACAGATGCACCGCTGCAAAGGGGGTGCTTATATTCGGGAAATCAATCTATATGAATTCGGCCTAAACCAAGACAATGGCCGTTCCAGAATCAATTTGGTCGCAAAAAGGGAGATGGGTTGATCTGTAGGAGGGAAGCTGAGAATTGTGTGGGATTAGTGATGATCGAGGATTGTGGGTGTGTTGAAGGTTTTTACAGTATTGGTAAACTGTTAAGTTCCGATAAGTTCTGAGTGATTGATGAATTTTTGAGAGTAGTTACTCGAAAAATTAAGTTTAGACCTGTATTCGAATATCGATGTTCAATCACGAATTCAGAGACTTATTTATACTGTTAGAGTAGTAACACCACTAACCCATGTAAGTGTGACGGTTTCTTGATTGAAATAGTGGGAAAGTGGAAGATCGTGGTAAAGTCAGTTCCACATCGTGCGGAGACTTGACCGATCGTGCACCCACTACTTTGCTAACTCCTTCAACCGTTGACACGACTTACGCACATTTCTTGTCGTGGGATGAATCCACGTGCCATAGACCGCCAGACCAAAACCCTAAGTGATATCCCCCATTTGTGACGTGATTGATGTTTCACGAATCGTGGAGTCTGCGCTGCAGACGTGTTTATGTTTAATCAATTGTTGACTGATTAGACACTGAGCCTAAGTTTTGTGAATCAAGCATGAATGGTAAATGCTCAACAATTCATGGGTCGAACATGTAGTTCTCCGGAGAGTTGTCAGTATGAAAAGTTACAGACTAGTTGAGTGATTGAGTAAGTATTGCCGCAAATTATGAGAATTCAATGAGCAACTGGACAAGTATTGCTCAATTCACCGAATTATGGGATTTTGATGGGGAACTGAGCAAGTATTGCTCAATTCTTCAAATTAAGGATTTGATGGGCAACTGAGCAAGTATTTCTCAATTCACCAAATACTGGAGAATTGTCGAATATGGAGAATTGTCGAATATTGACTAATATTCAGGCGATTGAGCAAGTATTGCTCGATTCAGCAAATTATTTACTGGTGATGTGTCCCAGTATAATATTAATTAAAATATTGGTAGATTACCGAACATATTATTTAATTAATTATTTAATATTGGTGATGTGTCCCAGTATAATTTTATTTAATTAATTTTAGATGTTGATTGATGAATCAACATAAATTTATTAGTGTTCGAAATTGCTCAGAATGATGGTTTCACAAAACGTTCATTCGAAACCCTAATTTTGGAATATCCTCAGTCAATTAGAGAATTGACGAAAATTGATTATGAGTGATAGAGGGACCGACCACATGGAATGAGGAGTGTCCATGTGATGCCCAGCGCTCGAGTGAGCATGCACCAGGGTTCGCAGTTTGAGGGTTGGTGAAAAGTGATGATTAAATGGGGAGTTAACCATTTACTGAAAATCTTGCTGGGTTCAGCATTAGGTGTAAAACCTAAGTAGGAGAGATGGGAACAACCAAGAGAACCAGGGGCCATCTCTTGGTGACCACGTGACCAAGTGTTGGTAGTTTGGAGGATTCTTCAGTTGGTTGGAGAGATCTCGGGCCCAGTATGAGCAATTGAGCAAATTAGGTAAAAACTGCGAAAACGTGTGGTACCGGCTTCGTGCAAGCCCTAGAAGCAACCTGGTCAGTCATGGAGGCATGCACGTGTTTCCATGACGATCCGTGTCTCCATATTGAGAGTTTCAGTATTTTCTGAAGCGCGTTTGAGCGATGTTGTGAATTTTCAGAAGAGTTTCATCTTGACTGAGAATTCTCGATTTTTAGTGGAATGAGCATGTATGCTCAATTCATCAATATTTTGAAAATATTAAAATAAAATATTTTAATAATCCAAAATTTCCGTGAGGGGCTGGACGGCCGCGTGACCATGTTGGCTTTTGGTTTTTCGTGATTCGAGCAATATTTGAGAAAATATGGAGAAGTCACGAATTTTGTTCAAACCCAGGAGTTTCACGAGATGAGGGAAATAATAATAATGGGAAATTAGGGATTGCAAGGTGTGGGACCGACCACAGCTAGGGCATGGCCGGCCGGCCAAATTGCCTGGTCCCGCACACCTTTCCCTATTTTATTATTATTATTCGTGAATCCTTGAAGTTATGGAGAGTCCTTGAAGATATGGAGAATCTCGGAAGATATGGAGAATCCATGAAGTTTTGGAATAATAATTATAAAAAGCTAAGGATTGTGAGGTGTGGGACCGGCCACGGCTTGGGCATGGCTGGCCGGCTAGGTTTCCCGGTCCCGCACACCTCTCCTTATTTTATAATTTATTTGGTGAATCCTCCAAGTTATGGAGAACTCTCGAGTTTTTTGCACAAATTAGGAAATTTTGCCAAGATGAAGAACTCTCCATGGGTCTATGAAAATCACGAGAAAATAAAGAAAAATAATGGGGAAGCATGGGACCGGCCACGACTAGGGCGAGGCCCATGGGCGCTTCCCATTTATTTTTATTTTTTTCTCTCTCTCCTATTTTGTGGAGAACTCTCCATTGTTTTGTGTTTTTTTTATGCTCGTTCGCGCATCCAGGTGCTCAGTCGTGCATCATTGTCAAGTACACTTGCACCATTTTTGTGGGGCTTACTCAGTGATGGTCTAGATGCCCAATGGTTGAATATTTATTGCTAATTCATGAAATTTGGTGCAGAATAGTTCATGAAACGAGACAATAAAATAATGGTTATTTATTATCAATTCATAGGGTTAGCTGTGGATTGACCATAAACTAATAATAAAACATGCATTATCATTCCATGGGATCGTGGATTCGACCATAGAATCATAGTAATAAAATTATCTATTACCATTTCATGAAATTAGTAGTGAATTCGATTATGAAATCGTAGTAATGAGATAAATTGTTGTTGCCATTCCATGGGATCAAGTCTTAGATTCGACCTTGGAATCAAAGCAATTGTTATTGTCATTCCATGGGATCAGGCCGTGGATTCGACCATGGAATAGGAGCAATAATAGATTATTCTGGGAATTCGGTGGTGAATGCCACGGCAGAATTAATCTATGTGCATAGTCAGGAGACGGCAAATCCTGAGGGTGCTCTCAGACTCTACGGAGAACACCCGAGTCTATACACGTCGCTCTACATAGTCAGGATCAGTGAGTGTCACTGTCCTGAAGGCGTTGTTGCTCTCAATCTGACGGAGAACCGCCCAATCGTTCTTCTATGTAGAGGGGGGTCGCTCTCATGTAGTCAGGAAACAGTGAGTATCACCGACGTCCGGAAGGAGTTAAGCCCTCTCAACAAACAATTATGTAGGAGGACCGCCCAATTCTATTATTCTACATAGAGGGCACAATGAAACGCCAGGGATCGAACGCTCAGCTTGTGGAGGCTTTTCGAAAGACATATTCATCATGCCTTCGTAAAATATGAATCATCACATGCCTAAAGTCGTATCAGGAACATGCAGTATCATGATTTTACGCATTTGACCTTTGTTGAAAATCCACCATCTACAGTTATATATATAGATGGTGGTGATGGGAGGAGGTGGTAATATATATATATATATATATGTTAAGGATAGGTTAGTCATTTCCATATTTTAGGACACCCTTTATCATTATAGGGTGAACATTTCTATCACAAAGTAGTCCCCCACCTTTTTTTGAGTAGTCCCGAAAAATGATTCCTTAAAAGGTTGGATGTTTTGGGTTTCATCGTTTGAATGGGCTGTATCTACTTCGAATGGTGAAACAAGCGTGTATATATCTTATAAGTGGACGCCTATATAAATTTATAGCTTCTAAGCACGTATATGATACAGTTACAAGTTCTGAGTAAACCAAAAAAAAGAAGAAGAGAATAGGTGGGGTGGACGGATCTAATCGAATACTCAAGAGCTTTCATTGAGAAGACTGAAAATATCGGAACGTTGTTCTTGTGTTAAATCAGTGGGGAAAATAATATGGAATTTGATCCGCAAATCACCTCTTCTTGTTGGATCTTTCGTCGTTGGCATACCTTGGCCTTGAATTATTTTTTCGTAACCAGGGTATATGATAACATCAGTGAACGATATACTCATCTTTTCACCCCCCAAGAGAGGTATGGGAAGTGTGCAGCCAGTTAGAGCCTTGACTAAGCTGATCTCCATTTTTAATATCAAGTCATCACCTTCTCTCTTGAATACCGGATGTCGTTTTTCGTCGATCACAAATATGATATCTGCTGTCAATGTTCCTGGTTTCTCCTTTCCCATTCCGTCAAACGTAATTTTCGTACCTTTCTTCCAACCTGGCTTTACTTTTATCCGCAGCACTTCCTCTTCTTGAACCATTACCCTGCAAACATTAATACATTTAGCATGGAGCCAAAAACCAGGCATCACCAAAAATAACAATAATTGACTGTAGGACATACCCGTTATCTGTTAAGACATCTCTTGTGACCTCTATCTTCTTGACACATCCATGGCACAATTCTTCAAGCGTGCATTCGAGTGTCTTCTCGACCGGTGGGAGTTTAGCCCGCTCCGATGAGCATGAAAACATGATTGGTGTTGTGCTAGCACTCCTTCTGCTCATACTTTTAGACAGAGAATCAGCAAGGTTACTACTAGGTGTTGGGGTGCTGCTCCTTCGGCTCAAGCTCTTCAACAGAGATTTTGGACGACAAGGTTGTGGAGTATGACTCCTCCGACTCGAACTTTTCGATAGAGAAGTTGGAGAGCCACCATTACTATCGGCCCTAAGATGTCTAAAAAAAGATCCCTTAGGAGTCGTCGGATCTTCCCTTCTTGATCTTGATCTGACAGATCCTCCTCTGATACTATCGGAATCATGTACACCATTTATGTTTTCATCTACTAGTTTCTTGTCTTTAATTGCCTGAAATTGCACATAACAGAAATTACAAAAATGACAGAAAAATAGTTTACCAAATATCAATATCAAAACAAAATTTAACATGCATGTTTGCGGTTGCATGCGAATGGAACACAAAAGCTAGTCTGTGCATAGTCAAATGTCCATGCATCTTAATTTGTACGTATGATATTTGCATTGGTAAAATGATACCTCGTAGGTTTCGTTAATTGTTTTATATTTGGATTCAGCTTCAACTTTATTGGAGCTACTGTGTTTGTCAGGATGCCATCGCATAACAAGGGATTTGTAAGCCTTGCAGACATCTTTAATGGAAGAACCCTTAGCCAGACCAAGAATGTTATGAAAGTCGGTTGATGCCGAATTATGTTGATCTGCCATGGATGGGCAGAGAACATAAACTTTGTTGCAGAGATGGATATTCAAGATTAATTAAGAGAAGAGGAAGAAAAGGAGAAACATGAGGACATCCACATCTATATCCATAAAATGGAAGGTGAGCCTAACATGATGCCTCGTTATTAGGCAAAATTAGTTTACTATGTATGTACAATACAAAAATTGGCTAGACATCCACCAGCAACAAATTAACAATTTAGTGTTTATCCGAGCAATGGAATGCTTTATAGTATTCAAATCTTGTTTACGCATTTAGTTATGGAAATACTGGTAAAGAATTATGCTCAATCTAGGCTAGACTGTTGTAATACAAAATTCCCTAATTCTGATGGTTAACCCATTATCTAATGATGACAACTTAATAAACTTACAACAGCAGACCTGATCAGAGGGACAGAACATCCGTTCTTTATAATGGAACCC
Organism: Papaver bracteatum; assembly: GCA_023529315.1. Classification (NCBI taxonomy): domain Eukaryota; kingdom Viridiplantae; phylum Streptophyta; class Magnoliopsida; order Ranunculales; family Papaveraceae; genus Papaver; species Papaver bracteatum. The sequence goes on from JAJJWX010002128.1 coordinate 693,150, forward strand.
TGTTTTAGGGCATATGTAAAAATTTATGGGCCTGTCAAATAAGAACAAAAATGGGTCATTAGATAGTAATCCTTAAATCCCCTAATCAATATAAAAAATTAAATAATTTATTAAAAATTATTAAAGGATAACTCGGTCATTAAAAAATTCTAAAATTCTAAAATTTATTATTATTATTTTTTAAAACTTTTTTTTTCACACTAGGTTCGGCTTACAACTTATCAGCCGAATTTCCGGGTATGAACGGTTCGGCTGATAACTAGTCAGCCGAACCTAGGCCTTCTGGGAAAACATACTTAGGTTCGGCTAATATGTTAGCAGCCGAACTTCACCCTGTAACTGCCGAATTTAGGTTCGGCTGATTCGAGAGAAAAAATAGGACAACCAAACTTAATGTCGTTTTTCACAAAGTGAAGTTCGGATATCATTTTCCTGTTTAATTATAAGCTGAACCGTTCGTCAGCACCTTCAGAGTGAGAAGAAAATGAGAAGTCCGGCTGATAATTCTTTTCAATTATAAGCCGAACTTCATTTTGTAACTACCGAAAAATTCATGTTTTATTGATTGAAAGGTAATCTAATAAATCAATTACAAGAAAAATAATGTAAAAAAGAAAACCAAAAAAATAGTTTGTTCGTTAAACAAAAAAAAAATCGAATTTTTTTTTTTTTTTTGAAAAAGATAATTATATTAATAAATTATTATAATCGAGGGTAACTAAGTAATTTACCTCTATTTAGATACCCCTTATCACCTTACCCTAGTTAGTTCAATCCTTTTATATGCCTTAAAATTTTCTTGTATGCCCTAAAACAGGGTTCTTATAATGTGTGGGCAGAAAATCACATAGCTACGTGGAGCTGTTAGGCCTTTTTCACTCCTTATGGGCCTCACACCAAGGGAGCTTAACACATGACCACTTATTTGTGGTGGGTCCCAAAAAGTTGTAAGAGAGCACCAAGTTTGGGGGATAAAGTGTTAATTATATAAATGTCTCTTGTTTTGATGGGCTTCACAAATACCATTATCACATAATAAATATACTTCTCTCCATCTTTAAGTCCATTAGGGGTCCACTAACATTCTTTTTGTTTCCATATTTACCCTTTCACTTTCAATAAGGTTTTATAGAAAATTGTTTCTTTATTTTCATTTTTTCCGGATCTAAACTTTCTTTCTCCTTCTCTCCCGAGAACAACCACCACCACCACCTTCACCGCCGCTTCTCTAGCATTTTTTTGTCGTCGTTATGAAATTTGTGAATAAATATTTTTTATATAGAGAGATGAAGTAACTATGATGATGGCGATGGTGTCTCTAGTGGCGACGACAATGGAGGAGGTATGATATTTCATTTTAGGTTTCAGAGATTTTTCAAAATTAATTTCTTGTCCGTATATGATTTGATTCAGATTGAATTTGTTTATATTTCGATTTGATTTATTGATCTCGAAAGTATTGGATGATCTCTATTTCTATGTTTTAGGTTTTGATTTCTGAAAAATTTAGAGTTGGAAAAGTAATGATGATGATGATGGTGATGCTGGCGGTTGTGGAGGAGGTATGATTTGTTGTTGTGTTGTACACATCAAAATTTAACTTGCATCAATTTCTAAATTGGCTATGGACATAAAATTGGTCTCTCTTATTTAAGTTTTTGTTGGTGGTGGTGGGGGTGTTGTAATGTGATTTTTATTGTTTGTGGTGCTAAGGGTGGAATGATAAAATTAGCGATAGAAAATGGTGGTTTTGGTTGTTATGGTGATGATGGTGGTGGAGAATATGTGTGATTGGTGGTTGGGAGACGTCCACAGGGATTGCATTCTTGTTAAATTTCAGGAATTGATAAAAGGTGTGTAATGTTTTATAAATTGCAATCTTGTTAAGGTTGTGGGTTGACTTCTTATATAAGTTTGTTGAAACATAATAATGAGTTTATATTCGTACTTGCGGTTTTTAACGAGGATTCCTTTTGGATTTCAGGGAGAACTGTAGTGAAAAGATGGAGCAGTTCTTTAGCAAGATGCTTATACCATTCTGGTCAGTATGATTATAAAAGGAGCTAGACAAGAAGCTGAAGGAGCATGAGGTAATGGGAGGGTGTTTTATTGATCAAATGTTTAAGTTTAATACTCCCTCCGTTTTTAAAAAATAAGCTTGTTTGGTTTGCACAAAAGTTAGGAAAACTAATCATTAGAACCATTTTTTTCTAGTTTTTCCTACTTTATCCATGATCCCATTGATTTGATATTAGAGAAAAGATGTAGAGAGAAGTGGTCCCCTCTTCATATTAAGAGAGAAAAAGAAAAGTGGTCTCTAAATTGGTAAATTAGTAAACTAACAACATTTGATTTTCCAAATATGAAAACGAGCCTATTTTTTTGAAATATCCAAATAAGGAAACAAGTCTGTTTTTTTAAAACGGAGGGAGGAAATTATTAAATGAGCACACCGAAGCATCTACGTGTTTGGTCCTACTACAGTCTCCTTGCTCTTTGTTTTTTGAAGTAAATAAAAATATTATATCTATGAACGCCTCCACCAGTCGACTAGACAACCATACTATCAAGATTGAACCAAAATAGAGAGATTCATCGATTGAGTGTTTAGATAACAAGAATACAATGTTTTTGATATTTTTGGATGATTACAAATGATACTACAAATGCCTATTTATAGGCTTACAAAGAGAAGAAGAGAACTATGCCTATGGAGGCTAACAACTATGCCTTTGGAGGCTAACAACTATGCTTATGGAGGCTAACAACTATGCCTTTGGAGGCTAACAACTATGCCTATGGAGGCTTACCTTATATTCTTTGTTTCTAGAATAATCTAGAACATGTTTAGAGGTAATTCTAACACTCCCCCTCAAGCTGGTGCATATATGTCGCTCATGCCTAGCTTGCCAACAAACTTCAGTAAATATTTTACTTGGAATCGCTTTAGTTAGAATATCGCCCACTGTTCTTCCGATCTAATTCTAGGTAACTCCACGATCCCATTATCCAACTTCTCTTTAATGAAGAACCTATCTATATCCACATGTTTTGTGCGATCATGATGAACTGGATTGTGTGCAATATCACACGCCGCTTTTTTATCGCAGTACAAACGAATTGGTTTCCTAGGAGGATACCCCAATTCGGTTAGCAGACGTTTTAACCACATAACTTCGCAGATACCCAGCGCCATACCTCGCCATTCAGCCTCTGCACTTGATCGTGAAACAACTCCTTGTTTTTTGCTTCTCCATGTAACAAGATTACCCCCAACGAAGGTAAAATATCCTGAAGTAGACCTCATATCATCACATGACCCACCATAGTCAGAATCAATATATGCCTCCATACTTTTGAAGTCTTGACCTTTCTTAAACAAGATCCCTTTTCCTGGAGCAGACTTCAGGTATCTTAGGATTCGCATTACCGCATTCATATGTGGTTCTCCAGGATTATGCATGAATTGACTAACAATACTCAATGCATATGCAAGATCGGGTCTTGTATGTGCCAAGTACATTAGTCTACCCACGAGCCTTTGGTATCTTCCTTTATCAACAGGTACTTGGTTGCCATCCGAACATAATTTCAAACCTGGATCTACTGGTGTATCTACAAGTTGACATGCTGTCATACATGTTTCCTCCAACAAATCAAGGGCATATTTTCTTTGTGACAAGAATATTCCTTCTGTTGATCGAGATACTTCAATTCCAAGGAAGTATTTTAAAGAAGCAAGATCCTTCATCTGAAATTCACTTGATAGATAATTTTGGAGAGCCTTTCTTTCTTCTGGATCATCTCCTGTAACTATCATGTCATCTACATATATGATTAAAGCTGTAATCTTACCTCGATTTCTTTTTAAGAATAAAGTATGATCTGAATTTGCCTGGCGATAACCAAATGCTCTCATAGACTTGGTAAATCTTCCAAACCACGCTCTCGGAGATTGTTTCAGACCATACAATGACTTGTTTAACCTACAAACTTTTCTATTATGCAACTCTGACTCCATCATTCCTGGTGGAAGCTGCATATACACTTCTTCGGACAAATCTCCATGTAAAAAGGCGTTCTTGACATCAAACTGTTGCAATGGCCAACCCAAATTTGCAGCAAGAGACAACAAGACTCGCACTGTATTCATTTTAGCTACAGGTGCGAATGTCTCATTATAATCTACACCATAAGTCTGGCTATACCCTTTAGCAACCAATCTTGCCTTAAAGCGTTCAATTTCACCATTTGCCTTGTATTTGACTGTAAAAAACCAGCGACATCCCACGACTTTCTTTCCTTCTGGAAATTCAACCATGTCCCAAGTATTATTTTCTTGTAAGGATTTCATCTCATCGATCATAGCTTCCCTCCATTTCGGATCAGATAATGCTTCCTGCACGTTGTTAGGAATAACTACAGTAGATAATTGATTCACAAATGACTTATTTGATTCTGTCAGACGGTGATTAGAGACATAATTACTCATGGGATATTTAGCTTTTGATGAAATATCAGGTTCATACATAGTTTTAGGGATACCTCTATTCCGACGTTCTGGAAATTGTTTCTTTGCAGGTTCAAGAACATCTTCAACGAACGGTTGGATTGGGGTTGGTGATGTATCATTATCTTCTTCAACTTCATCTTCATTATCTTCTGATCCATCTGCATTATCTTCTTCAACTTCATTTATAGCTTCAATTTCACCATCTGTGTTAATTTCTTCCCCACTAACTTTCTGTTCTTTTGGAATATGAAGAACAACATCTTCTTCGATTATGTCTTCTTCATAGTCAAGAGTCTAAATTTCTTTTTCATACTCCCCCTGAAGTTCAGACTTCGAGTAATACATCACGTGTTCGTGAAACTTAACATCCAATGTGATGTACATTCGTTTAGTTGGAGGATGGTAGCACCTATACCCTTTCTGACTTGCATCATATCCCACGAAGACACATTTTAAAGCTCGGGGAGATAACTTGCTCCGTTGGTTCTTGTGTAAGTGCACAAATGCTACACAACCAAATATGTGTGTTGGAAAGTTTGGAACTGTTGCCTCAGTGAGAGCTTGAAATGGTGTCTGAAAAATGATAGTGCTGGAAGGTGTGCAGTTGATCACATATGCTGCAGAGGTAAGAGCTTCACCCCAATAAGTTAACGGCATATGAGCTGATATTAATGAAGCACGCACAACTTCAAGCAAGTGACGGTTTTTTCTTTCAGCTACCCCATTCTGTTGAGGAGTATTAGGACAAGTTGTCTGATGAACAATACCACATTCTCTTAAATAATGTTGAAAATCAGTACTTAAATATTCGCCTCCGTTGTCACTTCGAAGAACTTGAATCTTTTTATTGTACTGTGTGTTGACTAATTTGTGAAACCTCTGAAATAAATTATTCACTTCATCTTTTGATTTCATCAAGCAAACCCATGTCATCCTAGTGCAATCATCAATAAAGGTGACGAACCATCGTGCGCTTCCAAGAGTGTTAACTTTAGACGGCCCCCAAACATCAGAATGAATAATCATGAATGGAATAGGACTTTTATTTAAAATTGATGGAAACAAAGTACGATGGCTTTTAGCTAGTTCACATTCTTCACATTGAAAACTAGAAACATCAACCTTTGAAAATAGACTAGGAAATAGCCTTTTTAAGTAGCCAAAAGAAGCATGCCCTAACCGTCTATGCCATAACCAAATTTGAGATTTCTCCTTTTCCCCCTAAGTACCATTCACAGCTAAAGCATTAGATAATCTTTCTGAAATTTTTGACGCCAAATCTAGATAGTAGAGCTTTCCTCTTTTAACCCCAGATCCAATCGTTCGCCGTGTTCGGATGTCCTTAAACACACAAGAATTAGGCCAAAAAATAACAACACAATGTAAGACTTTAGTAATTTGGGAAACTGATAATAGATTATAACTTAGAGAGGGAACGACTAAAACCGAATCTAGACTCAATGTATCAGTAAGATTTAATGATTGTTCTCCAATTACTGGAGCCAAAGATCCATCTGCTGTGCAAACGGAGTTGTGTATGGAAGTTTTAAGAGGAGAAACCTGTCTGGAATCAAAAGTCATATGGTCTGTGCAACCCGAATCAATTATCCATGAGTTATTAGGAACAACTTGCGAAACATTAAAAACCTTACCATTGGTTGTTTCCATAGCGGATGTTAGATTGCTAACCACATGTGCTGCTTCAACGGAGTTCTTTTTCTTGGGATCGCGCTTATCCCACCAATCTGGATACCCGACAATCTCAAAGCAGTTGTCTTTGGTATGACCACGTTTATTACAATGAGTGCAGGTGGCGGACTTATCTTTAATGTTGTATTGACGACGGGTTGTCATTGCAGAAGTATCAACTTCAGTTCCTTTGTTCATTGTAGTATGCCGGACAGATTCACGTCGTACCAAAGCATAACAAGGTTCTAATTCAAGTATGGGATCCTTTCTTAGAATTTCCCCACGTATTTGTTCAAATTCACTGTTTAAACCAGCAAGAAAAATATGCACCCTCATACGTTGAACTGATTTTCGATATAGTTCAACATCTTTTTCATTTTCCATAATCACCTTATCACGGTGATCTAGCTCATCAAGATTTCTACTAATTCCCCATAATAGACCGGAGTGGTCTACCATTTTGCCTGGCAGAGAAAGCCCTTTGATTTAAGATATAAATTTGTAGTTCATCCGCTCCATCATAGAAAGCCTTAGAAACAAGATCCAGCATCTCACGAGCAGTAGGTAAACGAATATATCGTTTCATTATTTCTGGTGACATAGACATTAATAGCCATCTCTTGACCTTTTGATTTTCTGGGTACCATTTATCATACTTGTCATCATTTTTAGATGGAACTGGAGACGTACCGCGAATAAAGGAGATCTTCTCCTTCTCAACAATATGCATCTCAATGATTTGAGACCACAGATCATAATTTGATTCATCCAAAGTAATTCCTGCCTTGAACGATGACCCATCGGATTGAAAAATAACTGTGTCGGAAGGTTTTGTGGTTTTAGAATTTTTTCAGATCGAATCTCTCATGGTTCAATACTAGATACAAGGATCCTTAACCTTGCTCTGATACCATATCAAGATTGAACCAAAATAGAGAGATTCATTGATTGAGTGTTTAGATAACAAGAATACAATGTTTTTGATATTTTTGGATGATTACAAATGATACTACAAATGCCTATTTATAGGCTTACAAAGAAGAAAGAACTATGACTAACTAACAACTATGCCTTTGGAGGCTAACAACTATGCTTATGGAGGCTAACAACTATGCCTTTGGAGGCTAACAACTATGCCTATAGAGGCTTACCTTATATTCTTTGTTTCTAGAATAATCTACATGTTTAGAACATGTTTAGAGGTAATTCTAACACATACGAGTGAATGGTCCAAAGAGTGGTGTCAATCTCCACAGCAGTACAAGAACAATAGTTACAAACCAAGTTGGAAGACATGACCTTTCCGACTTCAACCCAACATAAATTACTATTGTAATCTACAAATGTAAAATGATGACCATCCATACACCAATTTTGGTTGAATTCATAAGTTTTTTCCCTGATCTCATTTGAAAATATTCCAAACATAGAAGATACCTGTTCCACCCAGTAATGGTGGTGATGAAGCTTCTTTCCTTCCAAGTGATATAACATTATAGGCTTTGTAACAGAATGATTGAACAATTTCATAAGAAAAATTGTAATCCCAAAAAAGATCCCAAACCTTCTACTAACTAAAGTAGAGCTGCCACGCCCACTCAAAGGGATCAATGCAATCTTCAAGATAGAAGACCGAATTAAAGTGAGGCAGTTAACCTCTGCAAATTGCAAGTATACACCTTCAAGCGAAGGTAGATCATATACAAGCCAGGCATTTCTATAAATGAAATCAACTTCAAGGAAGAACGAAGAATCCATACTCTTTTGCATGAGAAAAGTTATTGGAAAAGGGTGGATCATATCAACTGAGAACTTAAAACTAATATTAACTAAGCTCTCAACACAAATACCTGTATGGAATAGTGATGAGGTCTTGTGTAAGCGTAAATCAAAGCCATTGATAATCAAAATAATAACTATTATAATCCACCATGATCTACTCCTTACCACAACCCCTATCTTATTTAGCTTGGAGCAACTAAAACTTGACTCGATACGTATATAGTACGAAGTATAATATATAGGTTGGGCACACCTAGGATTTGATGTGAGAGAAAGCATCTTCCTTACTATTAGTTGATCGTGATCCTCCCGTGCTTTTGTAATGTTACTGCCCATATCTGTTGTGAATAGATAGAACTCCCAACAGATTTGATGCCCCCAAAAACAGTAACACTAATGTGGAAGAGTACCACTGTGTTAAAATCGTACCATTAGCCACAACACAAGTTTTATAAAGATGCCCACGCACAACACATTTATCAAAAAGATGCCCTGAGAAAGAAGAACCAATTATAAAAAATAAGTCTTCATAAGGACATTCCACTTCTGACTGAGCCCACAAAGAAAAATTATCCGCTTCCCTTGTGCTTATAGAAATATGATTCTGTTTCACGAAGTTGCACTGTTTAGAAATTTGGTCAACAGAGCATGAGACAGCCGCTGCCGGAAAAGTGTTTATAACTTCACTTGCAATTTTGAGCTGATCAAAAGAGAGGCAAAGAATTTCTACATCTATTGTTGGAATAAGAACTCCCCCCATAATCATTTCCGGAAATGTTCAAATCACCAAAAAGATCACAAAGGATACTCTCCTCCGTCATCATAGACTGACCACTTAACAAATTAATTCGGTCTAAGATTAATTTAGAAATTTACACAAGGAGAAAGGTCGATGAATACCAGGGATTTGAGAAGAACTTCAATCACTGTTGTTGGAACCAATCAACAACCTGGCTATTTGAATTAACAAAGAAGAACACTAACACCCCAAGACAGTAAAATCAAAAGAAGAAAGAGATTAAAAGTATGGGTCATAGACCAACACTTGAGGTTGCTAAAATTGATAAAGTTTTTTGATGAATCGAACTCGGAAAATCCTAGGTTCTATGAATATTGCCTCAAAAACTTGTGTTGCTGACACCGATGGTCAAGGTAAACACCGATCCAAACCAAAACAAAGACGACTTCCGAAGCTTTACTCTGAAGAAGAAATCTGATAAACCCAAAAAGGAAGATCGAGACCTTATGGATAATCCTTATGTAATCTATTTAACCACAACCAAGAAGATGAGACTCTTCTTGAGGAGAACAACCTAGATCCGAGTAAACCTCCCTAACTTTAACTCACGGTCAATAAAAATCAAACCACTAGGAAGAAAAAACTTCCCTAGGAGAAACACTAATTTGAAATAGAAAGAGGAGAAAAGCGAAACACTGTCTCATTGCTCTTTGGTAAGACTACTTTAATGACATACATGTTAATTTTGTACAAATAATGATTGTGCTGGAGTGATGCAACTTAGTTGAAGTATAGGGAGAATGAGAGAATAAGACTAATTTATATTATCTTCATTTCATTTATATTAGAGCCAATACTGATCCAAATCCATTTTACAGGTATGTTTCTTAGGCATTCTTGTGTTTATTTTTTCCTATATGTAGTTAGATACTTAGGTTGTTGGTGAATCATTTTGTAGTTAGTTCTCTCATTGTGAAAAAGATCTTAGGTATGTTGATTAGTGAGAGTCAGACACTTAAGGACAAATAAGTACATCTTAGTCTAAGAAATATGGGAAATCTTAGTACGAGATTATTTTATTTTGTAAGCTTAATATAGTTTTGTGCATGTTGGAATTTTCTGTACCTAGTTCTACTATATTTCTTGCTGTGGGAAATTATGCGTATGAATGTATGCGAGTGTACTATGTAATCACGTAAATGATTAGCTGCTTGTCAGAAATTTGTGTATTAAATGTGGACTCTTTAAACAGGCTCCAAGTCTTCATTGATATCTCACCTACATTGAGTATTCTTGTTCAAATGATTAGCTACTTGTCAGAAATTTGTGTATTAAATGTGGACTTTCTAAAAAGGCTCCAAGTCTTCATTGATATCTTACCTACATCGAGTATCCTTGTTCAAATGATTAGATGCTTGTTAGAAATTTGTGTATTAAATGTGGACTTCCTAAACAAGCTCCAAGTCTTCATTGATATCTTACCTACAGCTGAGTATTTTTGTTCTGCGCGGCATGAGATGTTACACACTCAGACACTGGAGGAGAGGTGTCATGCGTTCATTCACTTTTATCTTTTAATATCACGACTTTATTTATTTATGAGAAAAAAATCCCTGGATTTCTAGTTTTTATGGGATCAACTACTGTTGTTGACATCATTTTTATATAAAAATTAGTCTACAAACAACTTAGAAGCGTGGGGTGCCCAGTGATTAGTATCTTATATTATATGTAAGATAGATGCAATGAAGGTATACAGAGTGTGTTACATTGGTAAATTCAGAAACTGAAATTTTACTGATTATGGATTTTTCTTTTATGAAATGCTTGTTTGCTGTTTCAGTTTAGATACAAATTTCGCTGCACAGACAACACATAGACAAGGCAGAAAGACGATACAAACTCTTATGACCTTACTCGGCATACTTCTGTAAGTATATTTTCAATGTTCATTTTGGCAAATGTATGTTGGTTCTGTACATGATTGCTCTCATGGTTTGGTAATTCATTACTTTTTGTACTTATTGTACCGAAATTTGGAATAAACTAACTCAATTCCCATGAATCGGAGGAGAGGTTTCATGTATTCATTCACTTTTATTTTTGAATATTGCGACTTCATTTGTTTATGGGAAAAAGGTTTCTGGATTTCAGTTTTTATAGGATCAACTATTGTTGTTGATCCCATTTATGGGATCAAATCCTGTTGTTGACACTATTTTTTATGGCGTCAACTACGGTTGACGTCATTTTTTACGGGATCAACTACTATAGTTGGTTATAGTTGGTTAGACCAGTAAATACTAGTTCGGATCATGAATATTTATGTTTTTACAATCTTTCTTTTTCCTACTTTTCAGTCTATAGAAAAATGAAAAGGTTGTTCTCACTCCATTTGGAAAGAACTTGGAAATTTGGCGGCAGCTATGCGAGTACTTGAAAGGAACGATTCGGTAAGATAATGCATTAATTTCTACCTTTATATATATAGGTAATGCTTAAATTCCTTGCAGATTTGCAGTCGAAGTTGAGATGGTCTAATACACACCCAAATTTTATACAGATGTTGATTGACATATTATTTATCATTAGTATCTTATATTCCATGGATCATATAGTTTTTAATGCATCGTGTGTGCTATTTAAGACTCATTATAATAGCTCTTCCTAGAGAATCTATGCCATATCTCCACCATATTGGATTGGTGCTAGTATGTTTAAATGTAGGATTCAGTTTTGGTTTAAGTTATAAGATTGAAAATTAAATTGAAAGGAACTAATACTGTTTGGAAGCTTATGTGCTTGTATTTGTGATTAACCTTGCAATTTCATTTGCTTAAATAGTGTGAAATTAAATTGAAGAAACATTGAAGTAGCTTTACTAAAACCTGTGGTGTAATGGTATCACTACAGACTCTGGTCAGAAGATGTGTTTTCGATTCACGTCAAGTTCACTAATTTTAGTACATCAATTTATGGGATCAACTTTGGTTGTTGACACCATATTTTGGGATCAATTTTGGTTGTTGACACGATACATAATCCGAATGTTTTCTGAATTTTTAATTACAAACTTCGGTTGTTGACACCATACATAATCATAACATTTTCTGAAATTTTTAACTTCGGATGTTGATACCATATTATGATGTCAACTTCAATTGTTGGCACCATTTTTTTTTCCTGGTTAGTTTTTGGGATCAACTTCGGTTGTTCACACCATATTTTTCTTTTTTCTGATTTTTTTTTTTGGGACCAACTTCGGTTGTTGACGCCACCAGCAGCGGTGGTGAACTGGTGACGACATACTGGCGTTAGTGGTGGTGGCGGTGGCGGAGGTGGTGAACTAGTGGTGGCGGTGAACTGGTGGTGGTGGCGGTAAAATGAGGGGGTAGTGGCGGACTGGCGGTGGTGGTGTTGGTGGGTGGCGTCGGTGGTGATGGTGGCGGGGAGGACTGGCGGTGGTGATGGTGGTCTTCTAGTGGTGATGGTGGAATGCTAATGGTGGCGGTGATGGTGGTGGTCGTTGAGCGTTGGTGGTGGAATAGTAGTTGAATGGTGGTGGTGGTGCTATTGGTGGTGGCGGTGAAGTGGTAGAGAAAGAAATATTTTGTTATATTTTGAAATAAATAAAAATATAAAATGATTGAGGTATTAAGGTAATCTATTTTTAAATAGATAAGGTTTTAAAATGATAGGGGTATATTTATTGTTATATAAAGGTATATTTATTGGGAGCCAAAACTAAGGGTATATAATTAATGTACCAGGGGAAAAATCCTTAGGTGCATTTATCATTTCTGAATCAAATAAGTGGAGCTAAATAAAGTAGGTTGAGATTGAAAAAGGAAATTGATTTGGGTTTATAATCTCTTGTCTGTGGGAACAAAAAGGAAGCAGCAAGCAAAAAAACAGAGAGGAGGTTTTTTGCTGCAGTGGGATGAAAAAAAAAAAAGTGCAGCCGTCATCAGGGATTTTTGGTGAAGATTTTGTGAGATTGAAGAAGAAGGGTGTTCTAGCGGAGAACTTGTTTGGTTGGTAAAGATTTATCCACCACATCCTACATCTCTTCAAAGGGTTTCTAGGGTTTGTTCAAATCCTAGTAGTAGTAAATTTCTCATCTTCCTTGTTTTCTTATTGGTTGAATTTACGTAAGTATTTGGTAAAGAATTAGTTATCCGTCGTTAGCGGTGTTAGCGGTGAATGAGTAGAGAGAGAATTGTTATCCAAGTGCTATATGCACCTTGAAGCTGCGTGGAACCCCAATTAGGGAGATATTGTTGTAACCCATTATTTGTTATATGGTAAGTTTGCCCTTAATCGTTGTTGGTGTGTGATTGGTATTATTTACGTTGTTGTTGTGTGATTGGTATTATTTACGCCGTATTGCATATTAATGCTTGTGTAGGTTCCATATTGTGTATAGCATCCTGGATCAGTAATTACCCCAACAAGTGGTATCAGAGCAACATTGGTCGGGATAACCGTGTGCAATATGGAAAGTAGCACTAATACTAGAATGGTTAATTTGACCGGTGAGAATTACGTGATATGGTATGCGAAGATGGAAGACTTACTGTACTGCAAAGATATTTATGCTCATATAGAGAAGAAGGGAGTAAATCTTCATAAGACGGATGAAGATGTGTGGCGTCTTGCTAACCACAAAGTTGTTGGTTTTATTCGACAATGGATTGATAATTCTATTTTTCATCATGTGGCTAGTGAGACATTAACATATTCTTTGGGGACAAAGTTGGAGGAGATATATGGCCAACAATATCCTTGTTCTAAAGCTCTTCAATTTTCAAAGCTTGGAAAGTTAAAGTACAAGGACAGAAGTTCAATGGCGCAACATTGAAGAGCATCATTAATCAGCCCACATCTATGGATTTGAAGATTCCTGATGAAATGCAAGCTCAGTTGTTCCTAAATACTTTACCAGACGGTTGGGAAGCATTGAGAATGTCTCTGAGTTATACTGCTGAAGACAAGAAGTTAACTATGGCTATTGAAACGAATAGTTTGTTGAATGAAGAAGTTAGAAGGAAGTCATCAAACTCGTCTCATTCAGAATCTCTTGTTGTTAGAGCATTGCTCAGTCGAACTCGCAAGAAATTATATGTCTTGATTTCTAGTCTATTTATAGATAAGTCTCGGACTAAGATAGTTAAGTGTGGTTGAACTCCAAACTCCATGGCGATCATCTTAAAAAGACGAAGAACTACTCAAGGAACCAGTAGAACTTCATCAGACTAAAAGGTATGTGGAGACTTGAACTTATCTATCACTCAAAAGTCAATCTACTCTATCTCCTACTCTTGAGACAAAAGTCGTATAAGTATGATATTTTTCATAATACACATTTGCTATTTTGAGACGAGTTTACTCCCCTATCTATTTCTCGAAATATGTGTTGGTAAGCTTTCACATTAACCATTTTTCATCTTTACCCGTGACGAAAGTCATGATGACGTTTTAATCTTGAAAATAGCTTTGATGACGATAGTTGTGAATAACGACTGTTATAACATTATAGAAGAATGTTTTAATGATTGAAATGTAGAGTGGAGATTACCATCTATGGATATAAGCATATATAGTATGTTTGCACATTAGTGCGTATAAATCCATGTGCTGAAAACCAAGTGTGTGCATACGGTATTGGTGAAGGAGATAGGTTGGGTACGCGTACTAGCGGAACTTTTCCTCCCGGAAAATTTTGTTGAGTTTGTATTTTACGAACTCATAAACCAGCCACCTTAGGTACGCGTACTTCAGAACCTTTCTACCCGAAAAATTCTGCTGAGTTTGGAAACTCAGATCCGGTAGCTAAGGTATGCATACCCGTACGCGTACCCAAGCTGGTTATTTCTCAAATCGGTAGTTCATGAACTTAAAACAATAAATTATAAGGAATGCAATCTTTGCAAGCCGTGGCTATATTGTTCATGAATTGATTCAAATGAATCAAACCGATTTTGTTTTAATTATGTCTATGTATAAAGACCTAAGCAATTAATTGAACAAATCTTCAACTAGTTCTTTTAAAGTCATTTGAACTAGTTATGAGAAAGATGAATACGATTAATATGAAAGTGCTCATATGCTTAACCATTGGTTAACTATTTGTGAACCAACTAAGTGTACATGTTTAGGTACGGTTACTCAAACCTAAATGAAATACATTTCATTTGTGTGTGATAAGCTAAGTTTCGATCTAACGGTTGAAAGATATTAGCTTGGTTGAATCAGGTTTTTCATCTAACGGTGAATATTGAATACTTTGTTACTAAGCTAACATTGATTGCAAACCCTGATTTGAAAACTATATAAAGGAGAACTCTAGAAACTGGAAAAACTAATCCCCACACCTCTTGTGTGATACTAGTTGGTTTAGCTAGAGTTCATTCTCCTTTAACCTTAGGTTTCTTCTCGAGACCCTGTAGTTTAACAACTTAAAGACTTCATTGGGATTGTGAAGCCAGGCGAAACTACTTCTCTTGTAGTTGAGCGATTTGATCTTGCCATTTTCTATCGTATGAGTTCAATTAAAGATTGACTTGATATTATATATCCGATAGGGCAAGATAAAAAGAAATCACAAACATCTTCGTCTCATCGTTTGTGATTCTGCAATATCTTGTTTCGCTACCATACGATTAAGATTATTGCGAGGTCATTGATAATTATAGGTTATTCTTCGGGAACATAAGTCTGGGTTATCGATTGGTTCCTGTTCACCTTGATTTCTATCAAAATATGGAACAAACTCATAGGTTTATCTGTGGGAGATAAATTTATCTATTATCGTATATTTTCTGTGTGATACAGATTTGTTTATTCAAGTGTTCGAATTTGGGTCGTAGCAACTCTTGGTTGTGGGTGAGATCATCTAAGGGAATCAAGTGCATAGTATCCTGCTGGGATCAGATAGGTAAGGAGCGCAACTGTACCTTGAATCAGTGTGAGATTGATTAGGTTCAACTACAGTCCAGACCGAAGTTAGTTTGTAGTAGGATAATGTCTGTAGTGGCTTAATACAGTGGTGTTCAATCCAGACTAGGTTCCAGGGTTTTTCTGCATTTGGGGCTTCCTCGTTAACAAAACTTCTGGTGTCTATGTTATTTTTATTCCACATTATATTTTGTTATATAATTGAAATATCACAGGTTGTGCGTTGTATCGATCAATTGTGAAATCCAACCTTTGGTTGTTGATTAAAAATTGATTGATCCTTGGATATTGGTCTTTGGTATCATACAAGTTTATATCTCTTGTATTTGATAAAGACTCACAAATTTCTATTTCTTTGAGTATAGATCAAATCGAGAGATAGAAATATTAACTCCTTGATATACTTTTTATTAAAGATGGATTCTGACTGTCTAGTTGATTCTCTTAAAAGTATATTCGAGTTGGTCCATACGGATTGCTAATCGAAATATTGGGTGAGGTTGTTAGACCCCCGCTTTTTCAATTGGTATCAGAGCAGGCAAACACGTTTAAGACCTCTAAAGTATGTGTTTGTAGTAATCTGACTCTATGGACAGAGGTGTTAGAGCATTGCTCGGTCGAAATCGCGTGCATTGCTATCTCAAACATATTTGTCAATGTTAGTGATCAAAACTATAAAGTCTTGATTTCTAGTCTACGGATAGAAAGTTTAGTTGAGCTCAAGAACTCCATGGCAATCATCATACAAGATGAAGGACTACTCAAGGAACCAGTGGATCTTTATCGACTAAAAGGTATGTGGAGACTTGAACTTATCTATCGCTCAAAAGTCTATCTACTCTATCTCCTATCTTGAGACAAAAGTCGTATTACTATATATAATAAGAATATACACATGTGATATTTCGAACTGAGTATATCTCGCTTATCTATTTCTCGAAATATGTATTGGTAAAGCTTTCGCTTTAGCCAAGTTCATCTTTACCTAGTTACAAAAGTCATGTAATGTTTCAATCACTTTGGAAATCGCTCTGACGAAAAATAGTTTGTGAATAACAACTATATAACGTCCTCTGATAATGTTTCAATGGTTGAAATGAGAGTTTAGACAATATAACCATTGGGGGATATAAACATTGTTGTGGTAACACATATATGTATAAGTCCTTATCCCTTGAACCGAAGTTTGCAAACTTTGTTGATCAAGTGAAACCGAAACTTAGCAGGCAACCCAGTCCGCGAACTCAGTACGCGAACGTGCATAGTTCTCGAACCCGAGAATTTATGTTGGAGATGTAGCTCGGTTTCAGTCTGCAAACTCAGTCCGCAAACTAACCAAAGTTCTCGAACCCGAGAATTTCTGCTGGAGTTTGTGAACTCCAACCAGTTAACTTGGAACCGAGAACTTGAGTGGTTATGTCTAAAAACGATGTTCGTGAACTTATCTAAATTATCTAAGGAATGCTATTTCAAACCGTGGCTTTATAGTTCATGAATCGATTCGAGTGAATCACATCGTTTATTCTTCAATTGTGTCTTGTGTTGTATATGAGATCTCATAGCAATTGAACAACTCTCTAACTTGTTCATTTGAGTCATTTAGACTAGTTATGGTGAAGAAGAATATGGTTGATATGAAAGTTATCATTTGGCTAACCATTTGGTTGACTAATATTGAACCAACTATTGTACACGTTTGGGTACAGTTACAAAAACCCAAAATCATCAAGTACATGTGTGTATGGCAAGCTAAGTTTTCGATCTAACGGTTGAGAGATATTAGCTTGTATCTATTCAGGTTTTCATCTAACGGTGAATATTGAATGCTTTGTTACTATGATAACATTGATTGCAAACCCTGATTTGAAAGACTATATAAGGGAGAACTCTAGCAACTGGGAAATCTAATCCCCACGCATTCTGTGTGATACTAGTTTGCTAAGCTAGAGTCGATTCTCTTTTGACCATTGGTTTTCTTCTTCTAAAACCAGGTTAACGACTTAAAGACTTCATTGGGATTGTGAAGCCAGATCGATACTACTTTTCTTGTAGTTATGTGATCTGATCTTGTTGTTTCTATCGTGCGAGTACAATTGTAATAATTGGCTTGAGATTTCTATCTCTGATAGGAAAGATATAAAAGTAATCACAAACATCTTCGTCTCATCGTTTGTGATTCCTAAATAATTTTATTCGTTGCGTCGATTAAGTTTATTATGAGGTGATTGATAAAAATGAGTTGTTCTTCGGGAATATAAGTCTGGTTTTATTGATTGGTTCATGTTCACCTTGATTTATCAAAAGACCGAACAAAACTCATAGGTTTATTCGTGGGAGACGAATTTATCTATCTTGTAGACTTTTCTGTGTGAGACAGATTTGTTTGCTAAAGTCTTCGACTTTTGGTCGTAGGAACTCTTGGTTGTGGGTGAGATCATCTAAGGGAATCAAGTACGCAATGTCCTACTGGTATCAGAGGCGTAGGAGTATAAATGTACCTTGGATCAGTGTGAGATTGGTTGGGGTTAAACTACAGTCCATACCGAAGTTAATTTGGAGTAGGCTAGTGTCTGTAGCGGCTTAATATAATTTATGTTTAATCTGGACTAGGTCCCGGGGTTTTTCTGCATTCGGGGTTTCCTCGTTAAAAAAATTCTGGTGTCTGTGTTATTTCTTTTCCGCATTATATTTTTATATAATTGAAATAATACAGTTTGTGCGTTGTTCAATCAATTAGAATATCCGACCTTATTGGTTGTTGATTTAAACTGACTGACACTTAGATATTGGTCTTTGGTACCATCCAATATCTCTCTTTGATTAAGACTCGCGAATCATATTTGCTTGAGTAAATCAAATTGAGAGATTGAGATAATAACTCCTTGAGATATTTTCTATTGATTGAGACTAGTTGATTCTCTAGAAACAACTCGGAGTTGTCCATACAGATTGCTAATCGAAATATTGGGTGAGGTTGTTAGACCCCCGCTTTTTCAATAGATATCAGAGCAGGCAAACACGTTCAAGACCTTAATGTCTGTGTTTGTAGCGATCTGACTCTATGGACATAGGTGATATCTCAATAAACGTACCACCAGTCTTCGATGGCTCTAATTACTTATGGTGGAAAATTGATATGCGGGCTTTTCTTAAAGCACGTGATTTTCAATCATGGGTATATGTAGTTAATGGATATGATCCTCCCGTAGTGGCAGTTGGAAACGTGAACGTTCCAAAAAATATTGGTGAATACACCCCTGCCAAAATTCTTGCTGCAAAGCAAAATTCAGACGGTTTGAATACGATCATACATGCCATTACCCCAAATCTTTAGCACCATATGTTCAATTGCACTAAGTCGCAAGAATCTTGGGATATCTTAGCAATTGTATTTGAAGGTAACATTATTGAAAAGGAAGCTAGGCTTCAAGGGTAAGACTATTCCTGAAAAGGACATTGTGATAAAAATTCTCAGATCACTACCATCTAGATACGATTATAAGAAGCATGCCATCATTGAGGGAAATAACCTAGATACTCTTTCCAGAAATACGATGGTTGGCAAGCTTAAGATCTTTGATCATGAACATTTATTCAAATCTAAGGATGTTGCGTTGAAAGCACTAAAGGAAACTAAATTACTTGATAAAAGTAAAAAAGTGTATATCTCTGAAGATGATCACTTTGAGACAGATTCATCGGATGAAGAGCTTGAAAAATCAGTCTCGATGATCACAAGACAGTTTAGGGATATTCTGTTGAAGATAAGTAAACGGTTCTCCAGAGATAAACCAAAGGCATCAGTCAAACCTCATAATCGTGTTCCTCCTAAAAACAGGGATATTGATGAAACTGATGATGAGGATATGCCTTAGTGCTTTAAGTGTAAGGGATTTGGTCATTTTGCAAACGAGTGTCCAAATTGTAGAAAATACACTGGGAACAAAGGTCTTGTTGCAACTCTTGATGAAATGTCTGATAGTTATGATTCAAATGAAGACAAGAAATCAAGTGTTGCACTTCTTGGTGAAAATATTGATTTTGATAAATGTATCAATACACATATCAATCTTGATATTCTTTTAGAAGATAATCCAACCATTCTGGAAGAAAAGGTTGACCCTTTTCTTGGAAACTCTGTTTATAATGTTTCAGGATCCATTATGTGCCTAGCTGCTTGCACAATTCAGAAGCCTAATTACTGTCCAAATGTGACGTGCTCATATTGTTCATTAAAATGTCATGAACTCTCAAAGTGTTACAAGTTCAAACACAAACAAAGACACGTCAACAAACTTCAACGAAGGGCATATCATTTAGCAAGAAAGCTTAAACTTTCTCAGAACACCGCAGAGGTACGTAAGATTTTATCTTCGTCTAAGAAGTTAGTTTCCAAGGAAAAAACAAGACCATTTGAAAAGAAAGTATGGTCAAACTGTTTTGATAGACAGAAGTCTGTGGATTTTCTACAAGAGGAAATTGGTGGACAAATTGTAGTTCACCACAACGCAATTTGATTGTGTTGTTTTTAAAATCTTGTCTCATGTGCCTAATCAAAAGAGACAATTATTTTGTACCTCTCAGGCTTTAGGAAAAGTTTTTTTTCTAAGAAGTGTTTCCGTTTAGTCTATCAAGCAAAAGAAAGGGTACTATCGATAATTCTACTCTTTATAGGGATAGGGTTGAACGTGTACGAACCTGTTTTAGGTTTCGAACCCTACATTCCTTTTTCCTTCTCTGAAATCTCTTTTTATCTCAAGACTACTTGTTGAGCCAATTGTGGTTTCCTCTCACAAACCCATATGCTTATGGACGCTCCAAGAATGATGTCTTCCGATGAAAAAGAAGGTAATATGATTGTTAAGCCATCAATCATGAAGGAAAAAGGAAAATCTCCATTACCTCCATCCTTGAAAAGAAAAAGAAGGAATATGAGGAAGCCAAGAGCTGTTCCTTCAAATTCTCAGAAGTTTTTTGATGTTCTTGAAGTGTTAAAGGAGTTGCGAAAGGATATTCAACAAATAAAGGCTTTTGTGTATAAGACTCATGAGATTTAGAAGGCCCTGGTTCGATAATAGCAACCAATAAGGTTCATCGATATAAACTCCTTCCTTAATGAACCTTATGTTCCCATGGCTGTTGACGACAAGGAGTTCGGGGACGATAATGAATTCTTCAAAGGTCTTAATGTCTAGTAAATCTTTCTTTTTTTTCTCTTTTGATTAGAAGAATAACTAGTGTTTTGGAATAGCCATTATTGTGATTACACATAGTTATATCCAATGTTTTTCATCTTCTTGTTTTTAGATTTTTTGGTTTAAAATTCTAAGTTTGTTTGGAAGATGATGGTTGCAGTATTAATCTCTTGATTTTTTATATTGCAATATTTTGATGGGATATGTGTGCTTACTTCCGTGAACTTGATAGTCCCATATTTTGTCAAAAGTAAAGTCGTTCGTGAATTGATATGCAAATATTGATAAAGGAATGAATAGAATTTTGACAAACACAAAAGTTAAGCCTATATTGTCAATTATTGATTTAAGATAGGTTAAAATCTTTTGTGATTCAAGGATTGTGTCTATTGTGTGTCATTGTGCAAATGGTGATGGAAACATAGAATGAATCCTTGTTTATTCCACGGTATAAGGTCGATTCTCCGATCCACAAATTTTGGTGTCAATACTGTGTTGTTCCATGAAGTGTCTTATGTTGAGCACTAAAACAACAAAAGTTGATTGCTTTGTTATTAGCTTAGTTATTGTTTCGTAAGGTACTTTATGTTGAACATGATTGGACTAAATTAATCATCTTGTGTGGTTATTTAGTCATCACTCCGTAAGCTTTCTTATGTTGAGCATCTCTTCGACTTAGTTGGTTATTCGTGATTAACTTAGTCATTGCTCCATAGAAGATCTTATGTCGAGTGTGGCCAATTAAATTGATTACTCTTGTAATTAGTTTGGTTGAGTATGGCAATTAGATTATTTGCGAGTTTTCTGGAGATTAATCTAATTGATTTATTAAGTCTCCATAAGTTTACTTGTGTTGAGCATATTTAGTCAAATTAATTGTAGTTCGCTTTGGTTAATTTGATTGAATATTTCTTGTTGGATTCCAAATTCATACTTGTATGTAATTTGTTGAGTCTAAAGAAAAAATCCTTTTTTTTCCTTGAAATTAAGGTCGCTCTTGTTGTTCCTTAAGGAATGACATATTATGGGGGAGAGTTCTTTTGAACTTGTGCTTAATTGCCAAATCTTTGTGGGGAGTGCGGTTGTGGAATATTAGAGGGGTTATCTTGCGTCTTTATAAACTCCTTGATGAATGCATTTAGCTTCGTATTTATGATTGCATCTAAATAAGATGATATATATTTACCTTTGGTCATGAAATGTCTCTTACGGAAATTTTATTAGGATCCCGTTCTTGTACCTTTGCCAATTTTATTGACAAAAAGGGGGAGAATTAATTATAGTTCACACTACAAATACATATGGTTTTCGGATCATTATGTAAGGGGGGGTGGTTTCCATGTGAGATAGAGTATTGACTAAGGGGGAGTGAAGTATCACCATAGTATTGTTGTTGAAGTTGTGATGCAATTGGACTTTGACGATGTGTAATAATACTATGACACTGTATAACAATGATTGAGAACCGATGCCTTTCTCATTGTTATAGCTACGGATTTTCAACAACAATGATGCAAAACTTACAACCTTTGGGATCATTTGACTACTTGGAAGTGACGAAGATTTAGAGTATTGTTGAAGATTAGACATGTGGAATAGGAGCTACAAAGTTTATTTATATATTTTTTGTATTCCATATGTATTAATAGTTTTGCCACTAAAATTGACAAATGGGGAGATTGTTAGAGCATTTCTCGGTTGAACTCGCATGTGTTGCTATCTCAAGCATGTTTGTCAATGTTAGTGATCAAAACTATAAAGTCTTGATTTCTAGTCTATTATAGCTAAGGTCTCCGACTAGGATAGAAAGTATAGTTGAGATCAAGAACTCCATGGAAATCATAATACAAGACGAAGGACTACTCAAGGAACCAGTGGATCTTCATAGACTAAAACGTATGTGGAGACTTGAACTTATCTATCACTCAAAAGTCTATCTACTCTATCTCCTATCTTGAGACAAAAGCCATATTACTATATAGACTAAGAATATACACATGTGATATTTCGAGTTGAGTATATCTCGTTTATCTATTTCTAAAAATATGTGTTGGTAAAGCTTTCGCTTTAGACAAGTTCATCTTTACCTAGTGAAGAAATTCATGTTATGTTTAAATCACTTTGGAAATCGCTCTGACAATAAATAGTTTGTGAATAACAACTATATAACGTCCTTTGAGAATGTTTCAATGGTTGAAATGAGAGTTTAGACAATATGACCATTAGGGGATATAAACATTGTTGTGGTTACACATATATGTATAAGTCCTTATCACTTGAACCGAAGTTTGCGAACTTTGTTGGTCAAGTAAAACCGGAACTTGAGCACGAAACCCAGTCCGCGAACTCAGTCCACAAATGTGGGTAGTTCTCGAACCCGAGAATTTCTGCTGGAGTTATAGCTCGGTTTCAGTCCGCAAACTCTGTCCGCGAACTGACGGAAGTTCTCGATCCCGAGAATTTCTGCTGGAGTTTGTGAACTCCAACCGGTTAACTTGAGTCCGCGAACTTGAGTGGTTATGTCTAAAAACGATGTTCGTGAACTTATCTAAATTATCTAAGGAATGCTATTGCAAACCGTGGCTTTATAGTTCATGAATCGATTCGAGTGAATCACATAGTTTTTGCTTCAATTGTGTCTTGTGTAGTACATGAGATCTCATAGCAATTGAACAACTCTCTAACTAGTTCATTTGAGTCATTTGGACTAGTTATAGTGAAGAAGAATATGGTTGATATGAAAGTTATCATTTGGCTAACCATTTGGTTGACTAATATTGAACCAACTATTGTACACGTTTGGGTACGGATACACAAACCCAAAATTGTCAAGTACATGTGTGTAAGGAAAGCTAAGTTTTCGATCTAACGGTTGAGAGATATTAGCTTGTATCTAATCAGGTTTTCATCTAACGGTGAATATTGAATGCTTTGTTACTAAGCTAACATTGATTGGAAACCCTGATTTGAAAGACTATATAAGGGAGAACTCTAGAAACTGGGAAACTTAATCCCCACACATTATGTGTGATACTAGTTTTCTAAGCTAGAGTCAATTCTCCTTTGACCTTTGGTTTTCTTCTTCTAAAACCATGTTAACGACTTAAAGACTTTATTAGGATTGTGGATCCAGACCGATACTATTTTTCTTGTAGTTGTGTGATCTGATCTTACATCTTCTATTGTACGAGTACAATTGTAATAATTGGCTTGAGATTTCTATCTACGATAGGCAAGATATAAAATTAATCACAAAAATCTTCGTATCATCGTTTGTGATTCCTCAATAATCTTCTTCGCTGCGTCGATTAAGTTTATTGTGAGGTGATTGAAAAAACTGAGCTGTTCTTCGGGAATATAAGTCTGGTTTTATTGATTGGTTCATGTTCACCTTGATTTATCAAAAGATGGAACAAAACTCAAAGGTTTATTCGTGGGAGACGAATTTATCTATCTTGTAGACTTTTCTGTGTGAGACATATTTGTTTTCTAAAGTCTTCGACTTTGGGTCGTAGTAACTCTTGGTTGTGGATGAAATCAGCTAAGGAAATCAAGTGCGCAGTATCCTGCTAGGATCAGAGGCGTAGGAGCATAACTTTACCTTGGATCAGTGTGAGATTGTTTAGGGTTCAACTACTGTCTAGACCGAAGTTAATTTGGAGTAGGCTAGTGTCTATGGCGGCTTAATACAGTGTATGTTTAATCTGGACTAGGTCTTGGGGTTTTTCTGCATTTGTGGTTTCCTCGTTAACAAAATTCTGGTGTCTGTTTTATTTCTTTTCCGCATTATATTTTTATATAATTGAAATAATACAGGTTGTGCGTTGTTCAATCAATTAGAATATCCTACCTTATTGGTTGTTGATTTAAATTGATTGACACTTGGATATTGGTCTTTGGTACCATCCAAGTTATCTCTCTTTGTTTAAGACTCGCGAATCATATTTGCTTGAGTAAATCAAATTGAGAGATTGAGATAATAACTCCTTGAGATATTTTATATTGATTGAGTCTAGTTGATTCTCTAGAAAACAACTCGAATTTGTCCATACAGATTGTTAATCGAAATATTGGGTGAGGTTGTTAGACCCCTGCTTTTTCAAGAGGTGTTATCACTATTAACGTACCACCAGTCTTCGATGGCTCAAACTACTTATGGTGGAAAATTGCTATGCGATATTTTCTTCAATCGCGTGATTTTCAATCATGGGTATATGTTGTTAATGGATATGATGCTTCCATTATGGCAATAGGTTACGCTACTGTTCCAAAGAATATTGGTGAATATGATGCTGCTGAGATACTTGCTGCAAAGAAAAACTCTGACGGTTTGAATGCCATCATACATGCCATTACCCCAAATCTTCAGCACCATGTGTCAAATTGCACTAGGTCTAAATATGCGTGGGATATCTTAGAAACCGTATTCGAAGGAAATATCAATGAATATGAAGCCAGGCTTCACAACCTAAATTCCGATTGGGAAAACCTTCGTATGGCAGATGAAGATTCATTTGATGAGTTTAATCACAAAGTGTCTGAAATTGTTAATGCATCTTTTGCATTGGGTAAGACTATTCCTGAAAAGGACGTTGTGATGAAAATTCTCAGATCTTTGCCATCTAGATACGATTCTAAGAAGCATCCCATCGTTGAGGGAAAGACTATTCACGAACATTGATCCAAATCTAAGGATGTTGCGTTTAA
Organism: Papaver bracteatum; assembly: GCA_023529315.1. Classification (NCBI taxonomy): domain Eukaryota; kingdom Viridiplantae; phylum Streptophyta; class Magnoliopsida; order Ranunculales; family Papaveraceae; genus Papaver; species Papaver bracteatum. The sequence continues at coordinate 718,732 of JAJJWX010002128.1, forward strand.
AGCATTAAAAGACACAAAATTACTTGATAAAAGTAAAAATATGTATATCTCTGAAGACGATCACTCTGAGACTAATTCATCAGATGAAGATCTTGACAAATTGGTCTCGATGATCACAAAACAGTTTATGGATCTTCTGTTGAAGAGAAGTAAACGGTTCTCCAGAGATAATCCAAAAGCATCAGTCAAAACTCATAATCATATTCCTCCTAAAAACAGGGACATAGATGAAAATGATGACGAGGATATGCATATGCCTCAGTGCAAACGAGTGCCCAAATTGTAGAAAATACACTGGGAACAAAGGTATTACTGCGACGCTTGATGAGATTTCTGACAATTATGATTCTGATGAAGACAAAAAATCAAGTGTTGCTCTTCTATGTGAAAATATTGAATTTGATAATTGTAGCAATACATACATCAATCTTGATAATCTTTTAGAAGAGAACCCAATCAAGATCTTAGAATCAATTGACCCTTCTTTTGGAAACTCTATGTTTAATGTTTCAGGATCTACCTTGTGTCTAGTAGCTTGCGTTTCACAATCTCACGCTGAAACAAATAGAAATCCGTGAGCCTGATTATTATGAGAAACAACTTGAACGATACCAAAGACCAATGTTCAAGTGTTAATCAATTTACATCAACAACCAAAGGTTGGATTATCTAATTGATTGAATCACGCACAACCTGTGATATTTCAATTATATAAACAAATATAATGCGGAAAAGATATAACACAAACACCAGAAATTTTATTAACGAGGAAACTGCAAATGCAGAAAAACCCCGGGACCTTGTCCATAATTGAATACTCTCATGATTAAACCGCTACATAAAATTACACCTAACTTCGTATAGTTGAGACAAAGCAACTAAACTTATAGTTCACCTAGCTACGTCTGTATCCCCACGCCTCCAACTTATAAATAAGTCACGTACTTGGAACAATTCCTTTGGTTCGTATTCCAAACAGTAAAGGAACAACAAATCTGTTTGGTATCAACTCTATTCAACCAAGTGATATGAGTCAGACAAAAGCTCTTCTATTTATCTTAACATAAACTCCTTCGTCAAGTCCTTAGATCTATATTATGTTCAATTACCGAAGTAATCGATAAGATTAATCCAACAACACTTTTAATACAAAGAATTATGTTGATGCCAATCTACTCAATTAATCAATCCAATCTACCACAAAAATAAACCGATTATTAATTGGATACTCTTTTACCGAAACAAGTATTGTGCACACTAAATATTAGTTTGCTAGAAAGGCAAACTTCAAGTATTTATAGACAAGGTAGTTTGGACACCAAGGAATTTCCAAAAACGAAAATATTCTCAATATATTCATTAAAGCACAAATTCGGTTTCCATAATTCCTGGAAATGCTCTGTCCAAAAATAATGATCGAAATATCTCAGAAAATCTAATTAGTAAATGCACATTACTAATTCTTATATTTCCCTACAAAATAAAATTAATAACCTTAATTAAAAGATTCTTAACTTACTTATGTTTCAATCATGGGATTCTCTTCCCTTAGATATTAAGAAATAACTTTTAATAGTTAAAGAAATAAACATTCACAGCACGTGTGCAAAGTATGTCGACATCCTTACTTTGTAAGTTCTCTTTTACACTTACAACCTTGAAACCGATTTTCCACACTTCCAAACAAGTTTATAATTGGTTCATCTGACTTTCAAGAACTATGTGATTGATCAAACAAACATTCTATCACAATCATGGGTTTAACTGTTCTACCAAAACAAGTTTCGGTTCTAACTTCCATGTGAGTACTTTGCATAGTCACAATACCTTTCCAAAATTCGGTTGACTAGGTACCAGGATCGGTTCCCCACATATATATGGTATCTAACTTATATGTGTGGCACATTTCCATAGGATCGGTTCCCCTATTCCTAAAAACGTGTTGCACGTGTCCATAGGACCGGTTCCCCTTTCTGCTATAAACATTGTTGCACCCCATACAAGGATCGGTTCCCATTTGTGATGTACTGCACCTCTTACTAGGATCGATTCCCCTTTCCCATATTTGGTCAGACATAAAATCACAAACCCGATCATACCATCTCAGGTGATTACTTAAGATCGGTTTCACTATTAAAAGTCATACAAATACATAAGTCAGGCCTTTGTGAATAGTTCTACCAAGAACACAAACAAGTTTTGAGCGGTTATATTCAATCACACATATTGTTTGTTCATAAGATATGCAATGAATAACAAAACCAATAACACCTGTCAATTTCCTTTTCGGTTCACAAACAAGTTTATGAACTTACTTCCTTAGAACACATGTAAAACATTGTTCTCTAGGGTGAAATCCTCACCTCATACCCATACATAATCACAATAGTATTCAAATGATTATGGCGATGTCTTATCTACAAAGTTTAATGGTTAAGCAATAAACCTCGTATTTTATTCCTTAATACTATGTCTGAAAAAGCGGGGGTCTAACAATACCACCCAATATTTCGATTAGAAATCTGTATGGACAACTCCGAGTTGCTTTCTAGAGAATCAACTAGACAGTTAGACTCAATCAATAGAAAATACTCAAGGAGTTATTATCTCAATCTCTCGATTTGATTTACTCAAGTAAATATGATTCGCGAGTCTAATCAAAGAGAAATAACTTGGATGGTACCAAAGACTAATATCCAAGTGTCCATCAATTTAAATCAACAACCAAAATGGTCGGATATTCTAATTGATTGAACAACGCACAACCTATATTATTTTAATTATATAAAAATATAATGCGGAAAAGAAATAACACAGACACCAGAAAACCCTGGGACCTAGTCCAGATTAAACATACATTATATTAAGCCGCTACAGATACTAGCCTACTCCAAATTAACTTCGGTCTGGACTGTAGTTGAACCCCAACCAATCTCACATGATCCAAGGTACAGTTATGCTCCTACGCCTCTGATCCCAGCAGGATACTGCGCACTTGATTCCCTTAGCTGATCTCACTCACAACCAAGAGTTGTTATGACCCAAAGTCGAAGACTTTAATAAACAAATCTGTCTCACACTGAAAAGTCTATAGGTAATAGATAAATTCATCTCCCACGAATAAACGTACAAGTTTTTTCCGTCTTTTGATAAATCAAGGTGAACAGGAAATAATCGATAAAACTAGACTTATATTCCTGAAGAACATCTCAGTTTCATCAATCACCTCACAATAAACTTAATCGACGCAGCGAAGAACATTATTGAGGAATCACAAGCAATGAGACGAAGATGTTTGTGACTACTTTTATCTTGCCTATCGGAGATATAAATCTTAATCAAATTATTACAATTGTACTCGTACGATAGAAACAGCAAGATCAGATCACACAACTATAAGAAAAGTAGTATCGGTCTGGCTTCACAATCCCAATGAAGTCTTTAAGTCGTTAACCTAGTTTTAGAAGAAGAAAACCAATGGTTAAAGGAGAATTGACTCTAGCTTTAGCAAACTAGTATCACACAGAATGTGTGGGGATTAGGTTTCCCAGTTGCTAGAGTTCTCCCTTATATGGTCTTTCAAATCAGGGTTTGCAATCAATGTTAGCTTACTAACAAATCATTCAATATTCACCGTTAGATGAAAAACTGATTAGATACAAGCTAATATCTCTCAACCGTTAGATCAAAAACTTAGCTTTCCTTACACACATGTACTTGACGTTTTGGGTTTGTGTAACCGTACCCAAACGTGTACAATGGTTGGTTCAATAATAGTCAACCAAATGGTTAGCCAAATGATAACTTTCATATCAACCATATTCTTCTTCACCATAACTAGTCCAAATGACTCAAATGAACTAGTTAGAGAGTTGTTCAATTGCTATGAGATCTCATGTACTACACAAGACACAATTGAATCAAAAACGATGTGATTCACTCGAAATATTTTATGAACTATAAAGCCACGGTTTGCAAAAGCATTCCTTAGTAAGTTAAGATAAGTTCACGAACAACGTTTTTAGACATAACCTCTTGAGTTCGCGGACTGGGTTCGCGGACTCAAGCTAACCGGTTGAAGTTAATAAACTCAAGCAGAATTTCTCGGGTCGAGAACTTCCGTCAGTTCATGGACTGGGTTCGCGGACTGCAACTGAGCTTCAACTTCAGCAGATATACTCGGTTTCGAGAACTTACGCCAGTTCGCGGACTGGGTTCACGGACTGAGTTGACTGCTCACGTTCCGGTTCCACTTGATCAAAAAAGTTCGCAAACTTCGGTTCAAGTGCTAAGGACTTATACATATATGTGTTTCCACAACAGTGTTTATATCCCACAATGGTTATATAGTCTCATTTAAATTATTAAAACATTCTCAGAGGGTGTTATATAGTTGTTATTCACAAACTATTTTTCGTCAGAGCGATTTCCAAAGTGATTGAAACATAATATGAATTTCGTCACTAGGAAAAGATGAACTTGGAAAAAGCGAAAGCTTTACCAACACCCATTTCGAGAAATAGATAAGCAAGATATACTCAGCTCGAAATGTCACATGTGCATATTCTTAGTCCATATAGTAAAACGACTTTTGTCTCAAGATAGGAGATAGAGTAGATAGACTTTTGAGTGATGGATAAGTTCAAGTCTCCACATACCTTTTAGTCGATGAAGATCCACTGGTTCTTTGAGTAGTCCTTCGTCTTGTATTATGATCGCCATGGAGTTCTTGAGCTCAACTACACTTTCTATCCTAGTCCGAGACCTTAGCTATAGTAGACTTGAAATCAAGAATTTATATTTTTGATCACTAAGATTGACAAACATGCTTGAGATAGAAACACATGCGAGTTTGACCGAGCAGTGCTCTATCAATCTCCCCCTTTGTCAATTTTAGTGGCAAAACTATTAATACTTATGGAATACAAAAAATATATAAATAAACTTTGTAGCTCCTATTCCACATGCCTAATCTTCAACAATACTCTAAATATTCGTCACTTCCAAGTAGTCCAATGATCCCAAAGGTTGTAAGTTTAGCATCATCGTTGTTGAAAATCCGTAGCTATAACAATGACAAAAGCATCAGTTCTCAATCATTGTTAAACAGTGTCATATTATTATTACATAGCATCAAAGTCCAATTGCATCACAACTTCAACAACAATACTATGGTGATACTTCACTCCCCCTTAGTCAATACTCCATCTCACATGGAAACCACTCCCCCTTACATAATGATCCGAAAACTGTATGTATTTGTAGTATGAACTACAATTAATTCTCCCCCCATTTGTCAATAAAATTGGCAAAGGTACAAGAACGGTATCCTAATAAAATTTCCGTAAGAGACATTTCATGACCAAATGTAAATTTTCTATCATCTTGTTTATATGCAATCACAAATCCGAGGCTAAATGCATTCAACAAGGAGTTTATAAAGATAGCCCCTAAAAATTCCACAGCCGCACTCCCCACAAAGATTTGGAAATTAAGCGCAAGTTCAAAAGAACTCTCCCCCATAAGATATCATTCCTAAGGGAACAACAAAAGCGACCTTATTTTCAAGAGAAAAGAAGGATTTCCTTGGGCTCAACAAATTACATATAAGTATGAATTTGGAATCCAAAATATTCAATCATATTAACCAAAGCAAACCAAGATTAATTTGACTAAATATGCTCAACACAAGTAAACTAATGGAGACTTAATACATCGATTAGATTATCTCACAAGAGATATAAATACTCTTACCGGATTGCACAATTAAACTAATCACAAAGTAATCAATTCAATTGTCCACACTCGACATGAGAAAAATCTATGGAGTGCTAACTAAATAATCACACTATATGATTGATTTAGTTCATTTGGGCTCAACATAATAGATTATGGAACCCCGACTAAGATTATCGTAGAAAATGACAACCTTAACCGTCCATGTACTCAACATGAGAGAACTCACGGAATACAAACTAAATAACCACACAAGTTGATTAATTTAGTTCTTAATGCTCAACATATTGCTTCTTTATGGAACAACCAACCATGCCAATAATAAATCGACTTAGTCGTATAGTGCTCAACATAAGATACAAGATGGAACCTTCACGGTAATACATAACAATATGGAACAATTAATCTCCAAACCGTGGATTACAAAACAAGGACCTATTCTATTTTTCCATTACAAAGTGACATAATATATAGACTTTATCCTTGAATCACAAAAGATTTTAACCTATCTTACATCAAAGATTGACAATATAGGCTTAACTTTTGTGTTTTGCCAAAAGTCCATTCATTCCTCTATCAATATTTGCATACCAATACGTGAATGACTTTACTTTTGCCAAAAAAAAGGGACAATCAAGTTCACGGACGTAAACACACATATCCCATCAAAATATTACAATATATAAAACCATAAAGATTAATACTGCAACCATCATCTTCCAAACAACTTTAGAATTCAAACCAATAAATCTAAAAACAAGAAGATGAAATCATTGGATATATCTATGTGTAATCACAATCATGGCTATTCCAAAACACTAGTTAATTATTCTTCTAAATAAAACAGAAAACATAGAAGATTTCTTATCATAAGACTTACTAGTTGTCGTAGATATTTCTCAGAGCATCTACTGAGAATTCCTTCTCATTATTGAAAAACCCATTGATTATGGGATCGTTCAATTCCTCCAAATCTTCATAAATATCAGTTAACTCACTGAGTTCTCTTCTCAAATCATGCAGAGCGTTCTTTGATTGAGACAACAATTGTTCATAGTGAGTTATCTTTTCCAGAGAGAGAATGATTTGAGATTTTAAACCATTTCTCTTATTGATAAACTCTTTCACCATGCCTCTAAAATCAAAGGGGCAAATAGAAAAGAGACAGTTAGAGGAAGAACCTTCTCCATTACATGTAGACTTCACTTTCTTCACCCTTGAGGAAGAAATACCTTTACACAGATACACGTTAGCTGCTTCAACTGCATCCTTGAATGTGATGCTTCTGGTTACAGGTGCCATAATGTTGTATCTTTTCAAGGAAGGAGGAAGTCTACCAATATTTAAATAGACATATGAACAAGAAACCCTAGAATAATAAGTCATCTGTAGATTAATGAACCATTATCTATATTGTTAGGAGAATATTTTCTTTACAAACATAGACACAAGACTTGAGTCACACAGAAAAACACACAGAGCCTCACTTTCTCAAGTTAAAGTAGAGTATGCGAAGTCCTTGATGTTAGATATGGACGTTATGATCCAAACATTCTCCTTGTTTATCATATAATGATTTTTCATGTTTTTTTGTGTAAGCAAGTTTCCTACCTCTTCTGATTCTGGAAGCATTATTTTCAGGAGGGTTGTGCAGATTATCCAGACTCATCTTTTGCATGTTCTTATGTAGTTTGGAAATTCTTTCAATGTTCCTCTTGAATCTCCAACACGTACTTTGAACATGCCTAGTATTTCCACAAAACAAACAACCAAAGGCTTCTCTGTTTTGTTGAGGTATCTTCTGCTTAACATGGCTGCAAGTGTTTATTTTTGCCTGATCAATAGAAGCAACCGATTGTCAATGTCTGCACACTTGCTTTTGTATCATAAACCACTAGTGTTTCCAAAGGACTTATGACCAAATAACATTGCTGAAATTTTGTCAGAGATACCAGACAATCTTGTAGATCATCCTTAAGAGTATTGATTTCTTTGTCCTTTAGAACAATGGTTCTGGTGAATTTATCATTAAGACAATCTATCTCAAGATTTCTCACCTGGATTAATGATTCTAGTTTCTTCAAAGAAGCTTTTAATTGAAGATTTTCTTGAAGGACATCTTTATTCAAGAAATTAAAAACCTTTGTGTTTGTCTCATATTCTGAATAAGAACTTGAGAATGTAGATGTTTCTGCTGTAAAAGCTGAGAGCTCTTTACATCTATTAAACGTATTTAACTCGTTGACACTTAAAGTTTTTTCTTTCATAGAATCATTAGCAGACAGAGGACATTTATCACGTCTAATGCTTCTATTTATAAATTCTTTGATCTTTTCTGTAATCAATGGTCTTTTGAACCAGACTTCATCCGTACAACATTCATCACCCCATGAAATAGAGTGTTCACTTGTGTCTGAAACACCATTGAATGCAACGTTCTGAACATAATTTTGATTAGGAATTCTTATCTTTCCGAATAATAAATTTTCATAAAGAGCATTGAGGTTATTTCCTCCGTCGATGGTACATTTCTTAGAAACATGTTTTTTTGATTCAAAAATAGTTTCTAAGATATCCCGAGCATATTTAGAATTAGTGCAAGAAGACACATAGTGCTGAAGATTTGAGGTAATAGCCTGTCTGATAGCATCTAACCCTTCAGAATTTCGCTTTGCAGCAACAGTTTCTTCTGGATCATTGCTATCAACATCCTTGAGTATAAATACATCGTCTTATGTATTATCGATAGTATCATAGCCATTAATAACATGTACCCATATTTGAAAATCATGAGCTTGAAGATACGTGCTCATAGCAACTTTCCACCATGGGTAGTTTGAACCATCGAAGAGGACCGTAAATGCAGAAAAACCCCGGGATGTTGTCCAGAATTGAATACTATCAGGATTAAGCTACTACACAAAATTACACCTAACTTCATATAATTGAGACCAAGCAACTAAACCTATAGTTCACCTAGTTCCGTCTGTATCTCTACGCCTCCAACTTATAAATAAGTCATGTACTTGGAACAATTCCTTTGGTCCGTATTCCAAACAGTAAAGGAACAAGAAATATGTTTGGTATCAACTCTATTCAACCAAGTGATATGAGTCGGACAAAGGCTCTTCCATTTATCTTAACATAAACTCCTTCGTTAGGTCCTTAGATCTATCTTATGTTCAACTACCGAAGTAATTGTTTAAGATTAAGCCAACAACACTCTTAATCCAAATAATTGTGTTGATGCCGATCTACTCAATTAATCAATCCAATCTACCACAAAGATAAACTGATTATTAATTGGATCCTCTTTTACCGAAACAAGTATTGTGCACACTAAATATTATTAACCCAAGTCAGATCTTCAATATCTTCTTTGTCTTCAAATATTTTTAAATTTTTAATAAAAACCTACATACAATCACTTGAATATCTTGTGATCAATCACGAACAGAACGGAGTCTGCTAACAATAGATTATCATAATATTGTCTTTAAAACTAACAACAGTCTAAAGATCCCTATCGAACCTCTAAACGAGTTTGAGTGAATCTTATATCAGAAGAGAAGTTTCTCAAGCATAAACAAACTAGGTGCAATCATATTTCAACCATCGTTAGTGAATCAAATCAATGAAAACAAAATATAAACCGTAATTATCTAGTTTCCCACCAACGGTACATGCTAGAGCTTATCAATCCCAAAGAAGACTTTAAACTGAGTGGTCGTAAGAGATTTCGCCTAATTAGGTTACTTTCCTCTCCGAATAGGAGGATACACTAGTAACAACAACAAAAGAGGAATTCTATTGTTACGAAGGATTAGTTTGATAGAAAGGCAAACTTTAAGTATTTATAGACAAGGAAGTTTGGACACCAAGGAATTTTCAAAATCGAAAATATTCGCACAAATTTGGTTTCCATAACTCCTGGAAATGCTCTGTCCAAAAATAATGATCGATATCTGTCATAATCTGTCTATTTAAAATGGGCTTCTGCCAAAACCGACTCTGTAAAATAAATAAAAGTGAAATAATAGGCCTTCCCGTCGTAAACCCGACCCGTGACATCAAAAATGCATGTAGGCATCCATTATATCCGTTTATTATTTTGATCCAACATTGACCTTTTCCTTTTGTGAAATCAGTAACGTATAGTTAGGTTAATTTGGTTGACCTTGTTTTTGGCACGACTAGGGTTAGATGTAAACGAAATATATAAGGATTCAATTATTTTTGGAAATTTCCTACTGGGCTGTGGTTTCTCACCCCTTTTCCCTCTCTCCTTACAGAGTATACAGAGACACTAGCTGAAGAAAAGAAATTATAATTTATCACGGGGATTTGAGAATTGGTATTTCAATATCGTCGATTTGTATTGTGTAATTATTTTCAATTATGGATTGTAACCATTTAAGTGTTTTGTAAATATTTTATTTATTTAATTGGAATTTCTTTCATAGTTCTACATTATTTCTTATTTTTAAAAGAAAAATTTGGACCTACGATAGTCGCACACCGGGGTTCTGGGCTAGGTTTTAGCCCCAGAATTGCGGGGTATCACAAGTTGGTATCAGAGCATGGTTCTGATTTACTCGGGCTTTGCATATGGTCTTACTATTTTCTAAAATCGTGTGTTTTCTGAGATTTTGATTTTTTTGTAAGAAAAATCATTTTTTTGTATTTGAATGACCGAAATGATTTACGAGATTTTTTTTCCCGATGTTTTCAAAGTCTTGAATTGGTAACTTATTTTTCTTTACTTGGGGAATGGGTAAATAAATAAAAACCTTAAAAAAAAGTATATATATATTGAAATCTTGGAAACTGCTTAGAAGTCTTTAACGATGACTTAGAGGGAGAAGTCCTTTCTAAGGTGGTAAGAATGTCATAATATGTCTATTTAAAATGGGCTTTATCCAAAACCGACTCTGTAAAATAAATAAAAGTGAAATAATAGGCCTTCCCGTCGTAAACCTGACCCATGACATCAAAAATGCATGTAGGCAGCCATTATATCCGTTTATTATTTTGATCCAACATTGACCTTTTCCTTTTGTGAAATCAGTAATGTATAGTTAGGTTAATTTGGTTGACCTTGTTTTTGGCACGACTAGGGTTAGATGTAAACGAAATATATAAGGATTCAATTAAAGTCTTGGCCGTCACTTTTCCCTTGCTTTCTTCATTTTCTGTTTTAACACAAAATCCTAGCTTTATCAAGCGGCCGTTCATGCTCTCTTCGACGTTCTTTGTCTTCATGATTAGTAGAAACCTTAAATAATAGCTTCTAGTGCGAGTGCTTCTCATGGATTTGTTTTACGCCAACTGAACTCGTTGTCCGGTCTAAAGCATATAGACGCCTCTTGAACGGGATTGATCGATTTGTTGGGTTTCATTGATTTGGAGGTAGGGGTTTCTACGTAATACTAAAAACTAAACTATTTTAACATGGATTTTATTTGCATCGACATATCTGTGTTTTGTTGTGTAAGGAATTTTCGTTTGGATTTTTGATTATATACTATGATGGTTGATATTGGATTTGATACGTATACTATGAATTATAATTGTGTTGATTTGTTTAGGTGAGTGAGTTTTAAATCCATCACCTTGGTACTGCATATAAGAATGAGTTTTGATCTGAACCCATTTTACACGACCCAATGCGTGATTTGTTTTAAAGGAAATCAATGAAGTGTACACCACCATTTTGCTTGTAAAAGATTTTTAAAACTTATCGTGGACATATTTCTATGCATGTTTTGTATCTTGATTTCTCTGTGCCGTTCTCTCTTCCTTTTCCAAATTAAGAAGACTTAATTACATTTTTTATTTAGCAAGCCTTTGCCTTGTTAAATGTTTGAAAGAAAATAAATAAGCTTGTTGAGTTTTAATTGGCTTATCGTTAGTTGTTCCACAAGTTCTATAAATGGATTTTGCCTTGGTTGACTTCTTATTCGGCTCATTCTTTTTAGTATATGGCTTTAACTACATGTGTTGTGAACTTTATCTCTATAGGCTATACTATCTTAATGCTTTGCATGAGAATGGAAATGGGTTTTTACTGTCCAAAACACACGTTCATATAATAATATTGATTGATACTAAAATTCTGATTAATTAAAACAGAAGAAATGTACTTGGGATTTGACACATCAAAAAAAAAGTAATGAACTTAAGAGTTTCGAATTATAACGAAAAATGATTAGCCGCAAAACTTAAAAGTATATTGTTTGTAAGTAAAAATATTTGAAAGGAGAAAATAATAATATTCTTTTGGTCCTAAAAATATTAGTCGGTGAACAGTAGAATGAGTTCGGGTAATCTACTTGCTAAGAGGTCAGGGCTTCGACTATTCAAATAATCTGTGTGCACCGGTGGGCAGTAGATGGTGTAGATCCAAGAGATCAGGGCCACAATAGAAAGAAATACCTTGTGAGCACCGGTGGGCAATAGATGTTGTTTATAATTTGGGATGCGGTCCATGAATAATGATTTGGGGTTGTCGAATTTATCGAGTTTGATTGTGATTTGGGCTGCGGTCCATGGATAAAGATTTGGGTTGTCGAGTTTGCCGAGTTCAGGGCCACAAATATTCAAATAGTGTGTGTCGCGGTGGGCAGTGGTTGTAATTCTAAATTTTTTAAGGATTTGTTGGAAAAGTCTAGTCAAGACAATAAAGTGATAAACATCTAAAATGAAAAGTTACGAAGCTTGGAACGCATATAATGAAATTGCTAAGTGATATTTGTTTAAACGAAAAATAATAAAATGTTCTAAAATAATTTAAGATATTAATTACTTAAATTGGAAGTGTGGTCGAATAAAAGCTTGAAATAAAAATCATTAATTTTATTATGCTTTTGATGTATCGTTTGGTTTGTTTTCCGCTGCACTATATTATTTTTGGAAATTTCCTACTGGGCTGTGGTTGCTCACGCCTTTTCCCTCTCTCCTTACAGAGTATACAGACACACTAGCTGAAGAAAAGAAATTATAATTTATCACAGGGATTTGGGAATTGGTATTTCAATATCGTCGATTTGTATTGTGTAGTTATTTTCAATTATGGATTGTAACCATTTAAGTGTTTTGTAAATATTTTATTTATTTAATTGGAATTTCTTTCGTAGTTCTACATTATTTCTTATTTTTAAAATAAAAATCTGGACCTACGATAGTCGCACTCCGGGGTTCTGGGCTAGGTTTTAGCCCCAGAATTGCGGGGTATCACAATATATCTCGAAAAATCTAATTAGTAAATGCACATTACTAATTCTTATATTTCCCTACAAAAGGAAATTAATAACCTTAATTAAAATATTCTTAACTTACTTATGTTTCGATCATGGGATTCTCTTCCCTTAGCTATTAAGGAATAACTTGAACAATTAAAGAAATAAACATTAACATCACGTGTTCAAAGTATGTCGACATCCTTACTTTGTAAGTTCTCTTTCACACATACAACCTTGAAACCGATTTGCCACACATCCAAACAAGTTTATAATTGGTTCATCTGACTTTCAAGAACTATGTGATTGATCAAACAAACATTCTATTACAATCATGGGTTTAACTGTTCTACCAAAACAAGTTTCGGTTCTACCTTCCATGTGAGTATTGTGTATAGTCATACTAGCTTTCCAAAATTCGGTTGACTCGGTACTAGGACCGGTTCCCCACATATATATATGGTATCTAACTTATATGTGTTGCACATGTCCATAGGATCGGTTCCCCTTTCTGCTATTATTCTTGTTGTACCCTATACAAGGATCGTTTCCCCTTTGTGATGTATTGCACCTCTTACTAGGATCGGTTCCCCTTTCCCATATTTGGTCAGACATAAAATCACAAACCCGATCATACCATCTCAGGTGATTACTTAAGATCGGTTTTCACTAATAAAAGTCATACCAATACATAAGTCAGGCCTTTGTGAATAGTTCTACCAAGAACATAAACAAGTTATGAGCGGTTATACTCAATCACACATATTGGTTGTTCATAAGATATGCAATGAATAACAAAACCAATAACACCTGGCAATTTCCTTTTACTTCCTTAGAACACATGTAAAATATTGTTCCCTAAGATGAAATCCTTACCTCATACCCATATACAATCACAATAACATTCAAATGATTATGGTGATATCTTATCTATAAAGTTTAATGGTTAAGAAATAAACCTCGTATTGTATTCCTTAATACTATGTCTATCTAGAGTCAAATATGCTTTGCAGTTTTGTTTTCAATATGCACGACTTGAAAGATACGTTAGGGAATGAAGCAGTTCAAGTCAAATATCACTAACCTTAAGTGGAAGGATGATTGTTGTCATTGTAGCTCCTTGCTTCTTCACATCTTCAAGATTTCGCAATACTTGTAATGTCTCATATCCTAATACTTTCAAGCTAACCTATACGAAGTTGACTCTAGTACATAATCAAGTGACTCTTAACATGAGTTTTGATTCACTAAAATATGATAACCAAACTTGGCATACCAACGCTTGGTGGGTTCAACCGAGCCATGATCTAACACTGTTGATCTCAATAACTCTATTAAGGAAAGTCCTTCAATGAATCTTATAAATGGTACTAATGATAGATGTGCTGCTTGGAAATTTTCTTTAGTTGATCGTCTTGATTTACTTCGTATAAAATTTTCTGAAGCTATTCTAGACCTAAAAAGTCAGTGGAAATTAGTTGGTCAATGCAAAATGATTTCATTAGGAAAATGATTTTTTACAATTAAGCTGGATAATGAGAAAGATCAAAATTATATTAGGGCTGGTAAATGGGAATTTCTTCATCAGGATCTAAGGATTCGAAATTGGATACCTAATTTTTGCCCAGAAAACCATCGTACATCATCTGAAATGATATGGGTGCATCTCCCTAGACTCATCTTAGAGTATTGGGATAAAAAAACATTGTTTACCATCTGCAATTCTCTAGGTAATCCTGTTAAAGTTGATTAAGCCACATTAAACTTTGAGAATGGTTTGTATGCAAGAGTTTTAGTCAACATTGATTTAGCAAACAAAGTTCCACATAAACTATGGATTAAAACAAAATTTGGTGGTTTTATGGAAGATGTGTTACTTACCAAGCTACCTAAATTCTTCCATCACTGGAAAATAGTTGGTCATCTTCAAGCTAAATACATAGTTAAAAAGGCATCTCAAGAAACAAGTAATCAACAAGCCAACAATACTTCTCCACTATTTGGTTCTGTATTAATGAAGACTCAAGATAAAATAGATTCTAAGAAATCACGGGAGAAGGGAATGAGTACTCACTCTACAAAATCTACATCACCTCCAACAAATAGAGAGAAGTTTGATATTTGTTTTACTCCAGTAACAAACATTAATCCACAAAATTTTATTTCTCCACATTCCACTACTGCATTTAAAATTACTTCAGGAAGATTGATTCCTTAATTAATGTGGTTGAAGATGAAATTGTTATCAATATGTCTGAGGAAAGAACTATTCTAGATCCTACAAGAATATCACAAATAGCTGAAGACAATGTAGTGGAAAAAAGTGTTATCAAATACATTAATGGGAAGGATAGATCAATATCTGATGAAAGAATTCCTACTACATCTTGGTCAAGAGTGATTCAAAACCCATCTTCATAAAAGGAAACATCCAATTCAGAGGAATAAAATCAGCAAGCAGAACCAAAGGTAAAAATTCTCCAAGCTACTAATAAATACAATTTTAGGAAAAATCAAGCAAAGGGAGGTACTAAAAGCCTCCATCCACAACTATGAAAATCATCTTTTGGAACTTAAGCGACCTTAGAAGGACTAGGGCTCAAAATAAACTGTGGTCTTTGATAAATCAATTTAATCCAGCTTTAGTTTTTATTGTTGAACCAAAAATTATTTGTAGTACAAGTTTTTGTAACAAATTAAATCTCCCTAGTATGCAATCTATGGTGATTCATAATTCAGTGGCTAACAAGAAAGGGAATATATGGTTATTCTACAATAAAAATTTTCCTACTCCTTCTGTGGTTTCATTCTCAAGTCAAATGATTACAATAAGTATAGGGGGGACACTTATTTCTGGCATTCATGCTCATGTTGGAGTAGTTCAAAGAATTTATATGTGGTCTGAGATGGAAATGATTAGTGAATTAAAACAACCATGGCTTGCAATTGGTGACTTTAATACTATTATATCAGCCGAAGAAAAAGTTGGAGGTAGGCCAGCTAATACAAGAACAATGCTTGAGTTTACTTCATGTCGTGATAAATGTGAACTACAACAAGCTCCTAAAACTGTCCTTCAACATTCTTGGTCTAACTGTCAACATGGCACTAGTAGGATTTTATGCAACTTAGACAGAGCAGTTTACAATAATTTATGGCTTCAAAAATATGAAGGATGGGGATATAAAGTTGGTCTTAGGATTGTCTCAGATTACTCTCCTATTTTGGGTGGTAATGTAAGCATTCCCAAACCAAAAAATGTACCACAAAAGTTTCTAAAAATTTGGATTGATCATCCTAGCTTTATGGATGTAGTGAAGAATTATTGGAATTAAGAAGTAATGGGTGACCTTGCATATGTATTTCAAAGTAAACTAAAAACGCTCAAGAAAATTTTGGTTGACTGGAATTGGAATGTATTTGGTAATGTAAATATGAAGATTCAAGAAGCAGAAAAAAGAGTTCAAGAAGCTATGACTCTATCTGATCAAGATCCTTTTAATGATGCATTATTAATCAATCTTGTGGAGGCAGAAAATGATTTAAACTCAAGGATGTACAGTTGAATACAATGATGAAGATGAAAGCTAGAATCAAATGGGTAAAGGAGGGATCTGCAAATACTGGTTTCTTCCATACTAATCTTAAAGTCAGGCAAGCCAGAAACTTTATTGGAGAATTAGAAGATAACAACAATGATATTATTACTGATCAAGGAAAAATTGTTGAAGTAATCATAAATCACTTTGATCAAAAATTTAAATTTAGAGAGAGATTGATGTAACAAGTTATAAAATCACAAACCCGATCATACCATCTCAGGTGATTACTTAAGATTGGTTTCACTAATAAAAGTCATACCAATACATAAGTCAGGCCTTTGTGAATAGTTCTACCAAGAACAAAAATAAGTTGTGAGCGGTTATACTCAATCACACATATTGGTTGTTCATAAGATATGCAATGAATAACAAAACCAATAACACCTGGAATTTTACTTTTCGGTTCACCAACAAGTTTATGAACTTACTTCCTTAGAACACATGTAAAACATTGTTCCCTAGGATGAAATCCTCACCTCATACCCATACATAACCACAATAGCATTCAAATGATTATGGTGATATCTTATCTACAAAGTTTAATGGTTAAGCAATAAACCTCGTATTGTATTCCTTAATACTATGTATATCTAGAGTCAAATATGCTTCAAAGTTTTGTTTTCAATATGCACACTTGAAAGATACACTAGGGAATGAAATAGTTCAAGTCAAATATCACTAACCTCAAGTGGAAGGATAATTGTTGTCATTGTAGCTCCTTGCTTCTTCACATCTTCAAGACTTCGCAATACTTGTAATATCTCATATCCTAATACTTTCAAGATAACATATACGAAGTTGACTCTAGTACATAATCAAGTGACTCTTAACATGAGTTTTGATTCACTAAAATATGACAACCAAACTTGACATACCAATGCTTGGTGGGTTCAACCGAGCCATGCTCTAACATATATGGATACGAGATCGAGACAATACGATAACAATATAACTTGCGTGATTGACTATGGATACAAGATCGAGAAAATACAACAACGAAGTATGTTTACTTGATAATATGTTCGGACTTAACCAAAAACAATAGGATTGCTATCAATCAAATAGGAATTAACATTTGTGTATTTTACTTCTAATTATAATAAAACAATTATAATTGCGAAAATAGAAAAGTAAAAGACACAGCAAGATTTTGTTAATGAGGAAACCGCAAATGCAAAAACACCCCGGGACCTAGTCCAAAATTTAATACTCTCAGAATTAAAACGCTATACAAAATCTAAACCAACTTCGTATAGTTGAGACCAAGCACATAAACCTATAGTTCACTTAGTTCCATCGGTATCTTTGCGCCTCCAACTTGTAATAAGTTACGCACTTGGAACAATTCCTTTGGTTAGTATTCCAAACAGTAAAGGAACAACAAATATGTTCGGTAATAACTCTTTTCAAACAACGTGATATGAGTTTAGAAAAAGGCTCTTCCGTTTATCCCAATAAACTCATTTGTCGGGTTCTTAGATCTGTCTATCAACAACTATGAAAGTAATTGTCTAGACTTATGCAATCAATACTCTTAATCACAAAGAATTGTATTGATGCTGATATACTCAATTAATCAATCAAGGTTATCACAAAGATAAACCGATTATAGTTGGATCCCCAGTCGATCAAGTTTTGTGCATACCAAAGATTATGAACTCAAATAAGAAATCTTATTTGTCTTCAAATCTTATTAGATCTTCAATAAACACCTGCATACAAACAACTTGAATCTCTTGTGATCAATCACACACAGAACGGAGTCTGTTAATAATAGATTATCACAAAATGTCTTTAGATCTGCAAATAGTCTAAAGATCCCCGTCGACACTTCGATCTAGTTTGAGTGAATCTTATATCAAAAGAGAAGATTTTCAAGCATAAACAAACTAGGTGCAATCAAAGTTCAACAACCATTAGTCAATCAAATCAATCGAAGACTAATAATAAACTGCAATTATCTAGTTTCCCACCAACGGTACTCGTAGAGATTCCCAATCCCAAAGAAGTCTTTAAAATGAGCGGTCGTAAGAGATTTTTCCTAATTAGGGTACTTTCCTCTCCGAATAGACAACTCCACAGTAACAACATAACTAGGTAGTTTTGCTGGCTCTAAGGCTTAGTTTGCTTGAAATGCAAACTTCAATATTTATAGACGAAGGAAGTTTGGACACCAAGGAATTTCCAAAACCGAATATTCTCAAAGATATGCAATAAAGTCCAAAACGATTTTCATAATTCTTGGAAATGCACTGTCCAAATATAATGACCTAAATCTCAGTATAAATTCTCCAATTAGTAAATGCACATTACTAATTTTTATTTTTTAAAGATATGCATTCAATTACTAGAAATTAAAAGCATATAAAACTAAAAACCTTAATTAAAAGATTCTCAATTTATTTCGATCAGGGATTCTCCTTTAGCTATTAAGGAATATCTTTGAACAATAAAAGATAAGAGTTACTGCACATGTTCAAAGTATGTCGACATCTTTAATTTGTAAATCATTTTTCATATTTACAATCTTGGAACCGATTTTCCACACTTCCAAACAAGTATAGAATTGGTTCATCTGACTTCCAAGAACTATGTGATTGATTATCCTATCAAATCACCAATCATAAGTTTAACGGTTCTACCAAAACAAGTTTCGATTCTACCTCCATGTGGGTACTAAGATTAGGAACACTAGTTACCAAAAGTTGGTTGACTAGGTACTAGGATCGGTTACCACATATTTATGATATCTAACTTGTATTCGGTTGCACAAGTCAAAGCATCGGTTCCCAAATTACTAAAAACTAGTTACACCTCTTACAAGGATATATTCCCTCTTGTAATCGGTTGCACCTCTTACTAGGATCGGTTCCCCAATGTATAGAGTTGGTCATACCAATTACAACATATCGATCATACCATCTCAGGTGATTACTTAAGATCGGTTTCATTAATAAAATTCATACCAATACAAAAGTCAGGCATTGTGAACAGTTTTACCAAGATATGTAAACAAGTTATGAGCGGTTATACTAAATACACATATTGGTAATCCAGAGATTTGAAATGAATAACAATACCAATAAGCCTAGCGATTTCCCTTTCGATTCACAAAACAAGTTTATGAATGTACTTCCTTTAAACGAATGTAAAACATTGTTTCCTAGGACGAAATCTTCACCCCATACCAATACATAATCACAATAGCATTCATACGATTATTTCGATGTCTTATATACGAAGTTCAAAAGATAGACGTTATACTTCGTATTGTAATTCCTTAATACTATGTCTAACTAAATTATAATCATTCACAGCTTCGTAGTTCAAGTTAAATATTACTAACCTCAAGTGGAAGGATGATGTCGTCATTGTAGTTTTTTACTTCATCACATTCTTCAAGTATTCACGTAATACTTGTAAGTCTCATATCCTAATAACTTTTTAGCTAACCTATACGAAGTTGACTCTAGTAAATAATCAAGCGACTCTTTAAATGAGTTTTGATTCACTAAAATATGACAACCAAACTTGACATACCAACGCTTGGTGAGTTTAACCGAGCTATGCTCTAACAGTTTGAATTTTAATTTTTGTGTTAAAAATGTTTACCATATATTTAGAGAATAATTGAAAAAAAATAGAGGCAACGTCAGTTGTAGTATGCATTGGATAAATCCATGTGAAAAGACTAAAAGCATCAACAAGTACAACATTATATCATTAAACGTTTTTGATAAATAGGTGTTACACCCCGAATATCATGAATAATTAAATCCAAAGGTTTGAAATAAATAGTAGTAATGGAGCTTAAAGGGGGTTTGTGACTCTTATTTTCTAAATAAGATTGACAACAAGAAACTCTAAAATTAGACACTCGAAAGTTGGTGATAGGATACAACAGACTTGACAATCCACAATATAGAGTGGCCTAAATTATTACGCGATATTGTAATTGTTAGAGCACTGCTCGGTCGAACTCGCAAGTTTTGCTATCTCAAGCTTGTTGTCAATGTTAGATGCACAAAACTATATCTTGATTTCTAGTCTACTAAAGTCAAGTTTCGGATTAAGATTAGATTATATAGTTGAGTATCAATCATCACCGAATAACCCTCGATGATTGAAGACTAAAGATTAAACGAAGACATTTGGAGAACCTCATCGACAAAGATGTATGTGAAGACTGAACTATCCTATTTACTCACGAAATTTACCATTCTATCTTTATGATACTACGTCGCATGATTTTAGTATATTTAATATTGCAAAGAGGAAATTTCAAGTCAAGCTTGTCTTGATAAATATTTCAAAATATGATTCAATCAATGGATGTTCATAGATCCTTAACAATCTTAGTTAAGAACAATTTATTGTTCATGAGATATTTTTCTTTCAAGTTGATCATTTGGAAATTTCCCAAGCAATGATATTTCATATTTATGGCAATTGGGGATGCTTCAAATTATTTAAAAAAAGTTTTCAGAACTGTTGAGATTCTGGACACAAGGTAGATACGCACACCCAATACACAGACCCTAGACACCTGAGTTCTTAAACACGGAAGCTATGCATATGCATAACCTGTACGTGTACCCTAAGGCCCTGAGTTCTTGAATGGGGGGAAGTACGCATACCCTAAGGGCCTGAGTTCGTGAATGTACAAGGGTACACATACCCAATTCGCATACCCTAGCAGCCCGAGTTCACGAACTATTCCATAGGTATCCGTACCTATTTAGTACAAACTAAGCAGATTCTCATAAACTATTTTCACAAATATGTTTGGCACAGTTATAACTCTCATAAACACTTCTAAGAAAACTTTGATCACTAAATCACTCTGTGTTTGTGAATCATGGTTTATGTCTCTAGTGTTAATGAACACGATTATGCTTATAAGTTTGTATGTCATATTTGGCAATAACTATCATTATAAACAGTTCCAAAATCCTAGACCATAGTGTATATTCTTCTGTGTAATTTCAAGCCAAACTTATCACATGCTAACATAAATTCCTAAAAAGGATTTCATCTAAACTGAGAAAGTGTTTGCTTGAATCTCAAGTTATCTTATATAGTCTTCAAAGTATATAAATAGAGAGACTCAAACAGCTGGGAATTTCAATCCTCAATACTTATGTGTCCTAGTTGTTTGTTAGAGTCGTCCTCTATGAACCCAGGTTTCTTTGAGAAACATAATAGGTTTACGACCTAAAGATTTCACGTAGGGATTCGTGAAGCCAAGTTCGACTATAGTTCGTGTATCCTGATCTTGTTCATTCTATTATCGAGGTTTTAATAATCTCTTTTAGGAACGAGATAGATAGAAATCACAGAGTTGTCTTCATCTCAGAATTTGTGATTCCTCAAGATATATATCTAAAACTATTATTTATTGATCGGTTTATATTGTTCTTGAGAGGTGATTAGTAACCCAAGCTTCTCAGCTAACTGAGCATAAGTTTTCGGATTCAGGAGGTATGCAAGCTTTGTCTATTGCAAATAAATTTCTAAGCCTTGATCTAAAGGGAAATTAAATAGGCTTATCAATTTGAGGCATGTTGGTACCAAAAGTCTCCACTTAGGTTGAAGCAACAATTAGAATGTAAAGGATGTCAGCTAATGGAATCAATATTGCAGATCCTTGCGAGGTTCAAGAAACGTAAGGAGCATGACTGCAGCTGAATTACTTGGACGGGTAATTAGGTCTCAACTAAATTTCAGTACGAAGTTTGATAGTAGGTGTTGATGGTGGTTTTTAGCTTAGGGTTAAAATTATAAAAAACCTTGCATCTGATGTGACGTCACTCTGTAAAGAAACGGAGCCGTGAGTGTTAACCTCTACATCGACATATTGAGCCATTCAATATATTTACATGAAATTTATCCAGACTGGCGCATATAGAAACCATCCCAGATGTTCTGTAAATTTCGGCGCAATACCTATATTCACTTAATATAAGTTTCTTTGAATACTTTCTGTGATATGTTCCCCGGCTGAACCCTTAATGTTGATATGGCATGACAATTTGTGTTCACTCGCAGCAGAGTAGCACGAGTTTCCAAATATCAAGGATAAGGTCTTTGCATAAGATATTCAATCATAAAGCATGTTGCTCTCTGGAAATGAACTTAAAGAACATTGTGTCAACACATAGAATTCAATCAATTACCTTAACTAATTTGCAAAAATTAGGGTTTTGCGCCTTGCGCAGTATATCAGACCTTGCTTGTCGAAATTAAGCCTAGGAAAACTAGGAAATCAATCCGCCATGGATTAGTAAGTGCAAAACCTTTCCTAGAATCAGAAAACAAGGAACCACATGATAGCAAAGGGAGGCGTGGCCATTCTTTAGGCCAACCGGCGCCACTTTCCATTGGCCACGCCCCCATCCTAAGCCGACTACTTCCTCCAACCAATCAGGGTGCCTTAAAGCCGCCACGCTCACACTAGTTGTGGCTAGGCCCATACCTTCCGGCCTCAGTTTCCATGCCCATGCTTGGCCAGCCCCTCTCCTTCCCCAAGTTTAAAATGCACCACGAGAATTAGAGGTGTGTCCACGCCTTACGTTTTGCCACCCCATTTTATTGACCAATCAAGTCGCTCTAAACTCGCCACCATACATTAAATGCCAAACGCACCCTGTCGCGCCACCATGCTAACTGGCACTCCAAACATGCCCTGCCAAAATAACATATTAATCGGCATGACAACATGCCACTCTACCGCAGTAACATGTCAATGTGCCACAAATGACGCCATTACGTGCTAATCTACTTTCTGTTCGTGGATAATGCCATAACGGACTCCAATTAGGATTTCATGATCGAAACAAGACTTTTGCTTCAGTAGCATAAGCTGAAACCCTAATTTTTGGTCATAGTCCACAACATGCCACGAACCACTTTAGCCTTGGCCATGCCGCCGAGCCCTAACTTTGGCCACGGCGCCAAACCCTAGCCCTGGCCATGCCGCCAAGCCCAAACTTTGGCTACGATGGAAAATCCTAGCCTTGGCCATGCCGCCAAGCCCTAACTTTAGCCACTGCGCCAAATCCTATCATTGGTCATGCCGCCAAGACCTAAGTTTGGCCACAACTCCAAAATCCTAGCCTTAGCCATGCCACAACTCCACATGCATGGCCATACCACAACGCCACAGACGCAGCTATGCCACCATATTGTAGGTGCATGCCACTACGCCGTGGCTATGCCGTTATGCCATTAACAGGTGCCAACAGAATGTGGCCATAATCAATGGCCACCCTCTCTTCTGAATTACAATCTAAGCCATCCAAGTCTGCCACCGAAATGACAGACTTGTGGCAAGTTTTAGGTGACCAGCCGCCTAAATCTAGTGGTCATAGCTACGCTAGGCGCCACTTGCACCAACATTCCACATTGCCACTGGCGTACACCAAAATTCCACTGCGCCATTATCAGGCGCTAACACAAGGTAGCCATAATCAACGGATACTATCCTTTATGAGATGCAATCTCAACCATCGAAGTTCGCCACTGAATTGAAAAACATGTGGAAAGTTTTAGGCGAGCAGCCAAAACGAGCCTAATAGCATTACATGCTATTTTCCTGCGGTAAGTCCCTTGACTTTGACTTGCCACACGTATCAAAGTGTTACATGTTTCCCATGAAAAACACTCGAGACATCAAACATGTCACAAACTGGGGGTGCTTATTAGGGTATTAATCTGGCAGTTTACAGCATGCGACGTGCAATGCGCCCGTTACAAGAAAGTGTCATGAAGCGGGACAATTAGTGGTGGTAAAAAGTAACGGTATAAACGAATTCACTTCCTTCATCATGGAAGCATAATGAATGACGGTTACATGTTACTCTATTCTTCCACCAATCAATCGTTTCACTTCCTACGAGACCAGGGTACATTTCAATATGACTTGTATAAATAGGCTTCACCTATTTCACCAAAAAACAAGTTTTTGGTCGGCAACAACATAGTATCCAGAAATCACCAAGAACTGATAGGTTTTCACTCTACAAGCCAGTTCCACTTTTTGATACAAGTCATAAAGCATGCCACATCTTCAGAATCAACTATTCTGATCTCAACACTTTCTTTGCTTTCCTCCCTAAGACCAACCCTTCTCCTTCATTTTGTGACCGAAGCAAGCCTGGAACGACCATTTCTTGGTTTAGGCCAGGATTGTACAGATTGATCTCTCGAATCAAAAGTACTAACGTGCAGTGCATTGCTTAGGGTTTAAATTTGTTTCTCATCCACACACCCAAAACTACCAAAATAGGCAGAAACAGTTTTCACCCACAAGCAATTGGCGACCACAGGGGAGATTAGTCTCTCGGTTGAAAATTAAACTCTCAATTCCATCATCTTACCAGTGAATGCAATGTTTTGGAGTGCATCGTCCAAAAAAAGATAGATTCAGGAGAATTACGTCTGGAGACTAGAGATTCTCCGCCTTACCGCGGATCGACGTAAAGATGTTCCACAACCAATAAAAAATAACTGGGGACTTCTCGCGGAAAGGAAGGTGTCACATAAAGACTTGTATTTACTCCCTGGAGATTCCGTTTTGGTGAAATACCTTAAAGTGAGTAAGTTTTGTCGGACAATGTTTACACGATCTACTGTTTGGGTTTTCACATTTACATTGGAAGCCGATGACCCAATCATCCCCAAGATTTCATATCTTTCCTTTTCTCATGCAAAATTCACGGTTTCAAAATTTTCCCAAATGATTTTTCTACTTACATTCACAATTCAGATTTTGACATATCAATTGATCAAAGGGCCATTATTCCAAAATAACCCAAAAACTCTTATAAGAAATAATCATCTATCAATCCAAAAAGCCAGAAAACCAAACCATAAACTAGGCGTTTATTTTTCCTTTAAAAAAAAAACCTAAGAAAAGGAATTTCATAAAACAAAAACATTTAAGGAAAATTTCCTAAGAACGGCTCGTTCTTCTAAGAAAAAATATCCTTCATGCTTTGAAGAGCCGTCTGTTTCATCTTCAACTCTTGGGACAAATTCTCGACTTCTGTATCCTGTTGATTAATAAAATCCGTGAAAGGACCATCAACCGCTTCAGCCTGCAGCCTTTGGATCTCGGAAAATCCCTCACAGAACCAGGAGGCGTTAAACTCAAAGTCTAAACACATATCCCGGTAGAACTTCCAGCTTGAGATTACATCTCCAGAAATAGTATGACCAGTCACGTTGAACATATCATGAATTTAAGATAATGTTTCTTCCACCCGCTTAACCAACGCAAACCGGCTGGTGATTTTTTTAGTTGTTGTGATATGACCATACCTTTCCCATATTCTGGTATAAACTCTGCATACTTAGCTGGTACACTGAAGCCTTTTATCATCAAATGATCTTCATGATGAGGAGTCAAAAATGGAGGGTCGAAAGTGGCGCCTGCAACTAATTCCGCGACCAGCAGGGATTCCTTGACAACAATCGCACCATCAGCCATGGGAGCATTTTTTGTCATCTGAAACATAGCAGCATCTTCACGGTGATCAATATCCATCTCCGGGTTGCTAGAAGGTATGACTTCCATGATTAGAGACAAAACCACATCTTTATCACAACGAATCTCCATCTCAGGGTTATCTTTGATGGGCTATTCATATGATAACACTGATTGAGTATTTATTCCGAATAAATAAATGGCTTAAAAAAAAGTGTGGAAAACTCACCGACTCATTTGTGGGCCTACTCTAGAAAACTTGCTGTTATATTTAGAAGTGCTCCTCTCGTCACCGGATCTTGAGCTTTCTTCCTATTCGGATTCTTCTTCAAGAGATTTAGTCTCGTCGCCTCCTTTCTCGAGAGGCACCATCTTTTGGCTGTGGGCAAGTCTGGAAAAGACATTCGAGTTGCCGAGACCCTGAGTCAAAAAGGAAAAAGAGACAGCAGCGAAATAGAAAATCTATGGGATTCGACCAAGCCAGAAAGAAAATCATATGTATTTGCATATTGAAAGAACTGAAAGTCACAAGAGCTATCGAATCCGATTGGAAGCCACCTGCATGATTTTTCGACCTTTGATCTTTTTTCTAGGGACTGTCTGCGTACGATCTAGAGGATTTTCGCTTGTCCGAATGAAGCTGTTTCAACAATTTATGCTTTGCTAAAACCGCAGAGAAAGGTTTTCCACATGGATTTGTCACAACATCCTGCACGAACTGATAAATTACGAGAAACTTATCTTTCCAGAAGAAATTATATTTGGGAGTCGTCATAGGTTTTTGTTCTGAGAGCAATAAGGGGAGACTTTTATCTAGTACAAATACGTTGTAATCAAGAATGGCGGGTAGCATTTTATCTGGAGCTGTCAGTGGGCGACGGAATGGGACTATATGATCAAATCCCATATGTAGAGAAGCCCTATCAATGTTGTAAGGGACTACTCCAGAATATCCTCTGAAAAAAGATGGCACATCCCCATGTATGCATCTTTGCAGGAACACAGTTTCTCTAATGCTCATATTCTCGTCAGTAGAATGCAATTTGTGTTCGGTGCGAAAGAAAAAGTGTTCGGTTGAACTATGGAGGTGTGAAATAGAGCCCGAGGACAATAATTAACTGCATGCGCATTGTTAATAAAATCAATGAATTTTGAGCCAGGCCTTGGATGCATATCCAACCAATGGAGTATCCTAGAGCCGCCATATATATCCGGAAATGAGGTTTTCGGGTAAAGAGCGTAATTTTTGAAATGCTCCCACAACCATGCTTGGAGAAAGGAGACATGGATATACGAGTCTACTTTTATGTACCCATTAGAGATATACATGTCTGCTAGCAAGCTATCCAAATGAGTGTACGAAGAGCCAAGAAACAAACTACCGATGGGGAGAGCAATGCCTTTTTCTAGTTTGAAAGCAAATTTGATGAGCTTATGCCTTATCTCCTTCTTGTCAGATCCATCATCAAAAATATCTCTGGATAACCACAAAACTAAAAATGCAGCAACATGGTGGGTATCATCCAACACTTGATCCAACTCCGGCTCATCAGGGAACCACTCAGACACCACTAGTTATAGAAGCACTTTTCCTCATAATTATTTCGAATATATCCTGCTACTTTCGTAACCAAAGTGGCATGTATTTATTCTTCTTCCTCATACAAGACGATGTCAAGTTTCCCAATTATTGGAAGACTCAACAGAACGGCCACACTTTCCAAGGAAATAGTCATCTCACCCCATCTACATATAGGCGTATAAGTTTCCAGACATCATCTAGGGATGAAAGTAATCAAGCTTGCAGCATCCTTCCTGATTTAAAGTGTTTCAAAATCCATGACAACATTCGTGATTTGTTCCCCAGTCAGATTAGCTCTTACATGGTCTCGTCTCATCATTAATTTCATCAATTTGTCATAAGAGCGTAATGGACTATGACATATTTTGAAGTCTATGGGAGAAGCCAGATGCTATTTCTTCTGAAGTAAAAACCTCATTATGCCCCCTAGATAGATTGATGGGACTTCTCCATCATTCTCTGAATCAGTCAAAAGAGTTGCCATGAATTTGGGATGGGTCCTTGTAACCGTAGTAGACTTCGTAACGAACTCATCATCTGTGTTCATCTTGGAGTTGTTAGCACTTCTCGGTGCGACGACAGAACTGCTTTCAGGTGACATCTTAGCAAAACTCCTTATACTATTTCCACTTTCGAGTAACTACAACAAAGCAAAACAAAATTTACTACTTTGAAGAGAAACATACACGGAGATTTTGTCAGGATCTGGGTACAATAATCAAGAGCGAACAATAAATTTTCTACGGGAATATTTTCCTTTGGCCACATGTCATATATGGCACTCGTGTCTAAAAGGAATGGGGACCAATGCCTGCTCAACGGGATACATATGATGTCGCGGGAGATATACTCTTGGCTGAAACTAGACAATGCCGCGGGGAACATGTAAAACCGCGGGAAGTATACCCTCGGCCAAGTTACGCTTGGCCACGGGAATTGTGCTCATGGAAAAAAGGAAACCTTACATCTAGGTTTTGATGGGGAAAAGAGCAAATGAAGTCTTCCACCCATACATTCTTTCTTAACACAATAATTGGTTTCGTTGCTGTGGCTAACGCTACTACAATACCACTAGCAAAAAGGAATCATTCATATTGAAGTATTTTTACAAGTTCATGGAGGTCGTGCCTATGGATAGGGTTTACACCAACATGGAGGAGCAAACAAAGGAAGAAACATTGGAATACATACCCGAAATATGCCTGCTTCCTCTTGATGCCTTTTTCCATCCGATTGACTGGCTCACGATCGACGCACCTTGCTGCCAATATGAAGACGCACGAACAAATCCAACGATACCAAAAAAAAAAAAAAAAAAAGTTAGGCAACGCCTTTTATATGCAAAGTTCTT
Organism: Papaver bracteatum; assembly: GCA_023529315.1. Classification (NCBI taxonomy): domain Eukaryota; kingdom Viridiplantae; phylum Streptophyta; class Magnoliopsida; order Ranunculales; family Papaveraceae; genus Papaver; species Papaver bracteatum. The sequence goes on from JAJJWX010002128.1 coordinate 747,728, forward strand.
TTGGAGTTTGAGTAGGAGGAGGTTTCTTTTTTGGGCCATGCGCTGAAGAAGGCAGCTTTCCCCCAGAGGCAACGTTCCATGGCGCCAACAGCTCGTGTCCAAGCCAATAGCCATCTCTGTCGTTCTGCATCCAAGCCAGCACCACCACCCCCATGCCAAAGTCCGAGTACCAAGCAGGCCAGCTCCAACGCTCCATGGCTCCATCCTCACTCGCTCCCCAGCCAAAGTAGCGCCATCTTCACCTTTCAAAGTAGTGCCATCACCACTTGCTCCTAGCCAGCCAATATACAACTCCCACCGTTCCAAACCCGCGCCATCAGTCTGCGGCCAAACCCGCGACATCATTCCGTGGCCAAACCAGCGCTAATAGTCCACGCCTTAACCAACATCCCCATTGATCATTCCCTAGCCATCCAAAACGGTGCCATCTACCTTTCCTAGCCAGCCAGAGCCCATTCTATGGACCAAGTTGCAGTGCTACCTCTGTTGGTAAGTAGCCAAAGTTGCAGCGCTAATGCCAACACCCCATGGCCAAGCAGAATTTATGCAAAACCGCCAATGCAAGGATCACAAATTCTCCATACCTCCTGACAAAAGTTAACCAAATCTTCCTGACAATCTCTTCATAACTTTCCGTTTCGATTTTATCCTTGTCTATCACCATTACATGCTTACCCCGCAACAATGACATTGTTCCGAGCTAAGCAGGGGACTTAATGTTGATGGTGGTTTTTTATCTTAGGGTTAAAATTATAAAAAATCTTGCATCTAATGTGACATCACTCTGTAAGGAAACAGAGCCGTGAGTGTTAACCTCTCCACCAACATATTGATCCATTCAATATATTTACATGAAATTTATCCAGACTGGCGCATGTAGCAACCATCCCAGATGTTATTTAAATTTCGGCGCCTTGCCTATGTTCACTTAATATAAGTTTCTTTGAATACTTTATGTGTTATGTTCCCTGGATGAACCCTTAATGTTGATATGGCATGACAATTTATGTTCACTCGCAGCAAAGTAGCATGAGTTATCAAATATCAAGGATAAGGTCTTTGCATAAGATATTCAATCAGAAAGCATGTTGCTCTCTGGCAATGAACTTAAAGAACTCTGTGTCAACACATAGAATTCAATCAATTACCCTGAATAATTTGCAAAAATTAGGGTTTTGCGCCTTGCGCAATATATCGGACCTTGCTTGTCGAAATTAATCCTAGGCAAGCCAAACGCGCCCTGACACAACAACATATTAATCGGCATGCCAACATGCCACTCTGCCATAGTAACATGCCAATGTGCCATAAATGACGCCATTATGTGTTAATATACTTTCTGTTCATGTCCAATGCCATAACGGACTCCAATTAGTATTTCATGATCGAAACGAGACTTTTGCTTCAGTAGCATAAGTCGAAACCCTAATTTTTGATTATAGTCCATAACATGCCACGAACCACTTTAGCCTTTGCCATGCCTCCAAGTCCTAACTTTGGCCACGGCGCCAAACCATAGCCCTGGCCATGCCGCCAAGCCCTAACTTTGGCCACTGCACCAAAACCCTAGCCTTGGCCATGCTGCCGAGCCCTAACTTTGGCCACGGCGCCAAATCCTAGCCTTGGTCATGCCACAACGCCACTGGCATACACCAAAATGCCACTGCTCCATTATCAAGTGCCAACACATGGTATCCATAATCAACGGCTACTCTCCCTCATGAGATACGATCTCAACCATCGAAGTTCTCCATTGAATTGACAAACCTATGGAAAGTTTTAGGCGACCAGCCAAAACGAGCCTAATGGCATCACATGCAATTTTCCTGCGGTAAGTCCCTTGACTTGACTTGCCACACGTAGCAAAGTGCTACATGTTTTCCACGAAAAACACTCTAGAAATCAAACATGTCACAAACTGGGGGATGCTCATCAAGGTATTGGTCTGGCGGTTTACAGCGTGTGGCGTGCAATGCGCCGGTTACAAGAAAGTGTCATGAAACCGGACAATTAGTGGTGGTAAAAAGTAACGGTGTAAATGAATTCACTTCCTTCATCATGGAAGCATAATGATTGACGGTTACACGTTACTCTATTCTTCCACCACTCAATCGTTTCACTTCCTACGAGACCAGGGTATGTTTCAATATGACTTGTATAAATAGGCTTCACCTATTTTCACTAAAAATAAGTTTTTGGTCGGAAACAACATAGTATCCAGAAATCACCAAGAAATGATAGATTTTCACTCCATAAGCCAGTTTCACTTTCTGATACAAGTCATAAAGCAAGCCACATCTTCATAATCAACTATTCAGGTCTCAACACTTTCTTCGCTTCCCTCCCTAAGACCAACCCTTCTCCTTTATTTTGTGATCAAAGCAAGCCTGGAATGGACATTTCTTGGTTTAGGCCAGGATTATACAGATTGATCTCTCGAATCAAACGTACTCCCGTACAGTGCATTGTTTAGGGTTTAGATTCGTTTCTCATCCACACACCAAAAATTACCAAAATCGGCAAAAATATTTTTCACCCACAATTAACAGTAGGCTAGTGTTTGTAGCAGCTTAATACAGTTTGGTGTTCAAAGCTGGGTAAGGTCTTGGGGTTTTCTGCATGTGTAGTTTTTCTCATTAACAAAACTTCTGGTATCTTTTGTTTTTCATTTTCCATATTATATTATTGTATCTTTATAGCAGGAATATCACAAGTAGTATGTACTCAATCATAGATTAGGCCCTGATTAATTGCGATCAAAAATGAAACTTTGGTCTTGTTAAATTCGTATCTTTAAAGATAGATAACAAGTTTCATACTTGGTAGAATTCGGATCCTATTGATTTGGGTACAACTATATCGATCTTAGATATTGATTTGTGAGATCTTCCAAGAACTCATCTACACAATCAGGTTCACAGACTTCTTAGTCTAGACGTATTGATTGTGGAAGAGAAAGAGAAAAACTCTATATACATATTTTTTAAGGATCTTTAATTAGATCTACTTGAAATTGTATTAGGTTTTGTCCATACAAGTTTTCAAATGAAAAAGTTGGTTGTGTACTTAGTACCTTGTCTTTTTCAATATTGAGGTTGGTCCTCTGACAAAAGCAGCAAAAAAAAGGAAAATTGGACCCAACATGTAACGTCATCTTTAAGAACGTTGTATAGAACTACCTTCCATGTTCGTTGATCCTTCATGAGACAACAAGATTCATTAAATTCAAAATGAACATATTATCACGACAAAAATTGAGAGACAGGGGGGTGATTATGAATAGAAAATGGACATAGAAGGTACAAAAATTACGAGTCGGGATAGGTAATAAGGCCGAACTTATATGTGAAATTCCTAGAGTTAGGCCATTAACCACATTCTCTATATAAAAACAGAGTTTTTTCGAGCGATGTGGTTAGTCGGAGCTTCTGGTTGATTCTGACCCCACCATAATATATATTTTTGGTAATTTTATAATATTTTTGGTTCACAATATATTTTCGGCCAATCACAACAAACAAACAAACAAATTACCTAAAATAACTAAATCTAATAAAATCTAATACATTGCCAAAAATATTTAAAAAAATCGGCTACATTTAATCCTTACAATTAAATTCACAAACAAAATAAAGAAAAAAAGATTACAAACAAAATTAAAATAAAATCACATCACATCAATAAAAATATTGTTGATCACGATTTCATCACAAAGTCATAAAACAAAATTGTCCAATGTCCAATTATAGTTTTTTTTTATAATTAAACTAATCTTAACTACAATTCCAAACTAAAAAATTATATTCAAAATAATTCTAACTGTGATTACATTTACAATTCAAAAAGAAGTAAAAATACTTTAATCAAAGTTTATAAATCAATATACATAGAGTTTTGAATGCTTACTGGATCAAAATGTGCTACCTATTCCGAAGAAAAACGATCGTTAATCCTGTCCAATAGTTCGAAATATAAAACCGTTAATGAAAAACATGGAAGTTTCATAACATGATTTAAACAAAACTAAAAATGGGGATCCAAAAAACATATTAGCAAAAGCAAAAAATTGTGGAGAAAAAAACATGAAATCCTATTTCGTATGCAATTATTTTTTTAATTGTATTATTCATTCCATAAAAAAATTAAGTAAAAATAACTTCTATTATTATTGGATGTGTAAAAGATATTCAATGCATTTTTGGACAGAAATATATCTGCGAGTAAATGTAATATCTAAAAAAATTGTATATTTGGACAGAAATATCTCTGCGAGTAAATGTAGTATCTAAAAATTTTGTAGGAAATCCGATATTATAGAAAGTATATAAATTTTAAGATATTAATTAATATAAAGAATCATAATTTTTTATAGAATATTTAGGTTTGGCGATTCACTATATAAACCTTTCGATCAAGTGCCAAATCTCACTGTTTGCACGTTTCTTTTTATTTTTAGGGTTTTCTTTTTAAAAATTTGTCTAATATATATTTGTGATTTTTTTTTGCATGTACCATGAAAAGCGTAACATCTGCGGCAATGGGAGCTCCCATGTGCTGATATAAGAGGTTATGAAATTAATATTAATTTTTTGGTTTATGTTTTTTATGGATTTTCTTGGATTCTAACCCTCCTTTTGTTATAGGTTGGTGTACGATCTACGATCTATGAAATCAAAAGAATCGTAGCATGATGAATCCAAAGCCGTGATGTTTTTTCTTTTTTCCAGTAGCCCTTGCATGGTTTTGTGATTTGCTCCTTTTTTTATTTACCAACTCTAATCCATTTTTTGTCCGTTCTCCTTCTTTTTTTTTTTCTTTTTTTTTTTCCGCTACTGATACTTCTTTGATAATGCGTTTTTACTTCTTTTTTCTTCTCTTAAAAATGTGATTGAGGTTCCATTGACATTTTTCTGCTTATGCAATGTGTGCTTTACGGGTTTTGGTATTTAGATGATTTTTTTTGTGTGTGTGTGTGTGTGTGTTTTTATTGCAGCTTTCATGGTTTTCCCCTGATCTGCATCCTTTTTTAGAATTTTGGACTTCCTGATACACTGGTTAAATGGTGTTCGAGGTCGGTGCATGTTAAGAATAATCCTTGATAATTATTCGTTGCAAGTAGAGTTTGTAATCACTTTGCTTGAGTGAATGATGTAATTAAAAAATTTCCCACTTTTATTTTCCTCATTCTACTTCCTCTCTTATTTCTCTTTCAATCTGGAGTTTATTAGTTTTGTTCTTTGATTAAAAAAAAATTGGACATTAAATGATGTTTCTTTATTATTATGAAACGAAGATGGAACTAGAATGAGGAGAGGAAATATCTTCTCATACATGATTCTTTTCCATAAAAGAAACAAAAACAAATTTTTTATATTCTTAAATGTATAATATATGCAAAATATCTTTTTAGAAAACAAGTAAATGTAACTATCCAAAGATAGTAGAGAAGTAATATAAACCTTCGGTAATATTATCTTTTGGGTGATGGGAGTATTTGAAGTGTATTGAGAAAAAAATCGGAAGAATTCCTTTGGTTTTTTAAACCTTCATAGTATTATTTACGGATTAGTCAAGAATATCAACAAGAAAAAATATAATAAAATTCTAGATATTTTTAGATTTGATTAATTACCATTATTCAAAACCAGTCTCTCTATATAAAGCGTCGGAGAAAATGCCAAACTCCATTATTTTGTGCCATTTCTCGCATTAGCTTTTCTTTTAATATTTTTTTTTTGTGTAGGGCTTCAAAAAAAGTAGTTGATTACTTAATATTCCTTTTTTCTCTCTCCAAATGGTGTTGCTTCTTTTGTTCTCGTTGTTGCTGTTGATTTTTTAGCTTTTTGGTTTTTCTCATGCTACTGTACGTTTATTATATGGAATTTACTGCAACTCAATTCAAGAATCTGGTGTTGTTTTGTAGGGTTCAAATGGAATAAAAAATCGCTTCTCTCTGGTGGCATGTGTCAGGAGATGATATTAGCTGGCGTATAGACTGGTGTAGAAGCGAGCAGGTAAGTGGTGGTAGACCTACAAATGATGTAGGAGGTCTAAGAAATGGTAGTGCGTAAGAACAGGTGAGAGAGGAAGTCATCGAGGAGCACTTGCTATCTTTTGGTACGTCATGTATTATAATTATGATGTTGTTGTTGAATGTTAAGTTTATTTAAAATTATGTACTGGATTGTGAAGGCGAAAAACACATTCTCTTGATTTTTTTAACACCTAGATCTTAGTTTTTTTATAACATCACCAAGATCTCAGCTGCCACATCTCTGACATATATGTATCATACATATGGTAAACTACTCTATTCTTTTTTCTTGATGTTTAATTAGGAAGCAAAGAAAATATTATTAATAAGCATAATATCTCTGTCACTCCTTATCATGATCATATTTGGAGGGTCTAACCACCAGATCATATTTGGAGGGTCTAACCACCAGAGACAGGAAGTAGCAGAGGTGGCAACTGTTACCTTCCCTGAAAACATGAGAGTACCTAAACTGAATTTTCTTCGAGAAATCCAAGCAATTTTCATAATGCACCAACAACCTCCACGGGACCAGTGATTTATTATAACTTATCCCCGTCTGTATTGCTGTGAGATTGTTGTGCCAGTAACTTTCGCAGATGATGTGATTCCAATAACTTTCGTCTAATGCATTTTCATTATGCAATATTGTGGTATTGTGGTACACAACGTATCAGAGTGTTTTACAGTACCTCCAACTCATCAACTATGCAACTATGCACATGCATTTTTGTGAAGTTTCTTTGCCCCTGGCAATGGAAAAAATAGGCTTAAGAATGTTTGTCTTTAAGACTGTCTTAGGTACAACAAAGTTCAAAGCGTAAAGTGTAAGTATGGAAAGTTGGAAATGACCATGGGTAATCATGGGATAATATATACAATAAGTGGCCTATATATGATTACGTCTATCTTTATTATAAAACATTGGGAGTTTACTTACATATTTTTGTTAAACAATGAGTTCTGTGCCATATGAAAATTGGAAATTTTATTCACTACTAAGCATCGTCTTACATTGTTTCCAAGTTTTGGAACTAGCTATCCCACGGGTGCAAACAGATTTGGCCTAACCATTTCTTCCATAATCGAATACAGACAGATAGCAAAATGTTGGACTAACCTGTCATACAAAGTTATTGACAAAAATGCCGGCAATTATTACAAATGTCGTTTTGCTCATTCACAAACTGAAATTTAGAAATGTACAAATGAACATGGAATTGCAGGAAGGCATCAGAAATGCAAAGTAAATGACAGTCATTTTTACGATCATCATTTTTACAATACCGTGGACTTCCATATTTAATTTTACCCTATACTTTTTGTTCGGTTGATACAGTTACATGGGGCTAAGAAAGTTGGAGAAAATCAAAATGATTGTGATCGAGGTAAACTCTCCGTACCTATGGGGGTATTAAGGGTATTGAACGCATTGTTTACATGGTGTCTAGAAACGTTTTTGTTTTAAATTACTTTATCAAGGCATTCCAAACATGATAAGGACCATGTGATGTACAAAAAAAAAAGAGTTGAACGAAGCATCTCTATAACACATGACATAATCGAGATGGAGAAATTTATAGAAAATCAAGCGAGCGCATGAGAATTTTTAAGGATTCGATGTATCACGATCTCAACAAATCTCGTGATTAGAATCAAAATAATGTGCTCTAAGAATTTATAGAATATCAATATTTGTAAAAGAAGACTCGAACGCCATAACATAATATCGACTTGCTTAGGAGCTCGAGCAAACACCGATATTTAAAGAGCTGGTTCTGGATAGGGAGGATATTCGGTCTTAAAAGCTTTTTGTGGATAAAAATATCAAGATATTTTTATAGTTGTTGTTGTTGGATCTTACCATTGATACAAGATCAGTTTTTGGTGTTAGACAATAGACAATATCTATCACTGTATTAGATTTATCTCTTTCATTCTTTTTTGGAGCTAAATGCAATCCAATTTAAACCGATGATGTCAATTGATGACTGAAACATTCAAGGGTATATAGATTTTTAGGCTCTATCAAAATGATCTCCATCCGTAACAATTTACTATTCGCCTTGAAATGAAGCGGTGTATTTATTTTTTCTTTCGAAATTTGCACTTCTCTGGAATATGTAACTCAAAAAGGCGTCTAAAAACAGTGAGGATAGAAGAAAAAAAATCGGGTGGGAAAAAATTAATGTAAATTGTTTCAGTTAATTTTTTCATTGTATCGAGGATATAGAAAAAACGCGGCGCGGGAAGGTAATATTTTTTCATAATAACTGTCGACTTGATGAAAAGTAGTCACAAGCGTAATTTAATATCATGACGAATTTTCATGTATATATGGGTAAAAAAAATATTAAAAAAAGCAATAAAAAAATCAGTAAAATTTGTTAAATTCTGATTATCCTAATTAATATGGGAGAATAAAAGGAAAATGATAAATTCTATTTTCTATTTCATTTTTTTTAGTTCACTGACGTGCATACACTAATATATGCAAATTTACTAAATACACGATGCACATATCTTAACTGAAATCTGCATAAACTATTATTTACACTATAAATTTAAAAAACTACTTATCATATAATTCACGGGTATGCACAAGTTAATTCCAAATAAAACCCACCTTATAATTTACGGGTTCCATATTTCTTTATAGTTGTTACATACACATCCATACATACATCCACTCTAGCTATATATAACTCACTCTATAATAAAATTTAGGTATATCTGGTCATTCCAATTATGCAAATGCTAAATTGAAATTACGCAAAAGTTATAGTACAATCCTAGAATATAATGTTCGATCATTCCCATATAAAAATGCTTTTAGGTTGGTGCAGATCGAAAGATAGTCATAAAGTACCCAAAAAAATTATTGTTTAGTATCCATTTAACCTTTATAAAACACCAACAAGATCACACGATATAATCTTAATGGATAAAAAATCAAGAGGGTTCTTTTTACACTTTCTTAATACATTCTTCTGATTGTATATAAATAATTGATATCAACGCAATAATTCACGTGTTTAAAATACACTCAATATTGTAATTCAAGGGAATTTACATGTTTAAATACACTTGGCATACACGGATTTCATATATACGTCGCAGATGTACAATTAATTCTAGAATTTCTTTTGTTCGTATTTTATGTTTGATCATTTTCGTACGAAGATACTTTTAGTTTGTATGGAGTTAAAGAAAATCAAAATATGCTTATTAAGTCACCACTTGATATCCATTTTACATTAATAAAACATCAACAAAATCACATGACTTGATTGAAATGGAGGAGTTTACAAAAAAAATAAAACAGTTGGACGCGATTCTTTTCAAGATATGATCACCATGCCAATGAAGATTTTGCTTATGAAGTAAAGGCAAACAATGATTATTTAAAATCAAGAGACAAGGATATATATAGAAGAACATAAACTCAACAAATTTAAAAAATATTAGTAATTAGAGAAGGATTGGAGCGACATAAGTTTTAGTCAATTTATTAAACTATTATAAGGGTTGTATTCAGGGGCGGAACCAGCCCATTGCATGGGTGTGCATTTGCACCCCTGCCCAGCTGGCTCCAAAGCCTATTATAAGCCCAACGGATTTTTTTTACTATATGCAGGCCTAATTTTGCTTATCTGCACCCCCTAAAATTTTATTTGCAACCCAAAGCAAATTTTTGCTCCTCTGTCTGTGAAATCTTGGCTCAGCCCTGGTTGTATTCTTTGAAGATGTTGTATTCTTTGAAGATGTTGGAATACATGTCCGACATTTTAATAATTTTTTATAGCATTGGTTTTGTTTTTTATTATTAATTATACTTTCTGAAAATGCTCACTGAAAATGTTGGACAACAATTCCATGACATTTTTATATCTTTTTATCCTTTTGGTTTATTGATAGATCCGTGAGCTTATGTTTCATAAGCGAGAAACAAACCCGTGCGTGACACATGTGAAAAACTAGTTTACCTAATACCGGACCATTGTATATAGTAAGGATCATGGAGGTTAAAGATGTTATTTTTCATGTGATTGGATGTGCCACTATTGGGAAGCTAGTCATAAGTGTACAGACTAGCAGGGGTTGTTGTATAAGTTACTAGTGCAAATCCCTGCAATGAGTTAGGTCGCGAGTACTTATTAGGTGACTGCTTGTTTGGAGGCATAAAAGTGAGATCGGATCTCTTAAAGCATTCCTAGGAAGTATGGTAAGATGTTTTACTGAGTTAGCAGACAACAGGGTGCACTAGCAATTGGGAAAAAGAATATTTGACACGATTTATAGTAGACTTAGCGACATTCTCTTAAAGTTGCACAACAAACTTATTATGTTTATCAACATGGCGTTCATAAGACAAAAGGTGAGTCTCAAAATATTCAAAAGTAAAACGACCCATACAAGTTCGACGAAATACATAAATAGTTTCAAAAGATGAATCAAGTCCATCAAATATGATATGACAAAATTCCATATCAAAAATAGGGTACAACTAAAGCAATAGAGTCAGCAAGTTGATTTTCCATGAGCTAAATACTTCGTCATATAATAATTATTCTTTTGAATGTGTTGAAGTCTTTCCATATATCCATGACATTATCCCTTGATTTGGAAGCAAGCAACCCATCAATCTTAGTCAATATTGTAGCACAAAATGTAAATACACGAACTCTTACAAGAATATACGATAGAAATGAAGAAATCATCCATCCAAGAAGGATTTTATCTTCTCTAATCCAAGCAACGAAGGAAGGGTTTGGAAGATCATTAAGAACTGTTGGCGGACAAAGATTGACATTGGTAAAATATTGTTCAAGTTCATAACCTTAAAGGTTTAAACTGCACTTTCTAAAGCAAAAGATTCATTTAATCTGGTTTGACGGTAATAACATTTTGCAGAATTGTTATCGATGTCTTAAATAAAGGGTTTAAAGAAAATAAGATATGCATGTATTTTGATTCAGTTAAAGAGTTGGTGGAGGAGGTTGTGCTGGAAAGGAAGGTGGAGAAAAATAAGAGATTATTAGGTCGATGTTAAGATGATACCAAATTAAGACATACTATTGATGGGTTCTCAATCAATGAGATGAACCCTAAGAGCAATAATATTTATACAAGATTGTTAGGGTTACACTCTTGGATTAAGATCTCGGTATAGCAAAATTATAAAAACAGTTGAGGAAATTTTAATCCTTAGGGTGAAACATGTTGTGCAGGAGGTAATGTTGCACATGTTCTGACAAAAGATAACCGAATAGTTTAAGAAAAATAAGGGAATATATTCTGCCGGATATTGAAGGTTGTTAATGTGAATTTCCCGAATTGACTATCGTTATCATGTTTTTGAGTGCACAATGAGCACACTTTTAAGTAGGTTTGTCAACAATACATATTGAAACAGTAAGTGGCTCCACCGGTACCATTACCGATAATTTCTATTAGAATTTTAATACCAATAAATTTCAACGGAGTACTCAAAATCCTAGACGATACCGTTTCGTTAAGGTTATCGGATATAGGTAAAATTACTGATAATTTCCGTTATCTGACAGAGTTTAACATTGCCTATTTTTAAGACCCATATTCAGTTCAAAATAAGAAATTTTTAGTTCAAAATCCATGCCAAACACATAGTAAACACATACAAATGTTCTAAATTGTTTAGTTACAGTTTTTGCAAAAGAAAACACATATAAATTCAAAACAGTTGCATCGTTAGACTGAAATGTGAGTTTTCATAAATTATAAGTTCTAAGCAGCATTCCTGCAACATGCATTTCTCCAGTCCTTCCTTACTCCTTAATCATTATACATTCAATTTCAAAGTATTTGTACATCTGCATTTCAAATAAAGTGAAATGTGTTAGTTGGCAGTGCAATAAATATGAAAGTAAACAAAAGAAACTGAACATTATTAACCAGAATTAGCATTTTCATTAAGATCTGGCAACCAATTTTTTAGAGCATTGCTCGGTTGAACCCACCAAGCGTTGGTATGTCAAGTTCGGTTGTCATATTTTGGTGAACCAAAAATCATTTAAGAGTTGTTTGATTTAAATGTACTAGAGCCAAATTCGTATAGGTTAGCTTGAAAGTATTATGGTGAGACATTACAAGTATTGCGAAGACTTGAAGAAGTGAAGAAGAACATAGCTACAACCACAACATCATCCTTCCACTTGAGGTTAGTGATATTTGACTTGAACTGTTTCATTCCCTAACGTATCTTTCAAGTCGTCCATATTGAAAACATAAAACTGCGAAGCATGAACACTCTAGATAGACATAGTATTAAGGAATACAATATGAAGTTTCTTGCTTAACCATTAAACTTTGTATATAAGTGTTGATGGTAGTTTCTAACTTAGGGTTAAAATCGTAAAACACTAAACCCTAGCAGACAGTGACGTCACATCATTTACTAGGCGCATTTATTGAAAAGCCTTTAATGTGTCTCTAAGTAATTACCAGGGTATCTTTTTTTCAAAATACCAAATCGAAATCCTAAAAGTCCATACAAGCCGCACACTGCACACCATGGCAACCTTGCCAAAACCAAGCCGCACACTGTGCACCATGGCAACCTTGCCAAAACCAAGCCGCACACTGCACACCATGGCAACCTTGCCAACCCCAAGCCGCACACTGCGCACCATGGCAACCTTGCCAACCCCAAGACGCACACTGCGCACCATGGCAACCTTGCCAAAACCAAGACGCACACTGCGCACCATGGCAACCTTGCCAACCCCAAGCCACACACTGCGCTCCATGGAAACCTTTCCAAAACCAAGCCGCACACTGCGCACCATGGCAACCTTGCCAAAACCAAGCCGCACACTGCGCACCATGGCAACCTTGCCAAAACCAAGCCGCACACTGTGCACCATGGCAACCTTGCCAAAACCAAGCCGCACACTGCGCACCATGGCAACCATGCCAAAACCAAGCCACACACTGCGCACCATGGAAACCTTGCCAAAACCACGCCACATACCGCGCACCATGGCAACCTTGCCAAAACCAAGCCGCACACTGCGGACCATGGCAACCTTTCCAAAACCAAGCTGCACATTGCGCACCATGGAAAACATGCCAAAAGTGGCGCTTGCAGCCTAGCTTGTCAACCCGTACAACCTAGGGCCAATGCCGTCACATGCCAAAAGTGGCGCTTGCAGCCTAGCTTGCCAAGCCGTGCAACCTAGAGCCAATGCCGCCACATGCCAAAAGGGGCGCTTGCAGCCTAGCTTGCCAAGCCGTGCAACCTAGGGCCAATGCCGCCACATGCCAAAAGTGGCACTCGCAGCCTATCTTTCCAAGCCGTGCAACCTAGGGCCAATGCCGCCACATGCCAAAAGTGGCGCTTGCAGCCTAGATTGCCAAGCTGTGCAACCTAGGGCCAATGCCGCCACATGCCAAAAGTGGCGTTGGTAGCCTATCCGCGCAACCTAGGGCAAAAATGGTCGTGCATGCCATTGGCACATGTCAACATGATCACTGATAGCCTAACTTCCAAGCCATGCAACCTAGGGCAAAAGCCGCCACATGCCAATGGCACATGCCAAAAGTGGCGCTGGTATCCTAGCCGCACAACCTAGGACAAAAATGGTCGTGCATGCCATTGGCACATGCCAACATGATCACTGGTAGCCTAACTTGCAAACCATGCAACCTAGGGCCAAAGCGGCCATGCATGCCATTGGCACATGCCAACATGATCGCTTGTAGCCTAGCTTGCAAACCGTGCAACCGAGGTATACCACACATGCCACACGCCACTTGCAGCTAGGCATCACCACTTTCAACCTGCAAACAAGGCATACCACACATGCCATTGGCACACATGATATGCATTACTTGCTACCTATCATTGCCACTTGCGCTCATCATGTAACCAACAACATGCTACATGTTTTCCAAAACATTTGAGATTTCAACACAAACTGGGGGATCCTTTATTGTGTATTGGTTTGGCAGTTTACAGCGTGCAGCGTACACTACGCCCTTCATAAGGAAGTGTCATAAGGGTGAGGCGCCTAGTAAATACGGGAAGTTATGTGGGAAACGTTCATGGGACATAAAGCCGTGTGTTAAAAACTTTATGGAACATCAATTCCATAACGTTAATAGTTTCATGAAAACCAGTTTCATGCGTTAACCACTTTATGGAACATCAAGTCCATGCATACGGTTACCACCTCCTCCCATTTACTTCCACACTCCTTATTGAGACCAGGGTACAGTTTCTACTTCGACTTGTATAAATAGGTCTTACCTATTTCCATTTGGACAACAAGTTCATTCGGACAAGACAACGCTCAGAAATACTTACTTGCTAGATCTCCTCTTGAGCTCTCTTACTTTTCTGATAACAAGTAGTAGAAACCCAACTGCTCTTCCAGAATTAACTATTCTGGTCTCACCACTCTCCTTGCTTCCCTCCCCAAAACCAACCCATTCTCCTCCACTTTGTGACCGAAGCAAGTCTGGAACGGCCATTTCTTGATTTATGCCGGACTTGTATAGATTGATCTCTCGAATCTAAAGTACTCCCTTGCAGTACATTGTTTAGGGTTTAAATTGTTTTTCACTTTCACACCCGCAATTACCAAAACCAACAGAAACCATTTTCACCTATAAATAATTGGCGACCATAGCGGGAGGATTGATCTATTGGTGACAATGTCAATTTTCGACCGTCGATCTCGTTCTTCGACCCAGATGTCAAGATGGTAGGGGAAGGCGACTCACTCCGAATCAGCCACTCGACAACTCGATTATCAGTCATGACACGACAAGGGATGACTGGGGACTTCCCAGGGGTTAGAAGCAAAATGATATGCCCATGGATTAATGGCTCGGTTATTAGACAACTCAGCAATGACTCGGAACACTGGGGACTTCCCTTGGCCATGTTTTTCATAAAACTCGGTCATACGTCCGGGAAGTTTATTTTCATTAGAAGACCTGAGAAACCGAGTAAGTCTTATTTAGAAAAAATATGTGGTTTTCTTTTGAAGTTTTGATAAAACCTATAACCATGTTTCATCTCATGTCATCTACCAACACACGGTTCCATGGTTCACTCATGACGTCTGCGCCACTTTCTTTCATTGCCAAAGGCAATCAATTCCTAAACAATTCATTCCAAAAAATATATAATCCAAAACCATCAAGATAAATTTTATCCATCAACCCAAGAAAACCAGAAAATTAAAAACCACAAACCCGACATCTCTTTTGCCTTTTCAAAAAAACAAAAAAAAAACCTAAAGATAAGAGGTCCAAAAAACTGAAATATATTCAAGGAAAGTTTTTCAACAGCGGTTTGCTCCTTTTGGAAAAGGCCTCCCTCGTGCTCTGGAGAGCCTCCCTCTTAAGTTTCAACTGCATGTACAATTTCTTGAATTCCGCTTCCTGCTTCTTCATCATGTCTGCGGAAGGACCTCCGACTGCTCCAGCCAACAACTTTTCAACATCATAGTGACCTTCAACGAACCAAGGAACATTGAATTCGAAGCCCACGCACATGTCACGATGGAACTTCCAGCTCGAGATTATATCCTCGTAAACTGTATGACCAATCGCGTTACAAATCTCATCAATCGAAGACAGGGCCTCCTCCACACGCTTGACCAACGCATGTCGACTAGTGATCTTCTTAGTCATTGCAATGTGACCATAGCACACCCAAATCTTGGTGTAAAATGTCGTATGTTTTGCTGGCACATTAAATCCAGCAACCAACACATGACCCGGGAAAGGGGCCAGATACGGAGGATTGAAGGTGGCACCTGTAACTGAATCAGCAACCGGCAAGAGATCCCTAACCACAATTTCACCAGTGAACCCCGGAGCGCCCTCCACTGTCCGGGTTGTGCTAACACCTTCAGGACGATGAATCTCCATGTCCAAGTCGCTAGCCGGCATGGCTTCCGCAGTGGGAAGTACGGCTACGTCTTTACCCTGATGGTCTTCCACTTCAATATCATCCCCAGTAACGGTTTCCTCCTAAAAAAAAAATCATCAAAATTTAGTTTTACCGCAAAAAAAAAAGGGAGGGAGGGAGGGGAAATAAGAAAAACATGGAGGGGACTCACCGATTCAGTTTCAGACTGACTAGACGAAGATTCAACACTGCTATCGGAAGAATTTCTCTCACCATCACCAGACTCAGAACTTTCATCCTTCTCGGATTCTTCATCACTATGGATAGGCTCGACAACGCCACTCTCAGTCTCGAAAAATGGTGCTCTTTGACTGCTCGCAAGTTTGGCAAAGGTGTTCGTACTACTAAGACCCTGGACGGAATACAAGGAAGCATTCTCAGAAAAGGAACAAAAGTATAAATGTTCCAAGCTAAAGTCAAGAGGAGAGCCGTACGTACCCTCATATTGGACGAACTAAAGGTCGGCAAATCTGTGGAGTCTGACCGGAAACCTCCTGCACGATTTTTAGACCTTCGCTCCTTCACCTGGGGACTGCCCGCTTCTGGACCGACAGATTTTCTTTTAATCGAATAAATATCCCTCAACAATAGATGCTTTGCTAAAACCTCGAAGGAAGGCCTACCACGGGTATTCTTCACCATGGATTTCAAAAATTCCTGGATGACAAGGAATCCATCCTGCCAAAATGTGTTATATTTGGAGGTCGTTGATGGATTCCATTCCGCGAAAAAAGGCATACTTTTACCCGACACAAGAGCACTAGCATGGAGAACAGTCGAAAATGGAATTTCTTGAACAACCGCCTGACGAACAAGTGGGACCCCTTGGTCAAAACCCATATGTCGAGAAGCCCTATCAATAATATAAGAAATCGGTTTGCAAGCTCCTCGGAAAAAAGATGGCACGTGACCAGGCGTGCAGCTAAGCATGAACACCATCTCTCCAATGCTCAGGCCCTCATCATCAGAAGACAAGGACATGTTCAAAACGGGAGCAAGGGTACTAACATGAGTTATGGACGCATACATAGGAGCCCATGGACAAAAATTAACTGCATACGAGTTGTCAAGAAACCTATTCAGTTTCAGACCATTTTTTCGGTGCATGTTCGACCAACGCAGTATTCTGGAGCCACCCCAAGACTCGGGAAGTATGGCCAACGGTTTCGGGGCATACTTCTCGAAATGCTCCCACAACCATGCCTGGAGAAAAGCGGCATGAACTTACGAATCCACCTTCATATGGCCATTCGAGGCATGCATTTCAGAAACCAGCTGATCCAGGTGTGCATACAGAGAACCAAGAAACAAACCGCTGATGGGGAGAACGACGCCCTTTGAAAATTTTATGGAAAACTTAATAAGTTCCCTCCTTATCTCTTTCTTGCCCGACCTGTCATCAAAAATATCCCTGGATAGCCAAAGAACCAAGAACGCCGTGACATGAAGTACGTTATTCTTCTGGTCCAACTCCAACTCATCAGGAAACCACTGAGACACCCACCAGTCATAAAAGCACTTCGTATCGTTTTCCTTCCAAACGAATCCATTTAACTTCGCAACCAGGGTGGCGCGAATTTCTTCTTCATTTTCAGACAGCCTGACATCGAGGTTTCCAATTACAGGAAGATTTAGCAACACAACCACGCTCTCCAAAGAAATAGTCATTTCGCCCCACCTGCACATGGCCGTATGGTGTCTGGACACCATCTGGAAACAAAAGCGACCAAGCCTGGAATGTCTTTCCTAATTTGAAGCACTGCGGAAGCCGCAACAGCATCAACAATCTGCGCCCTGGTCAAGTTGGTCTCTACAGGCTCCTGGTCCATCATGAATCTCACCCATCTCTCAAAGGAACGTAACAGACTTGTAGGGATTTTAAAGTCGATATGAGAGGCATGATATTCTTTCCTCTGAAGGCAAAACCTTATTACGCCTCCTGGACGAACCGATCGATCCTCTCCTTCACTCTCCGAATCGGTCAGGAGGATCAGCATGTATTGGGGATGGTTTGTCCTAACTGTGGCCGATGCCGTGAAGAACTCGTCATCTATGTTTGGCTTGGAATTACTCACATCCTTCGGTACCACAGAAACTGTTGACATCTTAACAAAATTCTCTTACGTTGTTTTTCACCATTGCGATAACTAAAATGGAACAAGATGAGTAGGAATTATTACATAAAGCATGTAGAAATTATTTTTATCAGATACAAGGGAGCCGCCCTGGGCACAAACCAATTGGTTTCAAAGCCTTTTTGCGAAGAAACAATGGGGACTGGCATACTCTACATCACCACTACACGTAGCCCGGAAAACCGCGCCCAGCCAGATAGACGCGCCCAAAAAAAAAAAGGATCATACACACGGCCACACTAAAACAAGGAGAAAACCCTAAAAACTAGGTTTTCGTGAGAAGACATGGAAATTACTGTAACATGCCTACCTTGCATAGTGAGAAGGGGCGGTCAACATTACCATGGTATTCATGGACAAGTGTCACTACAAGCTAGGGAAAAAATACCTAAGATTCACGCCAACATTTCTACAAGGTCATGAAAAGGTACGCCTACAACTAGGGTTTACATCAGCAAAAAAAAAAGAGTTAAAGGGAAGTGTTGGAAGACATACCTGGGATTTTCTCGTCCGCTCTGCTTTACTGTTATCACACGGCTGGGAAGAATGAATAGGCGTGAAAAAAGATAAGCCGTCCCTCCTCTTATATATACATGGTACGTGGGAGTTTGAACAAATAGAGGATTTCCTATTTTGAGCCAAGAAGGGAAAAGAGGAAACCAGTCCCGCAAAGACCAATTTCCATGCCCTAGACTACTCACACCATTGCCGCAGCCCCTGCTAAGGCCACGCCATGCCAAGACGCATCTCACCTTTCCACGGCCCCATCCAAGCCCTCGCTCCATCACCACAGCCCCATTACGCCTAGTCGCCCCTGCACGTTCCACCATGCCATTGTCGTGGCCAGGACCACGCCACATCTTGGCCCTTCGAGCCGAGCCGTCCACTTGCTTCGCCTTCCACAACCGCGTCCCCTTTGCCTTGGAGATGTACGACCAGACCAAGGTGGAAACTTTCATCTCACCACTCCACGGTCTGCATTTCAAGCATAACTTACGCAGGGCCGCCAACACGGGAAGCCAAAACTCTCTTCACCACTCAAAAGGTTAGTCGGATTCTCCTGACCGTCTTTGCAATGATTTACACCTCGATTTCGTCCTTGTATGTCACCATCATATGATTACCTCGCAACAAGGTACATGTTCCGAGCTAAGCAGGGGAATTAATATTGATGGTGGTTTCTAACTTAGGGTTAAAATCGTAAAACACTAAACTCTAGCAGACGGTGACGTCACAGCATTTAAGTGATAAAGCATTTACTAGGCGCATTTATTAAAAATCCTTTAATGCGTCTCTAAGTAATTACCAGGGTATCTTTTTTCAAAATACCAAATTAGGGTTTCGATGCCGAAACCCTAAAAGTCCATACAAGCCGCACACTGCGCACCATGGCAACCTTGCCAAAACCAAGTCGCACACTGCGCACCATGGAAACCTTGCCAAAACCAAGACGCACACTGCGCACCATGGTAACCTTTCCAACCCTAAGCCGTACACTGCGCACCATGGCAACCTTTCCAAAACCAAGCCGCACACTGCGTACCATGGCAACCTTGCCAAAACCAAGCCGCACACTATGCACCATGGAAACCTTGCCAACCCCAAGCCGCACACTGCGCACCATGGCAACCTTGCTAACCCAAAGCCGCACACTGCGTACCATGGAAACCTTGCCAAAACCAAGCCGCACACTGCGCATCATGGAAACCTTGCCAAAACCAAGCCGCATACTGTGCACCATGGAAACCTTGCCAAAACCAAGCCGCACACTGCACACCATGGCAACCTTGCCAAACCCAAGCCGCACACTGCGCATCATGACAACCTTTCCAAAAACAAGCCACACACCGCGCACCATGGCAACCTTGCTAAAACCAAGCCGCAGAATATGCACCATGGCAACCTTGACAAAACCAAGCCGCACACTGCGCACCATGGAAACCTTGCCAAAATCAAGCCGCATATTGCGCACCATGGCAAACATGCCAAAAGTGGCGCTTGCAGCCTAGCTTTCCAAGCCGTACAACCTAGGGCCAATGCCGCCACATGCCAATGGCATATGCCAAAAGTGGCGCTTGCAGCATATCTTTCCAAGCCGTGCAACCTTTGGCCAATGTCGCCGCATGCCAATGGCACATGCTAAAAGTGGCGCATGCAGCCTAGCTTCCCAAGCCGTGCAACCTAGGGCCAATGCCGCCACATGCCAAAAGTGGCGCTCGCAGCCTAGCTTGCCAAGCCGTGCAACCTAGGGCCAATGCCGCCACATGATAAAACTGGCGCTTGTAGCCTAGCTTGCAATGCCGTGCAACCTAGGGCCAATGCCGCCACATGCCAAAAGTGGCGCTGGTAGCCTAGCCGTTCAACCTAGGGCAAAAATAGTTGTGCATGCCATTGGCACATGCCAACATGATCACTGGTAGCCTAACTTCCAGGTTGTGCAACCTAGGGCCAATGCCGCCACATGCCAAAAGTGGCGTTGGTAGCCTAGTCGCGCAACCTAGGGAAAAAATGGTTGTGCATGCCATTGGCACATGCCAACATGATCACTGGTAGCCTAACTTGCAAACCGTGCAACCTAGGGACAAAGCGGCCACGCATGCCACTAGCACATGACAACATGATCTCTTGTAGCCTAGATTGCAAACCGTGCAAATGAGGCATACCACACATGCCATTGACACATGCCACACGCCACTTGCAGCTAGGTATCACCACTTTCATACTGCAAACAAGGCATACCACACATGCCATTGGCACACATTCTATGCGTTACTTGCAACCTGTCATTGCCACTTGCGCTCATCATGTAACCAGCAACATGCTACATGTTTTTCAAAACATTCGAGGTATCAACATAAACTGGGGGATCCTTTCTTGGGTATTGGTTTGGAGGTTTACAGCGTGCGGCGTACACTACGCCATTCATAAGGAAGTGTCATAAGGGTGAGGTGCCTAGTAAATACGGGAAGTTATGTGGGAAACGTTCATGGGACATAAAGTCGTGCGTTAACAACTTTATGGAACATCGATTCCATAACGTTAACAGTTTCATGAAAACCAGTTTCATGCGTTAACCACTTTATGGAACATCAAGTCCATGCATACGGTTACCACCTCCTCTCATTTACTTCCCCACTCCTTAATGAGACCATGGTACGGTTTCTACTTCGACTTGTATAAATAGGTCTTACCTATTTCCATTTGTACAACAAGTTCATTCGGACAAGACAACACTCAGAAATACTTACTTGCTATCTCTCCTATTGAGCTCTCTTAATTTTCTGATAACAAGTCGTAGAAACCCAACTGCTCTTCCAGAATCAACTATTCTAGTGTCACCACTCTCCTTGCTTCCCTCCCCAAAACCAACCCATTTTCCTCCACTTTATGACCGAAGCAAGTCTGGAACGGCCATTTTTGGTTTAGGCCGGACTTGTACAGATTGATCTTTCGAATCTAAAGTACTCCGTTGCATTACATTATTTAGGGATTAAATTTTTTCTAATTTTCACATCCGCAATTACCAAAACCAGCAGAAACCATTTTCACCTATAAACAATAAGACATCGACATAATCGTATGAATGCTATTGTGATTATGTATTGGTATGAGGTGAGGATTTCATCCTAGGGAACAATGTTAACATGTGTTCTAAGAAAGTAAGTTCATGATATGTGTTGTGAACCAAAAAGGAAATCGCCAGGCGTTATTGGGGCTGTTCTTCATTGCAAATCTTATGAATGACCAATATTTGTGATTAGTATAACCTCTCATGACTTGTTTGTGTTCATGGTAAACTATTCACATGAGGCCTGACTTATGTATTGGTATGACTTTTATTAGTGAAACCGATCTTAAGTAATCACCTGGGGTATGATCGGGTTTGTGAATGTTTGACAAATATTGGGAAAGGTGAACCGATCCTAGTAAGAGGTGCAGTACACCACAAGGGGAACCGATCCTTGTATGAGGTGCAACAAGGTTTATAGAAGAAAGGGGAACCGATCCTAAGGATATATGCAGTGCATTTAGATACCAAATATATGTGGGGAACCGATCCTAGTACCTAGTCAGTCGAATTTTGGTAAGATAGTGTAACTATGTACAGTACTCTCATGGAGGTAGAACCGAAACTTGTTTTGGTAGAACCGTTAAAACCATGGTTTGTGATTGAGTTTTACTTGATCAATCACATAGTTCTTGAAACTCAGATGAACCAATTCTAAACTTGTTTGGAAGTGTGGTAAATCGGTTTCAAGTGAGTAAGTATGAAAAAGGAATTTCAAGAGTAAGATGTCGACACACTTTGAACACGGTGCATTGATGCTTATTCTTTTTGTTCAAAGATATTCCTTAAGGCTAAGAAGGAAGTAAATCCCAAGATCGAATTTAAATAAGTTAAGAATCTTTTTAATTAAGGGTTTTTAATTATATATGGAAAATAAGAATTAGTAATGTGCATTTGCTAATTAAAGATTTTCCAAGGAGATTTCGATCATATTTTTGGACAGTGCATTCACAGGAATTATGGAAACCGAATTTGGTGTAGTAGTGAAAAATATCTTGAGAATATTTTCGGTTTTGGAAATTCCTTGGTGTCCAAACTTCCTTGTCTATAAATACTTTGAGTTTTTATTTCTAGCAAACTAATCCTTCATAACAATAGACTTCCTCTTTTGTCTTTGTTACCGGTGAAGCCGCCTATCGGAGAGGAGAGTAATATAATTAGTTGAAATTTCTTACGGCCGCTCAATTTAAAGTCTTCTTTGGGATTGAGAAGCTCTAGCGCGACCCGTTGGTGGGAAACAAGATATTGCGGTTTATATTTAGTTTTTATATTGATTTTATTGACTAACGGTGGTTGAACTTTGATTGCACCTAGTTTGTTTATGCTTGAGAATCTTCTCTTCTGATATAAAATTCACTCAAACTAGTTCAAGGTTTTGACGGGGATCTTTAGACTGTTGTTAGATCTAAAGATGATCTTATGATAATCCATTGTTAACAGACTTTGTTCTATGTGTTATTGATCACAAGAGATTCAAGTAGTTGTGTTTATTGAAGATCTAAGAAGATTTGAAGACAAAGAAAAGATAGAAGATTTTTGACTTGGTTTTATAATCTTTGGTGTGCCCAATACTTGTTTTGGTAAAAGAGGATCCAACTATAATTGATTTATCCTTTGGGTATTTTAATAGAACAGTTGAGAAGATCGGCATCAACACATTTCTTTGGATTAAGAGTATTGGTTGGATTAATCTTACCGATTGCCCTTTGGGTGATTTAACATAAGATAGATCTTGGAACCTGGCAAAGGAGTTTATGTTAAGATAAACAAGGGAACCTTTGTGCAACTCATATCACTTGGTTGAAGAGAGTTGATACCAAAAAGATTTGTTGTTCCTTTACTATTTGGAATACGAACCAAAGGAATTGGTCCAAGTACGTGACTTGTTTTCAGGTTGGAGGCATGGGAATACATACAGAACTAGGTGAACTATAGGTTTATTTGCTTTGTCTCAACTATACGAAGTTGGTTTATTTTGTATAGCGGCTTAATCCTAAGAGTATTCAATTCTGGACAAGGTCCCAGGGTTTTTATGCATTTGCGGTTTCCTCGTTAACAAAATCTTGATGTGTCATTTACTTTATATTTTCTCATTATAATTGTTTATTATAATTAAAGTAAATTGCACAAATGTTAATTCCTATTTACTTGATACATGAATCCTATTGTGTTTGGTTAAGTTCGAACCTTTGTATTAAGTAAACATACTTCGTTGTTGTACTGTCTCGATCTCGTATCCATAGACGATCACACGAAATCTGAACCGATTAGTTGTATTGTCTCGACTCAGTCCATAAATAATCACTTTCGGAGAAAGGACTTATAGGAAGGAAAAGTAATATCTTGAGGTATATTTGGGTACCCTCGCCTTTTCAATTGGTATCAGAGCAGGCAAACACGAAAAGATCTAACAATATGTGTTCGGTGTGATCCATCCTATAAGAATTAAATCTTGTTAATGATTCAGTTAATGTAATGGCAGGATTTGACTACTTCAGGAGTTCGTGGTGGATGGCACTTATGAAGTATGTAATACTTTTATTCCTAAACCTGTTAGGAATTATGCATATGTATGTCATGAATGACTTACATAATCCTTTGATTGTCATAGGATTGTATATCATTATTATAAATAATGATTTAATGGTCAATGAGACAGATCGTATCTTGAAAATGGATAAGATTCTACTTAAGATTTTTAAGAACCTCGGTGAAAATGTGGGGGTCTAACAACCTCACCCAATATTTCGATTAGCAATCTGTATGGACAACTCCGAGTTATTTTTCTAGAGAATCAACAAGACTCAATCAATAGAAAATACTCAAGGAGTTATTATCTCAATCTCTCGATTTGATTTACTCAAGCAAATATGATTCGCGAGCCTAATCAAAGAGAGATAACTTGGATGGTACCAAAGACCAATATTCAAATGTCAATCGATTTAAATCAACAACCAATAAGGTCGGATATTCTAATAGATTAAACAACGCACAACATGTATTATTTCAATTATATAACAAAATATAATGCGGAATAGAAATAACACAGACACCATAATTTTGTTAACGAGGAAACCGCAAATAAAGAAAAACCCCGGGACCTAGTCTAGATTAACCATACACTGTATTAAGCCGCTACAGACACTAGCCTACTCCAAATTAACTTCGGTCTGGACTGTAGTTGAACCCCAACCAATCTCACACTAATCCAAGGTACAATTATGCTCCTACGCCTCTGATCCCAGCAGGATACTGCACACTTGATTCCCTTAGATAATCTCACCCATAACCAAGAGTTTCTACGACCCAAAGTCGAAGACTTTAGCAAACAAATGTGTCTCACATAGAAAAGTCTACAGGTAATAGATAAATTCATCTCCCATGAATAAACCTATGAGTTTTGTTCCGTCTTTTGATAAATCAAGGTGAACAGGAACCAATCGATAAAACCAGACTTATATTCCCGAAGAACAGATCAGTTTCATTAATCACCTCACAACAAACTTAATCGACACATCAAAGAATATTATTGAGGAATCACAAACAATGAGATGAAGATGCTTGTGACTACTTTTATCTTGCCTATCTAAGATAGAAATCTCAATCCAATCATTACAATTGTACTCGTACGATAGAAAGAGCAAGATCAGATCACACAACTACAAGAAAAGTAATATCGGTCTGGCTTCACAATCCCAATGAAGTCTTTAAGTCGTTAACCCGAATTTAGATAGAAAACTCAATGGTTAATGGAGATCGACTCTAGCTTAGAGAAAACTAGTATCACACAAGAAAAGTGAGTGGGGATTAGTTTTTCCAATGGCTAGAGTTCTCCTTATATAGTCTTTCAAATCAGGGTTTGCAATCAATGTTAGCTTGCTAACAAAGCATTCAATATTCACCGTTAGATGAAAACCTGATTAGATACAAGCTAATATCTCTCAACAGTTAGATCGAAAAATTAGTTTGCCATACACACATGTACTTGACTTTTGAGTTCGTGTAACCGTAACCAAACGTATACAATGGTAGGTTCAATATTAGTCAACCAAATGGTTAGCCAAATGATAACTTTCATATCAACCATATTCTTCTTCACCATAACTAGTCCAAATGACTCAAATGAACTAGTTAGAGAGTTGTTCAATTGCTATGAGATCTCAAGTACTACAAGAGACACAATTGAATCAAAAACGATGTGATTCACTCGAATCATTAATCATGAACTATAAAGCCATGGTTTGAAAAAGCATTCCTTAGTAATTTAGAATAAGCTCATGAATAACGTTTTCAGACATAACCTCTTGAGTTCGCGGACTCAAGCTAACCGGTTGAAGTTAATAAACTCCAGCAGAATTTCTCGGGATGAGAACTTCTGTCAGTTCTGCGACTGGGTTCGCAGACTGCACCTGAGCTTCAACTTCAGCAGATATTCTCAGGTTCGAGAACTTAAGCCAGTTCGCGGACTGGGTTCGTGGAATGAGTTCACGGACTGAGTTGCTTCTCACGTTCCGGTTCCACTTGATCAACAAAGTTCGCAAACTTCGGTTCAAGTGTTAAGGACTTATACATATATGTGTTGCGATAACAATGTTTATATCCCACAATGGTTATATGTCTAAACTCTCATTTCAATCATTAAAACATTCTCAGAGGACGTCATATAGTTGTTATTCACAAACCAGTTTTCGTCAGAGCAATTTCCAAAGTGATTGAAACATAACATGACTTTCGTCACTAGGAAAAGATGAACTTGTCTAAAGCTAAATCTTTACTAACACCCATTTCGAGAAATAGATAAGCGAGGTATACTCAGCTCGAAATGTCACATGTGCATATTCTTAGTCTATATAGTAAAACGACTTTTGTCTCAAGATAGGAGATAGAGTAGATAGACTTTTGAGTGATAGATAAGTTCAAGTCTCCACATACCTTTTAGTCGATAAAGATCCACTGGTTCCTTGAGTAGTCCTTCGTCTTGTATGATGATCGCCATGGAGTTCTTGAGGTCAACTACACTTTTTATCCTAGTCCGATACCTTAGCTATAGTTGATTAGAAATCAAGACTTTATAGTTTTGATCACTAATATTGACAAACATGCTTGAGATAGCAACACATGAGAGTTTGACCGAGCAGTGCTCTAACAATCTCCTCCTTTGTCAATTTTAGTGGCAAAACTATTAATACAAATGGAATACAAAAATTATATAAATAAACTTTGTAGATCATATTCCACATGCCTAATATTCAACAATACTCGAAATCTTCGTCACTTCCAAGTAGTCCAATGATCCCAAAGGTTGTAAGTTTAGTATCATCATTGTTGAAAATCCGTAGCTATAACAATGAGAAAAGTATTGGTTCTCAATCATTGTTATACAGTGTCATAGTATTACTACACAGCGTCAAAGTCCAATTGCATCACAACTTCAACAACAATATTATGGTGATACGTCACTCCCCCTAAGTCAATACTCCATCTCACATGGAAACCACTCCCCCTTACATAATGATCCGAAAACCATATGTATTTGTAGTGTGTACTACAATTAATTCTCCCCCTTTTTGTCAATAAATTTGGAAAAAGGTACAAGAACGGGAACCTAATGAAATTTCGGTAAGATACATTTCATGATCAAAGGTAAATGTTCTATCATCTTGTTTAGATGCAATCATAAAGCCGGGGCTAAATGCATTCATCAAGGAGTTTAATAAGATACAAGATAACCCCTAAAAATTCCACAGCCGCACTCCCCACTAAGATTTGGAAATTAAGCGCAAGTTCAAAAGAACTCTCCCCCATAATATGTCATTCCCAAAGAAACAACAAGAGCGACCTTAATTTCAAGAGAAAAGAAGGATTTCCTTAGACTCAACAAATTGCATACAAGTATGAATTTGGAATCCAAAATATTCAATCATATTAACCAAAGCAAACCAAGATTAATTTGACTAAATATGCTCAACACAAGTAAACTTATGGAGACTTAATTCATCGTTTAGATTATTCACAAGAGAACCCAAAATATTTTAACCGGATTACACAATTAAACTAATCATAAAGTAATCAATTCAATTTTCCACACTCGACACGAGAAAAATCTATGGAGTACTAACTAAATAATCACACAAGATGATTGATTTAGTTCATTTAGGCTCAACATAAGAGATTATGGAACCCCGACTAAGATTATCATAGGAAATGACAACCTTAATCGTACATGTACTCAACATGAGAGAACTCATGGAATACAAACTATATAACCACACAAGTTGATTAATTTAGTTCTTAATGCTCAACATTTTGCATCTTTATGGAACAACCAACCATGCCAATAAGAAATCGACTTAGTCGTATCGTGCTCAACATAAGATACAAGATGGAACCTTCACGGTAATACATAATAATATTGAACAATTAAGCTTTATACCGTGGATTACAAAACAAGGACCTATTCTATTTTTCCATCACAAAAGTGACATAATAGACTTTATCCTTGAATCACAAAACATTTTAACCTATCTTACATCAATAATTGACAATATAGGCTTAACTTTTGTGTTTTGCCAAAAGTCCATTCATTCCTCTATCAATATTTGCATACCAATATGTGAACGACTTTACTTTTGACAAAATATGGGACAATCAAGTTCACGGACATAAACACACAAATCCCATCAAAATATTGCAATATATAAAACCATAAAGATTAATACTGCAACCATCATCTTCCAAATAACTTTAGAATTTAAACCAATAAATCTAAAAACAAGAAGATGAAATCATTGGATATAGCTATGTGTAATCACAATCATTGCTATCCCAAAACACTAGTTATTCTTCTAAATAAAACAGAAAACATAGAATATTTACTAGATAAGCTGAACTTGATTTGCAACTAAAGATTGAACAATAGTAAGTTCATCAGATGCTTTCTTCAGTTCATACTTTAGAAACTCAAGATTCCTTGTTGATATTCCGAGTTGTTCACGAACGACTTCAAAATCAC
Organism: Papaver bracteatum; assembly: GCA_023529315.1. NCBI lineage: Eukaryota > Viridiplantae > Streptophyta > Magnoliopsida > Ranunculales > Papaveraceae > Papaver > Papaver bracteatum. The sequence goes on from JAJJWX010002128.1 coordinate 776,441, forward strand.
GAAGAAGATTTCCTACCAATTGTGAGGACATCTGAACTGGTAGATTATTTTCATGGTCAATAACCTGATGACAGATTATGAAAACAGGGTCTTCATGAAACTCAATAGCTTTTTCCTCCATGATCACTTCTTTGTTGCTTTTCTCCATTGTACCAAGACTCTGGAAGAATTTTTTTATCCTTATGAAATAAAATGTCAAATAATGACACATATATATATATAATGGAGTTCATATATAAAACCCTAGGCTCAAGAACGTTCGTGTGGCTTTAGTGGCCGTGCACAGATGGTCAAAGATGACCAAAATGTTGAGAACCAAACAAGAAGAGGAGGAAAGAATTCAACAAGGAAATCATTGTCAAACACAATTGAACATATTTAGAACGAGACTCGAAATAAATCCTTAAGATAAGGAACAATATATACACCTTTGACAGCTCAAGACACTTTTCTTGAGAGAACCGAGCATCCTTCTTATCTCAAAAGAAGGATGCTTCAAAAAGCGGTCATGGTGTGGTAAGATGAGCACTTTGCCAATCATGGTTGACTTCTCCTTTAGAACAACATAAAGATGAGTTATTCAACAAAAGTGAAGAATTTATACTGGAAGTGGAACTAGGAGTACCTGAGTTAGCAACTTTCCATGTTTTGGAGACGCCCTGTTTGAGTCTGCTTATACTTGTCTTCAGTTCTGATACTCGATTATTTATGTGAAGAAAATCTGGAATAGAAGTCTTGGATTCACAGCTTTTCACAGAAGGGGACATGGAACTAGAACTCTTTTTATTTCTCATGTGTCTTTTTCTCTCTTCAGGGTTGTTTGTTACCCATTTGTTGTTCTTCCTTCTACCTTATTCATATTTTGTATTCCAAAGTCATGGATATGAGACAACTTGTCAAGGTAGTTTTATTGATTGTTGAATGTGCTTTTAATCCAACAATATGAGGAAAAAGTTTAATTATTTCCTTAGACACCCATATAAGAACGTTGTGAAGTTTTTAATTTCTTAACCGAAAACGATATTTTCGCTCAGGATGTCCTTTATTTCCGCAGTAATAGCAGTTGAAGGAATTATTCTTAATTATTCTCATGTGAGTAATTTTGGGAGACGTTCCTTCCTTAGGCACATTACAGGCTGCAAACATTTTCTCACATGAAGAATTATCGACTGCTTTGACGAAATTGATCTTACTAGTTTTTGGAGCGTCTATTCCTTTATAGCCCAGACCATGTGTATCACGATGTTCTTTATATTCTCCAATAATAGAAGTCAATTTAGTTGAGCTAGTGTTGAATCTTCTCAGACTCTCTTCTAGTGATTTTACCTTAACAAGGGCAGCTGCAAGATCAGTCTCCAATGACTTTTCTTTAGTAAGAAGTCTGAGTTCTTTGTCATTAAAACATTTTTGTTGAGAGTCATATCTTGCTTTAGTATCTGCAAGTCTTTCTTTCAACACATAGAGATTTCGGAGAAGATTGTCACATTCAGACCTTTTTGTACGAACATCTTCTTCACGATATTTAACGATAGATTTTAGGAGATTGTACCCACCATCATTTCCTTTAAATAATTTTCTCAATTTTCTGTTTTCTTGACAAAGAGGAGCCATATACTTACTCACGCAGGTTGTTGACATTTTTTATCTTTAGCTCATGATCAAATAGCTTGATATATTATGAGACTTCCTAATCAATACTCAGTCCTTCTTCTGAATCATTGTCATCTGAAAGGTCATCCAATTTCGAATCAAGAGATTGTTCCCAGTCAAATGTAGATTCAGTCATATGATAATTGATAGAGTTTTTCTCAGAAGCTTCAAATCTTTGAACTTCACCTGAGTGCCTTTGTACTGATGTTGCATTATCAGAGATACTACTCTTGTCCATAGATTCAGATCGCTACAAACACAGACTTGTGAGGTCTTTAACTTGTTTGCATGCTCTGATACCAATTGAAAATACGGGGGTCTAACAACCTCACCCAATATTTTGATTAGAAATCTGTATGGACAACTCCGAGTTGTTTTTCTAGAGAATCAATAAGACTCAATCAATAGAAAATACTCAAGGAGTTATTATCTCAAACTCTCGATTTGATTTACTCAAGCAAATATGATTCGCGATCCTAATCAAAGAGAGATAACTTGGATGTTACCAAAGACCAATATCCAAGTGTCAATCGATTTAAATCAACAACCAATAAGGTCGGATATTCTAATCGATTGAACAACACACAACCTGTATTATTTCAATTATATAACAAAATATAATGCGGAATAGAAATAACATAGACACCAGAATTATGTCAACGAGGAAACCGCAAATGCAGAAAAACCCCAGGACCTAGTCCAGATTAAACATACACTATATTAAGCCGCTATATACACTAGCCTACTCCAAATTAACTTCGGTCTGGACTGTAGTTGAACGCCAACCAATCTCACACTGATCCAAGGTACAATTATGCTCCTACGCCTCTGATCCCAGTAGGATACTGCGTACTTGATTCCCTTAGCTAATCTTACCCACAACCAAGAGTTGCTACGACCCAAAGTCGAAGACTTTAGCAGACAAATCTGTCTCATACAGAAAAGTCTACAGGTAATAGATAAATTCGTCTCCCAAGAATAAACCTATTAGTTTTGTTCCGTCTTTTGATAAATCAAGGTGAACATGAACCAATCGATAAAACCAGACTAATATTCCCGAAGAACATCTCAATTTCATCAATCACCTCACAATAAACTTAATCGACGTAGCGAAGAAGATTATTGAGGAATCACAAACAATGAGACGAAGATGTATGTGACTACTTTTATCTTGCCTATCGGAGATAGAAATCTCAAGCCAATTATTACAATTGTACTTGTAAGTTAGAAAGAGCAAGATCAGCTCACACAACTATAAGAAAAGTAGTATCGGTTTGGCTTCACAATCCCAATGAAGTATTTAAGTCGTTAACCTGAATTTAGAGAGAAAACTCAAGGGTTAATGAAGATCGAATCTAGCTTAGAGAAAACTAGTATCACACAATAAAAGTGTGTGGGGATTAGTTTTTCCAATGGCTAGAGTTCTCCTTATATAGTCTTTCAAATCAGGGTTTGCAATCAATGTTAGCTTGCTAACAAAGCATTCAATATTCACCGTTAGATGAAAACTTTATTAGATACAAGCTAATATATCTCAACCGTTAGATCAAAAACTTAGCTTTCCATACACACATATACTTGAGTTTTGAGTTCGTGTAACCGTACCTAAACGTGTACAATGGTTGGTTCAATATTAGTCAACCAAATGGTTAGCCAAATGATAACTTTCATATCAACCATATTCTTCTTCACCATAACTAGTCCAAATGAACTAGTTATGGTGTTGTTCAATTGCTATGATATCTCAAGTACAACAAGAGACACAATTGAATCAAAAACGATGTGATTCACTCAAATCATTAATCATGAATTATAAAGCCATGGTTTGCAAAAGCATTCCTTAGTAATTTAGAATAAGTTCACGAACAATGTTTTCAGACATAACCTCTTGAGTTCGCGGACTCAAGCTAACCGGTTGAAATTAATAAACTTCAGCAGAATTTCTCGGGATAAGAACTTTCGTCAGTTCGCGAACTGGGTTCGCAGACTGCACCTAAGATTCAACTTCAGCAGATATTCTCGGGTTCGAGAACTTACGCCAGTTCGCGGACTGGGTTCGCCGAATGAGTTGTTGCTCACGTTCCGGTTCCACTTGATCAACAAAGTTCGCAAACTTCGGTTCAAGTGTTAAGGACTTATACATATATGTGTTGCCACTATAATGTTTATATCCCACCATGGTTATATAGTCTAAACTCTCAATTCAATCATTGAAACATTCTCAGAGGACGTCATATGGTTGTTATTCACAAACTAGTTTTCGTCAGAGCAATTTCCAAAGTGATTGAAACATAACATGACTTTCGTCACTAGGGAAAGATGAACTTGGATAAAGTGAAAGATTTACCAACACCTATTTCGATAAATAGATAAGTAAGATATGCTCATCTCAAAATGTCACATGTGCATATTCTTAGTATATATAGTAAATCGACTTTTGTCTCAAGATAGGAGATAGAGTAGATAGACTTTTGAGTGACAGATAAGTTCAAGTCTCCACATACCTTTTAGTCGATGAAGATCCACTGGTTCCTTGAGTAGTCCTTCGTCTTGTATGATGATCTCCATGGAGTTCTTGAGCTCAACTACACTTTCTATCCTAGTCCGAGACCTTAGCTATATTAGACTAGAAATCAAGACTTTATAGTTTTGATCACTAAGATTGACAAACATGCTTGAGATAGCAACGCATTCGAGTTTGACCGAGCAGTGCTCTAACAATCGGACATTATGTTATTGTGAAAATATAGAATCTTAAATATATTTTGGATAGCCTATCAAAGTATATTTGTATACATTTTCAGATCAAAGACTATCAATGTTTCACTTTCTTGGGAGCGATTTTGGAAAATATGTAATCCTACAAGGATTGAGTTTTCAGTTAATAATTCTATTAACTATGGATTGCTTCATACACCTCACAACTATTTTAATGAAGCAAGTGATCTTTTAAAACTCTACAGGGATTATGATTCATATGGTATTCTTAATAAATATCGTATTTTGTTCAATCTTATATCTGTATACTCTCTAAAATTCTTGAGCATGTTTCAAGTGATATTATGATTCTTAGGTAATGAAAGAGTAAACAGATTTTTGGACAAAAACATGGAATCAATCCGAAATAAAGATCCAGTCCATGAAGAACCGGTTTTCAAAAATAAAGACATAGATACAAAATCGAAATTGTCTCCTCACAAGTCTCGGTTTCCGATCTTGCTAGTATTTCCTAAAACTAGTTATTTCCAGTTTTTGATCTCAAGTCTTCCTATAAAATATAATATCTTACTATGTTTTCGAACATAGTGGGAAGACAAATCAAAACCGTAACTAAGGCTTTTCATATTTTTTCAAATATGGGAAAAAGGAAATCAATGAGTAAGTCCGCTGATAATCGGGTTAGAATTGATAAGGTTGATAGGATGAGATTTCCGAACAGTATAGATAACAAGCATGAATTTTCTCGTTTCGTTGACAGCTCGTGCTTTAAGAGATATGAAACTCTTAAGGGAATAGAATTTACTGCTAAGAAAAGGTTTGATCCTGAAGTCCGAAATAAGGACTATGTGAAGTTTGTTCAAGATCGGAACTGGGAAAATCATTTTGATTTTGAAGAATATTCACCTGATATGGCAAGAGTTTTCTATGCCAATATGCACAATATTGATCACAAAAAATTCAGTTTTGTGACTCTTGTTGGTCGAGGAATCTATTACATTAATCGTTCAACAATTTCAAAGGCTATTAAGTACAATGTGGAATGTAGTCACTTGATTACTAGAGTTAAAATTGAACACGATAACATTTCAACATGCATCATTGGAAAGAAGGCTACTTGGGAAAATGATAGATTACCAACAAATGATATACCTTTTCATCTGAGGGTTTTTGGAAAACTTGCACTAGCAACCATTTTTGCAAGTACTAGAGACAAGTCAGTTTGGGACAAATCATTTGCTGAATTTGTATATTTCCTGTTAAAAGAAGACTCCCATATAGATCAATGTGGGATAATTGTCAGTCAAATGATAAAGATATCAGATTCTATCTCGTCTTCTGGAATCAAGAGGCATCTCGGGTTTCCATGTATAATCACCAGAATATGTGAAAATACTTGGGAAGATCACTTTACTCATATGAAAAGGATCATTACTATAACTAATAAAGTTATGAGCCAAATGATAGGAGGATAAGACTCCAAGGATGTGGTTGAAGTGATTCCATCTAAGTTTTTCAAGAAGTCTCTCAGTATTCAGCTTGAAAAGATTGGTAAACAACTTGATTGTTTTCAAAAACAGATGGTATTTGCTGCCAGAAATAATCCAGAAACTCATAAAGGAATTCTAAAGATTGAATCCAAGTTCTGGAATATTGAATCAAAAATTGAAAAAAAACGTCAAAAATCTCTTAATGGGCAACCAAATAAAGTTCGAGTTTTTATTTTCTTCGAAGAATAAGAGTAGACATTAGTTTTTGATTTATTTCAAGTTTTGCTTAAGTGTCTATTATGAATAAAAACTATCTTATTTTGATGAATAAAGTTATTTGATTTATAATTTTTCTTGTGATAGTTTTTGATTTACATAGTCGGCGCTTCATTGCTTTATTTATTTGCTATATATGTTTATGGGATGTTTGATTTCGGTTTTATTACCTTGATATTCGATCTCATAATATGTTGTGAACCCTTATGGTTTTGGTGACTTTTTGATTTAGAAGGGTTAAGTTCTAGCCCATGTTAGTAGGCTTTATCAAAGGATCATGAGGGATTCCTATAGAAACAATATGTGAAAAAGTCACAATATGTTGAATCGGTTTTGGTTTAGCATAAAAGCATATGTGTTTCGACAGTTTTCAACTTTTGCTTGCAATTGTTAAAAACGGTTTTCAACCTTTCTCTGGTAAAGGTTGGTTGTTGTTATTCTTTTGTTTTTGGCATGAGAATGACAACATAGTGGTATTTCGATATCAATTCTCCCAAAAGAAGAAAATGATGCAATCATATTTGGAGAAGTTAGATGCGAAATTGAGGTAACAATCTTGTTAGTTAATTGTTTTCCTGTTTTAAGAAAAGCCTATTTTTATTTGATATATATTTATATATATTATTTTTGCTTAAACGAAATTGTTGTTACAATTGATGTGTTTATTCCATTATGTATGTGTGGATGTATGTGTGATTCAATTGGTTCCGGTTAAGTAAAACTATTATTATCTTGCTTTGTTGTGTGATATCAATCGTTTAGGCTTACGAAAGTTTGGTGCAATTTCGGTGCTTTAATGTTTATGTTAATTCAATTGCTTCCAGTTAAGTAAAACAATTGTTATTTTGCTTTTTGTATGATATCAATTGTTTAGGATTACAAAATTTTGGTGCAATAGTGAAACTTTGATATATTTGTTATTTCAATTGCTTCTGGTTGAGGTGAATAATTATGCAAGTTGATTTATTGGTTTGTATGAATTATTTATGGCTTAACGAATGAATATTGTAGGATCAGAATATCGCTACAACGATATCCCTGCGAGATTTACAACAACGTTTCTGCGAGCTTCTCAACAACACTCTGCGAGCGTCGCAGAATAATTCAAGGAATGACGTAATGGATGACGATAGCAGAAACACGAAAAGAGCATGACGATTCTGCGAAGAATACAACGTCTGCGAGAGTTATCATTACAACTACCGCGAGAGCATCGCGAGCCAGATCCGAAATTAAAGGATAACTTAGCTGTCATCCACTATGTACTTACCCTATATAAAGAGAATCAATAGATTGAGAAAAGAGAGATCAATTTTTAGAGTGTTGAGAAAGTCTTGAGGAGAGAGAAAGTTCTTGTGAGTGGTTGTATTCTTGATTCCTTTCATTTCTTGTAACATTTCTGAGAATTAATCAATAAAAGTTTTGTTCTTAATCTTCAAATATGTGTTGATAATGGTGAATTCTTGTATGGGGTGTAGTGTAAGAATTCCTGCAACTACAAATATGTTAACGGAATGAGTTGTTTAGTCCAATTCGATTCCAGGTAAGATAAACTAAGTTAATTCTGATCTTAGTTAGACTTATCAAAGTGGAGGTTTTGGTTATTCAAGTCTAGCCGAAAACCTAAACAAGGAAATGCTAGTTAACTAACCTAGTATTTGGATTGTTTAAAATCTAAAGGTCTAAGTTATATGTATAATTAGAACCTGATGAGAAAAATGGAGTTTATCTTTGTTTTGGTCTTATCGAATGAAGCGGTTGTATTTATACAATCGGTTTAGCAAAGGAACTAAGTTGCTTAGTTGATATTTGGTTTGCTAAACTAGTTGGAAAAATTGCTTCAGGCAATTATTTCCATGATAACATATCAAAACGTAATTACTTGTAGTTTCGGTTTTGATATTGGTTATCAAAAATGGTATGTGGAACCCTCGTGCTTGACTCAACAGGTTGCAAGTCTATTTTGATATTTGTAAGATCCTTTTCGTGTTGTCCTTTATTTTTTTCATTTCTTTGTCATTTTTGTGACAAAAAGGGGGGAAATATATGGAGTAAACATGTGATTTTGGTATCAATTTTATGTTGATTGGTGTCACTAGGGAAGAGGACAATGGTGCTTGAAACATTTATCTAACGAATGAGGAAAAGCACAGACTAAGGGGGAGTAACATATCATATGATTGGGATAACAAAGACGTGCAGATTGAAAATCTACTTATCTCGCCTTTAGGGGGAGTATAAGCTTTGTTATTATAGTGCAGTTGCTGCATTTTTGAGGATTGAATATATGCATGTTATGTGTTGTGGAATTCGGGAATCAAGACTATGTGTAATGAATTCTTGTAATTTGTTTATCCATATGATTGTAAGAGTTTTGTCACTAAAATTGACAAAGGGGGAGATTGTTAGAGCATTGCTCGGTTGAACCCACCAAGCATTGTTAGGTAAAGTTTGGTTGTCATATTTTAGTAAACCAAAACTCATTTAAGAGTCGCTTGATTTAAATGTACTAGAGTCAACTTCGTATATGTTAACTTGAAAGTATTAAGGTGAGACATTACAAGTATTGCGAAGACTTGAAGAAGTGAAGAAGAACGGAGCTACAACCACAACATCATCCTTTTACTTGAGGTTAGTGATATTTGACTTGAACCATTTCATTCCCTAACGTATCTTTCAAGTCGTGCATATTGAAAATATAAAACTGCGAAGCATCAACACTCTAGATATACATAGTATTAAGGAATACAATATGAAGTTTCTTGCTTAACCATTAAACTTTGTATATAAGACATCGACATAATCGTATGAATGCTATTATGATTATGTATGGGTATGAGGTGAGGATTTCATCCTAGGAAACAATGTTTACATGTGTTCTAAGGAAGTAAGTTCATGATATGTGTTGTGAACTGCAAAGGAAATCGCCAGGAGTTATTGGGGATGTTCTTCATTGCAAATCTTATGAACAACCAATATGTGTGATTAGTATAATCGCTCATGACTTGTTTGCGTTCTTGGTAAAACTATTCACATGAGGCCTGGCTTATGTATTGGTATGACTTTTATTAGTGAAACCGATCTTAAGTAATCACCTGGGGTATAATCGTGTTTGTGAATGTCTGACAAATATTGGGAAAGGGGAACCGATCCTAGTAAGAGGTGCAGTACGTCACAAGGGGAACCGATCCTTGTATGAGGTGCAGCAAGGTTTATAGAAGAAAGGGGAACCGATCCTATGAACATGTGCAACACGGTTTTGGTCAAGGGGAACCGATCCTATGGACATGTGCAGTGCATACAAGTTAGATACCAAATATATGTGGAGATCCGATCCTAGTACCTAGTTAGATGAATTTTGGTAAGCTAGTGTAACTATGCACAGTACTCACATGAAGGTAGAACCAAAACTTGTTTTGGTAGAACCGTTAAACCCATGGTTTGTGATTGAGTGTTACTTGATCAATCACATAGTTCTTGAAAGTCAGATGAACCAATTCTAAACTTGTTTGGAAGTGTGGTAGTGAGTAAGTATGAAAAAGGACTTGCAAGAGTAAGATGTTGACACACTTTGAACACGGTGCATTAATGCTTATTCTTTTTGTTCAAAGATATTCCTTAAAGGCTAAGAAGGAAGTAAATCCCAAGATCGAATTTAAATAAGTTAAGAATCTTTTTAATTAAGGGTTTTTAATTATATATGGAAAATAAGAATTAGTAATGTGCATTTGCTAATTAAAGATTTTCCAAGGAGATTTCGATCATATTTTTGGACAGTGCATTCACGGGAATCATGGAAAGCGAATTTGGTATAGTAATGAAAAATATCTTGAGAATATTTTCGGTTTTGGAAATTCCTTGGTGTCCAAACTTCCTTGTCTATAAATACTTTGAGTTTGCATTTATAGCAAACTAATCCTTCGTAACAATAGACTTCCTCTTTTGTCTTTGTTACTGATGAAGCCGCCTATCGGAGAGGAGAGTAATCTAATTAGGTGAAATCTCTTACAGCCGCTCAATTTAAAGTCTTCTTTGGGATTGAGAAGCTCTAGCGTGACCCGTTGGTGGGAAACTAGATATTGCGGTTTATCTTTAGTTTTCATATTGATTTGATTGACTAATGATGATTCAAATTTGATTGCACCTAGTTTGTTTATGCTTGAGAATCTTCTCTTCCGATATAAGATTCACTCAAACTAGTTCAAGGTTTCGACAGGGATCTTTAGACTTTTGTTAGATCTAAAGACGATCTTGTGATAATCCATTGTTAACAGACTCTGTTCTGTGTGTGATTGATCACAAGAGATTCAAGTAGTTGTGTGCAGGTGTTTATTGAAGATCTAAGAAAATTTGAAGACAACGAAGAGATAGAAGATTTCTGACTTGGTTTTATAATCTTTGGTGTGCAAAATACTTGTTTTGGTAAAAGAGGATCCAACTATAATTGATTTATCCTTTGGGTATTTTAATAGAATAGTTGAGAAGATCGGCATCAACACAGTTCTTTGGATTAAGAGTGCTGGTTGGCTTAATCTATTTATTTTATATTTCCGTATCAACACAGTTCTGTGTCATTTACTTTATATTTCCGCATTATAATTAAAGTAAATTGCACAAACGTTAATTCCCATTTACTTGATACGTGAATCCTATTGTGTTTGGTTAAGTCCGATACTTCGTTGTTGTATTGTCTCGATCTCGTATCCATAGACGATCACACAAAGTGTGAACCGATTATTTATATTGTCTCGACTCAGTCCATAGACAATCACTTTCGGAGAAAGGACTTATAGAAAGGAAAAGTAATAGCTTGAGGTATATTTGGGTACCCTCGCCTTTTCACAATTACTTAAGCAAACCAATGCTTGAACACATTTGGAGCTAATAAACTCCTCTGAGTTGTAAGAACCCTACCACCAGCACTAAACATTGATTCTGATGATACACTTGTAAATGGAATAACCAACACATCTCTTGCAATCTTTGCAAGAGTTGGGTACTTAGGATCATCATTGTTCAACCAACTCAATATATCAAACCTCAATTCATCTGTGGGTGTGCCTTTAGGAAGCAGTGGTTCCTAAATGTATTTCTCGAACTCTGACTTATGAACCTCAACCTTACTATTTTCCTTCATAAATTCATCATACTCAAAATCACTTAGAAGTCTCAATTCTAGCTGAACCCATCCAACTAGCTGAATTACCAAGATAATTTGGAGTTGTAGAGTTGCTTTCATAAGAAGATAAAAATGCATTGAGTATTATCTGAATTTTTTTGTAATGAGTATAATAGTTTTATGCACCATGTAATATCTTAAAGACAAATTGTTAGAGCACTGCTCGGTCGAACTTGCAAGCGTTGCTATCTTAAGCTTGTTTGTCAAGTTTAGGTTTCAAAACTATAAGTATTTAGTTCTAGTCTACTTATAGCTATGTCCCGGATTAGGATAGTTAGTGTAATTGAGATTTAAACTTCACGGCGTTCATCGATTGAAGATGAAGATCTACTATGGGGAGCTTGGAGGAACTTCATTAATAAAAAGGTATGTGGAGACTTGAACTCATCTATCACTCAGAAGTCTATTCTATTCTATCTCCAATTGAGACTAAGTCGTATAGCTATATAGACTTTTCATTATACACATTTGATATTTCGAGCTGAGTTTAAATCGCTTATATCTTTCTCGAAATATGTGTTGGAAATATTTTTGCTTTAACTACCTTTCATCATTATTCTTGAAGAAAGCCAAAAGATGATCATGTGAAAATCGCCTTGTAACATCTTACATGGTTTGTGTAAGACTGTCATTTGATGTAGTCTCGGAATGTTTCGTATTAATCATTCGATCACTTGAAAATTTCTTATAAGAAAATAGTTTGTATGAGACATCTATTGTTGTCTTCTAAGAATGTTTCAATGATTGAAATGGAGTTTAGAGCAATTAATCATTGTCTGGATATAGTATAGTATGCGTACCAGTATGCAAATTGTTGTAAGAATGATTTAGGTCCAGGAACCAAGTATGCATACCCGTATGCGGAAGGTTTTAACTTTCAAAGTACGGGAACTAAGTTTGTGTACCCGTTTGAAAACTTTTTCACCTGAGTGCGATCCGGAACGACAGTTGTTTATGGGTGAAAACTGTTTCTGCCGATTTTGGTAATTTTGGGTGTGTGGATGAGAAACGAATCTATACCCTAAACAATACACTGCACGAGAGTACTTTTGGTTCGATAGATCAATCTGTACAATCCTGGCCTAAACCAAGAAATAACCGTTCCAGGCTTGATTCGGTCACAAAATGAAGGAGAAGGGTTTGTCTTAGGGAGGGAAGCGAAGAAAGTGTTGAGACCAGAATAGTTGATTCTGAAGATGTGGCTTGTTTTATGACTTGTATCAGAATGTGGAACTGTATTGTGGCGTGAAAAGCTATCAGTTCTTGGTGATTTCTGGATACTATGTTGTTGTCGACCAAAAACTTGTTTTTGGAGAAAATAGGTGAAGCCTATTTATACAAGTCATATTGAAACGTACCTGGTCTCGTAGGAAGTGAAACGATTGAGTGGTGGAATAATAAAATAACGTGTAACCGTCAGTCATTATGCTTCCATGATGAAGGAAGTGAATTCGTTTATACCGTTACTTTTTACCACCACTAATTGTCCTGCTTCATGACACTTTCTTATAACAGGCACATTGCACGCCGCACGTTGTAAACCGCCAAACCAATACCCTGATGAGCATCCCCCAGTCAAAGTCAAGGGACTTACCACAAGAAAATAGCATGTGATTCTATTAGGCTCATTTTGGATGGTCGCCTAAAACTTGCCACAGGTTTGTCAGTTCAGTGGCGAACTTCGATGGCTGAGATCTTATCTCATGAAGGAGGATAGTCGTAGATCATGGATACCTTGTGTTGGATCCTGGTAATGGCACAGTGGCGTTTTGGTGTACGCTAGTGGCAATGTGTCATGGCTGGCATGGATCGTGCATGCCATTGGCACCTGGCGTAGATATGGCCACTAGATTTAGGCGGTTGGTCGCCTAAAACTTGCCACAAGTTTGTCAGTTCGGTGGCGGACTTGGATGGCTGAGATTGTAATTCAAAAGAGAGAATGACCGTTGATTATGGCCACATTCTGTTGGCACATATTAATGGCATAACGGTATAGCCGCGGCGTAGTGGCATGCGCCTACATCCTGGTGGCGTAGCCGTGTCTGTGGCGTTGTGGTATGGCCACGCCTGTGGCGTTGGGGAATGTCCAAGGATAGGATTTAGCATCTTGGCCAAAGTTAGGGCTTGGATGCATGGCCAAGGCTAGGGTTTGGCATCGTGGCCAAAGTTAGGGCTTGGCGGCTTGGCCAAGGCTAGGGTTTGGCGTCGTGGACAAAGTTAGGGCTTGGCGGCATGGCCAAGGCTAGGGTTTGGCGTCGTGGCCAAAGTTAGGGCTTGCCGGCATGGCCGAGGTTAGGGTTTGGCGTCGTGGCCAAGGCTAAAGTGGTTCGTGGCATATTATGGATTATGACCAAAAATTAGGGTTTCAGCTTATGCTACTGAAGCAAAAGTCTTGTTTCGATCATAAAATCTTAATTGGAGTCCGTTATGGAATTGGACACGAACAGAAAGTAGATTAGCACGTAATGGCGTCATTTATGGCATATTGGCATGTTACTGCGTCAGAGTGGTATGTTGGCATGCCGATTAATATGTTGTTATAGCAGGGCATATTTGGCTTTCCAATTAGCATGGTGGCGCGGCATGGTGCATTTGGCCTTTAATGTATGGTGGTGAGTTTAGAGCGACTTGATTGGTCAAGAAAAGGGGGCGGCCAAACGTAAGGCGCGACCACACCTCTAGTTCTCGTGGCGCATTTTAAAGTGACCTGATTGGTCGGTAGGAAGGAGAGGGGCCGGCCAAGCATTGGCGTGGCTACACTTCTAATGCGACTGTGGCGGCTTTAGAGCGACCTGATTGGTCGATAAAAACTGGGGCCGACAGGTATGGGCCCATCCAAAACTAGTGTGAGAGTGGCGTCTTTAAGGAGACCTGATTGGTAAAGGTAAGTAGGGACGACTTAGGATGGGGGAGTGGCCGATGGAAAGTGGCGTCGGTTGGCCTAAAGAATGGCCACGCCTCCCCTTTTTTTTTTCCTGTGGCTCATTGTTTTCTGATTCTGGGCAAGGTTTTACACCTACTAATCCATGGAGGATTAATTACCTAGTTTTCCTAGGATTAAATTCGACAAGCAAGGTCTGATAAACTGCGCAAGGCGCAAAACCATAATTTTTGCAAATTAGGAAGGGTAATTGATTGAATTCTATGTGTTGAAACAGAGTTCTTTAAGTTCATTGCCAGAGAGCAGGATGCTTTCTGATTGAATATCTTATGCAAAAACCTTATCCTTGATATTTGGAAACTCGTGCTACTCTGCTGCGAGTGAACACAAATTGTCATGCCATATCAACATTAAGGGTTCAGCTGGGGAACATAGCACAAAAAGTATTCAAAGAAACTTATATTAAGTGAATATAGGCAAGGCACCGAAATTTACAGAACATCTGGGATGGTTACTTCATGCGCCAGTCTGGATAAATTTCATGAAAATAAATTGGATGGCTCAATATGTCGGTGGAGAGGTTAACACTCATGGATTTGTTTCCTTACAGAGTGACGTCACATCATATGCAGGGATTTTACAATTTTAACCCTAAGCTAAAAACCACCATCAACAACAGTATGCATACCAGTTTGCGAACTGTCGGAAAAAATCAAGACGAAACTTAATTTTGTGTACCCGTTTGCAAACTTATGTGGTTAAGTTCTAAAATCGGTTAAGTATGATTTCATAATCATGAACGAATACGTTTATAAATTAAGGAATGCAATCTTTGCGAACCGTGGCTAAAATTTTCATGAACTGATTCTTTTGAATCAATCCGATAATTTTACTTCAATTGTGTCTTGTATACATCTATGAGAATATAGATAATTGAACAATTTTATGAGTAACACAATTAGATTCATTTGATTATCATTTAATCTAAAAGTGTTAAGATAAACATGGTTAATACAAAAGTGTTCATATGGATAACTTCGGTTAATTGTTATTGAGCCAACTCAATATACACGTTTAGGTACAGTTAGCATGTCTAAATGAAGGTATATTTTATTTGTGTGTAACAAGCTAAGACCATCTAACGGTGGAGAGATATTGTTTTGGTTTTAAGCAAACTTAGCTTGAATCTTAAATCAGGTTTTCATCTAACGGTAAATATTTATTGCTTTGTTTCAAAGTTATCAAACCCTGATTTGAAGACTATATAAGGGAGAACTCTAGCAACTGGGAAACCTAATCCCCACACCTCTTGTGTGATACTAGTTGTGAATAGAGTCGATTCTCTTTTAATCTTGGTTTTTTCTAAAACTATTATAGGTTAACGACTTAGAGATTTCTTTGGATTCTGAAGCCAGACCCAACTATTTTCTCTGTAGCTGTGTGTTCTGATCTTACTTGTTCTATCGTATTGAGTAATATATTCTCTAAGATTTGCTCAATATTTATCTCCTATAGGTAAGATTTAAAAAGTAATCACAAAACTCTTCGTCTCATTCTTTGTGATTCCACAATAACTTGTTCTACTACCATATAGTTAAGTTATGTAAGGTGATTGATATTTCTAGGATGTTCTTCAGGAATATAAGACCGGATTATCAATTGGTTCTTGTTCACCTTGATTTATCAAAAGATGGAACAAAAACTTCATAGGTATTTCTGTGGGAGACAGATTTATCTATCAGAATAGAATTTTATGTGGGAGACAGATTTGTTTATCAAGTCTTCGACTTTGGTTGTAGCAACTCTTAGTTGTGGGTGAGATCAGCTAAGGGAATCAAGTGCGTAGAGTCCTGCTGGGATTCAGAGGTGTAAGGAATGCAACTGTACCTTAATCAGTGTGAGAATGGTTAGGACTCAACTACATTCCAGTCTGAAGTTACTTATAGTGGGATAGAGTATGAAGCGACTTAATACGGTATGGTGTTCAAATCTGGACTAGAACCTGGGGTTTTTCTACATTTGCGGTTTCCTTATTAACAAACTTCTGTTGTTTGTGTCATTTCTTTTCCGCATTATATTTGTTTATATAATTGAAATATCATAGGTTGTGCGTAGTGCAATCAATTAGTAAATCGAACCTTTGGTTGTTGATTAAAATTGATTGACATTTGAACATTGGCCTTTGATACTATTCACGTTATTTCTCATATCAATCGGTCTCACAGATTCCTATTTGTTTGATTGAGGATTGTATTGAGAAACCGAGATATAACTCTTTGATATATTTCTTGGTTGAGATCGCCTTGTTAGCTGGTGCTCTCAGAATTATATTGGAGTTAGTCTATATAGATTTCCAAACGAAATATTTGGTGTGGTTGTTGTACCCCGCTTTTTCACAAACTTTATCCATCTAGCCTTATACCTAGGATCTATTCTCATCAAGAGATTACATTCTCTCAAGTAGCTATCAAACTTTGACCTCATATTCAATCCCATTTCTCTGATATACACATGGTCACTAGTTTCCCATCCTTTAATGCATTTATTAATCTCATACACCCCATTTTAATACATATTTGTTGTTGGATACTTAATCCTTGTAAATTTGGTTGAAATCACATTAAACACTTCCAAACACTCACATATATGTATCCCTTGTTCCTACTCCTAGGAATTTGGTAGTATATTGAAGTCAAAATATGATTCAGCTAGCCTAACAAATGCTTGTCTAAAATCAATTGTATCCTTAAGTATCTTAAAGATGGAGTTCCATCTGGTGTCCACATATAAACTAACATACCTTCCAGGAAGCTTAAATTGTGTTATAGCATTTGAAAACCTCTCTTTTCTAGCCTGACTTGACTTGACATATTTCACCCACTCTCTAATTGCATCTATAAATGGAGCTGCTACTTTCATCCCACATAATACAATTAAATGCAATATATGATTGCTACACCTCATTTGAAATAAACCCCCCTCAAGAACTAGACAATTATTGATACTAAGCCAAGTTTTCAGATTTGTCATCATAACATCATTAAATCTAGCATTGTCAGCAGCTAAGGCAAAAGCTTATTATATATATTCCAATCTAGAGCTATTGATTTCACAGAATATGCTAGAAATTCTCCAGTATGTGGTGATGGAACTAAAAAGTATGCTAGTGTTTTCTTAATCAGTTTTCATTCATCATCTATGTAATGCATTGTCACACAGCAATAACCATCTTTTGTATGTTTACATGTCCAAGTATCTGTTGTTAAACTACATTTAGATGTTATTGTGTCAAATTGATCATGTAAGTGCACTTTGAACCCATGATACAGTTTCATGATATCTTCCTTAGTAGTATTCCTACTGTAACACTTAGCAGAAGGATTTAGAGACCTAACATCCTCTCTAAAATAAGCATGCTCAACCATATTGATTGGACAATCATGCTTGGAATCATCTTGGGAAAAATTATTGTAGTAGCATTAGGATCATATTTCCAATTAGCTAACTTAGATTGTGTGTTACTTGTTTTGATTGTAGTTATTTTTATTTGTCCAGGATGATTCTCTGGCTTCTTTTTGCAGGTATTTAGATGAAATCTCAAACAACTAGTTCCCTTTTCACTTGGTGTATCAATTCTCTTCAAACAATGTTTGCATTCACCTAAAATACGTGATACCTCCTTCCCATCTGCTCCAACCTTTTTAGTAACAATTCTTTCAAATTCATTCCATACATCTGACCTTGTTGTACGTAGTTTTCTTCTTTGCTTCAGCTACAACTAGATCTTTTTCTTCTTCTCTAGAATCACAGATGCTGAGTTAATTTCAGAACCTTGAACACTTGCTTCTTGTTCTCGTAACTGTTGTTGGAAAATTGATACTAAAAAAGGGTGAAGAAAAGAATGTTGTCTCTGGGTTCAAGGCTCTAATAATAGATTCTTTTCGACGATTATTCGACCCTTCCCAATAAGATTGGCGAGTATAAATAGGTCAATGAATATTGTCGTCAGGATACTTGAATCCCTGCAACAATGTTGGATTCAAAGATTGTATAACATTGACCCAACCAAGAACACACATGTTTTGTTTTTGATGATGCTTGTTAGAGAGAAAAACATAGAGAGTTTTTGATGTGTTTTGAATGGAAAACAAGGAAGAAATTTATAGAGAGTTTAACATCCGTTGAAGATGACTCTTCGTCTCCAACATGCATCCTTTCAGTGCGAATATACATCTCTTCCAACAATGGTGTCTGTTTGGGAAAACAATGTTTATGTTCAGTTTTTCTAAATGTCATTAGAAACCCTAAAACAGAAAAATTCCTACGAGACGCTATCTCGCACTCTGCTAGGGGGCGTTTCCCCATAGACCCCTGCGACCTGACCGGTCAGGTCGATCACCGAAAACTCTGTATAGCGCCTACAAATTAAGGTTTTGTTGAAAATATCCAACAACTGTGAGGTCATTGAACTTGATGGATTGTTTGAGATACCAATATGATTGGATGCTCTTTGACTGTGTAACATTACTGGCCTAATTTGAACAATTTAGAAAACCTGAATTGAACAATTGAAATACTGATTTAAATAATTGAACAGAAACACAAATTTGAACAATTGAACCAATACCATGATTTAGTTGAACGCAAACACTAAATTGGACAGATCCCTAGCTATCTAAAACCTGAATCATAGATTCACTATTGCTAGAGAAGAAGAAAGATGAGGAGATGATGATTGTAAGTTTTAATGGGAAGAAGAAGAAGATAATTCAGAAGAAGAAGAAGCAATGGAGAGTATAGGGGGTTTTTGTTGATGGATTAGTAGATTTAGGAGAAGAAATGAACGAGGCTAAAAGGTAAAAACGGTTTGACAGCCTTATATACTAGGTATCGGTAGTTTACCAAATTGAATGTGCCTCAGTCGATACCGTTTCATTAAGACAATAATTACCGATAAAATTATGTTACCAACTTCTGATAATCGTTATGCCGGAAAATTACTTATAAAAACTCATATTACTGGTGACCGAATTCGGTATCCCATTGACAGCCCTACTTTTAAGTCATCATATATGCACATAGATAAATGACTAATATGATGGCTTAAAGTACATGTTCATCCTATTATTATTATGCCTCCAAAAGCGTGATAAAGCGTGATAGCGTGACTCGAGGAAACGTATTCTCTTTCCTCTCTTCTCTCCAAAACACAGAAAGAAAGAAAACCGTAAAACTACTTATTTCTTTGTTTAGAATCCTTGATCTATCCGGATAAGATTTGATTTATCAGATCTGCCGGGTAAATCAAGGTTAGTACTATTAGTTTTTATAATATTAATCAATAAAACAAATTGTTGATCCAACAATTTTTTATTTAGGTTTTTTATTTTTCTTTGATCAATCTAATGACTTCTCCATGTCATCTAGATTTGTTGTATATTAGCCAAGTTGGTGTTTTTTTGTGGTGTTGTTGCTTCATTGTCATCAATTACATCATGGAAGATGATCGTCTCCAGCAAACAAGACCAAGATTGGCAGTGATGTTACTACTTTGGGCATATTACTTCCTTTACATGGAAGCATTTAACATATATGATGTTAATGATCAGGAATCGGAATGGTTTGAATTAGTGACCATTAGAAGGATGTCAATTTCGTCGACGGAATGTAAATCTATACAATTTCGGTTTTTCGCTTCTTTAAGTTTGGAAATCTGTAAATTTATTACTAGGTTATTCTTTCTGTTTTCTAATGATGTAATTGATATTGATGTTACTGATTCCAATGGGTGGAATGGTTTATTCTCTACCACCATGTATCCTTCAAACCTCAATTTTAATGAGGTAATCTAATAAATTTCGGGTTGTTAAAACCCATATTTCCTTAAAAAAAAAAAAAAAAAAAGATAGCGTGACTCGAGTAATCTGGTTCCATAGCAAAACAAAATCTGACCCTTTCTATCTATCACCGGCCTAGGGAGGTGTTACCGTAACCTAGTTAATGAAAATGGGAAAAAATGAGTCTCTCATCATCACTCTCCGATTCTCACTCCGCATCAATTCTTCTCCCACATCATCATCATCCCCTCATCTTCTCTCTTCTCTCTTTCCTTTTTTCTTTTTCTTTTCCACTTTTGTTTTTGTGATCAAAATTTAGACACTCTGTTTGATGTCATAATCCAGATTATGTCTAATTATGATCGGTTCAGATTTCATCTTTTTCCTTGTCTTTCTACCAACAGCTATTCTTCTGCAATCTCTCAAAGCTTGGTCAATTCATCAGGATCTTCATCATTTTTTGAGCCATTGTTTCAAGTAGTAGTACATTTATTCAAATAAGGGGAGCTTACACTTTCTTTTTTTGTGAGCTCTCCCTTTTTACATCCTCATCCCATTCATGGTTTTATTCAAAATGCGCACAATTTCCATCAAGAATTGAAGAACCGGACGAGAAAAAGGATTTTATGGTGTTTCTCGGACAACATTGGTGGTGGTTCAAGAGGCATTAGCATACATTTTTGTGTTTGACAAACGAGGGATTTCTTCGGCATTTGCATTCTCTTCTCTGGTATGCATTCTCTTACCCCAAACTGCCATCTTAAACATGCCAATTGCATGTCTTTTTCTCAGTGTGGAGGAAATCAATGTTCTTGTAGTATTATTGTTAATATTTTAAAATGATGTCAACAGATCCGGCCTGTTTATGCATTTTTTATGCTGTCTATTTAGAAAAATTTCATCAGGGGGTAAATTTTTTGTCATGGTAATTTTTTTGATTTTTTTGTGTACCAGAGGTGGCTAAAGAGAGAGTCAAAGTGGATATTATAAGTGCTGCATATGTCGAAATTTCCCTCGCCTGAACCTCGACAACGTGTTTCACCATCTTCTCCCCGACAAAGGTAATGCTGAATTATCATTGTTTGCTCCAAGTCAGTAGACTTTGATAACTTCTCATAGTATGCCAACATTTTATAAGTCCATGTGTCCAGACAGGGAAGATAATGTTAATAAGTAAACCATTTTCTTGTCAGGGATTTAAATGGAACATCACCAATGGATAATCCAGAAAGTACAACAGCAAGGGTTGCTCAATTTGTTGAGCAGCTGCATGCCAAAATGTCTTCACCACATGAGAAGGAGCTTATTACAGCACGATTGCTTGGTATTGCCAGAGCAAGAAAGGATGCAAGGACGGTTATTGGCTCCCATCCACAGGCAATGCCACTGTTCGTATCAATTTTGAGAAGTGGAACCACCGTAGCGAAGCTGAATGTTGCTGCAACTTTGAGTGCTCTTTGCAAGGAAGACAGTTTACGTCTAAAGGTGCTTTTGGGCGGATGCATACCCCCTTTACTGTCACTACTTAAGTCTGAATCTTTTGAAGCCAGGAAAGCAGCTGCAGAAGCGATCTATGAAGTGTCGTCTGGAGGTCTGTCAGATGATCATGTAGGCATGAAAATATTTGTTACTGAAGGTGTAGTTCCCACATTATGGGAGCAGCTCAATCCGAAAACCAAGCAGGACAAAGTGGTAGAGGGATTTTTTACTGGGGCTTTGAGAAACCTTTGTGGAGACAAGGGCGGATATTGGAGGACCACACTTGATGCGGGAGGAGTAGAGATCATTATGGGTCTTCTTTCTTCTGATAATATCACCGCCCAATCAAATGCAGCTTCTCTATTAGCTCGTTTGATGTTGGCTTTCCCAGATAGCATCGATAAAGTTATTGATGCAGGACTTCTTAAAATCTTGCTTCGTCTGGTAGGACGGGAAAATGATATTTCAGTTCGTGTTAGTGTTGCCGATGCATTGGAGTCATTTTCCTCTAAATCGACCGCGGGAAGGAAGGCTATGGTTGATGCCGATGGGATACCTATTCTGATTGGAGCGGTTGTAGCTCCTTCTAAAGAGGGCATCCAAGGTGAGGGCGGCCGATTACTACAGGGACATGCTACACGTGCACTGGCAAATATTTGCGGTGGAATGCCAGCTTTAATTCTTTATCTTGGAGACTTGTCCCAATCACCTCGTTTGTCTGCTCCGGTTGCTGATATAATTGGAGCACTTGCTTATACATTGATGATCTTTGAGCAAGATACTAGTAAGGAGGAGGCATCATTTGATGTAAGTCAATTAGAAGATATTCTTATGATGCTTTTGAAGCCTCGGGATAATAAGCTAGTTCAAGAGCGTGTTCTTGAGGCTTTAGCAAGTCTGTATAGTAATAGCCACATCTCAAAGTGGCTCAACCATTCAGATGCCAAGAGGGTTCTCACTGGGTTGATAATTACAGCTTCTACTGATGTTCAAGAGTTCCTGATACTCTCTTTGACAAGCTTATGTAGTGATGGAATTGGGGTTTGGGAGGCCCTTGGAAAGAGAGAGGGAATTCAATTGCTGATATCGTTGTTGGGATTATCAAGTGAGCAACATCAAGAGCATGCTGTTGCATTGCTAGCAATTTTGACGGACCAAACTGATGATAGTAAGTGGGCAATCACTGCTGCCGGTGGTATCCCTCCACTTGTGCAGTTATTAGAGACGGGGTCACTGAAAGCAAGAGAGGATGCTGCACATGTATTGTGGAATTTGTGCAGTCATAGTGAAGATATTCGTATATGTGTCGAAAGTGCAGGAGCAATTCCAGCTTTCTTATGGCTTCTTAAAAGTGGTGGATTTGGAGGACAAGAAACTTCTGCAAGGGCACTCACAAAGCTTATCAGATCAGCGGACGCTGCTATTCTTAATCAGTTGCTGGCTTTGCTGTATGGGAACACACCACGCTCAAAAATCCACATTGCCAGGGTGTTGGGTCATGTCCTCAGTATGGCATCCCACGAGGATCTTGCGCAGAAGGGAGCACCTGCTAATAAAGTCGTTAAGTCCCTTGTTGAGGCTCTCGAGTCATCGAATAAAGAATCTCAAGAGAGTGCTGCTTCTGTCTTAACAAACCTTTTCGATAGCAGGCAGGATATTTCTGATAGTCTTGGGATTGACGAAACTATCCATCCTCGTATAAAGCTTTTGACAAGCAAAACTCAGGGAGTTGACACACGATCAGCTAAGGGATTGAGAACAATACCTCAATCAAGTGTACCCAGATCAACTCGTTCTGCCAGTGTAATGCAGAGTTCAACAAATATAAATGATACAAACAAAAAGTACGAAGGGGATGTTAAGTCCCTTATCAAGATTGCAAAAACTTCTTCTATTGGTTCAGCCGAAACTGCAGTTGCTTCCCTTGCTAACCTTCTTTCTCATCCTCACATCGCTGAAGAAGCTCTGGCAGGAGATGTTATATCTGCTTTGACCAGAGTGTTGGGAGAAGGGACATCGGAAGGTAAGAGAAATGCAGCACGTGCCCTTCACCATCTGATGAACCATTTCCCTATAGATGAGGTGCTTAGTAGTAATGCTCAGCGTCGTTTTGTTGTTCTTGCACTTGTTGATTCTTTATCTTCTATGGACTTGGATGAACCTGATTCTGTTGACGTTCTAGACGTGGTTGCCATGTTGGCTAGGACTAAAGATGCTGTAAACTTCTCTTGTCCACCATGGTCTGTCCTTACTGAAGTTCCATCGAGTTTGGAGGCATTAATTCTGTGCCTCGCTGAAGGGCTTCCTCCAGCACAAGATAAGGCAATTGAGATACTTTCTAGAGTGTGTAGTGATTTACCAGTTTTGCTTGGCGATCTTTTGGTTGGAACAGTTAGGTGCATCACTTCACTAGCTAATAGGATAATGAACTCGTCTAGTTTGGAAGTAAGAGTTGGAGGGGCAGCACTACTTATTTGTGCTACTAAGGAACATAAGCAGCAATCAATGAGTGCCCTGAATGCATCTGGCTTTATGAAGCCTCTCATTTATTCCCTAGTAGATATGATGAAAATAAACTCTAGTTGTGCTTCTCTTGAG
Organism: Papaver bracteatum; assembly: GCA_023529315.1. NCBI lineage: Eukaryota > Viridiplantae > Streptophyta > Magnoliopsida > Ranunculales > Papaveraceae > Papaver > Papaver bracteatum. Next base: position 800,549 of record JAJJWX010002128.1, read on the forward strand.
ATCGAAGTCAAAACTCCTAGAGGTTATATAGAAAGAACCTTTTTTCATGAAGGTTGTGATTTTGAAGTCCCTGATCCAGCAACTGTTTTAGGGAGTACAGTTGCCTTGTGGTTGTTGTCTATAATTTCTTCATGTCATAAAAAAAACATTCTTACTGTCATGGAAGCAGGTGGTTTAGAAGCTCTCTATGATAAGCTTACTAGTTACACCTCCAATCCACAGGTACGGCATTGTCTGGTTTTCTCTTGCAAGATAAGCACAACTCATGCAGTTTTGCTTTGATAACATGAATTTAACGATTTTCTTTATTTGTGAAGCAGCATAATGAATTTGAAGATACAGAGGGTATTTGGATTAGTTCTTTGCTGTTATCTATTCTATTCCAGGATGCTACTGTGGTTATGTCTCCTGCTACGATGCGCATCATACCTTCACTTGCTTTTCTCCTAAGGTCTGACGAAATTATTGACCGATACTTCTCTGCACAAGCAATGGCTAGTCTTGTAAATGGTGGAAATAAAGGAATTCATATGGCAATCGCGAATTCGGATGCAGTTGCTGGGTTGATTAGCCTCATTGGTTATATAGAATCAGATATGCCCAATCTTGTAGCATTATCTCAAGAATTTTCACTTTTACGCAATCCTGATAGAGTTGTTCTGGAGCACTTATTTGACATTGAAGATGTTAGAGTTGGATCTATTGCGAGGAAGTCTATACCTCTTCTAGTAGACCTTTTGAGACCAATGCCAGATAGACCAGGTGCTCCTCCATTTGCTGTTTCCCTTTTGATCCGTATCGCTGAGGAGAATGATGAGAATAAACTGGCTATAGCCGAATCTGGAGCTCTAGATGCATTACCTAAATATCTGTCTTTGAGTCCTCAAGACTCAGCTGAGACTACCGTAGTTGAACTACTGAGGATTTTGTTTATCAACCCTGAACTGATTCGCCATGAAGCGTCCATCAGTTCCTTGAATCAACTGATTGCTGTTCTACGCTTAGGGTCAAGAAGCGCTCGGTTCAGTGCTGTTAGGACACTCCATTTACTTTTTGATGCTCAGAGAATTAGAGACAGTGAATCAGCAAAGCAAGCCATACAACCATTAGTTGACATGCTTGATGCTGGTGGATCAGAGAAAGAACAACAAACTGCTCTTCTAGTTTTGATAAAGTTGACTTCCGGAAATTCTTCAAATGCAGTAGCATTAGCAGATGTTGAAGGAGATCCACTTCACAGCCTGTGCAAGGTTTTATTATCTGCCACCTCTTCATTGGAGCTGAAGAGAGATGCTGCACAGCTCTGCTTTATTTTGTTCAGCAACAAAAAAGTGCGAGCTACTGAAACCGCCTCGGAATGTATAAAACCCCTTCTGTTATTAATGCAATCAAATTCAACTTCTGCAATGGAGTCGGGTGCCTTGGCTTTTAATAGGCTGTTGGATGACGAGCAACAGGTAGAACTTGCAGCATCTTCTTATGAAATCGTGGATCTTCTTGTTGGGTTGGTTTCTAGTAATAACAATCGTCTTACAGAGGCTTGCATCAGCATTCTTATAAAGTTGGGGAAAGATCGCACTCCTTGCAAACTCGATATGGTGAAAGCAGGAATAGTTGAAAACTGTCTAGAGTTACTTCCTAATTCACCTGGGTCTCTATGCTCCATGGTTGCAGAGTTGTTCCGAATATTAACTAATAGCAGCGGGATTGCGAGAAGTCCTGCTGCTGCAAAAACTGTTGAACCTCTTTTCATGCTTTTACTGCGTCCAGATCTCGACATGTGGGGACAGCATAGTGCCTTGCAAGCACTAGTAAATGTTCTGGAGAAGCCCCAAAGCCTTGCAACCTTGAGATTAACTCCTAGCCAAGTAATTGAACCTTTGATAGCGTGTCTACAGTCCCCTTCACAAACCATTCAACAACTTGGTACCGAAGTACTATCACATCTTTTAGCACAGGAACGTTTTCAACAAGATATTACCTCACAAAATGCAGTTGTGCCTCTTGTTCAGCTTGCTGGAATTGGGATACTGAACTTGCAGCAAACAGCAATTAAGGCCTTAGAGAGTATCTCCAGGAGTTGGCCAGAGGTTGTTGCTTCTGCCGGGGGTATCTTTGAGCTTTCTAAAGTTATTATTCAGGATGACCCTCAGCCTTCTCATGAATTATGGGAATCTGCTGCGTTGGTTCTGTCAAATATTTTGCGGTTCAATACGGAGTACTACTTCAAAGTTCCTTTGGTAGTCCTTGTGAGAATGTTGCACTCCAACATGGAGAGCACAATAACTCTAGCGCTGAATGCTTTAATAGTTGTCCAAGAGGGTAATGATGCTTCAAGTTCCGAACTCTTGGCCGAGGCTGGTGCCGTCGATGCACTGCTGGACCTTTTAAGGTCCCACCAGTGCGAAGAAATATCTGGAAAACTACTTGAAGCTTTGTTTAATAATGCGAGGGTGAGAGAAATGAAGGTCACAAAGCTTGCTATAGCTCCATTATCTCAGTATCTGCTGGATCCAGAAACCAAATCGCAACCCGGTAAGCTTCTTGCCGCACTTTCTCTTGAGGACATATTCCAGCACGAAGGACATGCTAGATCCAGAGATTCAGTATCCGCATGTCGAGCACTATTGAGGTTACTTGAGGACCAGCCGACTGAGCCCATGAGCATGGTAGCTGTGTCTGCACTGCAAAACTTGGTTATGCACAGTAGGACAAACAAACGAGCGGTTGCAGAAGCAGGTGGGATATTGATAATACAGGGATTGCTACTGTCATCAAATTCAGAAATTGCTGCACAGGCAGCACTGCTGGTTAAATTCCTATTTTCCAATCACACGCTCCAAGAGTATGTTTCAAATGATTTGATCAGGTCTTTGACAGGTATCTATACAATTTTGATTACATAGTTGTATTCCTAGAAGCGACAAACAGAGATCTGGTTGCTACGTTAATTGCTTATCATATATAAACTGTTTGTTTAATGATTCTTCTCACAAATATAGCAGAATTAAATATATATTGAAAGAAGATTTATACGGTTAATATCATTGAGTTTTCTAATATTAAATGATGGTTGTGCAGCTGCAGCCGAGAAAGAGTTCTCCGCAACAAGTATAAATGAAGAGGTCTTGTCAACCATAAAAGTGATATTCAGTAATTTCCCTAAGCTGCATGCATCAGAAGCAGCAGCACTCGTCATTCCTCATTTGGTTGTAGTACTGAAGGCTGGGACTGTAGCTTCCCAGGAGTTGGTGTTGGATATTCTATGCATATTAAGACATTCATGGTCATTCATTCCTATAGATATTTCCAAGGCTCAAGCCATGGCTGCTGCAGAAGCTATTCCGATATTGCAATTACTAATGAAAAGTTGTCCACCAAGTTTTCATGAGAGAGTAGATGCCCTTTTGCATTGCTTACCTGGTTGTTTAACTGTCACTATCAAGCGTGGATGCAACTTGAAGCAGAGTGTTGGTACCACAAATGCCTTTTGCCGGTTGACGATAGGAAATGGTCCTCCAAGGCAAACTAAAGTAAGCACGACAAAACTTTTTTTCTTCTTTTTTGTTCCCGGAAACATTCAAGAGGATTGCTCTTGCTCTTAAAACACTATTACAGCTGTATCGAACTAATGTTTGCTGATACAGACTTTGTTATTGTGGGTGCTCTTAGAATTCTTTCTGAATTTTGCTACGTTGGTTACCTAAAAATTATGATATTTTTGCTGTATAGGTAGTGAGCCACAGTACAAGTCCAGAATGGAAGGAAGGGTTCACTTGGGCATTTGATGTACCACCAAAGGGACAGAAACTTCAGATTATATGCAAAAGCAAAAATACATTTGGGAAGGTATGTAATAAACTTTGCTTCGCCCATTATTATCCTGTTCCAAGGCTCGTGGTTTATTTAACAGTATGATGGAAATAGTGGTGTTGTTGGTTGCAGTCAACTCTTGGGAGAGTATCACTACCGATAGACAAAGTCGTAATAGATGGAGTACATAGTGGAGTTTTCAGCCTAAAGAGCGACAGCAATAAGGATGGGTCATCTAGAACACTTGAAATTGAAATCACCTGGTCTAACAGGATAACAAACGAGAAGATTCGAAAATGAAATGGAAGTAGTCATTTGTGGAGTATTTTTCTCAGGAAGTAGGGAGCCAAAAGGGACTAGAATTGTTGTGATTTATCATGGTGTCGAATACCCATCCAACTGTGTTGCAGTTTGAATTGGGTAAAATTGATATGGCTGTAACTAGTAGTTTTTTCTTTTCAGGTTTCAGTTTTGTAGTTGTGAAATGAGTAAGCTGCCAGTGTCATTTGATGTGTAAATGTAATTTGTATTTAAGTTCAGAGGTTAAAGCATATAATGGTTTAAATGTCCTATGGAGTTAAGAGTAATGGAGACAAATAGATGGTGCTATTGATCTAAACGATGAGTATAGTAGATATAGTTTGGCAATAGGAGGATATTTCCAGGCACTAAGAGCAATTCCTATGGGATGAACAAACTCTAAGTTTGTTCATTTTGCTCCCACTATGGAATGAACAAACTTGAAAAACGGATGTTCAAATGAACAAATTTGATGGTTTGAACACTGAGTCGGAACTTCCGGCGCGTTTGGTGTAATGACTCGCGTCATTAAGAAAAATGCTGGCGTCAGAAGCAATAACGCCAGCGTTCACATACCTAGCGGGCGTCAGAACAAATAGCGCCGGCGTCATCATCAATAGCGCCAACGGCTTAATCTGAACGGCTGCGAAAAGTTCTCATCCAACGGCTACATTTTTTAAAATCTATAAATACACGCATTCTAAATTCACACATTCAACTCTACATTCACACATTCTTCACTTTCTCTCAATTGTTGATTGAACATGGTCATTCATTCCTATAGATATTAGACATATGTAATTTTATTTAATTAAGACTGCCGTACTTTTAAAACTAAAACAAAATTACAATAGTCTCTCTAACGTCGCTCATCTCTAGCTCCCTCATTGTTATTTGTTGGAGCCGAAAAATGTTTTAATTTAGTAAGTCCCTTCTTTGGGAAAGACTCATTAGGATGGCAAGAGCTTACTATTAGACATATGGAAATCATTGCTTTTAAAACTAAAACATATTATATAAATTCCCTCATTGTTATTTGATATAATCGGAGATCTGGGGAAAGACTGGATAGACTGGGAAATCATGAACAAAATAAGGTGATTGGAAAGAACAAAATAAGGCGATTGGAAAGCACTCTGTGTACTCGGTCCTCCAAGCATATACAAGGTTTGTTGTTGTGGTGGTGTTGGTGTGTAGCATTCATTTTGGTTGTAGGGCGAGAATGATGATGAAATGCGCCTAGGTTCAACCCGAAATGCCTGAGGTTGAGATACAAGCACAAGTTGTGGTGCAGTATTGTGATGTGTTTGTTGTGTTTCTCGCATCTCTGTTTCTTCACTATCTCGCCATGATCTATTGGGTTCTTCTAAACCTTCGTGCCATGATGAGTTGTTGCTCCTGTTGGAACCGGAAGACTGTGACTGCCGCCCATCATCATTTACAGGAGGACTAAATCCAAATTGTCGCCCATCATCATTTACAGGCGGACTAAATCCGAACATTGAGTTTGTCTGCCATTTTCGTACTTCTTCCAAGTGCGTAGCATCTTTTCGTCAATTCAGCCAATACAAATCGTTCAATTTTTTCCTCAACTCTGGCTCAGTGGCAATCACATTGTTGTAAGGATAATCACGGTCCATAACTTGGGAAACAATGGGGATCGTGGTTGGCTCACCTTGTTAAGTAATACTTTGTAGCTCCCATTGAATTTCGGGCATATTGAACGAAGATGATGAAGAACTTGCACCCGTCCTTGGATAAGTAATAAAGCTTGGATCTTGTGGAGGCGTTTGTCTAGGCATGATACTTGGATCGTGGGACATGTTTGATAATCCCGGGACATCTACCCCATAGACGTGCATGTTATGTGTCCCAATTACTGGTTTCGTAATTGACGTGTACCAGTTGACATACTGCGCTTCATCAATATCCCTCTGTGTGTTTAGTTCATACCTCTCCCAATTGGTTCTTCTCAGTCGATCAAAATCTGATGCAGAGGTTTGCATCTGTGGTGGCGGGTTAATTGCAATTGCAAATATACCTTGTATTTGGTACTGCACTCTTTCTCCCAGATATCAAACCCCTCTTTGTGATTCCGGACTGTAAAAAACAACTCTACGCATAGAATAATCAAGAATACGTACTCCAACATCACCATGTTACCGAGGTAAATCAATGTATGGGCGAACAACTACGTTGTTGTGGCTCCGAGTCATCTGTTGTAACCTTTGAACAAAACTGGAGCCAAAGAGGTCGCTGCCAGTGTGCTTCTCTATGTTCATATACATGTCCAACATTGGGAATCTCAGTGTCCCATCTTTTAGGATTGGTTTACCAACACGGAAGTAGGTATACCACCAATACTGCAAATTACTTCATAATTTTAGAATTTTGACTAAATAATCTACATTAGTAATAATAATAAATTTAAAAATAATTATTTTGATATTTACCTCAATGATGCTCCAGAAACCCTAGAAGTTTCCATCGCCCAGGGACGCTCTATCCAGCGCACGGTACAATTCTCCTAAAATTGAAGATCCCCAGTCATAATGTGGTTCTTTTTCGAGATCTTCTAACGCTTCAAACCAACCAACACGGGCAACAGAAGTTGAGTTGGGAAAGAATGCATGACCCAGTACCCATAAGATAAACATCCTTTCGAGTTCAGGATAGTCATCTTCATGTTCTAGGTTTCTGGGTTGGGTTAGGAATGTCTTCAACGCCGCACATCTAATCCCATTTCCTTTCAATTCTTTATAATCTTCACGCATTTCTGATTCCAAAAACGAGGGACAAAGAATCTTCCATCTACTATTTAAAACCCAGTCCTCTCTATTGAATGGTGGCGGGTCTCACACTCCACTTGGAATCCCAACAATAAAATACAAATCAAGGGGAGTAATTTCTATTACAAGTATAATATCAACTATGATTAATTATTTGGTTCATTTAATAATTATTTAATTTAAAATTTAATTTAAGTTAAGTTAAAAAACTTACCAATTTCGAAACCAGTAAAATGAAATGTGTGCATCGTACTCCACCACCTTTCTATCACTGTTTTTGGAATTTTTTTGTTATGGTTACTAGGCTTTATTCTATAAAGCGCACGCCAAGGATATATGTCAACCCTATCTCGGACTGCAGGCGGTAGACCAACATAAACAACATTTATTTCTGAAAATCCACACCTCGTGACATGAAATCCATCGGATCGTTCATGATGCCCTGACACATGACCTGGGACTAATGATGGATCAACAACTATTCTTTGGTTTGAAAGTTCTTCTTCTCGATTTTGAGAAAAATCTACACCTGTGGGAGGCAACGGTTTCGATTCATTTTTTCGATCTCTTTTCTTCCTAATACTATTCGCCGCCTGTCTCACTATATTCACATTGTAGAATTTTTGATTTGGAAGAGTAAATGAATAAGGGAATGGAAGTGGTGTGAATGATAATGAAAAAACGTAGAAATTTTTGATTTAGAAGAAAGAAATGGAAGAGGTGTGAATGAAAATGAAAGAAATGTAAGGGGAATTTATAGTCTTGAAAAATCGGAACATTGAAAATCTGAACGTTGGAGGGTCGAACGTTGGAGTTTGCCTTTCCAACACGGCACTTTTATGCCTAACACCCGCGTCAGGGGTTCTGACGCCCGCGTTTTCACTCCAAACACCAGAGTTTGTGCTCATGTCGCCCGAGTCTGTCCTCCTGTCGCGCGTCTGTTTGTCTAACGCACTATGCTTTACCATAGTAGAAATCTCAATTTGGCCATCCACATGGCTAAACAAACTTTTGTATTTGGCCATTGCCATAAGAATTGCTCTAAGAGCTTGAGCTTGTTGTAGCACAGGTCAAAAGAACAAAAAGAACTATCACATGCATTTTGGCAACCTTCGTTTTAAAGATTCATTGACATAGTTCTACATTTGTTTTTAGGCCCCAGTTTGTTTGACATATAGGAACATATAATTGATATTGAGTTTCTCAGTGTTCCAACCACATGGCCTTATGTCACCTCTTGTTAACAGGCCAAGGTTTTTTTGCTAAAAGTGCAGCTTAGTCAAGTATGAGGGTAAAAGCAAAGATTTTTAATTTACTAGAAGACAGCCATAAACTCCTGTAACTAAAACATGACTACTTCTAGCTAACTACGGTCAGAGTTTGGACCCTATATGGTTTTAGAATTCCTACACGCTATCCGGCCGGATCAGAGCCACATAGCTAGGAGGCATAAGATATCATCTCTACTAAAATTTACAACCCAATCACATACAATGACAATATAAATAGTAAACAACCTTGTTGGCAACCCAAACACATTAATCTAAGATTACTGAATATCTAATCAACTTCTTCCTGCTACTACCCGAAAGCATCATCATCATCATCCTATGACGACAGTTCAGATATGCTGAAATAAGAGATATATGCGCAACTTTAAAATTCTTGTCTGTCACATGGTTGGAAAATTGAAATGGAGTAAAGACTGCAGCATATACACTCGACCTGGAAAACTAGCACGAGCAGATGATTTCAACTACTTTACACATGCAACCAGAGCAGATCGAGCCTTGGTGAAAGAAGCAATGAGCGCTCCAAGCTGCAACTTGTCACTGCACCCAAAGGTCAATCTGTACCTGCATATCAGCACCAACCAACACAATCTCAGATACGCCAACATATGCTGTCAGTCACTAATTTCTTGTTCTGATTCGTTATAATTCTCACCCAAACTCACCAGTAACCAAAAGAAACTGTGACGAATACAATGACGTACAGCAAAGAGCAAAATATGATCCTCAAAGTGGATTAGGCTATAAACATATTTTCCCTTCATCCTTGGGAGCACAACAAGCTAGACACAGCTCAAGTGAACCCTTTCATCATCGCTGTTTGATATATTAGCTCTGGACCTATTTGTTTTTTTTGTTTTTTTAACAGGGTGTACTAGATGTCTAGGCTGTTAAATTGAACAATCTTATTTTCGGCATATCCTGAAACCTAATTACAAATAATTCTACATGATGCTTCTTATCTGTTAGTGATGATCTGATATCAGTGCTATCTAGTACAAACACCAACATGGACGACACTCCGACAAGTTATAGTGTTTTGTTAAAATGTAATTAGCCCTTATACAGTTATACTTGCTAATTCTTTAGCAATGTTGTAATAAACAATCTAGATCTTTGCACTACCAAGCTTGTACTAGATGATACAAGTACCTGATCATGTTGATACCGGCAGTCTAATAATTTTCCGAGGTACAATAGCCTTAAATATACACTTAGGTAAGGTACAGAAGAGATAAATCACAGATGACAGATATAGAGAAAGAGATCATACTCAATGTCAGCCATATCATTAATCAAGTGAACACGTACATCCGATGGCATCTTGATCTTAAATATGAACCTGTAATTGAAACCAAAAGGATGAGATTCAGCAGAAGATAACGAAAGCAAGCAAAAGAATACATAGTGCAGAACTATTAACCAGCTTACATTGTAACCTCTCTCACAATATCCACCAAGGCAAGTCCTTTCCTCATCTTCATGTCAGTGATATCTATTTGTTGTTAAGTCCAATAAAGGTTCCATATTTTCTTTGCATAAGAAATAACCACGTAAAAGCTTATAACAAAAAGTAAATGACAGAAGTTGCAGGATACGTCTATAACATGTAACATACACTTCATTTAGAAGCCAAAAAGATATCTGCTCAATGTCTTTAGGCATTGGATTCCCAGTGCAAAGATAAACAGCTTCTTCAGTTATATGTGGAGAGGCCATGTGAGTCGACTGCGCAAAATTTAAGAAAAAGATCATTGTTGTATCAAAACAGTGAAAGTACAAGAGTCTCCTGGAATCCATTCAGATTATGTGTGCTAACAATATAACTAGATAAAATCACTTCCATTTACAATAAACACATCCTGAGAACCCAGAATAAGATGTGATCGCAGATAGTAAAATTTTAAATTTGACATATCAAGGAACCCTTAACAAACATGCTAGTATGCATCCCACCAAACTCATACGAGACTAATTAGTTGAGACAATATATGATGATCGTGTCAACAATTCTGATGAATAACTATGTTATTAAATATAGCATCAAAGTGTGCCTAGGGAGCCTGCCTACTAAGGCGACAATCCTGAAAAGTAACTATGTTGTCAGCGGGGAGCAAAACCCTCCAAGAACACATAGATGACGATAATCTGGACAAGAAACGGCCCTGTGGAAACAAGGTTGCCTTATCTGTGTGCGACTTAAAGCAAAGACACAACAGTACAACACTATGATCACATATGGTATATCGGTATGTTAAACATGTTCCCTACCAGCACAATAAAGAAATAAGGCTTATATGGAAGTGGCTCAGGTTACACCAATGTCCATTTTGGCATGTTGAATATGTTCCCAAGCAGCAGAAAAGGCAAAGAGGCTTATATGGAAGTGGCTCAGGTAAGACTGCTATCCATTTTGTAAAGACATGACAGATTCTTCATCCTTAAGAGCACAAAAAGTTGTGGCCTATGTTATCAAAGGCGATGTCTAGGGGCAACAAGGCAACCTAGGCATGTAGGTGACAAGACTCATATTGCCTGCATATTCTTTAGGTTGGCTAGTTGAGAGCATATATCGCCAAGGTAGCAAATATTTGCTTGCATACAATAGAGTTCTTTTAAGATTGAAACTTTTACTTTCCAATCAATACTAAAGTAAGTTCTTTTTTCCTAAAAGGGAATGGTATGTACAAGAATTGGGTTAGTGTTTTGGACCAAGGTTTGACAGGAAAAGAAATAGGAAGAGAGTGTTTGGAAAAGAACCACAAAAAAAACAAATCCGCTTATGATTAAAAGCTACAAATTTTCTTTCTTCATTTTTTGACAATTGGGCTTCTCTGTTTAATATTTTCTTTATCTCTATCTTACTTACCCTGTTCTTTTATTCTCTCTTTGTGTTCATCTTTTGGACACTTATAACTAAAAGATCATCCTAAAGGTTTCAAATGTGGCAAAGTTTATTAGCCCAAACAAACATCTCTATAAAACACAAGTTTATGTGAGCTAAGTGAAGTTTAGATGCATATTAGTAAGGAATGCACTTACCTGCAAAATGTTCAAAGCTTTTCTCATGTCACCGTTGCTAAGGCGTACAAGTGCTTTTAAGCCATTCTCATCAACATCAAGCCTAGTGACAGTATAAAAGCTTATTAGTGCTACATCAGGTACAGTTCGGATTTAAAAAGCTGATAAAGGACATTCAAATTTGATGCGTTTTATCTACTTTACACGCATCTTAATAGCATTGATCAGAGGAATAGATTTCAGTTGAACATTAAGTTGTGTGACATGAAGATGTAAACAAGAGTTAAGATAAATTTCTCATGATGCCCTCAGATAGCTGTAATCAGGGCCCAGGCCCATTCAATTTCACAATGTCATGCAACTGATGCTCCCAAACAAGCGGACAGTAACTTTACATGCCAATGCATGATGTATGCCTTTATTTTTGCAAGCTTGGGAAATTATTTAAAGCTACTTTTTCTTTTTCAGTTTTTATTGCTGGGATATATGTTGATCAAGTGTGTCATATAATCTTATTACAGTAGGACAAGCGCATGACTACTTAGTAAGCTAAAGGGATAATGCATCTCCCTTTAGGAAAGACAGAAAAAACATCTACTGATCTCTACTTAAAGCCCGATCTCTAGCTTAAAGCCCTAAACACACAAACTGGTTTCTAGCCGTAACTACTTACAAAAAATTATAATTTATGTCAATGTTTACAGCCAAATAATATAATTTTCAACAGAATTAAGCAAAAGGCAGACCTATACATATGTGATACAGGACAGCCTACAGGTGAAGACTCTGTGTTAGAAGAATACAGCATTTAAAATATTGTACTAAAGAGTTAAGAGACTGTTGGATATATGAAATAACCAAGAAAGTAAGACATACCTTTCGGACTCTATAACATGTTTAAGGCGTTCAGTGACATGAGTAGCATCAAGAGGAGCAAAACGAAACCGTGTACATCTTGATTGCAAGGCGGGAATGATTTTGTTAACATGATTACAAATGAGAGCAAACCTAGTGTTTTTTGTGTATTTCTCGATCACTGCAGCACACAGGACAACAGAAGTATAACGCAATTAGAAAGAAAACAACTTACCCCAAGATAAAGTCATGGATTAACAATGAGAACACAGAATTGCATACCTCTACGTAGAGCAAATTGTGCATCCTTTGTCATGGCGTCTGCCTCGTCCAGTAGAACCAACTTGACGGATGCCTTTACACTGGAAAGAATGAAGCCGTGTAAACTAACGAATTCATGAACATATAAAAACATCATCTCGAAGGTTAAATTCCCCACGATAGCTTACCAAAGTAAGATTTACTGTTTAATATCACCTAAGACTCTGAGTCTGACTAGTAACGCCAGCCAATGCATTTATAACAGATATCGAAAACAACAATGCCAAGATACATAACTTTCAAATCCTGCATTTAATACAGTTTACACCTTCTGCTACTCATCTATCAGGATTCACATGTCTATAAAAACTCAGTCACTTTTATGTTGTTTTCAAATTTCCTTAACCGAGTCACACAAAATCCAAGTGAGTCAAGTTGAAAGGATAAGCAAGGACTCCATGGACCAAACCACATGAAAGGAATGTGCATATCACCAAAGAGAATAACTTGATTATGTGTTTGTGTCTGTGAAAAGAGGGGAGAGGAGCAGCAAAGAGTCCTTGAAATTTGCCTTTTAAGTGAAAAAGTTAACCTGAGAGGTAGTGTCCTTGCAACAACGACAGATTAACACGGCAAAGAACAGATCATGCTGCTTTCTAATGTGCAGTGTTTACTGATTCATCCATGATGTTATCGCATTTTATTTTATTTTTAAAAAGCACAATTTCTCAGTTGTGAACACCACTTTGGTGACAATTGCCCTTATTTCAAATATGTGACAATTAGAAATTGCAATGCACTACAACTGAACCCCTACCATCTGGACCCCAACTAGTACTCGAAGCCAGACTAGTGGCTGAGAACCTAAGATGCAGGTGGGAAAGCCAGTAGGTGCATCCAACATTTAGCATTTTTGGAAGTACTGATTCGGAGTCCAAATTGCTCAATTGCACAAACAAAAATCTTTACTTCAAATGTATATCTAGAAATCAGAGTACTACATAAAGCTTAAGCACGGACTAATCTTTACTTCACGGAAATAAACATAACAAAATCACATAAAACAGTGAAAGAGGATTACCCAAATGAGAAGCTCTGGGTACTGGCAAAATCTTGAATTTGTTGACGAACAACATCAATACCTCTATCATCAGAAGCATTCAATTCCAAAATCATATTATGGTACTGAGGCCCATATATTTTTCGAGCAACCGCAAGTATCGTTGAAGTTTTACCCGTACCAGGTGGTCCATATAACAACAGATGGGGTAACTTATTCTCACTTGTAAGTCTATCAACTATTACAAATCAAAAAAAAATTAAAAAAAATCAATTCATTAAAAACCCTAGAAATTTAATTAAACACATAATATCAGAGTAAAAATGAGATGGAAAGAGTGGGGATTTAGGGTAATTACTACTTACTAGTATCAACGATGTCGCGATGAGCAGCAACATCAGCTAGGGATTGAGGACGGTACTTTTCAACCCATGGGGTTGATTTGGTGAATGGAGCCATTACTACTACATTCTTGCCTTTACTAGCTGCTTTCATAGCTTCATCAGAAGCTCCTCCATCGATTTCCATGGGAGATATTATTTCCTCCGCCATCTCTCGATTCTTCTGCTTTGGACTCTCTTCGTTACGTTTCTAGCCCTAGACTATAAACTCGGTTGTGGCGCCAAAATTCATTTCCTCCCGAGTAAAACCTACTACAACTTGTATTGTGGGGAGTCTGGGGACTGTTTTGGTACCCCATCATTTGATAGGTTATCCCACCATTCACGGCTGTGATTTCTTTTCTTTTTTTCTTTTCTTTCTTGATGAACAAATTCGACAGCCGGGATTAGTTCTGTGATGTCCAGACACAAGGACTATTTTGACCAGGGCGTTACATTCGGGAGGAACTTTTTGACTCATTGAAATCAAAAAGAAAAAGTTAGTTTGGGTGTAAAATTTCTGCTTCTCCATAAGTCTAAGTCAGAAGCAAAACTATTTTGATTCAAAAAAAAAATAATTTTTCGACTTCTAGAAGTCGTTTCAAAATTTGACAGCCAAACTAACTTTTGACTTTTCGACTTTTAAAGATCGAAAAGCTACTTCTAATGTGTTATCCAAATAGGCTATCAGAACGACTTCTAAAAGCAAAAGAGCCAACTTTTTGTGAAACAAAATATCTTTGTATCTTTGTTTCTCACTTCCAGAGGACAGTAGTATACTTTACAAGAATAATGGTGACATAACCAAAAACTTGTTTCTTTCTATCCGCAAATGCCAATAAATATCATAGCTAGTTTTGTTCCACACCTCTTTGCTTCTAGCTTTGAGCACATTCCTCCCGACCCTAGTTAGCAATACGCCGAATCATTCGCGAATTTTTACGAACTGGTCGGGAACGATCTGTACGCCCGTCCTATACAAACTCTGATCCCTATACGCGTCCTATATGAGCTTCCCGTCTTATTCGCGGTTTTTCCGTTCCGAATGAGATTCGGGCGTACTAATCCGGTAGTATTAAACTGATAACTTCGGCCCAATTTGTTTAAGTATATACTGAGCCTACTCTATATAGGCGTTCTTTCAAGGCCCAACGTATCTTTTCCATCTTTTTGCAAAAATTTGGACAGTGGGACTCGAACCCCAGCAATCCAACCCTATGTAGACGCCTCTTCTCCACTGAACTAGCAGCGTGTTGGTGATAATTACCTTCATATTAACAATATATCTATTTTTAGTGCAACAATCATATTTACCCATAGTTCCTTTGTGTACTTATATTTTTTTCGCAATTACTGTATGCCAAATTTTGCGTTCCGAATGCATATCTTCAAAACGAATTATACACGTACGTATGCCGTTCCGTATTACTACCGAACCACGAACCGTTAACCGGTTTCTTGACTTACAAATCCGTATAATACCCGTACATATCCCGTTCCGAACGTCTCCCATACCCCGAATTGCTAACTAGGCTCCCAGCCACAAATCAAAAAGACTTAAACAGTGTTATTGATTTCTACTCTTGGAGGATTGGACTAGAGGTGTGCTGCACTGATGCAGCCATAAACCTTACCCTAATGATTTTTTTATATGATCCAAATGAACCTAATCAATCAAATTGGCTGATACCTACGCATATGTACTCACTTCTCTTGGACTACGCATATGTACTCACTTCTCTTGGAATATGTTTCCTGCAACAACATACAATTTTTGTAAAATGTAAAGGATGAAGTCAAGTTTCTTTTTTTTATTATTTATTCATTAATAGCTATCACAAACATATCTGTTTAACTGGATTTTTTACGTTTACAATTCCTTTTGTAAAGTAATGACCCTGCCGTTATTTATCTAATTCATCACCAATCTATGATCCTTCATACTCGTCCAATTGGTAAGTTGAAGTTGCGGGACAGTAGCCTTGTGTTAGTAAATCAATATTTGTTGTGTCAAGCTGTGAAAGTCTTTCTTCATCAAGATCCACGCTGTTGAATGAAAAGAATTGGTGGAGTGTCCCAGGTGCCACATTATAATGGAAGGAAGAAATCACAAAAGGACTACTCCAGACTTAGAAAGCCGGTTGCAATCTGCAAGTGCCCATCCAATCTTTTGCTTCTCATTATCATATATCACCACTCTGTCTTGAAAAAAATTATCTGTTCAGCAACAAAAAATATTAGATATGTCCGTTAATCTCAGAGTGGAATTTACCTGCTCAATCACTCAGTTTCTCTATCTTGCTTACCTCCAATAATATTGTCATCTTGCAGGCCAACCTCTGTACCGTTTAGTATTCCTAAGCAAGCATTACCATATTTCTGACAGAAAATGAGAAACTGTCAGAAGCCTGAACTTGGATTCATGTTGATGGATCTTCTACGTTCTCATTAAAATTAGAAATTATGAAATATATCTGTTGAAAGAATGATGCTTACACTGATGATCATGTAAGATTCAGGAGGTATTTCCATCTGCTGCTGTGATCTCCAGCCGCTTTTAAATCTTAGTGTTAGAGGCGTGAAGTATTCTTTTACTTCGCTGAAGGATGTGAATGGTTTTGCACCTCTCCAACAAATTGGCAAGGTCCCATCCTTGGTTATTTCCAAAGGCTTGCCAGATAAATCTTTCATCATCTAAAAACGGATGATGAATAAAAATAACATCATGAGCGAGTCTTGTAGCTATAGCTTGGATAAATGGATGAGGGTTCCCTACTTACAGAAGAAATGATAGCTTTGTAAGCCTGGGAATTGAAATATGAGTAGGAGCTCCCACTGTCAAAAATTACTTGAAGACCCTTGACGCCAATATACTGCTTTCCCAAATAGAGTTCAGCTGGACCAGGGGAGTAGTAGCTTTCCCTACAAGGAATGAACGTAAAAGTAGTGATTAGATGAATGACATGGAAGAGAAAAGCAGATGCATCAAAGGAAGGGTGTGGATTCCCTTAATTTAAAGGTACTTTAGTGCATGTGCCAATCTAGACAGATAACTGGCTATGAGTTTTACAACCAGCCAACCTACACCTGCAAATGGGAAGAAAAAACCCAAGCATAGAAGGGACTGATCACTCGTGCTACTTACTCGATGGAACTACGTGACATTGGTGTCCAAACTATTCCAGAAGAGGGAACAAGATCTTCTCCAATAAAGAGAAAACCTCCGCTGTTGCTACTGAAACAGTGACCGAAGACATTTCGTACTAGACCCAGATTCTGAAGCTGAGATACGAAGCTGGCTTTTCCTTTGCCAAGCCCTAGTAATCCATCTGTAGGGGACGTAGTTCCTTTGGAACCCTGTTGATCATATCCACAACTGGAGACAAGAACATTTCAGAAAAAATGATCAGTAATGAATCGGCAGAAAGGTTGGAGGGAGAGTTTATTGAATGATTCAGACAAAGTAGTGTAATACTGCAGTACCCAATAGCAAAACGAGGTCCAACCAGTGTTCCGTTGGTCAAACGAATGGGGAAAACATCCTTGACAAGGGCACCCTGCGATACACCTTGATCTGCATACTGAATCTTATAGTGACATTGATCTGTTGGTTTCTTGCATATGTTCTTTTCAAGAGAGTGCAATTCTGCACATACAGATTCTGCACATGGGACAAGGCTGTTCTTGTTGAGTCGGTACAAGGGGTGAGGAGCCTGTCAATAGAAGAGACAGGAAGATCGTATATTTCATATAAGAAGCAGATTATATAAGTTACAAACATGGATGCTTTCTGTGACTTAAGGGGGCATTGTTACATGTATACATCCTGCAACCTAAATAGTAGAGTACAAAATAGATGACACAGATGATGTTGCTGTTGATGATAAGCTATGTCGTTATTGGGTACGCTACAATGACACACTTCCACATTGAGGCGTAATTTTGAGGTTTTTTTGTTGTTTATACTAGTAACAAACAAGTTTGTCTAACTGGGGAGGCAAACTACAGCTACAACAATAAGCTGATTGAATAATGATGCAAACATATATCCGATATAGGCATGAAGTCATCCAATCCGAATACTAGTGACAGGGCAAGAAGTTTAACAGATAAATGTTGCTAGCTGCCATTGGAACATGTTAGTGACTATGACAAATTGTCAATAAAATTAACTAGTATTACCTTGGGACAATTTTTACAAGGGGCGTCACAATGAAGCCATGTGAGATCACTGCCAGTGTCAATATCAAGGTAGTACCGTTTGGGTGGGTAGCCGATGCCCATTTCGACATAGTAATACCTACACAACAAGAGAATCGTACAAGACTGAAATTTTTGTTTCAAATTCATAAAAAAAAAAAAGGGTTTTAATTACATTTGTTTGAATCGGAATAGTCAAAATTGGGGATATCTGATGAAACCAGATCTAATTGAATTGTGGGTATCTTTGAACAGTCAAAAGATTTTATCAACAAAATAAGAACCCCTAATTCGAGAAAAGCATGATCATAAATTGCTTTAAAAAAAAATACCCAATAGGATAAACATTCCCAAGAACACGAAAAACAACAGATGATCCAACTTTGGCAGCAGAAGATGATGCTTCTGGTGGTAAAATCTGTTTCTTCTTCCTTAATTCTTGGTTTGCAGCTACAAAAGAACCTGATACTAACACAAGTAAAGTCAATGCTAACATCATCATCTTCATCATCTTAAACTTCATCTCCATTGCCCTCTCCCTCTTTCTCTACTGACTATTAGACAGAATAAAGACTGAAATTGGATTTATATACAGTAAAGAAACTTCAAGGAAAGACCGGGAAAGTTTCCAAGTCTTTTAATAAGCCCTGAAGTCTCTGTTTAGAGAGGGAGAAAGAGGGAAGACGCGGTTTGTGTACTGTAGTATGAAATTGAGCAGTTGAGGTCCCAAAGAAGCTAAATATATAGAGTGGGGGAGGGAAAGAAAGAGACAAAAACAAACTACAAGAAAGAGTGGATGGATTGGTGCTGATGGTCACTCCACCACCCTGACATCTGATTGCTTTCTTCTTTGGATTTTTCTGTTTTTTTGTTCCTTGATTCTTTGTTTGTTTGTGTAAGGTTAGTCAACTGTTAAGGTGTTTGTGTTTACCTATGGCATTGTCTTTAGATATATTCTTTCGGATCGGGTATGGATGATCAAGCAGGCTAGGTTACCTTGGAGTAAAAAGTAATTTATTAGAGCATCTCCAATGTAAGGGGTGAAGGTCTTAAAATGAAGGCTATTATTGGGACGTCACATTCCAATAGAGGGGCGTCACCTAATAGGACAAAAACGGGTCACCCATAAGTAATATTAAAAACCCCTTATCTAAAATAATTTTATAATGACTAAACAACCCTTATGTGGTTAGGTTAATAATATAGTTAACTAATAATTAGATTGATAAGATTTTTATATAACTAGTGATAAAAAATCATATTAAGTGATTTTGGTGGGGAAAAAAAGTTGAAAAAATGAGAAACTTTGGAGATTTTTTTCTAAGTAAACCCTAGATTTCAAATCACCCAAACAATGTTCTTTTTATTTCTCAAAATTGATGAAAGTAAGTAAAAAAAGTTGATTTTTTTAGCTTTTCAGAGCCGTTCGGTTGGGTTTTTCTTAAGTAGCCAACCGTAAGACAAATTTACGGTTAGGTGATGATGAACTCTTAGCCGTAACTAGTTAAAATTAAGAAAACCCAATTTTAAACCGATTCATTTACTGGTTTTTTTGGTCAAAACCCAATCAGAATCAATTATTACTGGTTTTTTGTGATCGAACCTAGCCGTAAATCGATTTACTACTGGATTTTTTTGTCGAACCCAATCAGAAGCGATTCGGTTGGGTTTTGTTGAGGAAAACCCAACCGTAACTGGTTTTGAAACCTTTTTTTTCCCTAAGATTTCAATCAATCTAACCATTTCAGATGCAATTAGTTTGTTGATTACCATCACTTCTATCAATATGCTTCTTCCACACCTTTAATAGAGAATTCAATCGAAGATTATAAGTTTTTCGAACCGTCGATTGATCGAAGATGGTGAAATGATTTTGATTGAAAAAAAAAGAGGGAATGATTTATGGTTGATGAAGGAGAGGAAGTTAAGAAGAAGGAGAAGAAGAGGAGGAGCAGACCTTTGAATGAGAATTAGGTTTTGATTTTAGCTTTAGTTTTTAGGTTTTGATTTTAGTTAAAGGGTAATCTAGACATTTTGTATTGAATCAAGAATACCCCATAACCAATTTTCTGGTCACTAGAAATCCAAGTGAAGCCCCTCTATTGGAATGTGACGCCCCAATAATAGCCTTCCTTAAAATAGCATGACACATAGGATTTAAGACCTTCCCCACCGAGTTTTCATCTCCAACACAAGGGTAAAGGTCATAGATATAGATGACATGGCTAAGTGGGGGTAATGGAGAAAGTATAAATAAGACTTTCTTCATGACCTTGGGTCTTAGGTCCACACCATCACTTTGTCTCTAAATTCAAATAAAAAGGTGTGGGTAAGACCTTGAAGATTGGAGATGGACTTTAGGTCAAAAAAATTATCTTTACTTATTTTTGTCTTTTAGCAAATAACCCACTAAAAAAATGTGATAACAAGACTTCCACCTAGGATGACCTTGACCCTTTGCATTGGAGATGCTCTTAGAATAAAGTTTTTTTTTTCCAGAAAATCTTAATTAATAGTAACCTGAATAGGACTCGGGAACCGGTACATGACTGATTCTGGTTCGGTTTAGAGATACCGGAAGTTTTAAATAGTTTATAGAGTCTCTAGACAAACAACAAATACAGTCAAAACACTTAACGAACAGTTATAAAACACTGAACTAATGAAGATATCTAACCATTCCTTGATGATTCCTGAGTTTCATAAGTAGCAGTAACAGAACAAGTTTAAATGGTTTGGTTCGGATTGAAAGTAGTACATCCAAACCACAAACAATTATGTAATCAGAAGAGATTTTAGGATCCAAAGATCAACATATTTCTCAAGGGTTTTCTCATTAAAAGAAAATAACAATGATAGCAAAGATAATCGGAATCGGTTATCTTAGATCGGAATCGGTCGGAATCAGTCTGAAACTTCACCAGAATCAGTCTTATGTAACTAGTGTTTGCCTTTGTCTTTGGTGAATTTGTTGTTGTTAGTTTCTTTGTCGAGGCTCTTGTAGTTGGTGTTGTAGATTTATTTGATATTGTTGTTGTTGTGATCTTTGACATCTTAATCAAAAGGAATTTCAACTCCAAAAAACAAACTAACCTATCAGTAAACCCTTTGATTAAAACCCTAAAAAGAAAATATGATAACAATAACCAAGTCCTAAAACAAACAAGAAAATAATAGTACATATTTGAAACAAATCCAAATTGAAGTGTATGTAACTAGAACAAGGGAAGGGTAAGAACAGTTGGAATGGAGTGGAGGCTAGATGCGGTTGATCTACTCAAATAAGCTCCCATAAGGAGCCGATCTGAGCAGAGGAGATTCAGGCGTCTTGTTCCCTCGTCTGAAAGTTCAAGGAGAGCGAGAAAGTTTAGGGAGAGAGTATTGTCCCAAAGTTTCTTAGGCAAGGATAATTGGAGCAAACTTCATGTTACAAGCGTAAGTTTCTAATGTCGATTGTTGTAGTTGGCATGATTTTACAATATTGACATATCCCTAAATATGGAATATCTAGTTAATGTTTTTGCAATGAATCGCGTAATAAATAGGTATTAAGGATCTGCCTGTAAATACAAGATGTATATATAAATAAATATTAAAACGAATAAAATTAAAAACAACGTATAATTGAAGACATGAAGTTATAGTTTACGAAGAAAATAGAAAAATAGTTGCGTCAAAAAGAAAAATATCACATGTTATAAATACAATTTCAGTATTCTAGTTACAAGCATAAATGGGTTATAGGTATCGAAAACTTGTTGGGTCAAAACACGAACGGATTATAGCTTGAGTTAGCCCGATGATAGGTCCATCCCTACAAAACTTTATTGTTCTATATCTGTAAGTCTAAAGTCACTGAGTATTAAAAAAGTATGAGAGAGAGGGATCTGCGACTCGACGATTGAATCGTATTTGACCCACAAATTTGCAATTTCAATACTTCCTTTTTGATCTTACTTATTCATTCTTGCATGTTATAGTCTAATCTTTTTTTCTCTCCTGATATATTTTTATTTGATTTTAATATCTCTTTACCACGCTTATTTTTAGGTCCTAGTCGATATGCTTTGGATGTTGGAGGTTTTTCTTTATAGTCATGTAATCTTCCCCTGATATTTATTTTAATGGCTCTACCTTTGATGAATGATATGCGTGAGAAGATACAAAACCCACCTTTTAAACTATCTTCACTTTACAGACTTCTAAAAATGATATATTTCTTTATCTTTTTACTTTTTTTCTCTATCAGCCGATGAAACATCCGTATAAACTCTAACCCTACTCCGAACCTACACTATTTTAACAAGAAATCGTACAAGTGTAGGTCATTCACCCATCTAAAAAGAGGCATAAATTACTTTATATCCTTCATTTACCTCGTTCTTTTCTCCCATCACTTCCTCGTATAAGATAACGTTACTTTTAATGGACTCTCAAGTTAAAGAAGTTCAGGAAAAAATAAAAATCACACCTATATCTGAGAGGCTTAAAGCTCTTAAAGAACTAGAGTTATCTATAGAGGATTTTCTCCAAGGTGCTTCTCGATTCAAGTTCAGTTACAGGGTAAGGCTTACTCTTCCATAATATTCACAGTAGGAAAACTTGATAAGAAACTTAAGAAATTAAAGTTTCATACTCAAGAAGAGTACGATGTTGTTCTCAATTCATACCTTGGTTTCTGGAAGGAGATCTTCTTGTTTTATATCCTTGGAATCCAAGGATTCCAAAAAGTGGAGTAGACTTAACAACGCAGTTATTCTGGCTACGTTTATACAACATGCAACTGGGGTTTGCAAATCCAATTATAGTTAAAGGAATATCCAAAGCCATGGGAGAAGTTAGGGAGTTAGATCCACCAGATTTTGTTGTTCCAAAAGGTAAAGTTCAAAAGACTCTAGTCTTAATTGATGTTAGAGATTCTCTTTGTATGGGATTTCAGATGAAAAACGCAGCAGGAGAAGAAGTCTGGTGTTATAGCATAGCTCGGTTGAACTCACCAAGCGTTGGTATGTCAAGTTTGGTTGTCATATTTTAGTGTATCAATACTCATTTAGAGTCGCTTGATTAAATACTAGACTCAACTTCGTTTAGGTTAGACTAGAAAGTCTAGGAATGTTGAGACATATAAGTATTACTTTGAAGACCAGAAGAATGTGAAGAAGTATCCAACCACAACGACGACATCATCCTTCCACTTGAGGTTAGTAATATTAACTTAATTGTTTCATTCCTAATGTATCGTTCAAGTCGTGCATATTGAAAACATAACTGCGAAGTTGTATGTACATATACTCTAGTGATATGACATGATCATGATAAATTATCATAGTATTAGGGAATTGGACTATAAATGATCATAGTATTAGGGAATTGGACTATAAAGTATAACACTTATCTTTTGAACTTCGTAGATATGACATCGACATAATCTTATACATATATTGTTATGACTATGTGAATGGGTTATGGTGAAGATTTACTCCTAGGAAACAATGTTTTACATTAGTTTAAAGGAAGTACATTCATGAACTTGTTTTGTGAATCGAAAGGGAAATCATTAGGCTTATTGGTCCGGCTATTCATTGTAAATCTTTGGATGACCAATATGTGTGAGTTGGTAGAACCGATCTTAACTCATGTTATGTATCTTGGGATAACTAGTTTTCATTGATTGGTGTAACTGATCCGAAGTAATCATCATGTGATGGTATGATCGATCCTTGTAATTGGTGTAACTGATCCTAGTAATTAGTGTGACCGGTCACAAGTGTTATGTGTAATCGATCTTTGTAATTGGTAACCAGTTCTGGTAACTGGTCCCGGTAACTGATGTGACCGATCCTGGTAACTTGTTTAACCGATTACAAGTGTTTCCATATTAGGTATAATCGATCCTAATGATTGGTAGAACCAGTTGAACCCATAATAGTCTTGGAATACAAGAGAATCAATTCTAAACTTGTTTAGAAGTGTGGTATAACCGATTCCAAGAATGCAAATCCATATAAGTATGAAATAAGGATTTGCAGTGAAAAGATGTCAACATAATTTGAACACAGTCAGTAACTCATATCATTTATTATCTAAAGATATTCCTTAGTACTCAAGGTGATCCTGTGCCGAAATAAACTGAGAATCTTTTAATTAAGGTTTTTTATTTTATATACATTAATTACCAGCAATTAATGTGTAGCTCTAGAGAATAAAAAATAGTAATGTGCATTTACTAATTGGAGATTCTCTATTGAGAGATTTCGGAAATATTGGACAAGCATTTTTTGGAATTAGGAAAACCAATTTTTCTATAAATTGCATATCTTGAGAATATTTTCGGTTTTGGAAATTCCTTGATGTCTAAACATCCTTGGTCTATAAATACTTAAGTTTGAATTTCTAGAAAACTATCCTGAGAGCCAGGCAAACTTCATCTTCTTCTTATTTCTGGTGGATCCATCTAATCAGAGAGGAAAGTATCCTAATTAGGTGAAATCACTTACGACCGCTCGTTTAAAGACTTTTGTGGGATCAAGAAGCTCTACGACTACGAGTACCGTTGGTGGGAAACTAGATAATTGTAGTGTTATTAGTTTTCGATTGATTTTATTGACTAGCGGTTTTTGAAACTTTGATTTCACCTAGTTTGATTATTCTTGAGAATTTTCTCTTCTAATATAAGATTCACTCAAACTAGATCGAAGTATCAACGTGATCTTTAGAACTGTTGTTAGATATAAAGATATATTGTGATAATCCATTGTTAACAGACTTTGTTCTACGCATGATTGATCATAAGAGATTCAAGTGGTGTTGTGCGGGTTTTGAAGAATATTAAATAAAATTTGAAGACAAAAAATATTTCTTATTGGTTTTCGTATCTTGTGAATATTTGTGCACAAACATTGATCTGTTGGGATTCAACTAGAACCGGATTTATTCGATTGAGTAGTTGTGTGAGATCGGCATTCTCTATTTATCTCTTTGAGATTTATATTGATTGAGTGTAAACCTATAATTGACTATTTCGGTAGTTATTGGATAGATTGATCTAACCAGACAAGGGAGTTTATTAGATTAAACATAATAGTCTTTGTCAAAAACCCATCTATATAATAAGATTGATTAGAGTGGTTACCAAACAGATTCTTCCTTTGGTTTTTGGAATACGATCCAAAGGACTTTCTATTCATGTGCGTGACTCTAGAAGTTGAAGGTGCATGGATACTGACGAAAAAAAGTATCTAGGGGTAGTCTACTTGGTCTCAACTATGCGAAGTTGGTATTTGATTTTGTATAGCGGCTTAATTCTGAGAGTATTAAATTCTGGACTAGGTCCCGTGGTTTCTCTGCATTTGCGGTTTCCTCGTTATGAAAATCTTGTTGTGTCTTTTACTTTGATTTCCATATTATAATTATTTATTATAATAAATTAAAATACACATATACGTTAACTCCGCATTACTTGATAGTGATCCTATAGAGTTTGGTTATTACCGAGCTTATTATCAAGTAACACACTTTGTTGTATTATTGTCTCGATATTGTATCCATAGTCAATCACACATGTTATCTTGTTGTTGTATCGTCTCAATCTCGTATCTATAGACAATCACACGAAGTGTGAACCGGTTAGTTCTATTATCTCGACTCTGTCCATAAACGATCACTTTCGGTCGATGACTTATAGGTTGAAAATAAAATATTGTGGTGTATTTGGGTAGGCTCATATTTTTAATTAGTATCAGAGCAGGAAAACACGAAAATATCTAACAATTTGTGTTTGCTGCGATCCAACCAATAATACATGAGTCGAAATAAGAAAAGTAAAGCTAAACTTATGAAAAACTAAGTTAGCGTACATCAAGATATTTAGAATAATCTCTCAAAAGGAGTATGAAAATTGGTCTTGTAATTTTTTTATAAAATCAAGATCAATGCCTATGGGTAATGAACATTTGATTGAGAATCATATTCAGAAAAGAATGCATCCAAAATAAAAGGTAGAAGTACCTGATTCAAAAAAAAAAATGGGTTTGATTCCATGTACTGGTAAAAAATCTTCTGTTACTACCTTTGGCGGTAGGAATGATTTAAATTCACCATCATGTTATAATTCTGAATTTATGACTGGATTCTAAAGGTTTTACAACAAAGTCAAAACATTTTCAGAAGCAGGTAAATCCATCGATTGCATGGAAGATGTCTTAAAAATTACTGTTCAATTAAATGTAAGAATTTGTGAAAAAAGTGAGAAACACTCAGCCTCCAAAATAATCTAGCAGATCATTTGGAACACAAATTGGGCTTGTATAAATATGTAAATGAAAGAACTTCAGAGTGTGACTATCTGACACAATCACTTGATCATTCACAAGAAAGGAATAAAAACCTTGAAACATAAATTCTTACAGAGACATGTCAAGAGATATACTTTGGAAAGTCCTTAGAAAAGCATTTTCAAAAGGGTTTCGATACCTTAAACATACATATTAACAGTCTTGAATCAGAGATTTATGTTATGTATAAGATATTTGGTTAAGACTATGAAAGTTCGTATGAAAATGAATTACCTTCCTGGGTTCAAAAGATAATCATGAATATAGCATCTCAAAATTGTCATGATGTTTCAGCTACTTTTGAAACCCATATAAAGACACAAGATCATGTCTTTAAAAATGAGAAGAAAGATGATGCTCTAATGTACTTAGTGAGGAAAATTCCTTTCACCCCGCACTTAACATGTTGGAAAGCGTATCCTTATAATGCCCAATATTTTGATGTAAGGAAGCACAAGTATATGGGCATCCGGTATCCTGTCAATATCTCTTATTTAACAAAAAGAAGGTATACAATCTACCTAAAGATATTTAATAAGCCTTTATGCATAGAAAAGTTTTCTTACAACAACTTGTGTAAACATGATGAGTTTTTTCTTGTCTAATGTATTTTTAGATACATGATTTTGAAGATAAGAGATCTTTAAGATTTAGATACACGTAAGATACGAATTCATTTTCGAATCTGCTCAGAATTATTTATTTAAGGTTGATACCTATGTTTGGTATGTGTTGAAATCCTTTGGTATATTCGCTCAACTTTTGAGAATTTATACTAAGAAATGTATCCTCAAACCAGGTCTCAAGTCAAGATTCTGAAAGCCTTGAGTGAAATGCTTTCTAGTGAAACTACTAATCTTGTTGGTTTCTTCAAGAAATATGGCAGTAAGGATAAATAAAAGAGAATGAAGATGTATCATCTCAAGAAGGAGTTACTAATATCTTTATTCAAAGCAGTTTGGATACTAAGATTAATATTCTCAATCTTCGTCAAGTCCTCCTCAGTACTGTTGAAACTCATCATAGACAAACAGCATTACTAAGAACTGTTATCCATAACCAAAGAAAGCTAATTAAACTTGGAATCGGTAATAGGGAGTATGCTCGGAATATTAATCGAAAGGTTAATGCTTTAGCCTGCGAACATAATCAAGGCACTATTTGTGGAATCCGGAAAATCATTTATGATGTTATAGATGAAGATCCCGAGAATTTGAGGATTTTGAATATGATCTTTGAGAAAAACTGTGCAAAGATCTAAAAATAAACATCAATGTATTGATTTATTTCAGTGTTTTTTAATAAAACTATCATTAACTATTTTATAATTTTTGGTTCAATAGTTAGATAGTTTTCAGATTGCATAGCCTGTGTATGAATGTTTATATTTTTGTTATGTGATATTTGGTTATGAGATGTCTGATTTCTGTTTTGTAACCTTAATATTCGATCTCATATGATGATACCCTTATGATTCGGGTGGCTTTTTGTTTTAGCGGGACTAAGTTCTAACCTATGTTGGTAGGATTTAACAGAGGATCATAAGGAGTTCCGATTGATACTCATATGTGAAAAGTCACAATATGTTGAATCAATTTGTGTTTACATGAGTTGAGTTTATCATAACATATGTGTTTCGGGTTTTCAATTTTTGCTATTGGCACGCATTAGTTAAAAACTGTTTCAACCTTTCTCTGGTAAGGTTTCCTTTGTTGTTGTTCTTCTGTTTCCTGCGAGAGGATGACAACATACTGGGGAAAGTTCTTATTTGAACTTGCGCTTAATGATATATATTTATGGGGAGAAGAGGCTGTGGAATTTGAGGTAACGATTTTATTTTTTAGTTAATCGTTTTTCCTGTTTAAGAAAAGCTTGTGTTTATTGCATATATTTTTCTTTTGCTTGAAAAAATTTCGGTACAATTGATATGTTCCACTATATTGTGTATGGATTGTTTATTGTGATTAAATTGTTTCCGGTTAAGAAAAAATGTGTCAGTTTATTCAACTTAAGAGTTGGTATCTTCTTTATTTTTTGGCGTCAAATGTTTTTGCTTAACGAAATTTGGTGGAATTGCGGTGTTGTATTGTATATATTTGTTTCAATTGCTTCCGGTTAAGAAAAATAATTGCGCAAGTATTTTGGTTTGTATGAATTGTTTAAGGCTTAAAAAAATATGGGATTATTTGTTTAGTCCAAATGGATTCCGGATAAGAGAAACTAAGTTAATTTTGATCTTAGTTAGACTTATCAAATTGGAGGATTCGGTTATTTAAGTCTAATCAAATGCCTTGACAAGAAAAACTAGTTAACTAACCTAGTGTTTTTATTGTCTAAAGGGAAAGGTCTAAGTTATTGTCTGAATAATTAGAGCCTGATGAAAAAAATAAAGTTAATTATGATCTTTATTTTGGTCTTATCGAAATAAGCGATTGTATATACACAATCGATCTAACAAGGGAATTAAGTTTCTTAGTCAATTTGTTAGATTATTAGGGAAAAGTGCTTCAGGCAATTGTTTCCTTGATAACATATTGAAAATAAATTACTATGTAGTTTTGGTTTTAATATTGGTTATCTAAAATGGTATGTGAAACCTTCATGCTTAACTCTTACAGGTTGTTTACAAGTCTTACAGATTTGTAAGATCCTTTCGGTTTGTCCTTTATTTTCTCGAATCATTGTCATTTTGTGACAAAAAGGGGGATAAATATATGGAGTAAGATATGTGCTTAATGTTATATCTAATGAAAGAGTAATGCATTGACTAAGGGGGAGAAACATATCATATTGTTGTGTGGTAATACTTACTACAAAAGGGGAATAATGAAGATGTTCAGATTGAATATTTACCTAGCTTACCTTTGTTGTTGTTGTTGTTGTTGTTGTTGTTGTTGTTGTGGTGGTGGTGGTGGTGGTGGTGGTGGTGATATTGAAACTTGGAATCAAGCGTATGAATTTTTTTTTTATTTGTTTAATCCATATGTACTAACAGTTTTGTCACTAAAATTGAAAAAGGGGGAGATTTTTAGAGCATAGCTCGGTTGAACTCACCAAGCGTTGGTATGTCAAGTTTGGTGGTGATATTTTATTGTATCAAAACTCATTTAGAGTCGTTTAATTAAATACTAGAGCCAACTTCGTTTAGGCTAGACTAGAAAGTCTAGGAATGTTGAGACATACTGTTAGAGCATTGCTCGGTAGAACTTTCAAGCGTTGCTATCTCAAGCTTGTTTGTCAAGTTTAGGTGATCGAAACTATAATCTTGATTTCTAGTCTACTTATAGTTATGTCTCAGACCAGGATCGAATGTGTAGTTGAGCTTTAGAATTGACGATGCTTACAACTGAAGACAAAGATTTACTGAAGAACTCAGAGGAACTTAATCAACAAAAGGTATAAGGAGACTAAAACTTATCTATCACTAAGAAGTTTATTATATTCTATTATATCTCATACTGAGATAAAGTCGTATAGATATATAGACTTTAATATTATACATATTTGATATTTCAAGTTGAGTTTAACTCACTTATCTATTTCTCGAAATATGTGTTGGAAGCTTTTTTCTTTAGCTGCGTTCATCAGTATTCTTGACGTGTGTTGATGGTGGTTTTTAGCTTAGGGTTAAAATTGTAAAACCTTGCATCTGATGTGATGCCACTTTGTAAGGAAACGGATCCACGGGTGTTAACCTCTCCACTGGCATATTTATTGATCCATTCAATATATTTATATGAAATTTATCCAGACTGGCGTATGTAGCAACCATCCCGGATGTTCTGTAAATTTCGGCGCCTTGCCTATATTCTCTTAATATAAGTTTCTTTGAATGCTTTCTATGCTTTGTTCACCGGATGAACCCTTAATATTGATATGGCATGACAATTTGTGTTCACTCGCAGCAGAGTATCACGAATTTCCGCTTTGTGTGGTAATACTTACTTCAAAAGGGGAATAATGAAGATGTTCATATTGAATATTTACCTAGCTTACCTTTGTTAGGGGGGGGGGGGTGTTTAAAATATTTTGTTATTCAAATATCAACAACGACATTTATTGATTGAATATTTGCAGGTTATTATGATACTGAAACTTGGAATCAAGCGTATGAATTTTTTTTTTTTTGTAATTTGTTTAATCCATATGTAATAAAAGTTTTGTCACTAAAATTGACAAAGGGGGAGATTTTTAGAGCATAGCTCGGTTGAACTCACCAAGCGTTGGTATGTCAAGTTTGGTGGTGATATTTTATTGTATCAAAACTCATTTAGAGTCGTTTGATTAAATACTATAGTCAACTTCGTTTAGGCTAGACTAGAAAGTCTAGGAATGTTGAGACATACTGTTAGAGCATTGATCGGTAGAACTTGCAAGCGTTGCTATCTCAAGCTTGTTTGTCAAGTTTAGGTGATCGAAACTATAGTCTTGATTTCTAGTCTATTTATAGTTATGTCTCATACCAGGATAGAATGTGTAGTTGAGATTTAGACTTCACGATGCTTACAACTGAAGACGAAGATTTACTGAACAACTCGGAGGAACTTAATCAACAAAAGGTATGTGGAGACTAAAACTTATCTATCACTAAAAAGTTTATTATATTTTATTATATCTCCTACTGAGATAAAGTCGTATAGATATATAGAATTTAATATTATACATATTTGATATTTCGAGCCGAGTTTTACTCGCTTATCTATTTCTCGAAATATGTGTTGGAAGCTTTTTTATTTAGCTACGTTCATCAGTATTCTTGACGTGTGTTGATGGTGGTTTTTAGCTTAGGGTTAAAATTGTAAAACCTTGCATCTGATGTGATGCCACTCTGTAAGGAAACGGAGACACGGGTGTTAACCTCTCCACTAGCATATTTATTGAGCCATTCAATATATTTATATGAATTTTATCCATACTGGCGTATGTAACAACCATCCCGGATGTTCTGTAAATTTCGGTGCCTTGCCTATATTCTCTTAATATAAGTTTCTTTGAATGCTTTCTATGCTTTGTTCCCCGGATGAACCCTTAATAATGTTGATATGGCATGACAATTTGTGTTCACTCACAGCAGAGTATCACGAATTTCCGAATATCAAGGATAAGGTCTTTGCATAAGGTATTCAATCAGAAAGCATGCTTCTCTCTGGAAATGAACTTAAAAGAATTTTGTGTCAACACATAGGATTCAATCAATTACTTTTGCACCTTGCGCAATATACTAGACCTCGCTTGTCGAAAATAAGCCTAGGAAAACTAGGAATTTAATCTGCCATGGATTAGGGGAAAACCTTATGGAGCCGCAACAGCAAAGGGAGGCGTGGCCATGCCTTAGGCCAGATGGCGCCACTTTCCATTGGCCACGCCCCATCCCAAAACGGCCATATTTCCCTCGACCAATCAGGTCGCTTTAAACTCGCCACACACACATAAGTTGTGGCTGGGCCCATACTTTCCGGCCCCATTTCCCATCGACCAATCGGGTTGTTCTAAAGACGCCACACTCACACCAGAAGTGTAGCCACACCCATAGTTGGCGGCAATGTAGTTGATCTCGGATTCCGGTTTGTCTCGGTCCCGAGCGAGATACTGGTACAACGTTATTCAAATATCAACAATGACATTTATTGATTGAATATTTGCAGGTTATTATGATACTGAAACTTGGAATCAAGCGTATGAATTTATTTTTTTTTGTAATTTGTTTAATCCATATGTAATAAAAGTTTTGTCACTAAAATTGACAAAGGGGGAGATTTTTAGAGCATAGCTCGGTTGAACTCACCAAGCGTTGGTATGTCAAGTTTGGTGGTGATATTTTATTGTATCAAAACTCATTTAGAGTCGTTTGATTAAATACTATAGTCAACTTCGTTTAGGCTAGACTAGAAAGTCTAGGAATGTTGAGACATACTGTTAGAGCATTGATCGGTAGAACTTGCAAGCGTTTCTATCTCAAGCTTGTTTGTCAAGTTTAGGTGATCGAAACTATAGTCTTGATTTCTAGTCTATTTATAGTTATGTCTCATACCAGGATAGAATGTGTAGTTGAGATTTAGACTTCACGATGCTTACAACTGAAGACGAAGATTTACTGAACAACTCGGAGGAACTTAATCAACAAAAGGTATGTGGAGACTAAAACTTATCTATCACTAAAAAGTTTATTATATTTTATTATATCTCCTACTGAGATAAAGTCGTATAGATATATAGAATTTAATATTATACATATTTGATATTTCGAGCCGAGTTTTACTCGCTTATTTATTTCTCGAAATATGTGTTGGAAGCTTTTTTCTTTAGCTACGTTCATCAGTATTCTTGACGTGTGTTGATGGTGGTTTTTAGCTTAGGGTTAAAATTGTAAAACCTTGCATCTGATGTGATGCCACTCTGTAAGGAAACGGAGACACGGGTGTTAACCTCTCCACTAGCATATTTATTGAGCCATTCAATATATTTATATGAATTTTATCCATACTGGCGTATGTAACAACCATCCCGGATGTTCTGTAAATTTCGGTGCCTTGCCTATATTCTCTTAATATAAGTTTCTTTGAATGCTTTCTATGCTTTGTTCCCAGGATGAACCCTTAATAATGTTGATATGGCATGAAAATTTGTGTTCACTCACAGCAGAGTATCACGAATTTCCGAATATCAAGGATAAGGTCTTTGCATAAGGTATTCAATCAGAAAGCATGCTTCTCTCTGGAAATGAACTTAAAAGAATTTTGTGTCAACACATAGGATTCAATCAATTACTTTTGCACCTTGCGCAATATACTAGACCTCGCTTGTCGAAAATAAGCCTAGGAAAACTAGGAATTTAATCTGCCATGGATTAGTAGGGGAAAAACCTTGCCCAGAATCAGAAAACAGGGAGCCCCAACAGCAAAGGGAGGCGTGGCCATGCCTTAGGCCAGATGGCGCCACTTTCCATTGACCACGCCCCATCCCAAAACGACCATATTTCCCTCGACCAATCAGGTCGCTTTAAACTCGCCACACACACATAAGTTGTGGCTGGGCCCATACTTTCCGGCCCCATTTCCCATCGACCAATCGGGTTGTTCTAAAGACGCCACACTCACACCAGAAGTGTAGCCACACCCATAGTTGGCGGAAATGTAGTTGATCTCGGATTCCGGTTTGTCTCGGTCCCGAGCGAGATACTGGTACAACGTTGTCTCGGGGAGATTCCATTTCCAAATCTCGGTATAATCTCGGTTCCAACTTTTATACATATAATTATAATACATATGTTAAAAATATAATGAGGTATTATAAATTAACCAATTCAAACAAGTACTCGTTAAGAAAACAGAACATTACAATTCTAATCAAGATAACACAAGCACATTACACTTCATTGTTGATCTTAGAAGTCTTTGTTGAACAAAAAAGAAAACACAAGAGAGAGAAGTACAACTTCGGTTCATTATCCAAAATGTTAATTAAACAAGCACATTACAATTCTAATCAAGGTAGTATGAATCAGCATAGATATCGTCATCTGGAGTAACTCCATCATTCCCGTCACCACCGAGTAGCCCTATTTCGGTGTCCAACATCAATTCATCAGTATCATATCCATCGTATTCCGAGTTAGTTGGAAACGTAGACTTGACTCGAGAACTACAGGCACCTCTACTACTAACTGTCCCTCTACCACCAACTGTCCCACATTCTTCACCAACTGTTTCTTGCAAATCACAAAAAGTTACATTATCGCCTTCCACATCCAAGTCATTCAAATTTTCTAAAGCCAACCATTCATCATTTTCATCACGGTCCTCCAGGAAAATAGGATCATGAGCTTTATCATCATCGTTATATTTTTGGATTTCTATGAAACGACGCTGCAATTTCTTATTGTATTGGATAAAGACACTATCATTCAATTTCTGTTGCTTTATGCGATTTCGTTTTTTCGAGTGCAACTGAAATATGAAAGATAAATGGCTAAATATGCAACTAAAATACAAACATAAATAATTCAACTAAATATGCGATAGGGGTCTGCAAGCTAACAATAAATATTCAGTTTCTTTGTTGCTTGTTGGCATAAGAACATAGGGGTCTATATTCAGAATATTACTAATCATTGCAAAATATTAGAATACTTACATTTTGAAATGTGCTCCAGTTTCTTTCACATGGGGAAGCAGAACAAGTAAGACTCAATACTCTGATTGCAAACTTTTGTAGGTTTGGCGCATCGATTCCTCCAAAAGTTATCCACCACTCATCTGTTATAAATACAAACACCAAAAGTAGTTATAAATGCTATCCAATACAAATGTAATAAAACTTTAAACTTACAGAGTGAACAAGCTTACGAGGTTGATCCTTGGTTCTTCTTTTTTTGCAAGGTGGAGTTCCCAAGACCCCAACAGCATCAGTATACTTTATCAATTCACTTGTAGCTAGTTCAAGTTCATCTTCATTAGGTATAAGCCTTCCCATTGCTGCATGAAGCCCCCTTTTGATTTCTATGTACTTTTCATTATTATCCATTTAATAAGGTTCAATATTGTAGAATATGGAAGGATTCAAATAGTAGGCCGCACAATGTAGAGCATGGTTAAAGTTATTCTTCCATCTTTTCTGAAAGCAAGCCTTAATTACAGCCCAAGTATCATCATCTTCCCTGAAATTCTCCTCTAGTTGATCCCTTGCTATTCTCATTGCATCATAGAAAGAAGGCATTGTAGGTTTGCGCTCAATATCCACTAACCTTACAACCTTAACTAAAGGCTTCAGCACACTACAAGCGTAATCAACATCTTCCCAAAATGTACTACTTGTGACAATTTTAAGTGCATTAATTCCAACATTTTCTTTTGAAAATCTAGTTTTTGCCCACCTATCATTCACAAACATCATTTGTAAAGGAGTTTTATACTTTTGAATACTTTCTAGAGTGTAATACTGAGTTGCAAATCTAGTCTTTGTGGACCTATGTAAGTCTCTGCCTGTCATATCCCTCATTAAGCATAATACTTGAAAATGAGCATAAATGTAGGTAACAAGTCTTTTACCTAGAATGACGGCTCTCTTGATTCGTATAAGATTGTCACCAAGTTCTTCTAGCATCAACTGGACACAATGAGCACCACAAGGAGTCCAAAATAGATTTGGGTATTCAAGCATTAAATCCTTCCCAGCCTTTTTAAAGTTTGAACCATTATCGGTAATGAACTGAACTACATTTTCTTTCCCAACATCATCAATTACCTCCTTTAAAAGCCGACGTATGAAATCAGCATCATTGGTTCTATTTGACGCATCTACGGACTTCAAGAAGACTGACCCTTTCGGACAATTCACCAAAAAGTTAATAAGATGACGCTTTTTCCCATCTGTCCAGCCATCGGACATAATAGAACATCCATACCTCTTCCAATGTACCCTAAATGTATCAACAAACTTCTTCGTTTCTTCTAACTGTTCCTTGAAAAGATTTGTACGAATCTGATGGTAAGATGGCGCGGGCATAGCTAACATCAAAAGAAAACAAATAAAACAACACACAATGAAGATCCAACCTCCTGGATAAGAAGAATACAAATAAAACAACACACAAGCAGATTACTGGGAGCATTACATACCTTTCCCATATTCACCAATTGCATAGATCATTTCTTGGAAAGTTGGACAACGAACAATATTAAAAGATATCGAATTCTCAGTCATCCAAGATGAAATGCCTTTCCATGCATATTTCAGTAACTTCTCTTTCACTGAACTATTTCTGTCAAGAGTAGCTTGCTGATTTTTCTGGTGATCTGTCTGCATTAGTACATCCATTGGACCCCTACAATTACTTTGGTTCTTTAATTTTCTCTTTCTCTGACTCTGAACAGCTACTTGACTACCAATTCCACTGCCACTGCCCATGTTTGAATCCTTTTCAACTTCTTGTATCTCATTATCAGTATCATCATCAGATTGTGTACGACGATGCATAGCATCAATACGCTCCCTATTAGCTTTCTTTAACTTCTTTATATTGTCATTAAGTCTAATTTCATTTATAACTTCAACTGTTGCTTTCAAACATGACGAAACATTCCCCTTGACTTGTGCGAGATGCTCCTTAAGCCTAGTAATTCCACCTCCATGCATTTCTTTGTTACAAAGCACACAACTTAAGCTCTTCGGAAATGAAGGATCTTTGCATTTAGCCCATTTCCATGCTGGATCTTTAGTGTTTGAGTCGTTCGAATTGGATGCGTTAGAAGAATCCATAATCACAACCTGGAATAAAACAAGTTAAATTTCATCCACATTTCGAATACTGATTGACAAAGCCACTTCAACAATTGACACTTCAACAATTTATGCACATGAAAGCACATATAAAAAATTGCACTCTCAGTACTTGTTAGCAGCAGCATCAATATGAGAATGTGCACAGCAAAGCCACTTCAACAATTGAACAATGTAGGTAATCATAGATAACAAATAACATATTGCACAGGAAAGCATTCGAACAATGAGAATATGCCATTTAAGAAACCTTGGCTCCCTACAAAGAAAACACTTCATATGAATGCATTCGAACAATGTAGGTAATCACAAACACTTCAACAATTAATGCACAGGAAAGCACAGATAACAGATTGCACTCTTCTTCAGAGATTAAACATGAGCTTGACCCAGTTCTTGAAAATGCCTTGCAAGTGCAGCCATTTGAAGCAAATTGATGCTCTTGTTGTTGGAATTACTATATTTACTCATCATGCATTAAGTAATAAATTGCTGAAAAAATATTAGCCGCAGAGTGCAGACAATGATCGGAAACTAGCCAAATTGAAAACCCAAATTCAATGATAGGATAAATTCGTCAAATTGGAGAAAGTACAAAACCCAAATTAGTAAAATACAATTCAAACAAAACCCAATTCATACAAAACCCCATCAAGACTAAAACTAAAAAACATTGGTCCTTTCTTGATCATGATTAAACTACCTAAACCCTAAATTATCATGTCATTTTAATAAAGATGGTGATAGAGTTACAAACTTACAGATTATGGTGATGAATTTACAAACGTACCTCAATTACTGTAAGAACGAACTGAAGTGAAGCTCTACCGAGATTATGGTGGGCTAATCTGAGAGAGTGGCGATTTTAGGGATCCAGAAGAAGAAGAAGTAGTGAATATTGAATAAGAAAGAGCGATTCCTAGGCTTTTAGGGATTAATTTCTCTAAAATTACATAACAACCCTCATCTCGGCCGAGTTAACCGGATTTTCCGTTACAATTCCGTTCTACCGAGATCCTATATTTCGTTAACCTATAAGCCGAAAACGGAAATTCTGCCGAGATTTCGGCCGAGATGGCCGAAATCGACTACATTGGTTGGCGGGCCCTCTCCTTCCTACAGACCAATCATGTCACTTTAAATGCGCCACAAGTGCTAGAGGTGTGGTCGTGCCTTATGTTTGGATGGCCCCTTTTCTTGACCAATCAAGTCTCTCTAAACTTGCCACCATACATTAAAGGCCAAACGCACCCTGCCGCACCACCATACTAACTGGCAAGCTAAACACACCCTGTCGCGCCACCATACTAACTGGCAAGCCAAACACACCCTGCCACAAACGCATATCAAACGGCATGCCAACATGCCACTCTACCGCAGTAACATGCCGATGTGCCACAAATAGCGCCACCACGTGCTAATCCGCTTTCCATTCGTGGCCAATGCCATAACGGACTCAAATTAGGATTTCATGATAGAAACAAGACTTTTGCTTCAGTAGCATTGGCCGAAACCTTAATTTTTGGTCATAGTCCACAACATGCCACGAGCCAATTCAGCCATGACCACGTTGTCAATCCCCAACTTTGGCCACGACGCCAAATTCTAGCCTTGGCCACGCCGCCAAGTCCTAACTTTGGCTGCGACGCCAAACCCTAGCCTTACACACGCCGCCAAGCCATAGCATTGGCCACGGACCCAAACCCTAGCCTTGGCCACGCCTCCAAGCCCTAACTTTGGCCATGACGGCAAACCCTAGCCTTGGCCGCGCCGCCAAGCCCTAACTTTGTCCACGACGCCAAACCCTAGCCTTGGCTACGCCCCCGAGCCCTAACTTTGTCCACGACGTTGAACCCTAGCCTTGGCCACGCTTCCAAGCCCCAACTTTGGCCACGATGCCAAAATTCTAGCCTTGGCCACGCCGCCAAATGATAGGATCCGGAGATTCCTATATATAATAACCGCAATTGCACGGTGTCTACAATGTAGACAGAGTCAAGTACGGGTCGTTCCCACGAGGAGCGGTGGAAATACTATAATCAATATCTCTAATCGACTAACCAAAAAAAGATGTTTTTGATATTTTTAGAATTGAAAACTAAATAATAAAATTAAACTAATAAAATAAAATCAATGGGAAAAACAGTAACCAGGGTTTTATCGTATCCACCACTATTTCTGTTCAATTACTTAAATGAAACATATCTCATGAATAATTATTTATCGTTCGTTCTATTGACATCGCCTATTATAAGTATTAGAATCGCAAGTATCACTGGGACACCCTAAGCATGGCACATCAAAAGACTAAACCCAAGCATGCACCATCAAATTGTGTTAGCGAGGAAATCATACGAAACTAAATTTAGGTTCACCAATAATACCTTGCTATTTTAAGCATAACCCATCAAAGGATTTAACCCAAGCATGGGATATCAAATAAGTAAACAAATATATTTGCAATCCTATAAATGAAGAACATAGGTTACTGTATTGTAAAGAACCGGCGAAGCAACAACTATTTTCAATAAATCGATAAACAATATTCAAAAATCAATTTAATCAAATCATAATGGTCTATTGCAATATCATTCAATTTAGAGTTGCCTAATACCCAAAGTGGTTTCAATAATAAACCCTAGTTACAAAATAATTAGCAAGACATGGCTTTCTCAAAAGCCATAAACATGTTAAAAGAGAAATCGATTGCTAATCAAAATGGAATTGGGAAAACGAAAGAATGCAAACCCAAACGCAAACCCTTCTCCTTCTCTCCTTCATGGCTCTATGGACGCCTCCAGCCAGCCTCTCTGTCTGTCGCCAA
Source organism: Papaver bracteatum (assembly GCA_023529315.1). Classification (NCBI taxonomy): domain Eukaryota; kingdom Viridiplantae; phylum Streptophyta; class Magnoliopsida; order Ranunculales; family Papaveraceae; genus Papaver; species Papaver bracteatum. The sequence goes on from JAJJWX010002128.1 coordinate 839,955, forward strand.
CAGATCAAAACCAAAACTAATCCCCCCAACCGGCCTCCTTATATGTTCGCTTCCATCCCTTCTGCGAACAAGTCACAAAAATAATATAATACCTAGCTGATCGTTATGTTCCCAGGCCCAATCCAAATACCAGGCCTTTTTAACTATATTCAAGCCACCGGTTGCAACTTATACTCTCCCTTGTCAACCACATCTGTTGCGTAAGAACCCCCGGCAATCGAACCATTTTTGCTTGCACCAGTACCTCCTTGTTCCATTCACAGTACGAACCATCCATTCCCAAGCTAAATCAAATAAATTCCCTTTCTCATGCACAACTCCTATTTAGTTCGAATCCTGGACAACATACAGAACCCAAATCCCATTTAGAACGAGTTTTGCTGCCATATTCATTCACTCTAAACTGTATTTACTGTCAGCTAGAGTCATCTTCCTTTCATCGTTACGCATCTAACATCAATCGGTAGTAAACCATTTGATTACTAAAACTCCATTCGTGCATTTATTCTTGAAGAGAAACATGTAGCACGGAATTGTTCAGTTTTTCCATCTAAATATTAGTCACAGTGAACCCCCAAGCTAGCCATGTATCTTCTCGACCCAACTACAACATCAATCACCATCCAACGCCTTATCTCCCATTAGTTACAGCTCACGCATCGAACCTCCATCGTTCATTCCAGCTACAACAACCTCTAATTCCATTCAGCGGCCAGCACTCATTTCATTCATCGCCTAGCTTGCTGCTGCCATCAGGTTGGAACTTAATTCCATCTTCATCTCTGTCTTTGCACAACAATAACAATTCTATCTTAAGTCCATCTAATTCCTCATACAACCACCACTGATTTCGGTCAAAGATTTTGCTTCCATCTCCGTTCGAGTATCGGCAGTTTGATGCCATGTCCATTCTATCTACTGCCACCTTCTCAGTCAACTACTATCGACTGCAACCACCATCGACACAAACCAACACCAGCAGCCATTTCGGACTCGAGCAGACAGATGCAATATTTCTTGTCGACTGTCGAAAATATGAATTCACGACTCACCAAAATTTTTGTCTCAAAGGACTTCAACTAAGCCCAAATTTCAAACCACATCCAACAACATCTCTCTCTCTCTCACAGCCATGCAACAATGTCAGCAACATGTTTTGTCTTCCCAGTCCCAAGACTCATCGATCACTATTGATGCCTTAAATCCATCGTACATTCACTTCCCTATTCATTTCCATTCATCTCAGCAACAAACTCCAGCCTCAGAACCCATTTATTCTGTCCATCCATGACTCGGCTATGAAACAATGGCGTGCAGCAGCACCAGTTTCTATTATTCTTTCTCAACTCTGGCCACATCTGCAGGGAAACATTACAATCCACTAGAAAAATATGGTGTCCAAGGCAGTACTCAAATTTAATGGTACTCAAAACCACTTCATGTCCATGAGATGAAAAAGCACCATGTGTAGACACATCGATTGTTAATTAGTTAAGCTATTTCTCAACGCCGTGTGTGGCGAACACCATTTAGTTCCTGGTTTATCCTTTTATTCTTCAGATCATCGAATTCACTTGTACTTTCTACAAAAGCACTAAAATAATATTGTTAGCCAAAATATCCAGTACTAACTAATATAAATATGGGTATAAAACGAATCACTTACGTGCTTATCAACACCCCCTCACTTATATTTTACCAGTCCTCGAGAAAAACAGAAAAAGACCCGCTACACAGCTGGTCATATAATAAGAGAGAGTTAGACCCGCTACACAGCTGGTCATGAAAAATTCCTTACACAAGACCCACGACACTTTTTTTAAAAAAAAAAAAAATTTGACCCGCTACACAGCTGGTCATAAAATTCAAGGAAAAAGTAAAGACTCGCTACACAGCTGGTCATAATATATTTTTTTTAGACCCGCTACACAGCTGGTCATATCATGTTTTTTTAGACCCACTACACAGCTGGTCATAAATTAATGAAAATTTGAAATACCATACCAAGACCCGCTACACAGTTGGTCATAGAAAATACCATACAAAAGACCCGCTACACAGCTGATCATGATTTGCAAGGAAATTCCTGAAAAAAAAAAAAAAAAAAAGTAACCACTCCCCCACACTTAAACATTACATTGTCCTCAATGTAATTGAGTCATCCAACATAAAAATTAAGATGGGAAATTCATAATATGGAAAAAATAAACGAAAAGACAAAAAATAAAAAATAAAAAATAAATATACCTACTGGAATGTACAGAAACGGATCCCAAAAAATTAACAACCTGAAAATTTGGGGATCAACTCAAAATACAGTATTTACAAACGATGGCTTCACAATTATGTTATGAAAATGCGGAGACACTGAAACTGTCAGAAATAGAGGATTACCCCCAAACCTAGTTTTTGCAAAGGATATATCGTCAGTAAAAAGAATTACCGACTCAAGTGGTTCATTGGGGATGGGAACTGAAACGATATGGGAGTCATGCACATGCAAAGAGAAATCACGAGATGCAAAATAATCTAATAATGCTAGAGAAGCACGCAGTTCTAATCCAAAACTAGAAATCTTCTGAAAAGCTGTGCTAACAGTTCTAGGTATATTAACTTATCCACTGGGTTTGTAACCCTGAACTAAATCATCATCAACCAAGGAATCAACATGAATATCATAATAAAGATAATTAAAAGAAACCTTATAGATAGAGTGTAATGTCTCTAAGTCATTAGACTTAACTACAGTCTCCACTGAATTAACACATTCATAAGCATCATTGTTATAACACTGATATGTCACACCGTCTAAAAGAATGGTGTCCTCAATCCTAAACTCATCTTTTTGAATAGGCGAGTGATCATTAACACGATTAGGAGTTGGACTAAATACACCACCTTCACTTGGTATGACAATGTATCTATTCCTATGATCATAACTATCAAGTTCATCGTCATTATCCATACACATTGATTCATTAGCTAAAGCGGTTTTATCATAAATATCAAGAGTATTAGAAAAATTAAAACTTGTCTCCTCTGTAAGACCACAATCCTCTACCGATTGCGTTAGTTGAGCAATCGATAAATCAGTTTGTTCAGCAAGTTCAACAATATAAGCATGGCTTTTACTAAGCTCGGCAAAAAATAACTCATTAGCTTTGGTCTGTTTAGCAATTTCAATATTGAGGTGTTCTAGCAAAGATAGTTGTGATGCAGATGGATCACAATAAGATTGATCATCTATCTCATACTGTGATGGATAAATGTGTGAATAATAATTGGAATCAACAAATTGTGGCTCATAACCAGGGTAAGGTTGGTAATGATCATAACCTTCACAAGGTCCAAATTGATCATTCTTATGAGAATAATTCCAATCATTATTTACACAATCGGCAGGTTCTTGATAATGAGAAGGTGCATATGCATACTCCTCAGGTGAAATATCAAATGACTCCTCTGTCTCAGCTCTTTTGGCAAGATTCCAAAAAGCTATAAAAGAAGTTAACTCACTGGAAACCATTATACAAAGTAAAATTCTCCCAATAACTTACCTTGCAAAAGCTTTGTGAGAATATCAAGTACTTACTTTAGGTCTGTTGTTGACTCCAATCACCGCTCTTCAGACTAAGGTACCTAAAAAAAATCAAATAATCTACAAAAAAATAACTAAAAGAAAATATAAAAATAAAAGCAAAAATAAGCTATGTACAGAAGAAAAAAATAATAACTATGTACACAATAAAAAATATAAAAAAATAACTTTATATACAAAATCAAAAATACCAATTACAATATTCCAGAGCCGCTCCCCGGCAGCGGCGCCAAAAATTGATAGGATCCGGAGATGCCTATATATAATAACCGCAATCGCACGGTGTCTACAATGCAGACAGAGGCAAGTACGGGTCGTTCCCACGAGGAGCGGTGGAAATACTATAATCAATATCTCTAATCGACTAACCAATAAAAGATGTTTTTGATATTTTTAGAATTGAAAACGAAATAATAAAATTAAACTAATAAAATAAAATCAATGGGAAAAACAGTAACCGGGGTTTTATCGTATCCACCACTATTTATGTTCAATTACTGAAATGAAACATAACTCATGAATAATTATTTATCGTTCGTTCTATTGACATCGCCTATTATAAGTATTAGATTTGCAAGTATCACTGGGACACCCTAAGCATGGCACATCAAAAGACTAAACCAAAGCATGCACCATCAAATTGTGTTAGCGAGGAAATCATACGAAACTAAATTTAGGTTCACCAATAATACCTGGCTATTTTAAGCATAACCCATCAAAGGATTTAACCCAAGCATGGGATATCAAATAAGTAGACAAATATATTTGCAATCCTATAAATGAAGCACATAGGTTACTATATTGTAAAGAACCGGCGAAGCAACAACTATTTTCAATAAATCGATAAACAATATTCAAAAATCAATCTACTCAAATCATAATGGTCTATTGCAATATCATTCAATTTAGAGTTGACTAATACCCAAAGTGGTTTCAATAATAAACCCTAGTTACAAAATAATTAGCAAGACATGGCTTTCTCAAAAGCCATAAACATGTTAAAAGAGAAATCGATTGCTAATCAAAATGGAATTGGGAAAACGAAAGAATGCAAACCCAAACGCAAACCCTTATCCTTCTCTCCTTCATGGCTCTCTGGCCGCCTCCAGCCAGCCTCTCTGTCTGTCACCAACAGAGCAAAACCAAAACTAATCCCCCCAACCGGCCTCCTTCTCTGTTCGTTTTCATCCCTTCTGCGAACAAGTCACAAAAATAATATAATACCTAGCTGATCGTTACATTGAAAGTTCCCAGGCCCAATCCAAATACCATGCCTTTTTAACTATAGTCTAGCCACCGGTTGCAACTTCTACTCTCCCTTGTCAACCACATCTGTTGCGTAAGAACCCCCGGCAATCGAACCATTTTTTCTTCCACCAGTACCTCCTTGTTCCATTCACAGTACGAACCATCCATTCCCAAGCTAAATCAAATAAATTCTCTTTCTCATGCACAACTCCTATTTAGTTCGAATCCTGGACAACATACAGAACCCGGCTCCCATTTAGAACGAGTTTTGCTGCCATCTTTATTCACTCTAAACTATATTTATTGTCAGCTAGAGTCATCTTCCTTCCATCGTTACGCATCTAACATCAATCGGCAGTAAACCATTTTATTACTAAAACTCCATTGGTGCATTTCTTCTTGAAGAGAAACCTGTAGCACGGCATTGTTCAGTCTGTCCATCTAAATATCAGTCACAGTGAACCCCCAAGATAGCCATGTATCTTCTCGACCCAAATACAACATCAATCACCATCCAACGCCTTATTTCCCATTAGTTACAGCTCATGCATCGAACCTCCATCGTTCATGCCAGCTATAACAACCTCTAATTCCATTCAGCGGCCAACACTCATTTCAATCATCGCCTAGCTTGATGCTGCCATCAGGTTGGAACTTAATTCCATCTTTAGCCATGTCTTCGCACAACAATAACAGCTCCATCTTAAGTCCATCTAATTACTCACACAACCACCACTGATTTCGTTCCAAGATTTTGCTTCCATCTCCGTTCGAGTATCGGCAGTTTGATGACATGTCCATTCTCGCTAATGCCACCTTCTCAGTCAACTACTATCGACTGCAACCACCATCGACACAAACCAACACCAGCAGCCATTTCGGACTCGAGCAGACAGATGCAATATTTCTTGTCGACTGTCGAAAATATGAATTCACGACTCACCAAAATTGTTGTCTCAAAGGACTTCATCTAAGCCCCAATTTCAAACCACATCCAACAACATCTCTCTCTCTCTCACAGCCATGCAACAATGTCAGCAACATGTTTTGTCTTCCCAGTCCCAAGACTCATCGATCACTATTGATGACTTAAATCCATCTTACATTCACTGCCCTATTCATTTCCATTCATCTCAGCAACAAACTCCAGCCTCAGAACCCATCTATTCTGTCCATCCATGACTCGGCTATGAAACAATGGCGTGCAACAGCACCAGTTTCTATTATTCTTTCTCAACTCTGGCCACATCATCAGGGCAACATTACAATACACTAGCAAAATGTAGTGTCCAAGGCAGTACTCAAATTTAATGGTACTCAAAACCACTTCATGTCTATGAGATGAAAAAGCACCAGGTGTAGACACATTGATTGTTAATTAGGCAAGGCATAATTAATTAAGCTATTTCTCAACACCGTGTGTGGAAAACACCATTTAGTTCCTGGTTTAGCCTTTTATTCTTCAGATCATCGAATTCACTTGTACTTTCTACAAAAGCACTAAAATAATATTGTTATCCAAAATATCGAGTACTAACTAATATAAATATGGGTATAAAATGAATCACTTACGTGCTTATCAACACCCCCTCACTTATATTTTGCTAGTCCTCGAGAAAAACAGAAAAAGACCCGCTACACAGCTGGTCATATAATAAGAGAGAGTTAGACCCGCTACACAGCTGGTCATGACAAATGGCTTACACAAGACCCGCGACCCTTTTTTTAATTTTTTTTTTTAGACCCGCTACACAACTGGTCATAAAATGCAAGGAAAAAGAAAAGACTCGCTACACAGCTGGTCATAATATTTTTTTATTATTTTTTTTAGACCCGCTACACAGCTGGTCATATCATTTTTTTAGACCCGCTACACAGCTGGTCATAAATTAATGAAAATTTGAAATACCATACCAAGACCCTCTACACAGCTGGTCATAGAAAATACCATACAAAAGACCCGCTACACAGCTGATCATGATTTGCAAGGAAATTCCTGAAAAAGAAAAAGAAAAAGTAACCACTCCCCCACACTTAAACATTACATTGTCCTCAATGTAATTAAGTCAACCAACGTAAAAATTAAGATGGGAAATTCATAATATGGAAAAAATAAACGAAAAGACAAAAAAATAAAATAAATATACCTACTGGAATGTACAGAAAGGGATCCCCAAAAATTAACAACCTGAAAATTTGGGGATCAACCCAAAATACAATATTTACAAACGACAGCTTCACAATTATGTTATGAAAATGCGGAGACACTGAAACTGTCAGAAATAGAGGATTACCCCCAAACCTAGTTTTTGCAAAGGATATATCGTCAGTAAAAAGAATTACCGACTCAAGTGGTTCATTGGGGAAGGGAACTGAAATGATCTGGGAGTCATGCACATGCAAAGAAAAATCACGAGATGCAAAATAATCTAGTAATACTGGAGAAGCACGCAGTTCTAATCCAAAACTAGGAATCTTCTGAAAAACTGTGCTAACATTTCTAGGTATATTAACTTATCCACAGGGTTTGTGACCCAGAACTAAATCATCATCAACCAAGGAATCAATAGGAATATCACAATAAAGATGATTAAAAGAAACCTTATAGATAGAGTTTAATGTCTCTAAGTCGTTAGAATTAACTACAGTTTCCTCTGAATTAACACATTCATAAGCATCATTGTTATATCACTGATATTTCACGTCGTCTAAAAGAATGGTGTACTCAATCCTAAACTCATCTTTTTGAATAGGCGAGTGATCATTAACACGATCAGGAGTTGGACTAAATACACCACCTTCACTTGGTATGACAATGTATCTATTCCTATGATCACAACTATCAAGTTCATCATCATTCTCCATACACATTGATTCATTAGCTAAAGCGGTTTCATCATAAATATCAAGAGTATTAGAAAAATTAAAACTTGTCTCCTCTGTAAGACCACAATCTTCTACCGATTGTGTTAGTTGAGCAATCGATAAATCAGTTTGTTCGGCAATATAAGCATGGATTTTACTAAGCTCGGCAAAAAATAACTCATTAGCTTTGGTCTGTTTAGCAATTCCAATATTGAGGCGTTCTAGCAAAGATAGTTGTGATGCAGATGGGTCACAATAAGATTGATCATCTCTCTCATACTGTGACGGATAAATGTGTGAATAATAATTGGAATCAACAAATTGTGGCTCATAACCAGGGTAAGGTTGGTAATGATCATAACCTTCACAAGGTCCAGAATGATCATACTTATGAGAATAATTCCAATCATTATTTACACACTCGGCAGGTTCTTGATAATGAGAAGGTGCATATGCATACTCCTCAGGTGAAATATCAAATGACTCCTCTGTCTCAGCTCTTTTGGTAAGATTCCAAAAAGTTATAAAAGAAGTTAAATCACTGGAAACCATTATACAGAGTAAAATTTTCCCAATAACTCACCTTGCAAAAGCTTTGTGAGAATATCAAGTACTTACTTTAGGTCTGTTGTTGACTCCAATCACCGCTCTTCAGACTAAGTTACCTAAAAATTTTTAAATAATCTACAAAAAATAACTAAAATAAAATATAAAAATAAAAGCAAAAATAAGCTATGTACAAAAGAAAAAAGTAATAACTATGTACAAAATAAAAAAATAACTTTATATACAAAATCAAAAATACCAATTACAATATTCTAGAGCCGCTCCCCGGCAGCGGTGCCAAAAATTGATAGGATCCGGAGATGCCTATATATAATAACCGCAATCGCACGGTGTCTACAATACAGACAGAGGCAAGTACAGGTCGTTCCCACGAGGAGCGGTGGAAATACTATAATCAATATCTCTAATCGACTAACCAATAAAAGATGTTTTTGATATTTTTAAAATTGAAAACGAAATAATAAAATTAAACTAATAAAATAAAATCAATGGGAAAAATAGTAACCAGGGTTTTATCATATCCACCACTATTTCTGTTCAATTACTGAAATGAAACATAACTCATGAATAATTATTTATCGTTCGTTCTATTGACATCGCCTATTATAAGTATTAGAACCGTAAGTATCACTGGGACACCCTAAGCATGGCACATCAAAAGACTAAACCCAAGCATGCACCATCAAATTGTGTTAGCGAGGAAATCATACGAAACTAAATTTAGGTTCACCAATAATACCTGGCTATTTTAAGCATAACCCATCAAAGGATTTAACCCAAGCATGGGATATCAAATAAGTAGACAAATATATTTGCAATCCTATAAATGAAGCACATAGGTTACTGTATTGTAAAGAACCGGCGAAGCAACAACTATTTTCAATAAATCGATAAACAATATTCAAATATCAATCTACTCAAATCATAATGGTCTATTGCAATATCATTCAATTTAGAGTTGTCTAATAGCCAAAGTGGTTTCAATAATAAACCCTAGTTACAAAATAATTAGCAAGATATGTCTTTCTCAAAATCCATAAACATGTTAAAACAGAAATCGATTGCTAATCAAAATGGAATTGGGAAAACGAAAGAATGCAAATCCAAACCCAAACGCAAACCCTTCTCCTTCTCTCCTTCACGGCTTTCTGGCCGCCTCCAGCCAGCCTCTCTGTCTGTCACCAACAGAGCAAAACCAAAACTAATCCCCCTAACTAGCCTCCTTCTCTGTTCGCTTCCATCCCTTTTGTGAACAAGTCACAAAAATAATATGTCATGTGCCTTGGGGTGCCCTATATCGTATCTGTGTATTTCTTTAGTAATAATGGTATTTAGTATAAATAGTAGTGCTAAGTAGTAGTTAACTATCAGTGTAACGGGTGGCTGTGATGTAACCACCTGGAATGTTGTTAGCTTTTAGATATTAGGTTAGAAGAAGGGTTGCTATATTAGCCGAAGGTATGTAATGAAGAGGTTATCTGAAAATTAATCTAAGTTAATCGTTTATTCGATTGAGGTTGTGTTCTTCGGAACTAATAGGCTTGATTCGTGAGAATTAAGAGAGGTTTATCCTCAATTATCTATCCAATCCTGTTATGTATATCTAGGTACATAACAATTGTTATCAGATTCGTTCGATCCATGGCAGAGCTTGATGCTGCGGTGAAGAAGGAGAAGAAAATCAGGGATGATATACTAAATCTACAGTGGTTGTATGATACTCACTTCCGAGAAGATAACTCTCCAACTCGAGAGTATAATCTTAGAGAATTTCTGAAGCTCATCAAAAGGGCAGAGAAGCAATTGGAGTCAATCCGTGGGATTATTGAAGCTCAACAGATTCAGGAAGAAATTCACTTTGCAGAATTGGTTGTTGATTCTCTCGATTCGCTTGAGGAGTTGATTCCATCGTTTTTCTTCGATGAAAAAGAGGATCCAATCACTGATTTTGAAAAATATTTGATACCTTCATTTTTCTTCGACGAAGATAACGAAGATTCAATAGTCAAATTAATTCCACCCAAGGCTGTAAACACTGTCGTGAATGAGTTCGAGAGGAAGAATCAGATTTTGAGTTTTCACAAACCACTAATTGGTGAGTGTTTTATAACTATTCTCAATTCATCTCGTAACTTATTTGATCCAGGGAAGTTTCTCAACCTCATTAAGAGGCTTTGTTATCTGGTTGGAGTTTCTGAATTCGGTTTTGATACAGTTACTTCATGTTCCTTTGCACTATATGTTTGTTCCATTTTAATGGATGAATGCGATGGAAATTCTGTGTTTGAACTACTCTCTAAGAATGGGTACCGGTCATCTTCATGGTCTGGTAATTCAATCGTTTGTATACCAATTAATAGGGGTGTTAGTAGTACTGCTAGAATGATGTTTGATAAAATGTCTGAGAGTAAGGATGTGACATTGAGTGCTAGTGGAGTTGATTTGTTCTGGAAGCTGAAAATTGGTGAAGTTTTTGATCGTGGGAAAGCATTTGAACTTCAGGAAGGATATTCTAAATTTGATGTCTGCTTGAAATTGTTTGATGCATACTATAGGAAACTTGTCCAAGAGCTTCTTTATAAACACGGGTATTGGTCAGATTCGAATGGTGACGGAAATTACTTCCTCTTGCAGCTTAAACTGGGTAAGGTGAGCTATAAATTATTACTTGATGACTATTGTGTCTTCCTTATCTTCGATCCTGTGCGTAGAATGTTTGATTGTGGAAAAGGATTCAGACTTTCTCAAGAGTTTTCTTATTTTGAGGGTGTTTATGAACTCATTTTTAAGAAAACTACCTCTGGTTTGTTGGTATTATTCGTGTGTTTGATATTAATGGTTGAATGTCATGGAAATTCTGACCGCAAACTAGTTCTTGGACATGGATTACAATTGTTGCTTATGCAAATGGGTGGAGTCGAAAAACATAAAAGTGATGTGCTGACAATACCTTCAGAGCAGTTTAAATATCTTTTGATGCTTTTTTCAGTTCCTACAATGGTGAGGAATTGCTTTTATTTCTCGAGAATAAGTTTTTTCTTGCATTTGTTGTTGCTTATATATGGCGTCCCGCAGATTTTTGTTATTCTAGAGAAAGCCATTAAAGTGGACACCTTGAAGTGTGACACTGGTTTGCTTCCCATTAGTTTATTGGGTGCAGGGAATATTAGATGTATCACTACGAAGACTTCTTGTTCGTTTGTACTTCAGAGAAACAAAATTATCATTGAGAATCATGATACTTGCAAGTTGTTGGATAGAAGGCTGCAGCAAGGTAAGGTTATCTGGACCGTCTCTCTACTTCAAATAACAAGGGAAACTGATTTTAGAAAATCTCAAGAACTGTTGGATCAACTGCACCATACTGGAAGATGGGGTTGGAATGGTGATATATTATCTGTAATCTTACAGTTGGGGTGTGGGTTACTTGTAAAATTGGTAACTCATTCTGCAGTACATATGAAAGGAAATATGCAAAAGCTTTTCGACAAAATGAAAGGTGTTGTGTGGTATATTCACTCGAAGGTGCTTCAGTATATCCAGATGCTTCTCCTTTCAGTTTTTAGTATAGTGAGGAGTCTGAATGATGGTGTTTGTTTTTATGGACGGCTTATGAGAGCTTATACCTTAACAAAAATGTTGTCTACCCAAGTGACTATTGCCTTAAATCCAGAGCTTGTATGTTTACCAATTTCTGAATTTTCTCAACCTTCTCCTTACTGTTGCTACCGGCTGATTGGTTTACACGAATTTGGTCCCTGTCATCATTCTCTCCCTTGTTACAGCTCTTTGTGGGGTTTGGGATATATAGCCAATGTAAATTTCAGCTGCGCAGAGTTTTTCGTTAGGGAAGTAGTAATCACGGACGTGCTTGTCAAGATGCTTATTCAGACCATTATGGAAGTGGTGGGTCCAAACTTCAAGGAATTTAAACTCCAGCAAAGCTCTAAGCGGCGAGACCTTGGGGTGCCATTTCCGAGCTGCAATCTAGCAAGAGACAATGGAAGAGGTCATGGAATAATGCAACTAGACATAGTGACAAATCATAACCTGAACAGTGCGGCGTATACAAAGATTTGTTATGCGATAGCGATCGTAATTAGCTTGACAGTTTACATTTTCCAAGGAAAAGCTGACTGCAAACAAGTGAATTTGGCGCTAGTAAAGGCAAGCAAGTTAGTAGTGCTACAGGTGACAGAGAAAGAGCTGAAGTTGTCATCACGCCAATCAGCAAAGGAGGGAGCTCAAAGTATTCTTGAACCTGTTAGCCAAGTCAGCGATGGAAAGCTGTAAACAATGTTCAAATATTTAGAAGTATAATTCTGCTTGATGATTGCAATTCTGAGCTACCAAGGAACAACGGTCAACGGAATGGACATGAAGAGCAAGATCATTAAGGGTTTATATTTTCTAGCTAGTTGTTGTCGATTGTTAAGAGTCAGGTGGTCAGAATATTGTTGGAGTTCACTTCACATCGATTTTATTTTTACCAGGAGGGCAGTGGATAGATGGGCTTGGTATAGGACCTTTATGGGCCTCACATGGATTTTTAAAGAAACATCTTTTGGGGACTACCCAAAAAAGTTGGGGGACTACCCATCAGTTTCTCTGGAGGATATTAGAAGTAATATTTGGTCACCCCTTATAATTTTTATTTCTAATACCCACTTTACCCTTGATGATAAACTTAATTAGTGATTAGTGATTAGTGAAAAACTGATTAATGATTAGTTAAAAACTGATTAGTGATTAGTTAAAAACTGATTAGTGATTAGTTAAAAACTGATTAGTGATTAGGGATTAGGGATTAGTGATTAGTGATTTATAAGTTGGATTGTTTTTTTTTTAACATTTTTTTTTTGAGAGATAAGAAGAAGAAGAAGAAGGAAACAGGAAGAACAAGAGTATGATATTTTGGGTACTCACGGATACTTCAAATTTAGTTAATGGTGCTTGAATTGGCCAAAACATTCCTAAAAATGAACAATTTACAAATTGATTTCCGTTTGGTTTACAAAGTTCAGCTACAACATTTGAAGAACAAAGTTCTCGAACTCATAGTGCAAGTGTAGTTCGGTTAATGTTTCTAAAAACACAGTAGCCGAACTCGATTTAATGGAATTTTTTGTTTCGTAGAAGAACAAGTTCGGTTAGGAAATTTTTTACGGGCGAATCGAACTAAAAGTTCTTTGGGAAAAAAAATAAAAAAATTGCGACGTAACCGAACTCAATATATAAGTTTTCGAGAGAAAAGTTCGGTTAGGGAAAAAAATATTGCGACCTAAATCAACTAAAGTTCGGTTAAGTAAAAAAAGTTGCTACCTAACCGAACTTCAATTTGGTTAGGAAAAAATAAATTGGTACCTAACCGAACAAAACCTTTTTCTTTAGTGATTGATCATTAAACAATTTTTTTGCCTACTGTTCTCCACGTCTCCTGTTCCCAAAAAGGTTTATAAAGTGTGTGCTTTTGTTAAGTATTTCCACCATGATGGTGCCCACTTTAACCCAACAAAACCTTTTTTCTTTTGTAATTTTGTCAACTGATACTAACCATTGTACCCATGCCAGATGAACAGAACTGGTAGATTAACCGTTAAACACAGTCTCTAAAACACGAAGGACGTCCTCTCCGGTGTTGATGATAAAGAATTTTCAAGGGAATGTATTATTCTTGGTAGGACTTCCATTTGTATGTAGCATGGCTTATAAGCTAAGTGACTTGACAAAAGATATAAGAATCGAATACACATTGCCATAATATGCAAAGACGCCTTCATCTATTTACTTATCATGATTCGAAAGTGCGAAGATATGATTTAAGTTATTTAACTTACCACATGCCTATTTGTAACTCAGTTAAAGTTCGGTTAGGAAAAAAAATTTGCGACGTAACCGAACTTTTTTCTGAAAGAAAAACCTCCATTAAAAGTTGAGTTCGGCTAGTTCGACAAAGTTTTTGACATAATTCCTAACCGAACTTCTCTCTGCAACTTACATTTTCAACTCATTTTAATGATTACTTCTCATTTTTGCAACAAAAAACGAATGACAAGTAATGAGTTTGTTATAATTTTGATTTTGATTTTTTTTTATTAATGAATTAAATTAAGCTATATATAGAGGCGGTTGTGGTGGTGGTTCAAGGTGGTCGGTGGTGGTGGTGGTGGTGGTGGTGAGTGACGGGGGTGATGGGAGGAGGTGGTTATATATATAGGTGGTGATGAGAGGAGGTGGTAATATATATATATATATATATATATATGTTAAGGGTAGGTTAGTCATTTCCACAGTTTAGGACACCCCTTATCATTGTAGGGTGGACATTTGTATCACTGGGTAGTCCCCCACATATTTTGGGTAGTCCCTAAAAGATGGTTCTTTTTAAAAGCATTTAGTATATTGGGCTTCTCATGTACCTTGGGGTAACGGGGAGTGCGACAACTACTATCTATATCGTTCACGAGATGATGACTCTCCAACTTTCATAGTGGTTCACTTAACTCCCATCCTTGAGGATAAGGATGTTTTCAAGGAGAGTGAAATGTCATGTACCTTGGGGTGCCCTATATCATATCTGTGTCTTTCTTTAGTAATAATGGTATTTAGTATAAATAGTAGTACTAAGTAGTAGTTAACTATCAGTGTTACGGGTGGTTGTGATGTAACCACCTGGAACGTTGTTAGCTGTTAGATATTAGGTTAGAAGAAGGGTTGCTATATTAGAAGAAGGTCTGTAATGAGGAGGCTATCTGAAAATTAATCTAAGTTAATCATTTATTCGATTGAGGTTATGTTCTTCGGAACCAATAGGCTTGATTCGTGAGAATTAAGAGAGGTTTATCCTCAATTATCTATCCAATCCTGTTATGTATATCTAGGTACATAACATAATATATTACCTAGCTGATCGTTACATTGAAAGTTCCCAGGCCCAATCCAAATACCAGGCCTTTTTAACTATAGTCTAGCTACCGGTTGCAACTTATACTCTCCCTTGTCAACCACATTTGTTGCGTACGAACCCCCGGCAATCGAACCATTTTTACTTCCACCAGTACCTCCTTGTTCTATTCACAGTACGAACCATCCATTCCCAAGTTAAATCAAATAAATTCTCTTTATCATGCACAACTCCCATTTAGTTCGAATTCTGGACAACATACATAACCCGACTCGAATTTAGAACGAGTTTTGCTGCCATCTTCATTCACTCTAAACTGTATATTTACTGTCAGCTAGAGTCATCTTCCTTCCATCGTTACGCATCTAACATCAATCGGCAGTAAACCATTTGATTACTAAAACTCCATTCGTGCATTTCTTCTTGAAGAGCAACCTGTAGCACGGCACTGTTCAGTCCGTCCATCTAATTATCAGTCACAGCAAACCCCCAAGCTAGCCATGTATCTTCTCGATCCAACTACAACAACAATTACTATCCAACGCCTTATCTCCCATTAGTTACATCTCATGCATCGAACCTCCATCGTTCATGCCAGCTACAATAACCTCTAATTCCATTCAGCGTTCAGTACTCATTTTAATCATCGCATAGCTTGTTGCTGCCATCAGGTTGGAACTTGATTCCATCTTCATCTCTGTCTTCGCACAACAACAACAGCTCCATCTTAAGTCCATATAATTCCTCATACAGCCACCACTGATTTCGGTCCAAGATTTTCCTGCCATCTCCATTCGAGTATCGGTAGTTTGATGCCATGTCCATTCTCGCTACTGCCACCTTCTCAGTCAACTACTATCGAATGCAACCACCATCAACACAAACCAACACCAGCAGCCACTTCGGACTCGAGCAGACATCGGCAATAGTTCTTGTCGACTGTCGAGAATATGAATTCACGACTCACCAAAATTGTTGTCTCAAAGGACTTCAGCTAAGCCCCAATTTCAAACCACAGCCAACAACATCTCTCTCAAAGCCATGCAACAATGTCAACAACATGTTTTGTCTTCCCAGTCCCAAGACTCATCAATCACAATTGATGCCTTGAATCCATCATACATTCACTGCCCTTTTCATTTCCATTCATCTCAGCAACAAACTCCAGCCTCAGAACCCATCTATTCTGTCCATCCATAACTCGGCTATGAAACAATGGAATGCATCAGCACCAGTTTCTATTATTCTTTCTCAACTCGGGCCACATCTTCAGGGCAACATTACAATCTACTAGAAAAATGTGGTGTCCAAGGCAGTACTCAAATTTAATGGTACTCAAAACCACTTCATGTCCATGAGATGAAAAATCACCAGGTGTAGACACATCGATTGTTAATTAGGCAAGGCATAATTAATTAAGCCGCTTCTCAACGCCGTGTGTGGCAAACACCATTTAGTTCCTGGTTTAGCCTTTTACTCTTAAGATCATCAAACTCACTTGTACTTTCTTTAAAAACACTAAAATAATATTGTTTGCCAAAATATCGAGTACTAACTAATATAAATCTAGGTATAAAATGAAGTACTTAGTGCTTATCACTAAAGCCCTAACTTTGGCCACGAAGCCAAACCATAGCCTTGGCCACGCCTCCAAGCCCTAACTTTGGAAACGGTGCCAAACTCTAGCCTTGGCCACGTGCCAACCCCTAACTTTGTCCATAGAGCCAAATCCTAGTTTTGGCCACGCCACAACACCACTAGTATGCCGCTATGCCATGGCTACGCCAGGCGCCACTATGCCAATGACGCCACTTTTCTATACAATGAGATATGTCCATAATCAATGGCCATCTTCCTCGTGAGATGCAATCTCAGCCAACCAAGTTTGTCACCGAACTGATAGGCTTGTGGCAAGTTTCAGGCGACCAACCGCCTAAATCTAGTGGTCGTAGCCACTTGCACCACCTTGCCACTTGCATGCACGAGCCATGCCATCCATGCTACATTATCACTGGTGTACACCAAAACGCCCATGCGCCATTATCAGGCGCCAACACAAGGTAGCCATAATCAATGGCTACACTCCTTCGTGAGACGCGATCTCAGCCATCGAAGTTCGCCACCGAACTGACAAACATGTGGAAAGTTTTAGGCGACCAACCAAAACGAAGCCTTATAGCATCATGTGTTATTTTCCTGCGGTAAGTCCCTTGACTTTGACTTTCCACAAGTATCCAATTGCTACATGTTTTCCACGAAAACACTCGAGACATCAAACATGTCACAAACTGGGGGATGCTCATCAGGGTATTGGTCTGGAGGTTTACACCATGTGGCGTGCAATGCGCCCATTACAAGAAAGTGTCATGAAGCAGGACAATTAGTGGTGGTGAAAAGTAACGGTGTAAACAAATTCATTTCCTTCATCATGGAAGCATAATGTCTGACGGTTACACGAATTCACTTCCTTCATCATGTAAGCATAATGTCTGACGGTTACACGTTACTCTATTCTTCCACTACTCAATCGTTTCCACTTCCTACGAGACCAGGGTACGTTTCAATATGACTTGTATAAATAGGCTTCACCTATTTCCACCAAAAGATGAAGTTTGGAATCGGCAACAATACAGTATCCAGAAATCACCCGGTAACTTTCCATTATGCTATCCAGTTCAACTTTCTGATACAAGTCGTAAACAACAACACCTTCAGAATCAACGATTCTGGTCTCAATACTCTCTTCGCTTCCCTCCTTAAGACCAGCCCTTCTCCTTCACTTTGTGACCGAAGCAAGCCTGGAACGACCATTTCTTGGTTTAATCCAGGATTGTACATATTGATTTCTCGAATCAAAAGTACTCCTGTTCAGTGCATTGTTTAGGGTCTAGACTCGTTTCTCACCCACACACCTAAAATTACCAAAATCAGTAGAAATGGTTTTCACCACAAATAATTGGCGACCACAGTGGGAAATTAATCTCTCGGTTGCAACTTCAACTATCAATTCCATCATCCTACCAGTAAAATGCAATACTTCGAAGAGCATCGTCCAAGAAAAGATGGACTCAGGAGAATTACATCTAGGGACTAGATATTTTTCGCCTTACCGAGGATCGACATAAAGATGTTCCACAGACAATAAAGATTGACTGGAGACTTTTTGCGAAAAGGAGGGCGTCACATAAAGACTCGGATTTACTCCCTGAAGATTCAGTTTTGATGAAAGACCCTAAAGTGAGTCAGTTTTGTCAGGCAATGTTTACACGATCTATTGTTTGGGCTTTCACATTTATAGAGAAAACCGATAACCCAATCATCCCAAGATTTCATATCTTTCCCTTTCTCATGCAACATTCACGGTTTCACGATTTTCCCGAATGACTTTGCTACCTACATTCGCAATTTAGATTTTGACATATCGATTGATCAAAGTGCCATTATTTCAAAATAATCCAAAAACTCTTATAAGAAGCAATCATTTATCAATTCAAAAACCAGAAAACCAAACCATAAACTAGGCGTTTCTTTCCTTAAAAAAAAAAACCTAAGAAAAGGAAGTCCAAAAAAAACAAAACATTCAAGGAAAATTGCCTAACAACAACTCGTTCTTCTTGGAGAGAACGTCTTTCATGCTTTGATGAGCGGCCTATTTCATCTTCAACTCCTGGGATAACTTCTCGACTTATACCTCATGTTGATTAATCAAATCCGCGAAAGGGACATCAACCGCTTCAACCTGCAGCCTTTGGATCTCGGAAAATCTCTCACAGAACCAGGAGGCGTTAAACTCAAAGTTTACACACATATCTCGATGGAATTCCCATATTTTGACTACATCTCCAAAAATAGCGTGTCCATTCATGCCGCACATATCATGAATTGAACATAGAGTTTCCTCCACACGCTTGACCAATGAAAAATGGCTATCAATCTTCCTGGTTGTGGCAATGTTCCCATACTTCTGCCATATCTTGGTATACAACTATGCATACTTCACTAGCACACTAAATCCTCCAATCAACACATGACCCTCAAAAGGAGCTTCAAATGGAGGATCGAAAAGGACACCAGTAGTTGGATGTGCGACTAGCAAAGATTCTTTGGGAACAATCGCGCCTGTTGCCACGACAACGTTTTCCGCCATTGGAGACATAGAAGCATCCCCACGAAAATCAACCTCTATCTCCAGGTTACCAGTATGTACGGTTTCCATGATTGGAGACATGGTTGCATCTTCATCATCATGAATTTCCATCTCAGGGTTATCTTCAGAAGCAGCTTCTTCCAGTAAATATCACCAATTGAATATTTATTCCACATAAATAAACAACCCAAGGGGAAAAAAACGAGTGAAAAATTCACCAACTCATCTACGGGCCCACTGGAACTAAGGGAAGACCCGCTGCTATGCTCTGAAGTACTTTTCCCATCACCGTCGGATCCTGAGCTTTCTTCTTCTTCGCTTTCCTTTTCACTAACAAGAGGCTCAGTATCACCAGATTTTTCTTCAGAAGGTGCCATTTCCTGTCCATGTGCAAGTCTGGTAAAGGCATTTTTTTTGCTAATACCCTGAGTCAAAAAGTGAAAAGATTTTTAGTGTCAACAATTCAGAATATTTATGCAATACGGCCGAATCAGGAAGAAAATCATACATACTTGCATGTTGGAAGAACTGAAAGTCACAAGAGTCGTTAAATCCGAACCCGATTGGAAGCTACCTGCACGATTTTTCGACCTTTGCTCCCTTTCCTGGGGACTATCTGCATCCAAGCTAGAGGACTTTCGCTTACCCTAAGGAAGCTGTTTCAATAATTTATGCTTTTCTAGAACCGCAGAGGAAGGTTTTCCACGTGGATTTGTTACAACATCCTGCACGAACTGATGAATAGAAAGAAACTCACCTTGCCAGAAGATATTATATTTGGGAGTCGTCATAGGTTTTCATTCTGAGAGAAAGAAGGGAAGGCTTTTATCCGATGCAAAGACGTTGTAATCAAGAATAGCGGATAAAATTTCATTTGGAGCTGTCAGTGGGCGACAGAATGGGACTCCCTGATCAAAGACAATATGTCGAGCATCCCTATCAATGTTGTAAGAGATTACTCCACAATATCCTCTAAAAAAAATATGGCACATACCCAGATACACAGCTTCGCAAGAACACAATTTCTCCAGTGCTCATATTCTCGTCAGCAGAATGCAATATCATGTTTGGTGCGGAAGAAAAAGTGTTTGGTTGAACTATGGAGGTGTGGACTGGAGCCCAAGACGAAATTTAACTGCATGCATGTTGTCAAGAAAATCAATGAGCTTTGATCCAGGCCTTGGATGCATATCCAACCAACGGAGTATCCTAGAGCCACCATATGTATCAGGGAACCACTCAGACACCCACCAATTATAGAAACAATTTTCCTCATAACTCTTTCGAACATATCCTGTTGCTTTCGTGAACAAAGAGGCGTGTATTTCTTCTTCTTCCTCATACAAGACAACGTCAAGATCCCCAATTATTGGAAGACTCGGCAGAATGGCTACGTTTTCCAAAGAAATAGTCATCTCACCCCATCTACATATAGCCGCGTGAGTTTCCGGACACCATCTAGAGATGAAAGTAATCATGCCTACATCGTCTTTTCTAATTTGAAGTGTTGCAAAATCCATGACAGCATTCACGATTTGCGCTCCAGTCAAATTAGCTCTTACATGGTTTGGGCTCATCATGAACTTCATCCATTTATCATAAGAGCGCAATGGACTCTCACAGATTTTGAAGTCTATGTGAGAAGCTAGATACTCTTTCTTCTGAAGGAAAAACCTCATTATATGCCCCGGACAGACTGATTGGACTTCTCCATCATTTTCTGAATCAGTCAGAAGAGTTGGCACGAATTTGGAACGGGTCCTCATAATTGTAGCAGACTTCGTAAAAAACTCATCATCTTTGTTCGCTTGGAGTTGTTAGCACTTCTCGATGCGGCGGCTGAACTGCTTTAAGGTGAAATCTTAACAAAATTCCTTATATTGTTTCCACTTTTGAGGTAACTACGACAAAGCAAAACAAAAGTTACTACTTTGAAAAAAAAACATGTGTGGAGATTTTGCCAGGTACAATAATCAATGGCCAACAACAAATTTTCTCGGGAAATTTTCTTTTGGCCACATGTCATGGTAAAAAGAATAGAGACTGATACTCGCTTCAACAAGCCATGTCTTTCCGCGGAAAACATGCCCCTATCCAAAACCGCATCTCGCAGCAGGAAGTACGCTCTCGGCCAAAGGAAGAATGTGTCCCACCATGGAAATTGTGTGCATGGCCACAAAAGGAAAAGGAAACCCTAGAGCTAGGTTTTTATTGGAAAAGAATTAATGGAAGCCACCCGTCCGTGCATGCCTACTTTGCATAATAATTGGCTTCCTTACTATCAATGTAACGGCTAATATTACTACAATACTGCTACCAGAGAAGAATCATTCATATGGAAGTGTTTCTACGAGTTTATGGCAGATATGCCTATGGCTAGGGTTTACACCAACAACAAAAGAGAAAACAAAAGAAGATCCACATAGATACATACCTGGAATGTGCTTGCCTGCTTATTGCTACCACTTTCCCGCTAGCACCAAGACGTGGAAACAAATCCAATAATATGAGAGGTAAATAGGATAGGTGACACATTTTATAGGCATATCACTTTTTTTTTTGAGTTCGAATGGAGGAAAGTTTCTTGTTTTGGGATATACACTGAAAGAGGCAACCGGAACTGCGCTAGCAAAGATCCATGGCGCCAACAGGTCGCGGCCAAGCTAGCGCTAACATCCTACATCCCAACCAGTGCCATACCCAAGCCAGCGCCAACATGATACTCCCAGCGCTAACAGTCCACGCCCCAACCAGCGGCGCCATCGATTATGCCCTAGCCATCCAAGCGGTGCCATCTTGGTCGTTCAAAGCAGCGCCATCTTCACCGTTCAAAGTTGCGCCACCTTCCATATTCCAAGCCAAGTGTTATCTTTTCCATTTATGCAACCTATAAGGCTCCACCTTCACTGTTTGGTAGCCAAAGTTTCAAGTGTCATTTTCACCGTTCCGCGGACAAAAGCCAATTTCCATCATTCCATGGACTGAAGACAAGCACCATCTCCATATGTTCCGAGACCTAGCCAGCTGTGCCATCCCTGCCAATCAGTAGCCAAAGTCTCAGCGCTGACGCCAACACCTAATGGCCAAGTCAAAATTTCGCAGAGCCGCCAACACAAGGATCACAAATTCCTCATGCATTCCACCAAAGGTTGGTCAAATTTCCCTGACAATCTCTTCACATCTTGCTCTTTTAGATTTTTCTCTTGTCTGTCACCATCTCATGATTACCTCGCAACAACACCATTGTTACGTGCTAAGCAGGGGACTTAATGTTGATGATGGTTTTTAGCTTAGGGTTAGAATTGTAAAACCTTGCATCTGATGTGATTCCACTCTGTAAGGAAACAGAGTTACGGGTGTTAACCTCTCTATTGGAATATTTATTGAGCCATTCAATATATTTACATGAAATTTATCCAGACTGGCGCATGTAGCAACAATCCCTGATGTTCTGTAAATTTCAGCGCCTTGCTTATATTCAATTACTATAAGTTTCTTTGAATGCTTTCTATGCTATGTTCCCCGGCTGAACCCTTAATGTTGATATGACATGAAAATTTGTGTTCACTCGCAGCAGAGTAGCACAAATTTCCAAATATCAATGATAAGGTCTTTGCATAAGGTATTCAATTAGAAAACATACTTCTCTCTGGCAATGAACTTAAAAGAACTCTATGTCAACACATAGGATTCAATCGATTACTTTTGCGCCTTGCGCAATATACCAGACCTCGCTTGTCGAAAGTAAGCCTAGGAAAACTAGGAGATTAATCCTCCATGGATTAGTAGGGGCAAAACCTTTCCCAGAATAAAAAAACAGGGAGCCGCAGCAGCAAAGGGAGGTGTGGCCATGCCTTAGGCCATCTGGCGCCACTTGTCATTAGCCACGCCCCATCCCAAACCGTCCATATTTCCCTCGACCAATCAGGTCGCTTTAAACTCGCCACATACATGTAAGTTTTGGATGGGCCCATACTTGTCGGCCCTATTTCCCATTGACTAATCAGGTTGTTTAAAATCCTCCAAAATCACACCAGAAGTGTAGCCATGCCCATGCTTGGAAGGCCCTCTCCTTCCTACTGACCAATCAGGTCACTTAAAATGCGCTACAAGCGCTAGAGGTGTGGCTGCACCTTATGTTTGGCTGGCCCCTTTTCTTGACCAATCAAGCCGCTCTAAACTTTCCACCATACATTAAAGTCCAAACGCACACTGTCGCACCACCATACTAACTGGCAATCCAAATGTGCCCTTCAACAAACACATATCAAACGACATACCAACATGCCACTCTACCGCAGTAAAATGCCGATGTGCCACAAATAGCAACACCACGTGCTAATCCGCTTTCCATTCTTGGCCAATGCCATAACAGACTCAAATTAGGATTTCATGATCGAAACAAGACTTTTGCTTCAGTAGCATTGGCCGAAACCCTAATTTTTGGTCATAGTCCACAACATGCCACGATCCACTTCAGCCTTGGCCACGCCGCCAATCCCCAACTTTGTCCACGACGCAAAATTCTAGACTTGGCCACTTCACCAAGTCCTAAATTTGTCCGCGGAGCCAAACCCTAGCCTTGGCCACGCCGCCAACTTTGGCCACGACGCAAAACCCTAGACTTGGCCATGCCGCCAAGCCCTAACTTTGGCCATGATGCCAAACCCTAGCCTTGGACACGCCACCGAGCCCTAACTTTGGCCACGACGCCAAACCCCAGCCTTGGCCACGGCGCCAAACCCTAGCCTTGGCCACGCCGCCAAGACCCAACTTTGGCCACGACACAAAAATTCTTGCCTTGGCCACGCTGCAAAAGCCCTAACTTTGGCCACGGCGCCAACCCCTAGCCTTGGCCATGCCGCCAAGCCTTAAATTTTGCCACGACGCCAAACTCTAGCCTTGGCCACGCCGTCAAGCCCTAACTTTGGCCACAGAGCCAAATCCTAGTTTTGGCCAAGACTGCGCCACTGGCATGCCATTATGCCATGACTATGTCAGGCGCCACTATGCCAATGATGCCACTTTGCTATACAACGATACATGGCCATAATCAATGGACATCCTTCCTCGTGAGATGCAATCTTAGCCATATAAGTTTGCCACCGAACTGACAGGCTTGTGGCAAGTTTCAGGCGACCAACCGCCTAAATCTAGTGGCCTTGGATATGCCAGGCGCCACTTGCACCACCGTGCCACTGGCATGCTACATTACCACTGGCGTACACCAGAATGCCGCTACGCCATTATCAGGCGTCAACACAAGGTAGCCATAATCAATGGCTACACTCCTTCATGAGATACAATCTCAGCCATCGAAGTTAGCCACCGAACTGACAAACCTGTGGAAAGTTTTAGGCGACCAACCAAAACGAAGCCTCATAGCATCATGTGTTATTTTCCTGCGATAAGTTCCTTGACTTTGACTTGCCATAAGTAGCCAAATGTTACATGTTTTCCACGAAAACACTCGAGACATCAAACATGTCACAAAATGGGGGATGCTCATCAGGGTATTGGTCTAGAAGTTTAAAGCATGCGGCATGCAATGCGCCCATTACAAGAAAGTGTCATGAAGCAGGACAATTAGTGGTGGTGAATAGTAACGGTGTAAACAAATTCATTTCCTTCATCATGGAAGCATAATGTCTGACGGTTACACGAATTCACTTCCTTTATCATGGAAGGATAATATCTGACAGTTACACGTTACTCTATTCTTCCACCAATCAATTGTTTCCACTTCCTACGAGATCTGGGTACATTTCAATATGACTTTATAAATAGGCTTCACCTATTTCCACCAAAAAACGAAGTTTGGAATCGGAAACAATACAGTATCCAGAAATCACCTGGTAGATTTCCATTATATACAAGTCATAAACAACAACACCTTCAGAATCAATAATTCTGGTCTCAACACTCTATTCGCTTCCCTCCCTAAGACCAACCCTTCTCCTTTACTTTGTGACCGAAGTAAGCCTAGAATGACCATTTCTTGGTTTAGTCCAGGATTGTACAGATTTACCTCTCGAATCAAAAGTAGTCCCGTGTAGTGTATTGTTTAGGGTCTAGACTCGTTTCTCACCCACACACCTCAAATTACCAAAATCAGCAGAAATGGTTTTCACCCACAAACAATGTATTTAGTTGGAAATAATTTATTTATTGGAAACTAAATGACAATTCAAAAGATGACCATGTGGAAATAGCCTTGAAACATCTTACATGATTTGTGTGAGATGACGTCGACTCGGAAAGTTTTGTATTGATCATTAGATCACTTAAAAATTGCTTAAAAGCTAATGGTTTGTGTGAGACATGCATTGTCGTCTTCTAAGAATGTTTGATTGATTGAAATGGAAGTTTAGAACAAAAACCCTTTCCTGGATACATTATAGTATGCGTACCTAGTATTTGAACTGTTTTGGTATGATTCAGGTCCGGAAACCAAGTTTGCATACCAGTATGCGAACGGTTTTAACTGAGAAGTCTTGTAACACCCAAAGTTCTGGACCAGGGTCAAACCCATATGGAGATCCGAACTCGAAGCGTTACGGGTCGTAAAGAGACTCATTCATGTATGTGTTCTAATTCATTAATTACAACAAACTTAATTTAGCCTTTCCAATATGAATTTAAACATATGAATTCGCTAATCATTTGTAACAACAACATTTCTAGAAAAACTTATTATTTGAAATTACGTTTTAAGCAATATAATAAAACAATTCAATCCCTAAGCTACTTAATCCCAGCTTCTGCTGTGAAAAGATGAGGGTACCCAAATATACCTCAATCTAAAACTTTTCCACCTATAAGTCATTTTCCGAAAGTGTTTGTCTATGGACTGAGTCGAGACAATACAACTACTCGGTTCACACTTTGTGTGATCGTCTATGGATACGAAATTGAGACAATATAACAACGAAGTATGTTTACTTGATAATAGGTTCGAACTTAACCAAACTCTAGGGATTGTCTATCAAGTAAAATAGGAATTAACGTTTGTACGATTTACTTTAAATTATAATAAACACAATTATAATTGCGGAAAATAAAAGTAAATGACACAACAAGGTTTTGGTAACGAGGAAACTGCAAATGCAGAAAAAACCTGGGACCTAGTCCAGAATTGAACACTCTCATAATGAAGTCTATATACAAAATCAAACCAACTTCATATAGTTGAGACCAAGCAACTAAACCTATAGATCACCTAGTTCCCTCAGTATCCCTGCGCCTCCAACTTGTAAATAAGTCACGCACTTGGAAAAATTCCTTTGGTTCGTATTCCAAATAGTAAAGGAACAACAAATCTGTTTGGTAACAACTCTTTTCAAATAATGTGATATGAGTCTAACAAAGGATCTTCTGTTTAACCAATAAACTCATCTGTCGGGTCCTTAGATCAATCTCTCAACAACTACCTAAGTAATTATTAGACTATGCAATCAATACTATTAATCACAAAGAAGTGTATTGATGTCGATCTACTCAACTAATCAATCTAATCTATCACAAAGATAAACCGATTACAGTTGGATCCCTTTCCATCTGAAACAAGTATTGTGCACACCAAAGATTATGAACCCAAAAAGTCTTATTGTCTTCAAATCTTCTTTAATCTTCAATCAGCACCTGCACACAATCAACTTAAATCTCTTGTGATCAATCAGATACAGAACGGAGTCTGGTAATGTTGGATTATCACAAGACGTCTTTAGATCTACAAATAGTCTAAAGGTCCCCGTCTAAACTTCTATATAGTTTGAGTGAATCTTATTTCATAAGAGAAGATTCTCAAGCATAAATAAACTAGGTGCAATCAAAGTTCAACAACCGTTAGTCAATCAAATCAATCAAAAACTAATAATAAACTACAATTATCTAGATTACCACCAACGGTACTAATAGAGCTTCTCAATCCCAAAGAAGTCTTTAAACCAAGCGGACGTAAGAGATTTCTCCTAATTAGGGTGCTCTCCTCTCCGATTGGCAGCTCCACCAGTAACAACACAACTGAGGTAGTTTTTCTGTCTCTGGGGATTAGTTTGCTAGAAATACAAACTTCAATATTTATGGACAAGGAAGTTTGGACACCAAGGAATTTCCGAAACCAAATATTCTCAAAGATATGCAATAAACACAAAATCGGTTTTCATAACTCCTGGAAATGCACTGTCCAAATATTGACCGAAATCCCAATAGAAAAATATATAATTAGTAATGCACATTACTAGCTATTATTTTCTAAATATATGCATTTAATTGCTGGAAATTAAATAGAATATAAAAACTAAGAAACCTTAATTAAAAGATTCTCAATTTATTTCGATCATGGGATTCACCTTTAGCTATTAAGGAATATCTTTGAACAATTAATGATAAGAGTTACTACACATGTTCAAAGTATGTAGACATATTTTTACGTTTCCTCATTAACCAAATATATTTTCGGAATCTTTAATATTTCTAGAATAATAAAAAATTCGAAAATATATTTTTTGGATAATTTTTTGTGTTAAAAACACAAAACGTGCTCGGATTGGGTTGAGACTTTTTAGGACTGATTGCACAAGTCATATGATTGGTTCCACAATAACTAAAACTTGTTGCACCTCTTACAAGGATAGGTTCCCACATATTTATGGTAACTACTTGTATTCGGTTGCACATGTTCATAGGATCGGTTCCCCCAATATCTAAAAACGTGTTGCACCTCTTACAAGGATCGATTCCCCTCTTGTAAATTTGTTGCACCTCTTACTAGGATCGGTTCCCCAATGACTAGATAAAAGTTGTTATTTATAAGGAATCGATCATACCATCTTGAGTGATTACTTAAGATCGGTTTCACTAATAAAAGTCATACCAATACATATGTCATGCCTTGTGAATAGTTTTACCAAGAAACATAAACAAGTTTATGAGTGGTTATACTAAACACACATATTGGTAATTCAAAATAGATTTGCAATGAATAACAATACCAATAAGCCTAGCGATTTTCCTTTCGATTCACAAAACGAGTTTATGAACTTAGTTCCTTTAAATGAATGTAAAAAATTGTTTCCTAGGATGAAATCTTCACTCATACCCATACATAATCACAATAGCATCATGTCGATGTCTTATATACAAAGTTTAATGGTTAAGCAATAAACCTCGTATTGTATTCCTTAATACTATGTCGAACTAGAGTATCATACACAGCTTCGCAGTTATGTTTTAAATATGCACGACTTGAAATATACATTAGGGAATGAAACAGTTCAAGTCAAATATTACTAACCTCAAGAGAAAGGATGATATTATCGTTATATCTCCATCATTCTTCACATTCTTCAAGTCTTCAGGTAATACTTGTAAGTCTCATATCCTAACACTTTCAAGCTAAACTATACGAAGTTGACTCTAGTATATAATCAAGAGACACTTTAATGAGTTTTGATTCACTAAAATACGACAAGCAAACTTGACATACCAACGCTTGGTGGGTTCAACCGAGCTATGCTCTAACAATCTCCCCCTTTGTCAATTTTAGTGACAAAACTCTTACATCATATGTATAAACAAATTATTAAAATTCATTATACACATACGCTTGATTCCAAGTTCAACAACACAAAACCTGCATTAAATTCAATCCTTAAATGTCGCTGCTGACATTATAATAACAAATCTAATACTCCTCCTAAAGGTAAGATATGTAGATTTTTAATCCGCACGTCTTTGTTATTTTCATGTAGTTCATCATAACTACATATCATATGGTATGTGACTCCCCCTTAGTATATGCTTTCACTCTTTTCGTTAGAATAAACGTTTTTGCACAAATGTCCTTTCCCTTAGTGATACCAACTCACAACAAGTCAATATCACTTGTTTACTCCATATATTTCTCCCCCTTTTTGTCACAAAATGACAAAAAAATAAAAAAAATAAAGGACAATCCGAAAGGATCTTACAAATTTCACAAAGAGAATTTGCAAATCTATAAGAGTTGAGCATGAGGGTTTTACACACCATTTTAGATAACTACGAGTAATTTTATTTTAACATGTTATCTAGGAAATAATTTCCCGAAGAAATTTTCCCTAATAGTTTAGCACATCAAGAAATTCTCCCTAATATCTGAAACTCTTGTGGAATACTTTGAGAATAAATTCAAGAAACAAGAAGTAAACATTGTTGAGGGGATTTTTGACAATATTCCAAAGGTCATTAATGAAGAGGATAACAATATGCTTGATTCCATTCCAGACAAATAAGAGATCTATGTTGCTATAATGTAAATGAATCCAGACAGTGCTCCTGGTCCATATGGATTTGCTGGTTGGTTTTACAGGAGCTCATGGGATATTATAGGTGAAGATTTGATATTGGAAATTCAGTATTGTTGGGGAAGAGGTTTTATACCCAAAGGAATGAATGCAAATTTCCTCACTCTACTGCCTAAAGTCCAAGGTGCTAAAAAAGGCTTCTCAATTCAGACCTATTGGTTTGAGTAATTTTTGTTTCAAATTTTTCACAAAAATACTCACCACTAGAATGGTAGTATCTCCTCAGCAGGGTGCCTTCATCAAAGGGAGAAACATTCAAAACCAAATTGTGATGGCTTCTGAACTAATAAATGAGATGGAATCAACTAGAAGAGGGGGAAACGTGGGTATGAAATTAGACATAACACAGGCATATGACTCTCTCAGTTGGGATTTTCTATTTCAAGCAATGTACACTTTTTGTTTCTCAGCAAAACTTATAAAATGACTTCTATTTTTCTTCCAATCAACCAGAATATCTGTTATGGTAAATGGGGGGCCCAATTGGTTTTTTTTAGATTGGTAGAGGTTTGAAACAAGGTGATCCTCTTTCACCTATTTTGTTTGTCATTGGTCAGGAAATATTAAGTAGAAAGCTAAACCAAATGGTACAAGAAAGGAAACTACTTCCAATGGTCACTAGAAATGGAATTCAACCTTCACATATCTTCTTTGCTGATGATATTTTTCTGTTCTGCAATGGTGACAAAATGAATGTTAGTAAATTACTTAAACTTCTAAAGGTACAAATTAGTATGAAGAAAAGTAAATGTTTTGTGGGTGGCACCTCTGAAGCTAGGAGAAGACAAATTGCAGATTACTGTGGGATGGCTTTATTTACATTCCCTAATAAATATTTGGGGGTTTACTTGGTACTTGGGAAGATTAAGTCAGTTCATGTGTGGGAATGTGTTGATTCCTTACAAGGCAAGATGCCAAGTTGGATGGGGAAAATGTTATCATTTCAGGAAAGACTCATATTGGTGAAGCATGTTCTCTGTAGTATACCAATTTACAATATGTCAGTGTATAAATGGACTAGGAAAGTACTAAATGCAAGTGAGAGGATAGTTATAAATTTCATTTGGTCAGGAGATCCATCAAAGAAGAAATTGCTGAAAGTGAAATGGGAAGAAGCAAATGCACCCTTTGCTGAAGGTGGTCTTGGCTTAAGAAGTTTAGAAGATATCAAAAAATCTTTATTAATGAAGTTAGCTTGGAAAATGCAAAATGATGATGATGAATGGGCAAAATTCTTCCAAGCTAAATTCCAAGATAAAAAAGATGAATGGATTAATTACTATAAAAAATCTTCTATATGGATTGGCATCAAGTGGGTTCTAGATGAAGTTTTCAAAAATTCAAGATGGCTTGTGGGTGATGGTGAAAGCATCTGAGTGTGGAATGATATTTGGATTACAAGTAAGCCTTTAAGTACCTTATTCCCTGATAATTCTTTTATATATCAAAATCAATATCTTAAGGTGAGTAACCTGCTATTAAATGGGGAATGGGTAATTCCAACTGAATTAGCTGCTATGATAAATGTTAATGAAATCTCTGTGGTGGATGGTCAAAAAGATAGAAGAATATGGATTTGGTCAAAAACTGGAGCTTTCACAGTGTCAATTGCTATAGAATGTATCATAAAAAAATTCCATGAGTTACAATGGACTAAGAAAATCTGGAAAACTAGCATTCATCCTAGTGTTTCTAGTAACATATGGAAGATAATTAGAGGAGTGTGTTCCACTGATGAGAACATGAAGAAGAAAGGATATCAATTTGCCTCCATATGTTCTTTTTGTAAACAAGCAGAAGAATCTACAGATCATTTGCTCTGGTATTGTAACTTTAGTGAGTTAATTTGGCAGTGGTTGGGTGGCATGTTCTCCTTTTTTAACCCTATATCTTTTGAGGAAGTCTTCTCCATGGCAAAAGATAAAAGACCAGCTGTGAAGGAAATTTGGTTGACTACTGCTCTCATCACTATCAAAGAATTGTGATTTATGAGAAATAGGGTGGTGTATGGTGAATTCCAACCAAATGCAGAATAATAAAGAACAGAATATTGTACTTTACAAAAGAATGTGAAGTCATGATAAAAGGCTTCATGTGGAACACAGTTGAAGATTTGCAGATTCTTAAAGCTTTTGGAATGAAGTGCAGAAAGGTCAAAATTTGCAGGATACAACAATGTTTCTTCTTTCCACCTTCGGGGAACAAAATTTATTATGCTGTGATGGTGCTGCAAGGAAAAACCCTGGGGAGGCAGGTTATGGGTTTATAGGGAGAAACTGTGAAGGAATAATGTTAATTGCTGAAGCAGGGGGGATAGGGATTGCAACTAATTACATGGCAGAGTTTTTTACAATCATAAATGTTTGTGAATGGGCCATAAGTAAGGGTTTTTTTCAGGTTTGGATTAGGAAAGACTCATCATCAGTTCTTGCTTCTCTGAAAAACAACAGAATACCATGGTATGTTCAAACCAGATGGAACAAAATCATCTCAACACTAGTTAGCTATGAATTCATACACAACTACAAAGAGATAAATTTTTCAGCTGATGGGCTTGCAAAAATGGGAGCTACCCTAAGGAGGGGGAAAAAGAATTTTCTTACATAAACCTTCTTTTTTGGGTAACTTAGAACAACCTGATAAGGTGTATTATAGATTTGTGTAAGGTTTTTTTTTCTGATTATTTGTTAGTTACTCAGTTTGTATAACCTTATGTAACTTTTGAAAAAAATTGTACTCCCTTTTGTCAATCAATAAAATTCTACTATTAAGCAAAAAGAATATTAGTATGTACAAGTTTAATGTAATATATAATAAGACATTGCAGTGTTAGTGTTATGATATGGACCCATGGTTTGCATGTTTAGTTTGGGTAGCTTTAGGTGGTTATTATAAGTTAGTTATTAGGGTTTAGCTGTATATGGTGTACCTATTATTAAGGGATTATGAATGGAAAATGTATGAATGTTCTCGTATCTGATCTTCTTTCTGTTTCTAAGAGCATCTGCAACAGTGGGTGCTAAAAATCCTATGTGAAATTTTTATATAGATCCTTATTTGTGTAATTATATATATATATATAATAAGAATAATAATAATAATAACGTTTTGCTCATTAACCATCTCCAATGGTGTGGGATTTTATTTTTTGGATAAAGATAAAAGTGATTCCTTTTTTCCTATGGGTTTAGATTTATTTTTTTAAATAATAATTAAAAAAATAGTTAAAAAAATGACATGGAGGCCATTCAGAAGGTCTAGATAAGACTATCTCTAAGAACTTTATATTTATTTTGACATCCTTACTACCTTGTAGGACCTACTGTTGGAGATGAATTTAATTTAAATGGAGGTCTAAAATCCTGTGTGTCATAAGAAAATAAAACTCTCACCCATAAATCATGATAGACAATCAAATGAAACTAAATGTGCTTCAAAAGAG
Source organism: Papaver bracteatum (assembly GCA_023529315.1). Lineage (NCBI taxonomy): Eukaryota > Viridiplantae > Streptophyta > Magnoliopsida > Ranunculales > Papaveraceae > Papaver > Papaver bracteatum. The sequence continues at coordinate 873,072 of JAJJWX010002128.1, forward strand.
TTGTTCAAATGTTCACTATCTCATAGAAATATCCATGAAAATTTTGAAGCAAAATCGGATTGGTTTGTAACTGTATAAAGTATTTATACAAGAACCAATTCATGAACATAATGCCATGGTTTGCGAATAAAGTTTGCAAACCTTAAATCATTAAAGTTTCAGGAACTTTAGTTCGCAAACGAGCCTGAGTTCATGAGTATGAGTTGTCATACTTACCCATTTTAAAACCTAACCACTGTGTTCGCAAACTGAGTACGCGACCCACAGTTCTGGACTTTCCCTAGTCTAGATGTTCGCAAACAACAGTTTTGGACCTATCACAGCTAAACCCGTTCACATACTAGGTATGCAAACAAGAGTTCCAGACCTTATCACAAGTAAACCCGTTCGCATACTATGTACACAAACAAGAGTTCTGAACCTGAACTAGTACTTTACAGTTCGCATACTAGGTACACATATTGTGTTGTATCCAGACATTGGAAGTAGTTATAAAACTCTCATTTAATCATTGAAACATCCTTAGAAGACAATAATGGTAATCTTACACATGCCACTGGCTTCAAGTAATTTTTAAGTGATTAATCGATTAATACGAAACTTCTCGAGTTAACATCAAATGAATGTCTCACACAAATCATGTAAGATGTTCAAGGTAATTTTCACATGATCATCTTGACTTAATATTTATTTTCCAACAAATAAATTGTTTACAACTAAACTTGTCAAGTAGATGATGAACTTAAGCTAAATCTAAGAAAGCTTTTAGCTCGTATTTCAAGAAATAGATAAACGAAATAAACTCGACCCGAGATTTTAAATATGTATAACACAAAGTCTATATAGCTATACGACTTAGTCTCATTTGAAGATAGAATAGCATAGACTTCTAAGTGATAGATAAGTTTTAGTCTCCATATACCTTTTGTTGATGAAATTCCTCCAAGATATTCAGTAGATCTTCTTCTTCGATCGGTGAACATCGTGAAGTATAATGATCAAATACACACTTTTATCCTATTCGGATACATAGATATAAGTAGACTAGAAATCAAGTATATAGTTTTGATCAACTAAACTTGACAAACAAGATTGAGATAGCGACGGTTGCGAGTTCGACCGAGCAGTGCTCTAACAATCTCCCCAATTTCCAATTTTAGTGAAAAAACTATCAATACATACGGATTACAAAATAAATAAAACTTTGTACCTTATGATCCATCATGCTTGGTTTACTTGGCATTTTAACTTCCTTGAATTCTTCGTTGATTCATAGTAATCCATCGATTCTGAACGTGTTCAAATCAGCATCATTGTTGTTGAAGATCCGTAGCAATAAAAACATGAGAACAAATGTTCTCAACCATTGTTATTCCATGTCATATTATTATTCTCTAACTCAAAGTCCAATTATATCATAACTTTGAAATAATACTACGGTAATATGTATCACTCCCCCTTAGTCAATACTTCCATCTTAGAATGGAATCCACTTCCATTTACATAATGATTCATAAACCATATGTATGTAGTGTGAAACTACTAAATAATTCTACCTGTTTTTGTCAATATAAATTGGCAAAGGTACACACTATAGTTTATGTTAGAGATTGCTCGGTCGAACTCGCAAGCGTTGCTATCTCAAGCTTGTTTGTCAAGTTTAGTTGATCAAAACTATATACTTGATTTCTAGTCTACTTATAGCTAAGACTCGGGCTAGGATAAAATGCGCAGTTGAGCTTTAGACTTCACGACACTTACAATCTGAAGATGAATATCTACTGAAGAACTCGGAGGATATTCATCAACAAAAGGTACGTGGAGACTAAAACTTATCTATCACTCAAAAGTATATTATATTCTATTTTATCTCCTATTAGACAAAGTCGTACATCTATATAGACACTTTCATTATGCACATTTGATACTTCAAGCTGAGTTTATCTCGCTTACTTATTTGTCGAAATATGTGTTGGAACCTTTTAGATTTAGATAAGTTCATCGTATTCTTGACGAGTTTAGTTGGAAATAATTTATTTGTTGGAAACTAAATATTATGTCAAAAGATGATCATGTGAAAATTAGCTTGAACATCTTACATGATTTTGGTGAGACAGTCATTTGATATCAGCTCGAGAAGTTTCATAATGATCATTTGATCACTTGAAAATTACTTAAAAGCTAATAGTATGTGTAAGATTACTATTGTCATCTCTAAAGGATGTTTCAATGATTGAAAGAGGAGTTTGGAACAATTACCTTTGTTTGGATACAACACAGTATGTGTACCCAGTGTACGCACTGTATTATGCATGGTTCAGGTCCGGAATTCTTGTTTGCGTACCTAGTATGCGAACTGGATTTACCCGAAAAGGTCTGAAACTCTTGTTTTCATACTGAGTACCTGAGTTGGGTCCGATGAAAAGGCGAGGGTACCACAAATATACCTCAAGCAATTATTTTTCCTTCCTATAAGTCCTTTCCCCGAAAGTGTTTGTCTATGGACTGAGTCGAGATAATACAACAAATCGGTTCACACTTTGTGTGTTCGTATATGGATACGAGATCGAGACAATACAACAACAAAGTATGTTTACTTGATACAAAGGTTCGGACTTAACCAAACTCAATAGGATTCACGTGTCAAGTAAATAGGAATTAACGTTTGTGCAATTTACTTTAATTATAATAAAACAATTATAATGTGGAAATATAAAGTAAATGACACAACAAGATTTTGTTAACGAGGAAACCGTAAATGCAGAAAAACCCTGGGACCTAGTCCAAAATTGAATACTCTCAGGATTAAGACGCTATACAAAATAAACCAACATCGTATAGTTGAGACCAAGCAACTAAACCTATAGTTCACCTAGTTCCGTCTGTATTCCCATGCCTCCAACCTGTAAACAAGTCACGTACTTGGACCAATTCCTTTGGTTCGTATTCCAAACAGTAAAGGAACAACAAATATGTTTGGTATCAACTCTCTTCAACCAAGTGATATGAGTTGCGCAAAGGTTCCCTTGTTTATCATAACATAAACTCCTTTGCCAGGTTCCAAGATCTTTCTTATGTTCAACCACCCAAAGGCAATTGTTAAGATTAAGCCAATCAATACCTTTAATCACAAGGAATCGTATTGGTGCCGATCTTCCTCAAATATTCTATCAAAATACCCAAAAGGATAAATCAATTATAGTTGGATCCTCTTTTTCCCAAACAAGTATTGTACACACCAAAGATTGTAAAAACCAAGTCAAAAATCTTCAATTCTTCTTAGATCTTCAATAAACACTTGCACACAACTACTTGAATATCTTGTGATAAATCACACACAGAACAGAGTCTATTAACAATGGATTATCACAAGATCGTCTTTAGATATAACAACAGTCTAAAGATCCCTGTCGAAACCTTGAACTAGTTTGAGTGAATCTTACATCAGAAGAGAAGATTCTCAAGCATAAACAAACTAGGTGCAGTCAAAGTTCAACCACCGTTAGTCAATCAAATCAATACGAAAACTAAAGACAAACCGCAATATCTAGTTTCCCACCAGTGGGTCGCGCTAGAGCTTCTCAATCCCAAAAACAAAACTTTAAATTAAGCGGCCGTAATAGATTTCACCTAATTAGATTACTCTCCTCTCCAATAGGCGTCTTCACCAGTAACAAAGACAAAAGAGTAAGTCTAATGTTACGCATGATTAGTTTGCTAGAAATGCAAACTCAAAGTATTTATAGACAAGGAATTTTGGACACCAATGAATTTCCAAAACCAAAAATATACTCAAGATATTTTTCCATATTTACCCAAATTCGGTTTTCATAATTCCTATGAATGCACTGTCCAAAAATATGATCGAAATCTCCTTGGAAAATATTTAACTAGTAAATGCACATTACTAATTCTTATTTTCCATATATAATTAAAAACCCTTAATTAAAAAGATTCTTAACTTATTTAAATTCGATCTTAGGATTTACTTCCTTCTTAGCCATTAAGGAATATCTTTGAATAATATAAAATAACCATTAATGCACCGTGTTCAAAGTGTGTCGAAATCTTACTCTTGCAAGTCTTTTACATGCTTGCTCACTTGAAACCAATTTACCCCACTTCCAAATAAGTTTAGAATTGGTTCATCTAACTTTCAAGAACTATGTGATTGATCAAGTACCACTCAATCAAAACTCATGGGTTTACGGTTCTATCAAAACAAGTTTCGGTTCTACCTCCATGTGAATACTGTGCATAGTGACACTAGCTTACCAAAGATACGACTGAATAGGTACTAGGATCGGTTCCCCACATATATTTGGTATCTAACTTGTATGCACTGCATATGTCCATAGGATCGGTTCCCCCTTCCCAAAAACGCATTGCACATGTTCATAGGATTGGTTCCCCTTTCTTCCATAAACCTTGTTGCACCTCATACAAGGATCGGTTCCTCTTGTGATGCACTGTACCTCTTACTAGGATCGGTTCCCCTTCTCCCAGTAATAAGTTCAGACACTCACAACCCGATCATACCCCAGGTGATTACTTAAGATCGGTTTCACTAATAAAAGTCATACAAATACATAAGTCAGGCCTTATGTGAATAGTTTTACCAAGAACACAAATAAATCATGAGCGGTTATACTAATCACACATATTGGTCGTTCATAAGATATGCAGTGAAGAACATCCCCAATAACGCCTGGCGATTTCCTTTCGGTTCAAAACACATATCATGAACTTACTTCCTTAAAATACATGTAAAAACATTGTTTCCTAGGATGAAATCCTCACCTCATACCCATACATAATCACAATAGCATTCATAAGATTATGTCGATGTATTATATACAAAGTTTAACGGTTCAGCAAGAAACTTCATATTGTATTCCTTAATACTATGTCTATCTAGAGTGTTCATGCTTCGCAGTTTTATGTTTTCTTTTTGGTTAAGTCACAATTTTTATTAGAACTAAAAACTTAAGTTTTAATACAACCTAAAAGAACCAAAGAGTAAAAGCAAAAGATACAGGGAAAATAGCTAAGTAAAGCTAACAAAGAAGAACCCAATAGGAGCCCAAAAGCAGAAAAGAAGCCCAGTTAGAAGTGAATCAGCCCAGCAAGCTTAGCCAGTAATGTTAAAGAAGAGTAACACCTGAGAGTCATATACTGTGTTCCAACTAATCCCTTTCATTCTATGTCTTCCAAGATAAACCAGACTGAGAACTCTACTCTGAATTTTGTGTAAGCTAGGCTGCACATTCTCAAAGAACATCTTATTTTTTGAAACCAAAGCTCCATTAAGGTAGTATAAGCAGCTTTTAACCAAACCTATTTGATTAGGGGACTTTTATGTGTTGCAGCATTAAAAATATCATCAAAAGAAGTAGGAGGAGTGAAATGGAAAACCTTGACTAGCCAAATACAGATAACCTTGCTGAAAGAACAAGACCAAAGGAGATGTTCCATACTATCCTGGGCTTGTCTACAAATGCAGCACATAGAAGCCAAGTTGTATCCTTGCTGCACCTTATTATGATCATCAACATAAATGCCCTGCAGAAGCTTCCAAATATTACTAGAGATACTAGGATGCAAAAAGGGTTTCCAAATTTTTGTAGGCCAAGGAAGAACTGGCTCTATGTGTATGATTCTATCAACTGCTGCAAGAGTTGTGAATTGGCATGTAGATGATCCACTCCAAATTAACTTATCATCTGCACCTCCAATGGAAGGCAGAGAAGAAATAATAAAAGGTTGCATTGCATAAGGAATACTCCATTGATGATCAATAATCATCTCCTTGACTGTCATATGCAAATGAGACTTATTATAATCTAAAAAACCAAAGATATTGATGAGAGGTTCTGCTCCAATCCAAGTATCAAACCAAACAAAAATTTTGTTACCAGTACCAACGATCCAATGAATATCTTCTTTAAGGAACTGCCAAGCCCATTTAAGACCATTCCAAACTGAGGAGAATTTCCATCTAACATTCCATTGACCAAACTTGTCTTTATATTTTGCAGCAAAAAATTTTGAGCAAAGATCATCTGAATTTTGTAGATGCCACATCATCTTCATTAGCAGAGCTTTATTAATAGTCTGCAACCTTCTTATACCTAGTCCACCTTCAGTTTTTGGAGTGCAAGTTTTCTTCCAGCTGAGAGTCTCATATTTCCTTACTTCACTATTTCCAGACCAAAGAAAGTTTCTCATTATCTTCTCACATTGTTTGATCACAGCACTAGGCCATTTATAAACAGCCATACTGTAAAGTGGATAACTTGAAAGGACAGAATTAATAAGAACTATTCTATCATGGAAAGAAAGAAGCTTGCCTATCCAAGTAGAACGAGAAAACTGCATTTTTTCCACTATTGACCAAAGAGTAGCTGATTTAACTCTGTCAGGCAATAAAACAACACCCAAGTATTTATCTGGGAAAGAGGTTAATTCCATTTGCAACAAACTTGCAATATGCTGCTTCTGTGCCATTGTGCAACCATTTACAAAGCATTTACTTTTAGATCTGTTAATAATTTGACCAGAACTATCTTGGTATTTGCATAACAAATTAGTAAGATGCTCCAAACTTCTTCTAGAACCATTACTGAAAATAAGAACATCATCTGCAAACATCAAATGAGTAGGAAATATGCCTTTTTTATTGACCATAGGCTGAATTCTACCATAAGCAACTAACTGTGTAAGATTTCTACTCAAGACTTCTTCCATGAGAATAAAAATAATAGGGGAAAGTGGATCTCCTTGCTTCAAACCCCTTCCCATGGAGAAGAAACCTCTTGGACCTCCATTAAGTAAGACTGACATTTTAGCAGATGAAAAAAAAATATGAAGCCACTTGCACCAGTTTGAAGAAAAACCAAACTTTTGAAGTACTTGAAATAAAAAAGACCAACTGACAGAGTCAAAGGCTTGAGCAATATCAAGTTTCATACCTACATTGCCACCTCTCCTTTTGAATTTCATTTCATTTACCAGTTCTGAAGCCAAAAGGATCTGTTCATGTATACTTCTGCCTTTAACATAGGAAACTTGTTGAGGATAGATAAGTTTTGAAATGAAAGAACTCATCCTAGTGGTAATAATCTTTGTAAAAACCTTGAAACTGACATTACTTAAGCCAATAGGCCTATATTGACTAGGTTTTTTAGCTCCTTGTACTTTTGGGATTAAAGTAAGGAAGTTAGAATTCATACCCTTAGGGATGTACTTTCTGCTCCAGCAGTATTGAATGGCAGTGATAAAATCATGGTGAATGATATCCCAAAAAGTTTTGTAAAACATACCTGAAAACCCATCAGGTCCAGGAGCACTTTCAACATCTATATCCCGAATAGCTTGTTTGATTTCATCACTTGAAGGAACTGCATCTAGCAAGGATTGATCATCTTGAGTAATAATATTTGGAATAACTTCTAGAAGAGAATCATTTACATGAGTTTGCTGAAACTGAAATTTTTGTTCAAAGAAGTTAATTAAAAGATTGGCAATTTGTTCTTGGTCAGTTAAAAGATTCCCAGAATCATCCTCCAGTTCACAGATAAGATTTTTGGTATGTATGATATTGACATTATTATGAAAGAATTGAGTGTTAGTTGAACCCTCTTTGATCCATTTAATTCTTTATTTCTGCCTCATCATGATATTGTACTGAGTTTCTCTAGAATTGTAAACATTCTGAGCTTGTACCAAATCATTTAGAGCATCTACATTGTGAGGATCATTATCTGAAATTAACATCTTAGTCTTGACTGCTTCCTCAGCTTCTTTGAGTTTAGTGGTAACATTACCAAAGACCTTCCAATTCTAATCTTTCAAAATTTTCTTCAACCTTTTTTGCTTCTGCATGAATATATAAGGAGGATCACCAATTAAAGGCTCATTCAAACTATCTTCAATGACCTTAAATAATCCATGGTGTTGCAACCACATTTGTTGAAATCTCCAAGGTATATTCTTTGGATTAGGAATATTTTCACACCCACCAAGGAGAGGAGAGTGATCAGAAACAATTCTAAGACCAACCTTATACCCCTAATCAGGATATTTCTGCAACCAACTCATGATAAAGACAATTATGTCAAGATTACACAATATTCTTCTTTCTCCATGCTGACAGTTTGACCAAGAGAATTCCAGACCAATTTTAGGAGCTTGCAGCAATTCACATTGATCCAAACAATCATTGAAATTAATCATAGATCTTCTAGATGGAGATCTTCCTCCTTTCTTTTCCAAAATGGAAAGAATTGCATTGAAATCCCCTAAGATAACCCAAGGTTTTCCAAGCTAACTAATCAAGACCATTTCAGACCATAAAAATCTTCTTTGCACAATATTTATATGGGCATGAACTCCTGAAACTAGAACATCACCTATTGCTACTGTGATCATTTGACTAGTAACTGAAACTACTGTTGGAGTAGAAATGGAATGACTCCAAAATAACCAAATGTTCCCTTTATGACTAGAGGAATTATTGTGAATATCCATACATTGCATACCTGGCAAATTTAACCTACTACAAAAAGAAGAAGTACACTGAACTCTTGGCTCAGCAATGAAAACTAAAGTTGGAGTAAATTGATTGACTAAAGTTTTTAATTTCAGCTGGGCCCTAGCTCTTCTAAGGCCCCTGAGATTCCAAAAGATTATCTTCATTTCTTGGATGAGGGATTTATAAGTCCCCCTTTCCCAGTATTATTTCTGAAATTATACTTAACTGAAGCTGAAGTAGTTTTATTCTTTTCAATAGTCTTTTCTGGAGATTTTTTCTTTTGGGTAGGGGAAGGCACAGGGGAAGCCACCACTGTAGACCAAGAAGTAAATTGAACATTCTCTGTCAAAACTGTTCCTGTAACTCCATCCACAAACTTGATAACATTATTCTCAAGTTTTGCAGTGTCAGCAGGGCTCACTAAATTGTGTTGTAATTCTTTAGGCATTGGATTGGTATTCATGTACTTTTCAGTACTTTGCTGTAAAGAATTGGACTTCACCACATCACATTCTTTTTCCATAATTTGAGATTCTTCCTCAATAGGAGCTTCTTCAATTAAAAGACTATTAAATCTCCCAGAATTGACAATGACTTCTTCCAATGGAACACTAGGAGGTGTAATGATTATGGACTGAACAATTGAATCCTCCTCTCTTTCAGAGGTATCACAAATATCAAAATGAATTCTAGTTGAAGCATCTGATGTCTTAACCTTTTGTGGACCTGTGTGTTTAACAACATTTTCTTGAACATTTTGCTGAGCTTTAACTCTATTCTTCACAACATAACATTCAGTAACAAGATGTCCAATAATTCCGCAAGTACTACAAAATTTTGGACAATCAGGGATCAAAATATCATGAAAAAATCCTCCAAACTTAGTGTTAATCCAAATTTTGTTAGGTATTGATTGAGCGAAATCCATCTCAACCAAAACATTAGCATAATAACCCACTTAAAATTTCTCTATGGCTGCATCAATCTTAATTGGATCACCTAATTCTTTACAGATTTTGAATAATATTTTTTCTTTCCAGAATTCAAGACCTAAACCAGGAAAACGAACCCATACCTGAGCTTTAGAAGTTCTCTGAAAAGCTGGTCGAAAGTTAGACATCCAATTTCGGACTCTTAATACTTGATTTAGGACTTCCCAATGCCCAAACTTAATATAATTTCTGTCAATTTCATTATCTAGTTTGATGGTGAAGTAACCTTTTCCAAGAAGAATAAGTTTACAGTCTCCAACCAATTTCCATTGTTGTCTTAGAATCACAGCCGCATCAATAAATTTTGTTTTCTGTAACTGTAATCGCCCAATGAGCGAGAATTTCCAAGGATTTAAACCCTCATCAAACAATTCATATGGTAAATCAATCGAAGGAACTTTCTTATAACCAGCTTCAGTACTTTGTGTTGATGATTCTAAATTCATATTTCCATTTGTTGAATCAGTTATAGGAGGATTATTTATCGATCCACACTATTTTAATCACCAACAATCATTGTATTTTCAAAAAAATCAACGAAAAAACACCTGAAATGATGAATTAACGCCCAGATCGAGAAATTTTTTTACTGAGTTATCACTGATTCCGTCGCCGAGTTGCAGAGCGCCGAGTTTTTCAAATAATTTTTCCTGTTACGGCCAAATCCAAAGACATCTCTCCCAGAATGGTAGCACCTCCACAATTAAGGCAGCTTACATTTCTTAGAGCAGCTTGTAGGCGATAGTTCTCATTCGCAGTTTTATGTTTTCAATATGCACGATTTGAAAGATACGTTTGGGAATGAAACAGTTCAATTCAAATATCACTAACCTCAAGTGGAAGGATGTTGTTGTCATTGTAGCTACGCACTTCTTCACTTCTTCAAGTCTTTGCAATACTTGTAATGTCTCACCCTAATACTTTCAAGCCAACCTATACAAAGTTGTCACTAATACATTTAAATCAAGCGACTCTTAAATGAGTTTTGGTTCACTAAAATATGACAACCAAACTTGACATACCAACGCTTGGTGGGTTCAACTGAGCAATGCTCTAACATCCAAAACAACCGTTGACGTACCTGGTTGTGAACGGCTGGTCAAGGCCAAAGTTCGAAACTTTTGTTCGCATACCTGGTTTGCGAACTCAATGGTTATGTTCTAAAGTCGGTCATGTATGATATTCATACTCATGAACTAAAACATTTTTAATATAAGGAATGCAATCTTTGCAAACTGTGCCTAAAATGTTCATAAATTGATTCTTGATTAAGTACTTTGTACAATCATAAATCAAACCGTTTCCGAGTCAATTGGTTCATAAATATTTCTATGAAATGTTGAACAATTAATCAACTCTATTGAAGCACAATTAGATTCATTTTATTATCATTCATGATTTATTGATCTTCATATTTGATCTAAATGTGTTATATGAATATGGCTAAGCAAGAAGTGTTCATATGACTAAATTTGGTTAACTATTGTTGAGCCAACATAGTATACATGTTTGGGTATGGTTCATCCATATCTAGAAATAAGTATATATCATTTGTGTGTAACAAACTAAGACCATCTAACGGTGGAGATTAATTGCATTATTCTTAAGCAGACTTAACTTGAATCTTGAATTAGGGTTTCATCTAACGGTGGACATTGATGGCTTTGTTACTAAGATATCTTAGCTGACTGTAAGCAACCTTAAATTGAAAGACTATATAAGGGAAAACTCTAGCACTTGGGAAAACTAATCCCCACACTTATGTGTGATCCTAGTTGCATACTAGAGTCGATTAGCATTTAGTCTAGGTTTTTCCAAAACCATTCCTTAAACAAAAACCAAAAATTTCCAACCTAATCATTCATCTATTAGCAAACACAAACAACTACATGCTATCACCTGCCTTGATTATCGCTTAGTCCCTTGGAGATGGTTGCTCAGATACAGTCATTTGAGAAAAAGGGACTGGTGTTGGTGATGGTGCTAGCTCAGATGGTTGTTCTGGTGGTATTGCACTCGCTGGATTTCGCTGATTATTACTTATCTCCACAAATGAAGCTATTCTGGATGCTGCTCTGCCAACTGAAGGATATACATAATTATGCAGATTATATGGCATTCCATGAGTGGCTATTGGCTGAGCAGCACGAAGAAGAAGCTTTCTTATAGTGGTAGCATGCAAAGTGATAGTATCAAATCCCAATATCCCCCCTTCATCCACAACATATTTAAGACCAATAAGCACCACCCACTCGTTAATCACATAACTACCTTCGTTAGGGTATTCAGCAGTCACAACACAACCATCCCGCATGCGCCATGTTATAATGAGTCTAGGTCCGGCATCCATTGCACCACCAACACCCCCTTCAACGAACTCATCATTAACACCATCACCATGATTAGAATCTACATCAGATAAGATTTCTTTGCAGTTCTTAGTAGCCACTGGTTCTTATTCAACCACACCACTCCCTCTGCAACCACTGCTTTCTTCATGTTCATTTATAAAATCTTGAAATGGAGGATCTTCTCTCCCCCTAGGAGGAATTTGCTGAATCCGGGAAGTGGATGGTGAAGTACCCTGATTCTCGGAGACATTATTAGCCAATTCGCTGCAATTATCATTCCTTACTGGTGCATCAGAGATATTGCTCTCTATTGCACTTGGAGGAATATCCATTTGTTGTTGAATGCTTCTCTAATGAATTTTGATTGCAAGGGGTTGATGACAATTTTTTCTCAAAATTCAAGATGAATTTTTGTCTCCCTTTTAGTCTCAATTTTGAAATGGGATTTCTGGTTTGGGCTCTAATGGAAGTAATTGGGATAATGATAATGAAGAAAAGAAACATCATTTGAAGCCTTAATTGGTTCGATTCCCAATACATTCTCACCTTTTCGGTGAGAAAAATCTTACTCTACCCCCTGATGCCGATTCGATTTTGCATAAATCAAATTATATCTCTTGTGACTTGTCTAATCGACTTTTTTATTTTGAAAGTCATCCGTCATTTGTGTTGCGACAAGTGGAGGAAATTCATAGATTATTTACACATGTGTTATTCATACAAGTTAACATGAATAATTTAGTTTAGTGTTACACGAACATGAATAATTTAGTAAACATATTATTGATACTACTGAAGATAACATATTCAATAGAAAAAGTGATATTTATCTCTATCTGATCTTGATTATAATGTTTGTCCCTTCACATGGACAAACATAGGAACTGCTTACAGAGGAGAGTAAGTCGGTAATGACGACAGTGTGGGGTGCACAAATTGTCTTTATATAAATGACATTAGTGTAGCACAAATTATCTTTATTTATATAAATTGCATTTGTTCTAAAAAATGCTACTATGTTTATGAAATCAAAGATGTTTCCTTCAATAAAAATATAACAACGATCCTTCTTGGGGTACTCACGTACCCAGAAATTTTACTCTGGCAATGTATACTATACATATAAAGAAACCTATGTCTACTATATTAAAAAAAAAAAAACAAACATAGCCGTGTCTTCCACATTTGCAGCAGAAGAAACTTGGGAGAGCTGGAACACATCATTTGTTGGCTTTCTATACAGTTCTACACTTAATGTCGGTCCGATAGTAATCATCCCCGGATTTCTTTTGCTGGTCAAGTTTATCTACATGCGGAAAGTGATACTCATCCCGATATATAACTCCCGTACTGAATTCCACATCGACATCATCACCAGTATCTTTCCAGTTTTGGGTAGGTGCACTTAACACAATAGACTTTTTTTTTTCCTGGTCTGTCACATAAAATAGATGCTTAGCTTGGGAGGCTACAATGAAAGGATTATTCTGGAGTCCCAACTTATCAAGCTCAACCAAAATGTAGCAAAGTTTATATTTTGAGACCCCTGCTTTGGTAACCCATTTACACTTGAAAAGTGGCACTTTCAACGAGTGATATGTCAGCACCCATATCTCTTGTAAAACACCGTAATAATCCGACTGATTAAGGGTAATCCCTACTTTTCTAATGTGCATGTCAGTTGTGTTAGAGCATTGCTCGGTCTAACTCGCATGCATTTCTATCTCAAGCATGTTTGTCAATGTTAGTGATCAAAACTACAAAGTCTTGATTTCTAGTCTACTATAGCTAAGGTCTCGGACTAGGATAGAAAGTGTAGTTGAGATCAAGAACTACATGGAGATCATTATCCAAGACAAAGGACTACTCAAGGAACCAGTGGATCTTCATCGGCTAAAATGTATGTGGAGACTTGAACTTATCTATCACTCAAAAATATATCTACTATATCTCCTATCTTGAGACAAAAGTCGTATTACTATATAGACTAAGATTATACACATGTGATATTTCGAGCTGAGTATATCTCGCTTATCTATTTCTCGAAATAGGTGTTGGTAAAGCTTTCGCTTTAGCCAAGTTCATATTTACCTAATGATGAAAGTTATACTATGTTTCAATCATTTTGGAAATTGCTCTGACGAAAAATAGTTTGTGAATAACAACTATATAACGCCCTCTGAGAATGTTTCAATGATTGAAATGAGAGTTTAGATAATATAACCATTGAAGAATATAAGCATTATTGTGGTAACACATATATGTATAAGTCCTTATTGCTTGTACCGAAGTTTGTGAACTTTTTTGATCAAGTGAAACCAGAGTAGTGCGTGAGCTAAGTCCGCGAACTCAGCATACAAGCTCAGTATGCGAACCCATTCGGCGAACTGGCGTAGTTCTCGAATCCGAGAATTTCTACTGGAGTTTGTGAACTCCGTCCGGGAACTTAAGTCCGCGAACCCAGTCCGCGAACTTGAGTAGATTATGTCTAAAAATGATATTTGTGAACTTATCTTAATAAACTAAGGAATGCTATTGCAAACCGTGGCTTTATAGTTCATGAATCGATTCGAGTGAATCACATCGTTTTTGCTTCAATTGTGTCTTGTGTAGTACATAAATATCTAAGCAATTGAACAACTCTCTAACTAGTTCATTTGAGTCATTTGGACTAGTTATGGTGAAGAAGAATATGGTTGATATGAAAGTTATCATTTGGCTAACCATTTGGTTAACTTGTGTTGAACCAACTAATGTACAAGTTTGGGTACGGTTACACGAACCTAAAATTGTCTAGTACATGTGTGTATGACAAGCTAAGTTTTCGATCTAACAGTTGATAAATATTAGCTTGAATCTAATCAGGTTTTCATCTAACGGTGAATATTGAATGCTTTGTTACTAAGCTAACATTGATTGAAACCCTGATTTGAAGATTATATAAGGGAGAACTCTAGCAACTGGGAAACCTAATCCCCACAATCCCAATGAAGTTTTTAAGCAACTGGGAGATCTAAGCTAGAGTTAATTCTCCTTTAACCTTTGGTTTTATTCTTCTAAAACCAGGTTAACTACTTAAAGACTTCATTGGGATTGTGAAGCCAGACCGATAATACTTTTATCATAGTTGTGTGATCTGATCTTGCTATTTCTATTGTACGAGTAGAATTGTAATAATTGGCTTGAGATTTGTATCTCCGATAGGCAAGATATAAAAGTAATCACAAATATCTTCATCTCATCGTTTGTGATTCCACAATATCTTTTTTCGCTACGTCGATTAAGACTATTGTGAGGTGATTGATAAAACTGAGTTGTTCTTCGGGAATTTAAGTCTGGTTTTATTAATTGGTTCCTGTTCACCTTGATTTATCAAAATACGTAACAAAACTCATAGATTTATTCGTGGGAGATGAATTTATCTATCTTGTAGACTTTTCTGTGTGAGACAGATTTGTTTATTAAAATCTTTGACTTTGGGTCGTAGCAACTCTTGGTTGTAGGTGAGATCAACTAAGGGAATCAAGTGCGCAGTATCCTGCTGGGATCAGAGGCGTAGGAGCATAACTGTACCTTGGATCAGTGTGAGATTGGTTGGGGTTCAAATACAGTCCATACCGAAGTTAATTTGGAGTAGGATAGTATCTGTAGCGGCTTAATACAGTGTATGTTTAATATGGACTAGGTCCCGAGGTTTTTCTGCATTTGCGGTTTCCTCGTTAACAAAATTCTGGTGTATGTGTTATTTATTTTCCGAATTATATTTTGTTATATAATTGAAATAATACAGGTTGTGCGTTGATCAATCAATTAAAATATCCGACCTTATTGGTTGTTGATTTAAATTGATTGACACTTAGATATTGGTCTTTGGTACCATCCAAGTTATCTCTCTTTGATTAAGACTCGCGAATTATATTTGCTTGAGTAAATCAAATTGAAAGATTTAGATCATAACTCCTTGAGATATTTTCTATTGATTGAGTCTAACTATCTAGTTGATTCTCTAGAAAGCAACTCGGAGTTGTCAATACAGATTGATAATCGAAATATTGGGTGTGGTTGTTAGACCCCCGCTTTTTCAATTGGTATCAGAGCAGGCAAATACCTTTTAAGACCTTAGAAGTCTGTGTTTGTAGCGATCTGACTCTATGGACAGAGGTGCAATCTCAATAAACGTACCACCAGTCTTCGATGGCTCTAATTACCTATGGTGGAAAATTTCTATGCGAGCTTTTCTCCAAGCACGTGATTTCCAATCATGGTCATATGTTGTTAATGGATATAATACTCCCATTGAGGCAGTTGGAGGTGTAAACGTTCTAAAGAATATTGGTGAATACACTCCTGCAGAGATTCTTGCTGCAAAGCAAAACTCCGACAATTTGAATGCGATCATACATGCCATTACCCCAAATATTCAGCACCATGTGTCTAATTGCACTAAGTCGCAAGAAGCTTGGGATATCTTAGCAACCGTATTCGAATGAAATTCCAGTGAAAAAGAAGTTAGACTTCAAAATCTTAATTCCGATTGGGAAAACCTTCGTATGGCAGACGAAGAAACATTTGATGAGTTTAATCACAAAGTGTTCGAAATTGTTAATGCATCTTTTGCATTGGGTAAGACTATTCCTGAAAAGGACATTGTGATGAAAATTCTCAGATCACTGCCATCTAGATACGATTCTAAGAAGCATGACATCGTTGAGGGAAATAACCTTGATACTCTCTCTCTATAAATACGCTGGTTGGAAAACTTAAGATCTTTGATCATGAACATTCATCCAAATCTAAGGATGTTGCGTTCAAAGTACTGAAGGACACTAAATTACTTGATAAAAGTAAGAAAAGTATATATCTCTGAAGATTATCACTCTGAGACAGATTCACCAGATGAAGATTGGTAGGCTTAGAAAGATACCTACTTCTATGTATAAACTGCAAGTGCACAGTGTCGACAAGCAACACAGGGCAAGCACAGGTCGAACCACAGAGATTTGGAGAGTGTAGAAGTTGATTCTAAATCCTGATTCAAAGAGTAACCAAAAGGGGTTTGATTTTGTCGATACGACGATATGATTTTCAAGTGAAAAATAATAAAAGATGCAAATAACAAGATATGTAAACAATGAGAATATGGATACTAGGGTATTCAAATCCACCAATAACCTATGATATGCATTCAACTTGTAATATTATTCTTGTCCTTATAGTAGATTCAAGTCTACCTTATAACTAAGGTGTTTCTCCAATGGATAATTTAATCACAACTAAAGTATTTCTCCAAAGAATTAATTGTCTTATTAAAGCACAAATAATCTAAGGATCAATATTTGGTTAAGCATGAGTTGTAGCATAATCAACATGGAGATATTCTAACTACAATGGATACATGGCATACATTGTGAGAGCAAGATGTTGACAAACTTGGATTAAATTATACTTTAAACAATTCTAAACTTTCAAGAACAAGATACAAGATATGAATACATACCAATGAGTTATGGATTCATTAAAACCCTAGCAAATGAACTAGAACATGAAGAACATTATAACAAAACTGAAATTTAAGAAACTAACATGAACAAGCTATTCTTGGATGAGTTTTCAACACAACAACCCTCTCTATTTATACACAAAAATTCTCTCTCACTTGGATTCGAATTTTGGCAATTATTTACTCAACAAAACATGTTTTCTCACTTGATGGATGTTTTGGAATACAATGGGGTGAGGTGGATGTTTTGGAATCCAATGGTGGTGAGGTGGATGTTTTGGAATCCAATGGGGTGAGGTGGATGTTTTGGAATCCAATGGGGTGAGGTGGATGTTTTGGAATCCAATGGTGGTGAGGTGGAAATGGATTTGGGTCTTGGGTTTTGGATCATGGGTTTTGGATTATGGGTAGTTTAATCACATGTATTGTAAACAGGTTGCCACTAATGCGCGAACGGGTTGCAACACTTCCAACTTTCTTCTCTTTTGTCTTCTCAATTCTTCCAAGCTTTATTTAGTACTTAAAAACACAAAATTAATTAATACAAATATTTATTCTTGAAGATGGTAAAAATGCAGAATTTGGGATAATATATGACTTTGAAGCGCGAAAGATGAGTTAAGTGCCAATGAAAAGGTGTATGAATATGCAATATTTGGCACTCATCAAAGATCATGACAAATCAGTCTCGATGATCATAAGATAGTTTGGGGATCTTCGGTTGAAGAGAAGTAAATGGTTCTCCATAGATAAGCCTAAGGCATCAGTCAAACCTCATAATCGTGTTCCTCCTAAAAACAGGGAAACTGATGATGATGGTATGCATCATTGCTTTAAGTGTAAAGGTTTTGGTCATTTTACAAACGAGTGTCCAAATCGGAGAAAATACACTGGGAACAAAGGTCTTGCTGCAACTCTTGATGAAATGTCTGACAGTTATGATTCAAATGCAGACGAGAAATCAAGTGTTGCACTTCTTGGTGAAAATATTGATTTTGATAATTGTAGTAATACACATATCAATCTTGATATTCTTTCAGAAGATAATCCAACCATTTTGGAAGAAAAAATTGACCGTTTCCTTGGAAACTCTGTTTATAATATTTCAGGATCCACTATGTGCCTAGATGCTTGCACATCTCAGAAGCTTTATTATTATCCAAGTATGACGTGCTCATATTTTTCATTAAAGGGTCATGAACTCTCGAAGTGTTACAAGTTCAAATACAAACAAAGACATGTCAACAAACTTCAACGAAGAGCAAATCATTTAGCAAGAAAGCTTAAACTTGCTCAGAAGACTGCCGAGGTATGTAAGATTTTATCTTCGTCTAAGAAGTTAGTTTCCAAAGGAAAAGCAAGACCATTTGAAAAGAAAGTATGGTCAAATCATTTTGATAGACAGAGGTATGTGGATTCCTCATAAGAGGAAATATGTGGACAAATTATTATTCACTACAACACAACTTGATTGTGTTGTTTTTAAAATATTGTCTCATGTGCCTGATCAAAAGAGACAATGATTTTGTACCTCTCAGGCTTTAGGAAAAGTTCTTTTCTTCTTTTCTTAGATTTGTCTTCGTTTTTGTCTATCAAACAAAAGAAAAGGGTATTATAGACAATTTTACTCTTTATAGGGATGAGAGTTGGTCATTTACGAACTTTTTAAAGGTTTCGAACCCTATATTCCTTTTCCTTATCTAAAAAGCTCTTTTTATCTCGAGACTACTTGTTGAGTTAATTGTGATTTCCTCTCACAAACCTATACGTTCATGGAAACTCCAAGAATGATGTCTTATGATGAAAAAGAAGGTAATGTGATTGTTAAGCCATCAATCATGAAGGAAAAAGAAAAATCTTCATTGCCTCCAACCTTGAAAATAAAAATAAGGAATATGAGGAAGCCAAGAGTTGTTCCTTCAAATTCTCAGAAGTTTTCTGATGTTCTTGAAGTGTTGAAGGAGCTGCGAAAGGAGATTCAGCAAATAAAGGCCTTTGTGTATAAGACTCATGAGATACATAAGGACCTGGTTTGAAAACAGTAACCAAGAAGGTTTATTGATATAAACTCCTACCTTAATGAACCTTATGTTCCAATGGATGTTGACGATAAGGAGTTCGGGGACGATAAATAATTCTTCAAAGGTCTTATTGCCTAGTAAATCTTCTATTTTTCTCTTTTGTTTAGAAGAATAACTAGTGTTTTGGAATAGCCATTATTGTGATTACACATATCTATGTCCAAAGTTTTCATATTCTTGTTTTTAGATTTATTGTGTTAAATTTTATACTTGTTTGGAAGATAATGATTGCAGTATTAATCTTTATGGTTTTATATATTGCAATATTTTGATGGGATATGTGTGTTTACGTCCGTGAACTTAATTGTCCCATATTTTATCAAAAGTAAAGTCGTTCGTCAATTGATATGAAGATATTGATAAAAGAATGAATAGACTTTTGGCAAAACACAAAAGTTAAGCCTATATTGTCAATTATTGATGTAAGATAGGTTAAAATCTTTTGTGATTCAAGGATTATGTCTAATGTGTATCATTGTGCAAATAGTGATGGAAATATAGAATGAATCCTTCAGTATTCCGCAGTAATTGATATTCCCTGATCCATTTTTTGTGTATTACTGTGAGACTCCATATTGTGTCTTATGTTGAGCACTAGACAACCAAGTTGATTATTTTTGTGATTAGCTTAGTTGTGTTCCGTAAGGTACTTTACGTCGAGTATATTGAACTAAATCAATCATCTTGTGTGATTATTTAGTTATGAATCCTTAAGTTTTTCTCATGTTTGAGCATGATTGACTGAGTTGGTTATTTTTATGATTAACTTAGTCATCGCTCCATAGATTTTCTTATGAGAGTATAAACGATTGAATTGATTACTTTTGTGATTAGTTTAACTGTGTTTTCCGGTTAGGTTAATTATGAGTTCTCTTGTGAATAATCTAATCAAATTATTAAGTCTCCATAAGTTTACTTGTGTCGAGCATATTTAGTCAAATTAATCTTGGTTCGCTTTGGTTAATTTGATTGAATATTTCTTGTTGGATTCCAAATTCATACTTGTATGCAATTTGTTGAGTCTAAAGAAATCCTTATTTTATTTTGAAATTAAGGTCGCTCTTGTTGTTCCCTTGGGAATGACATTTTATGGAGGAGAGTTATTTTGAACTTGTGCTTAATTGCCAGATCTTTATGGGTAGTGCGGCTGCGGAATATTAGAGGGGTTATCTTGTATCTTTATAAACTCCTTGATGAATACATTTAGCCTATGCTTTATGATTACATCTAAATAAGATGATATACATTTACCTTTGGTCATGAAATGTCTCTTACGGAAATTTCATTAGGATCCCGTTCTTGTACCTTAGCCAATTTTATTGACAAAAAGGGGGAGAATTAATATGTAGTTCATACTACAAATACATATGGTTTTCAGATCATTATGTAAGGGGGAGTGGTTTCCACGTGAGAAGGAGTATTGACTAAGGGGGAGTGAAGTATCACCATAGTATTTTTGTTAAAGTTGTGATGCAATTGGACTTTGACGCTGTGTAATAATACTATGACACTGTATAACAATGATTGAGAACCACTGCTTTTCTCATTGTTATATCTACGGATTTTCAACAACGATGATGATAAACTTACAAACTTTGGGATCATTAGACTACTTGGAAGTGACGAAGCTTTTGAGTAATGTTGAAGATTAGACATGTGGAATAGGAGCTACAAAGTTTATTTATATATTTTTTGTATTCCATATGTATTAATAGTTTTTCCACTAAAATTGACAAATGAGGAGATTGTTAGAGCATTGCTCGGTCGAACTCGCATGCATTGCTATCTCAAGCATGTTTGTCAATGTTAGTGATCAAAACTATAAAGTCTTAATTTCTAGTATACTATAGCTAAGGTCTCGGATTAGGATAGAAAGTGTAGTTGAGCTCAAGAACTCCATGGCGATCATCATACAAGACGAAGGACTACTTACGGAACCAGTGGATCTTCATCGACTAAAAGGTATGTGGAGACTTGAACTTATCTATCACTCAAAAGTATATCTACTCTATCTCCTATCATGAGACAAAAGTCATATTACTATATAGACTAAGATTATACACTTGTGATATTTCGAGCCGAGTATATCTCTCTTATCTATTTCTCAAAATATGTGTTGGTAAAGCTTTCGCTTTAGCCAAGTTCATCTTTACCTAGTGACGAAAGTCATGCTATGTTTCAATCATTTTGGAAATCGCTCAGATGAAAAATAGTTTGTGAATAACAACTACATAACGCCCTCTGAGAATGTTTCAATTATTGAAATGAGAGTTTAGACAATATAACCATTGAAGGATATAAACATTGTTGTGGTAACACATATATGTATAAGTCCTTATTTCTTGAACCTAAGTTTGCGAACTTTGTTGATCAAGTGAAACCAGAGTAGTGCGTGAGCTCAGTCTGCGAACTCAGCATACAAGCTCAGTCGGCGAACCCATTCGGCGAACTGGCGTAGTTCTTGAATCCGAGAATTTCTACTAGAGCTTGTGAACTCCGTCCGGGAACTTAAGTCTGCGAACCCAGTCCGCGAACTTGAGTGGGTTATGTCTAAAAACGATGTCTGTGAACTTATCTTAATAAACTAGGGAATGCTATTGCAAACCGTGGATTTATAGTTCATGAATCGATTCGAGTGAATCACATCATTTTTGCTTCAATTGTGTCTTGTGTAGTACATAAAGATCTAAGCAGTTAAACAACTCTCTAACTAGTTCATTTGAGTCATTTGGACTAGTTATGGTGAAGAAGAATATGGTTGATATAAAAGTTATCATTTGGCTAACCATTTGGTTAACTAGTGTTGAACCAACTAATATACAAGTTTGGGTACGGTTACACGAACCTAAAATTGTCTAGTACATGTGTGTATGACAAGCTAAGTTTTCGATCTAACGGTTGATAAATATTAGCTTGAATCTAATCAGGGTTTCATCTAACGATGAATATTGAATGCTTTGTTACTAAGCTAACATTGATTGCAAACCCTGATTTCAAGATTATATAAGGGAGAACTCTAGCAACTGGGAAAGCTAATCCCCACACATTCTGTGTGACACTAGTCGTGCTAAGCTAGAGTCGATTCTCCTTTAACCTTTGGTTTTCTTCTTCTAAAACCAGGTTAACGACTTAAAGACTTAATTGGGATTGTGAAGCCAGACCGATACTACTTTTATCGTAGTTGTGTGATCTGATCTTGCTGTTTCTATCGTACGAGTACAATTGTAATAATTGGCTTGAGATTTCCATCTCCAATAGGCAAGATATAAAAGTAATCACAAACATCTTTATCTCATCGTTTGTGATTCCACAATATCTTTTTTCGCTGCGTCGATTAAGACTATTGTGAGTTGATTGATAAAACTGAGCTGTTCTTCGGTAATATAAGTTTGGTTTTATTAATTGGTTCATGTTCACCTTGATTTATCAAAAGACGGAACAAAACTCATAGATTTATTCATGAGAGACGAATTTATCTATCTTGTAGACTTTACTGTGTGAGACAGATTTGTTTATTAAAGTCTTCGACTTTGGGTCGTAGAAACTCTTGGTTGTGGGTGAGATCAACTAAGGGAATCAAGTGCGCAGTATCCTGCTGGGATCAGAGCTGTAGGAGCATAATTGTACCTTGGATCAGTTTGAGATTAGTTGGGGTTCAACTACAGTCCATACCGAAGTTAATTTGGAGTAGGCTAGTGTCTGTAGCGGCTTAATACAGTGTATGTTTAATCTGGACTAGGTCCCGAGGTTTTTCTGCAGTTGCGATTTCTTCGTTAACAAAATTCTGGTGTCTGTGTTATTTCTTTTCCACATTATATTTTGTTATATAATTGAAATAATACAGGTTGTGCATTGTTCAATCAAATAGAATATCTGACCTTATTGGTTGTTGATTTAAATTGATTGACAATTGAATATTGGTCTTTGGTACCATCCAAGTTATCTCTCTTTGATTAAGACTCGCGAATTATATTTGCTTGAGTAAATCAAATTGAGAGATTGAGATAATAATTCCTTGAGATATTTTTTATTGATTGAGTCTAACTGTCTAGTTGATTCTCTAGAAAGTAACTCGGAGTTGTCCATACAGATTGCTAATCGAAATATTGGGTGTGGTTGTTAGGTTATCAAATATTGCCTCTACGTAAACCCCGATATTCTGGTACACGGAACCATCACTAGATTTTGTGCGAAACAGGTACAATTGATGTGATATGTTTTGTATGTCGCTAGTTGTTTATTCGTTGGGATTGATGGCCACCTTAAGTCCTGATTGAAGTTTTCCCTAGAGTCTTCCCACTCAATCTCAACCTGAAATACATTATCATTAAGGATTAGCCTTCGTCTCAATGCAAAAGTTACATAGCAAGAGTGACATTTTTCTGCAAAATCTTACTACTCCTTCTAACCATTTGGCGAACTCTTCATTATGTTTTTGATCTAGTTGAACATCCTTCATACCAAGATATTTATCCTTCAATTTTTTTTTGGTGTCATATGAACAGTATAATAATTAATGTTATTATCTTTATAGAAATTCGGACACATAATCAAAAACTAAATAAAATATGAGGTTATTTGGTTAGATATAGTTATACTTACTCAATGATAAACTTCAGGCGAATTCCGCAACACATAGAAATGCGCTTTATCCAACAGATCCTTATCGACAATAGGAAAATTAGCACCTGACATTGGTTTTCGCCAGTATCAGATGTGTTGAGTTTGTCTAGTGGAATTCCAACTGTATCATTCATGCTTTGTTAGTGCTCACTGATCATCTCAACCGTCTCTTCCGCAATATTCACTTCAACAATGCTTCCTCCAGGTATGTTTTTATTCCACACATGCCCTTTAATGACTTTGTTAGAGCATATCTCGGTTGAACCCACCAAGCATTGATATGTCAAGTTTTGTTGTCATATTTTAGTATCAAAACTCAATTAAAGAGTCGCTTGATTATGTACTAGAGAAAACTTCGTATAGGTTAGGCTCAAAAGATTATGATTATATGAGATACAAGTATTACTCGAAGACTTGAAGAATGTGGAGAAGTAACAAGCTACAACGACGACATCATCCTTCCTCTTGAGGTTAGTAATATTTTGACTTGAACTGTTTCATTCCTAACGTGTCTTTCAAGTCGTGCTATATTGAAAACATAACTGCGAAGATGTGAATGATTATACTCTAGTAGTAAGACATAGTGTTAAGGAATTAGAATACGAAGTATAACGCTTATCTTTTGAACTTCGTATATAAGACATCGACATAATCACAACATAATCGTATGAATGATATTGTGATTATGTGCATGGGTAAAGGTGAAGATTTCGTCCTAGGAAACAATGTTTACATTTGTTTAAAGGAAGTACATTCATGAAATTGTTTTATGAATCGAAAGGGAAATTGCTAGGCTTATTGGTATTGTTATTCATTGCATATCTTTGGATTACCAATATGTGTGAGTTAGTAGAACCGATCATAACTTATTATGTATCTTGGTAAAACTAGTCACAGTGTCTGACTTATATATTGGTATGACTTTTATTAGTGTAACCGATCCTAAGTAATCACCTAAAATGGTATGATCGATATTTGTAATTGGTGTAACCGATCCTAGTAATTGGTATGAACAATCACAAAAGAGTTGTGTAATCGATCCTTGTAATTGGCGTAACCAGTCTTGGTAATTGATGTAACCAATCCTAGTGACTTATGTAACCGATCACAAGTAATACCATGAGAATATGGTAACCGGTCCTGGTAATTGACGTAACCGATCCTGGTAACTGATGTAACCGGTCCCATTAACCATATTAAGGTAGAACCGATCCTTGTGTTTGGTAGAACCGTAAACCCATGATTAGTGTATTGATATTTGATCAATCACACAGTTATTTTTGGAATACAGATGAACCAATTTTAAACTTGTTTGGAAGTATGGAATAATCAATTCCAAAGATTGTAAATATGAAAAAGGATTTACAAAGAAATAAGATGTCGACATACTTTGGACATGTTCAATAACTCTTATCTTTTATTGTTCAAAGATATTCGTTAATAACTCAAGGAGATCCCAGACCGAAATAAAATTAAGAATCTTTTAATTAAGGTTGTTAATTTTATATGCTTTCATTTACCAGCAAATAAATGCATATCTCTGGAAAATAAAATTTGGTAATGTGTACTAATTGGAGATTTTCTAGTGAGATTTCGGAAATATTGGACAAAGCATTTCTAGGAATTATGAAAACCGATTTGGGAATTTATTGCTTATCTTAAGCATAATTTGGTTTTGGAAATTCCATGGTGTCCAAACATCATTGGTCTATAAATACCCAAGTTTGCATTTCGATCAAATTATCCTAAGAGCCAGCAAAACTACTTCTTTGCGTTGTTATTGGTGGAGCGGTCTATTTGGAGAGGAAAGTACCATAATTAGGAGAAATATCTTACGACCACTCGTTTAAAGACTTCTTTGGGATCAAGAAGCTCTACGAGTATCATTGGTGTGAAACTAGATAATTGCAGTATTATTAGTTTTGATTTGATTGACTAACGGTCATTGAACTTTGATTGCACCTAGTTTGTTTATTCTTGAGAATCTTCTCTTCTGATATAAGATTCACTCAAACTAGATCGAAGTTTCGACAGGATCTTTAGAACCGTTTGTAGATCTAAAGACGTCTTGTGATAATCCATTGTTAACAAACTTTGTTCTGTGTGCGATTGATCACAAGAGATTCAAGTGGTGTTGTGTAGGTGTTTATTGAAGATTAAAGAAGATTTGAAGACAAAGAAGATTTCTGATTTGGTTTTTATATATTTGGTATGCACAAACCTTGATCGGCTGGGATCCAACTAGAATCGAATTTATTCGATTGATTAGTTGTGTAAGATCGACATTACCTTATAGTTTCTTGTTTGATTCTATATTGATTGATTGCAAATCTAAAGTCTGCTACTTCGGTAGTTGTTGGATAGATTGATCTAACCAGGCAAAGGAGTTTATTTGTTAAACAGAAGAGCCTTTGCTTATGACTTGAGATATCTTCATCTGAAAGAATCAAGAGAGTTGTTACCAAACACATTTGTTGTTCCTTTACTGTTTGGAATACGATCCAAAGGAATTGTTCCAGTGCATACACTTATTGAATGTCGGAAACGCAGGGATACTGAAGAAACTAGGTGAACTATAGGTTTAGTTGCTTGGTCTCAACTAGACAAAGTTTATTAGATTTTTTATAGCGGCTTAATTATGAGAGTATTCAATTTTGGACTAGGTCTCGGGGTATTTCTGCATTTGCGGTTTCCTCGTAAACAAAATCTTGCGGTGTCATTTACTTTTATTTTCCGCAATTATAATTGTTGTTATTATAATTTAAAGTAAATTACACAAACGTTAACTCTGTATTTCTTGATAATGATCCTATAGACTAGGTCAACTGGACCAAATTCTTTCTAATCGACCGACCAAAGGGAGGCCTTCTATAGGATGAGAAAATGTAATCTGTCCGTCACAATGTTTGTGCAGCAAAATGAAAATTAGTTTTTCTCTTTCCCCGATTTCACGAAATTCTGACGAAATTTGAATTAATCAACCAAATTGTTTATCAATATCCATCCACCACAATCAAAAGAACATTTCATGTTTAAATTTCATCAAATCATCAATCGGATTCTGTCGATTTTAAGAAATTGGATTCAAAAAGAAAAACAGTGAAAAGCTGAAGAAGAGAGGATAAATTGTATCGTCAGATTTTTTTTTTCAATTAACATCAATTTGTTCTCAATACCAATGATTTTGAGCTAACCCATTAAAAATTCCCATTAATGCAACGAATTGGATCAATCTCAACTTCAACTTATTTCACATAGCGCCTCTATTTAGAAAAAAAAATAAAAAAAATAATTCAATTTTATCACATCTGATCACACTTGTTGAAGATTCTTCTATGTTTTTCCTAACACATACTCGATCCACATTTTTCAACCTGATTTCTCAATTTCAAGAATTCCATTGAACGGCTTCTCTTTATTCTTTAACGATGGTTCCTAAGACAGCTCTCTCTTTCCTAATAATTCAAACCATTATTGATTGACCCTCGTCAATTAATTGTAAGTTTCAGATAAAGAGTAGTCGGATCGGAGGAAGAAAGAAGAGCGAGACTGTAGGAAAAGGTGGAGGAAGAAAATTCAAAAAAAAAAAAAAAGTTTGTTGTTTACCACGTGTCCCTCTACTTCCCTCAATCCCAACGTGGCAATTCATTCACGAATGGTTCTACACATACCGTGGAACCAGACAATTTTAAAACAACTCCTCACACAATCCTTGAGGTGGTTAGCAGGGGGCACTTTTGGCCCCATCAATGAGAAAATTGTGAGGAGTTATTTTAAGATCGTCTGTAGAGGCGGTATGTAAAGAGTTTTCGTTCATTCACTAACTTGTTCATTACGTGGGAGGAGAACAATGAGTTGTGTTAGCGATTGACCCACCCAATTCGCTTGAAGCATATCCTAACACAACAAGTAGTAATATTTTTCAAAAAGCGACCGATCTACTGGAAAGAGAACAACTTGTTAAATGAGGTATGTTAGTGCCCGACCTGCACATTTCTCAGACCGATTCACCCATGCCTATTTTTCAATAAGTTGTTTGGCATGGACAAGACTTATACGGACTTAAAAATAAACCTATTATTGGGGTGTCACATTCCAATAGAGGGGCTTCATCCATGATTCTAGGGTCTATTTAGTTGGTTAGGGGTTCCTTAACTAAAGACATTTAAAAAGTCTAAATTACCCTTCCATCTATTTAAACCTAATCAATAAAAAAATAATCAAAAATCAAAGTTTCTTTTTTCTCTTCTCTTAATCAATAGCGTTGATGGTGATCGATAACAACAACTCAATCAACCACCAATGTACAATTTCAAATTCATGAATCGTTCCCCAATGGTTTTGTGAGTTTTAAAAAATCAAGTTTGCAGAATTAATAACAGTTAGGTATTTGTTCTCTGAAAGTGTTACAGTTAGAAAACTAGAAACTCCTAACCGTAAATAAAAAGTGGAGTTACAGTTAGAAATCTAACCGTAAATATATTTACGATTTGGTTCGCTTCTCACGAAACTAACCGTAAATATACCCGAGTAAATATTTTCAAGGTCTCAAAAATTACTTATGATTGGTTTTGGGTTGAACTATACCAACCGTAATTTTAATAGGGTTGGATTTTTTTTTAAGTAACCGTGTATTATTAAACCTGTTCAGGGATGGAAAATTACAAAACCGGAAGTGTTCTCAGCTACTTCTAAGATGTAATTCTCTCCAAACCCTTGCTAACATTGAAACATCTCCAAGCCAGCAGAGAAGCTTAGTTAATGGAAGCATGGTCGAGAACTGTGACCCATTAAATGCTCTGGCAGCTACAATTCTAAGAATGGTAGTGAGGCTGATAAATAAAATGAGAAATATGTACGAAGGCGTCAGAAATATGATGTTCAGTTGAGTTCACTAACATCGGAAAAGATGATGAAGGAGGAAACAACGGCAGCAGTGGTATCTCAATGGGTTCACTTGCATGAGCATTTATAATCCGTACATGAGTTTTAAGTAACATGAACCATGTAGCAAGATATAATTCCTCATGAACAGAATATTTATCCGAAGAGATGTTAATCCCATTATACATGTCAATCTTTTGACTGATTCCGTCGGTGAGTCATCCTCCCATGTTTCATGATACATATAACAGTTATCCAATATTAACATCAATATATAACGTTCAGTCAAAGCCCTACATGTACACTGGATAAACTACACAAAATTGAACACGTATCAAAGAAGTCAGAGCCATAGTATAGGCGATAGGAATAGCTAACATTTTGGGTTACGGTTGGATAGGAAAGTCAAAATCTCAACCGTAGCTCTTTTACTGTTGACTCCGTGAAATAAAATATCCGACCGTAACTGGTTTATGTTAACGTTTTCCACTTTTGACTAGTTACCGTTAGGAGTTCATCATAAATAACCGTAAATAGGTCTTACGGTTTGCTATTAAGGAAAAACCTCACCATAACTATCTCTGAAAAAAAAAAATCAAATCTTTTTTAAGTATTTTCACCCATTTGGAATAATAAAAATAACATTGGAGCTAAGTTAGAGGTGCACGTGATTATTTTTAGCCAATGGTTTCTTCCATTTGATTTAATCAAAATATAAGGTTTTGAAAAAAGATAATTCCCAAAAATACAATTTTTTCTCTATGATTTTCTTCCCACTAAAACTTGAGTATAAAAGAATATCTCATTAATATTGATATATATTATCCAATTAGAGTATCAACACAAACTAAATGAGGGTTGTTTAGGTATTATGAAAAAAAATTAGACAAAAAGTTTTCGAAATTACTAATGGGTGACCTGTTTTTGTCCTATTAGTGAAGCCCTTCTATTGGAATATGAAGCCCCTATAACAAGTTTTCTTAAAAATGAGTCACATTAGTGATTGACCTGAACAATTCTATAACCATTCATGCATAAATATTAGTAAAAAAAAATATTCTTAGAATTAACCCACCCTTCTCTGTGACACAGTTTACACATTGGTTAAGTATTATCATAAAACACCGGAAGTGTTGTCAGCTACTTCTAAGATGTAATTCTCTCCAAATCCTTGCTAACATTTGAAACATCTCCAAGCCAGCAGAGAAGGTTAGTTAATGGAAGCATGGTCGAGAAATGTGACCCATTAAATGCTCTGGCAGCTGAAATTCTAAGAATGGTGGTGAGGCTGATAAATAAAATGAGAAATATGTACGAAGGCGTCAGAAATATGATGTTCAGTTGAGTTCGCTAACATTGGAAAAGATGCTGAAGGAGAAAACAACGGCAACAATGGGATCTCAGTGGGTTCACTTGCATGAGCATTTATAACCCGTACATGAGTTTTAAGTAACATGAACCATGTGGCAAAATATAATTCCTCATGAACAGGATGTTTATCCGAAGAGATGTTAATCCATTATACATGTCAATCTTTTGACTGATTCCGTCGGTGAGTCAGCCTCCCACGCTTCACGATGCATATAACAGTTATCTAATATTAACATCAATATATAACGTTCAGTCAAAACCCTACACATACATTGGCTAAACTACACAAAATTGAACACGTATCAAAAAAGTCAGAGCCATAATATATGCGATAGGAATAGCTAACATTTTGGGTTACGGCTGGATAGCAAAGTCAAAATCTCAATCATAGCTCTTTTACTGTTGACTCCGTGAAATAAAATATCCGGCCGTAACTGGTTTATCATAACGTTTTTCCACTTTTGACTAGTTACGGTTAGGAGTTCATCATACCTAACCGCAAATAGGTCTTACGGTTTGCTATTAAGGAAAAACCTAATCATAATTATTTATGGAAAAAAAATCCAATCTTTTTTTACGTATTTTTACCCATTTGGAATAATAAAAATAACATTGGAGCTAAGTTAGAGGTGCACGTGATTATTTTTAGCCAATAGTTTCTTCCATTTGATTTAATCAAAATATAGGGTTTTGAAGAAAAAAAATCCCAAAAATACAATTTTTTCTCTATGATTTTCTTCCCACCAAAACTTGAGTGTAACAGAATATCTCATTAATCTTGTTGCATTAGCAAATTGCTTTAGATCAAGAAAAGAGAGTACCTAACCTTCATGGACCCCTTTTTCCTGACGTGTTAACGTAGAAATTGCAATTGCGGTCTATTTTTTAGGTAACACATCAATTTGTGTTGCTTGCTTTTATTTCAAAGATAAGAGAAGTTACTTACTCGAGAGGACACATGCTTTTACTTCATTTTATTTCTATGGTCAATTGTAAAAAAATGCTAAACTTAAAATTCAGACATCTGTCTGCTTATGGCTCCTACCTACGTTAAGCTGATTTACACATTCAAAGAATTGAACTATGATTGTGGGTGTTATGCTTTTGATGGATGTTTATGGTCACACCTTTTTTCTTAATCAGGATATGATGAGCAGTTTTCCTACTCTTGAGCAACTGAAATTACAAAAAAGGAAGGAAAAAAAGTGATTGAGAGTGTAGATGATCAGAAGGTAAACATTTTTACCATTTTTAGATGGATTTGAAACAGTTAGTAAATAAGGAGTGTCAAGAACAACAATTACCATTATTGCTATGATATGGTTCTGATGAATAAGAAGGGAGCTAGGTGTATGCTAATGTACATAGAGGTCCTGAGTTTTGTCTGAATGAAATGACTAAACTGTTTTTGCATAACCCACTTATCTATGGATGCAGTGATATTGCATAATCCACTCGGTATGTATCAGAATTGGTAATTGCACTTTTCCTTACGATGAAATTATTCTGCATGTGGAGATTTTTTCGACACACGATATGTATTAGAACTGGTAGTTACACTTATTTACGGACAAATTATAATGGCCACTTCCTGAATATGACATCTATGGTGCTAAAAATTGCAAAGACACAAAGACGAAGTTATCAGTTGACTTACAAAATTTCTCTCTCATATAGTTGATGCCTTAGTCATTTCTTCAACTATGTATTGGTGTTATAAATGATCATATAATCTAATGTGACTCTTCACTAGACATTTTTTTGTTATTAATTTTCTTAATTATATGAGATTTTGTTATCTATTTTCTTACCCAGTTCAGTTGATATTCATGACGATTATGTTTTAAAATGTTACTACCATCTTATGTAGTTATAATTGTATTCTCTAATAACTTATTTGGTGATCAAGCTGATCTATTCTCGAAGAGAAAGGAACAATTGGTAGAAGATAAGTGCGGGAGAAATTTAGAAAAGAAATCAGAGTTTTTAACGGTAGTGGGAGTCGCCCCGTTCTTGGGGAAGTACACTACGCAGATTGTTTATTTTGCTGGTGACGCAAACACAAGGTAAATCCTTTTGGAAAAAATTAGATCAAGGAAATATAATTTTTGGGTGCTTAGTTGATACATGATTTTGCAACTTAATTAGTTTGTAGGTTAGTTTTCTGCTAACATCTAAAGTAATGAACCTCTTATTTCAGGTCCACATGAAAGTATTACTATTCCTTGGATAACCAAAACATTATGGAGAGAAACTGGAACAGAGAGATGCCATCCCAAAACGAAGGATTACTTATTGTGTGCATGACTGGAGAGTCGACGAGTTGAAAAATAAGAGTGTGTGCCTTGCGGGCTAACCGTCTACATTTTTGTCTTTTATTCAGTTTGTCATTAGACAATTGAGTTGTAAAACTGGGACTCACGTTGTCGGTGAATGAATTCGAAAACAAGAATCTTCTTTATATCTCTTATTCTCTTTTGTGGAGCAACATAATGAGCAATGGTTTCTACTTTCTAGAATAGGTGAATTAATATGATAATTGAAAATTAAAGAAAATTAATATAATGTATCTAGCAGCTAGTGCCACCAAAATAGGGAGGTCTCTGTAACGAATTCAACCACGTCTGGCGGGTAACTACATTAAATCCAGAGTACAAACTGGAGGATACCAGCTAAGATTTATTACCATCGATAATAGATGGTCATATAACCAATCAAAAAAAAGATAATAGATGGTCATATAATCGTACGTTAGCCTGCTCTAACCTATGTAATGTGAAAGGAAATGACACCTTACGTACATGATTACATTTGGATACAACTATAACACATACCAAACATGACTAACCTATCATTTAGATTAATCTTAAATGTATACTTTTAAGTCCTATGCTGAACAAAGAATACAGCTTCTAAGAAAAAGTTCTGGAGCAAAACGCCGATTCACTGCTGAGGAGACACTATGAAAAAGATGTCGTTGGTGGTCACGAACAGTAACAGAGAGAAGAGACAAGGAAAAAACCAAAATGTAATTAAGGCCGCATTAAGCAGTTGCGCAACACGAAGCCCGTGCTGTTATGGCACGGGTTATATCCTAGTATATAACAAGATTAATGAGATATTATGTTATACTCAAGTTTTGGTGGGAAGAAAATCATAGAGAAAAAAAATTGTATTTTTGGGAATTTTTTTTCTTTTCAAAACCCTATATTTTGGTTAAATCAAATGGAAGAAACCATTGGCTAAAAATAATCACGTGCAATTTGCTAATACACAAATTTAGGTGTCAAGTGATTACTTGAGATGGTTCAATTTCTGATGGATGTAAACAAAAAAGTGGTCAAGGAGGAGGGGGTGGTAACAAAAGAAGAAGTCATTACACGGATCGGGTATAACTTCTGTAACACTAACATTGGTAACACAATTGATCACCCAAAAGATCTAGGTGAATGCTCAAGGCATTGGATTTTTAAAGGAAATGTAGGAAATGAGAGTGCAAAGGGAAGTAATGTAGGCATCCGACCTCAAAAACAGAACGGAATAGGTTTGGATGCGGATGGAGGAGGGGCTGAAAAACAGAACATTGTCCTTCCAAGAAATTACATTCTAATGTTTCGGTCAAGTGAAGATACATAAATCACTAGCAAAGTGTGTATCACACCAAGGAAGAAAGGAGCATCAAAGTTCATTGTGGGTGATAAACAGAAGGCAAAGTTAAGGGAGGAAGAAACGAAGGAGTACAAAGTTAAAAACAGCATACCAAAATAAATAAAAAAATTCATCAGTGATTCTCTAGCAAAGAGAACGAGCATAAAAGCACAATTGTTTGAAGAGGATGAAAACAACAAGAACCAAATTGGGAACAACAAAAGCGTGATATGGAAATCCAAATTTTGGCTGCCTGCTGAAACTACTTTACATGTACAAATAAACATTACAACAACCAGAAATACCTCTTCTCACCTACAAAGGCAAAATAACCAGAAAAAATCACCAACATTTCACAATTATTCTGTGCTAAACAACAAGTTGGATTTTCATGCAAACACTGTCCAACACCGGTTTCATGGGAATGAGTTATATTCTCCTAAAGATTTGAATCTACACCAGGCACACAACAATATTCGCTCCAACCGAGGAAACCAGGTAAATGAGCAATTTCAATACCTTTTACATGATACAAATTTCTTTTCACTACAGAACATGCATATCCATGAAATTTTAGGTGAAATGATCAATTATGAACAACAAGGAAGCCGGGTAGATGCTGTTTCAATAACCATTATTTGCGAGCAGTATCTATTTCCTTTTGAATATTACCTCAATTCTACCCTCATGATGGTTAAAATTGATGACAGCTTGGTCAGGAAAGCTAGAACCCTATCATACAAATATCATCTGCATAACAATCACTACAATCATCATGTAGGAAATATGGAAATTATAGCATGGAATTTCCAGGGTCTTAGGAATGACTTGACTAGGTCACATCTTAGAGACATTGTAGATAAAAATGACCCAGACATTCTTTTCTTGTCTGAGACTAAAAACATGAGAGATTATGTGGAACCATGCATTAGGGGGCTAGGATATAAAAATTGGTTTATTGTTGACCCTGTGGGTCTTGCTGGAGGCTTGGTAGTTGCTTGGAAAAATGCAACCAACTTCAGAATAGGAGCATCTTGTACCGATTTTATCAATTGTCATGTGATGGACATTGTTACAAATAAAGAAACTATTATATCTTGTGTCTATGGGCCTTCCATATGGAACCCAAAATTCAATTTTTGGAGCTACATTGCTCAACAAGCCGTTACCTTCGATAATGATTGGGTCATCATTGGTGATCTAAATCTCACCTTAAGTTGTAATGAGAAGAGAGGCCCTGGTCCTTTCTATAAGAATGAGGCGGATAAACTAAAAAGATTATTGGCAAGAGCTGATTTGCAGGATATTGGGCATGTTGGCTATGAATTTACATGGACTAACAGGAGGAAAGATGATAAATTAGTGGAAGCAAGACTAGACAGATGTTTAGGGAATACAAGTTGGTGCAAAAAAAAACCCTCAAGTCATTCTGTCCCATCTAGTGCCTCTTGGTTCAGACCATAGCCCCATATTTTTACACACAAAAAATATTCACATAAATAATTCAAAACCCTTCAAAGTCCTGGGAATATGGCTACATCATCCGTCGTGCAAAACTCTGGTACAAGAGACTTGGGAAGAACCTGTGAAGGGTAGTAATCCTTTCAAGCTGAAAAACAAGCTCAAGAAAACGAAGAATAGAATTAAACTGTGGAACAAGAAGGTTTTTGGGGATATCGAGACCAACATCAAAAAAGCTAAAGAACAGCTGGAACACGTTTGCTCCATAAGTTCGCTACACAACAGAAGTGCAGTCGTCAGGGAAAAGGAAGAAAATCTTGCATATTGGTTTAACATAAAAGAAAAGTTCTGGAAGGATAAAAGTGGAGACATGGATATACAACTGGGTGATAGGAATACAGGGTATTTTCATAAAAAGGTGCAGAAAAGATACAGAAGGAATAGAATTGAGACACTCAAAGACAGTCATGGAGTGTGGGTGGAAGGTGCCAAACAGGTGGAAAGTCTGATCACAAAACATTTCAAGACAGTGGAGACATCTTCTCAACCAGATGCTGAAAGTGGCTTCATGAATCTCATCAAACAAGTTCTCAACGTGGAGGATAATGAAAACCTCAACAGACTGCCCGCCAAGGAAGAGGTAAGATCTGTTATTTTTTCTATGCAACCGGATAAGGCTCCGGGACCGGACGGATACTCTCCCAACTTCTTTCAAATCAATTGGGAGGTAGTAGGAGAGGATGTCTATAAGATGGTCCTGAGTTTCTTTACTACTGGCCATCTTCTAAAAGAAAATAATGCAACTTTTATTTGTTTAATCCCTAAAATAGAGTTCCCACAGACTCTGGCTGACTATCGGCCAATTAGTCTTTGTAATATAGTGTATAAGGTCATCTCCAAAACCTTGGAGAATAGACTAAAGAGTCTTCTGCCAAAAATTATCTCCCCTTATCAGGCTGTTTTCGTTCCGGGAAGGAAGATTTCTGATAACATCATGATCGCTCATGAGTTAATCCACACTATGAGAACCAAAAGAGGAAATGAATTTCTTATGGGAATTAAAATCGATATGTCGAAAGCTTTCGACCGGATTGAGTGGCCTTTCCTCCTCTCAATCATGAAAATACTTGGCTTTGATGCTAAGTGGTGTGCAATGGTAAATGAATGCATCAGTACTGTGTCGTCCTCTGTTCTAATTAATGGTGTTCCAGGAGAACAGTACAAACCTAGTAGATGGGTGAGACAAGGGGATCCCTTGTCCCCCTATTTGTTCATAATATGCATGGAGGTGCTGTCTAGAGATTTTTCTGAGGCGGAAAGTCTCAACTTGATTCAAGGTATCAAAGTAGGGGTCAATGCTCCGTCTATTTCCCATCTCCTGTTCGCGGATGACCTCCTGGTTTTCACCAAGGCGAATATCGAGCATGGGCAAAACATTTTTAACCTCTTTACTGAATTTAGTAATGCATCAGGACAGCTCATAAATTTCGAAAAGTCTGGTATTTTTTTTAGCTTAAACACTCACCAAACTGTCATTGATGGCGTTACTAACATATTGGGGGTGAAAATAATCTCCATAAATGATAGATACCTAGGCAGCTCGTTATTTACACACACATCCAAAATAAAGTCTTTTCAACCTGTGGTTGAAAGAGTTGAATCTAAACTCCAAAGTTGGAAGGGTCCTTCCACTTCTTCAGCTGGGAAAGCAATCCTTGTTCACACATCATCTTCCACTGTCCCTATTTTTCAAATGAATTGTTTTAAAATGCCACAAGCTGTGATAAAAAAGATTGATGGTCTCCAGAGAGATTTTTTTTGGGGAAAGGATAAAGAAGGAAATAGAGGGTTATATCTAAAAGCTTGGGTTTCTTTTTGTAAACCTAAGAGTT
Organism: Papaver bracteatum; assembly: GCA_023529315.1. NCBI lineage: Eukaryota > Viridiplantae > Streptophyta > Magnoliopsida > Ranunculales > Papaveraceae > Papaver > Papaver bracteatum. Next base: position 910,408 of record JAJJWX010002128.1, read on the forward strand.
TAGGAGGTCTTGGATTCATCAACCTGAGGATTTTCAATTCGGCTATGTTGGCTAAGATGTGTTGGCGTCTACTTAAAGAACCGACATCTTTATTGGCTCAAATAATGGAACATAAGTACTTTGTGGGTAGAAGCATACTGGAAGAAAGTTTTAAAGAGAAGAACACGGATTCTTGGGCTTGGAAGAACATAATAAGGGAAATGGGAAAAATCAGGAATTTTGCAGAATGGAAGGTGGGAGATGGTAAAAAAATAAGAATAATGGATGATGTTTGGTGTCCTCAAGGTTTATCTCTTAATAATGGTCAAGATCAAATGGTGCGAGGGGAACTGGTAAACAGTCTGATGGATTGTAATAACCATCCCTGGATCTGGAACACCAACAAACTGAGACTGTTATTTGAGGAGAGAACAATTACAGACATACAACATATTCCAATAGATGGTGAAAAGGATGATCAGCTAGTCTGGAAGCTAGAAGAAAATGGAAAATTTTCAACAAAGTCATTGTACAACAAACTCATAAGAACAAACCAACCGGACGATGGGGATCAGGCAAGGTTTTGGAGGAAGCTATGGGGTATGAGCATCCATCCAAGGGTAAAAGTTTTCTTATGGAAGTGTGTACATTCGATTCTCCCTTTAAATGGAAGAATTGCGCAGATCCTACCGTATGTGAATAAAATTTTCCCCAATTGTGGGAAGCAGGAAGAAACTCTAACCCATATATTTATGCATTGTGAATTTACCATATATGTCTTACTTTACTTAGGAATGGACACTTTAATGGTAAGGAATCAATGTCTAGATTTTCATACCTGGTTAGTAGACTGGTTTTATAGAGAAGACATAGATGAATTTCAGGTTCATGATTGGCCAGAGATAATGGAAACTTTCTTACGGAGCATATGGAAATCTAGATGCGATTTGGTTTTCAAAAAAAAAAAATGTCCATCTCTAGGACAGGGAAGACAATTGTTTCAATGATAAGTTCCAATAGAAACATGTTAGACAACAAAGAAGTAAACAAAAAAATTGACATAGTTAAGTCAATTAATAAGGTGACAATAACTAGCTTTAACGTCAAAATAAATATTGTTGTATTCTATTCTGGGTGCTATAAAAAAGCTGTTGTAACTCTTATTGCTTGTGATCGTACAGGAGCTCTCCTCGGAGCAAGGAGCTTCCAAGCGGTGGCTAATACAGAAAGGAGCATAGTGCATCAGGCAGCTGCATACACTATCCAATGGTCTCATCAGATGAACTTTCCGCAGGTGCAATTTGAAAGCGACAAAGTCCGGGTGTTGGAAGCATTTCGAGTTCAAGTTGAGGAGATGAAAGATCACAGAAAAAGAATTATTATAGGAAATTCTCAGAACTTTAAACTTTGCATGTTGGGTGTAAAAAGCTTAAGTCTTGTTCCTAATTCTGCAAACTATATAGCCTGTGAGCTAGCAAAGTACTGCATGATTAGAGCTCAATTTAGAGAGTGGGATCCCAGTTCTGTCACTGCTCTGCTGACTAGAATTGTTGGGCAGCAAAGAAACACTATTACTGGTACCAGTTCTGCAGGGTGATTCCCTGGTTTAAGTATTAAAAAAAAGAAAAGATTACTTTAGACTGAAACACAACAATCTACCACCTTTACAAAAACTGTGACATGAGTTTTATGCCTTATCAGCTTATAAAATAAATAAGAAACATTTTTTGATGCATTTTCACAAACAGTTGATGAGAAAACTTATTCTTGGTTCACTTACTTCTTTCTATGAAATTTTAAATTCAATTACAACTTACATAGTTTTGCAAATTCCAAAAATGTTCCCTCCATTGATAATTTTAAATCAGCTGTAACAAAACACAAATCCACAAAAATTAGGGAATCTAGTCGTACATCGATTGATTTTCAACAAATGTTAAGAAGAATTAATTGAGATATGTAAAGAAATATAGTGAAATAAATAGAGTAACCTTTTTATGCATACGTCAAAGTGTGGTGGTGTTTAGATAAGGTTTCTTGAGTACCCTACTGCATATAGATTTTTGGTTGTGTGTTCTGATTTTCCAGACTTTGGTGTGATTTTTATGACATTGGTGTGAAGATTATTATGGAGTCTAGGGATGTTCTTTGAACATGTTTATTTTGAAACTTGTCTCTTCTTAGGGATATGTTGTTGATCCCCTAGATATTTTTCAAATAGTCAGAACTTATCTTAAAGGAAGATGAAGTTAAGGTTGAGCCTAACATGCCTAGATTAGTCTGAGCCTAACATGCCTAAATAAAAAACTGAAAACCCATTAGCCATGAAATATCTCAACGCTCCTGCAACAAATTGATCGAGAAACTTAAGGAAAATCAAATTAAAACTCCGGGAAAATAAATGAAAATAGACCAAACTAAAAAATTAGTGAGAGAGAACAACAATATGATTCTGAATCATCCCTAATAAGAAGAGTGAGTCTTACCTGATATAATGAATAACCTTTGTTTCAACATGGAATTTGCGAGACTTATTTCGTTGAGAAGAGAAACGCCTTAAAATACTGATGAGAGACATTAAATGCACATAGAAACGGTTGCGACTTTGAGCGCAAATTATAAGAGATGCTCATTCACTGACACTCTGAGTGAATGAGAAGAGTAATGGTAAAGAAAATAGAAACAACTAGAGTTGAAAACGGAAGAATAATGAGATGATCATCATGAACAGTCTAGTGCAGTGTTAGACTTGATCAAGGCTGTCCTTTATATACTCCAAATGTAAATCTCCGTCCAACGCAAAAAAAAAACTAAAGAGAAGAATAAAATACATATATATGACTCTATTTGTACCGTCCTTTATAAACCGGAAATGTAGATAACATATAGAAAAAAACCATTGTCCCTTATAATATATATACTAGTGGATTGCCCGTGCCATAATGGCACGGGGATGGAAGGCGTGCTGGTGCTATAATGGCACCAGCACGAACTTTGGTTTGTGCTTGAACATACTGTTGGTATCAGCAATTACTGCAAGTATATGTAATATTAAAATTATAAAGGAAACAATGTTGGTCAAATTGTCCCTAAAAAACATGAAAATATGTAATAGAATGTGTAAATCCAATGTTTTTTGTACTATAATTTTAACCACATTGCGTTGGGACAACAAAACTTGATTTTAGCGGAATTCTCTTACTTACAATTTCGGCTTCTCAGCAACAGTCCATCCGTTTCTCCAATATTGTTCCCTGCAGTATATGCAAAATGATTCTTATACAAAATATTTTATTTAGAATTATCTGCAAGACTGTGCCTAACCATAAAGCACCCTTGTTCCTGAAATATTATTACAAATGGCTGTAACTTAGTAAGCTCGGGACTAAGAATAGTTTTGGAGCCGTCCTCTTAATGGGCACTCCAAATACCCCCACTTCTGTAGTTCAGATTTCCAAAACTCAAATCAAAATCTATTAAAGACTGTGTCACAATCAATGGTTCAAGCTAGACCCTAAACAACAAAGAAACCTCACATACCCTGAAAATGTAATAACATGTATCACTTGTCACTCTCATAAATCACCTCACTGGTTCAAGCTAGACCCTAAACAACAAAGAAACCTCACATACCCTGAAAATGTAATAACCTGCATCACTTTTCAGTCTCATAAATCACCTCACTGGCTATCTTTCTACCCTATCAGATTCTCTTATACACTAAACTGTCCTAAAAATCAAAATAACCATAATCAAATTACAAAACTCATGGAAACTTTACCGAAATTCTAAAATGTTTAGAATAGAAAGAGAAGTAAAATGTAAGAGTACCTATAAGAGGACTTCCGGAAAGACCAAATTCGATGTCTCATGTCCATTGATGTTTCTCTTATTTGTTATCACACATGAACACATTTACAGTGGATTTATTTTAGCTTACTTAATAATACTTAGTAAATGCAGTAATAATAGGATCATATAAATGCGTCCCAAACCATGGACTTCCATTAAAAAAACAAATTTGATGACCTACCAAAACCATATGTTTTAGAATTAAAATCCATATCAAAATGTAGGGATTCATCAATACATTGAATTTCAGACAACCAATCTAACCTAACTATAGCCACAGTCTTTTGTTTACCTAGTATTAAGCTAGAATAAATTTACTCACCAAACTGGTGAAAATCCTTGTCTGTACGGGGAAAATCAGCTAGCCAATTTATGTTCTTCAGTACCTATTTGAGACAAACCAAAACACGAACACAAAACTAATACCTAGCAATTCTTACACATTTAGCTTCAACCCATCAGTGAGCATCTCTTTCAATAAATCTTGGACTTGGTTGGAAATCGGAAACCTTACCTGGCAATGAATCTTCCATCTATGAAACAAACCAAAGTAAAAGTGAACTAACATCTGTTAGTTTGTTAGACATTTACACAAAAGGTAATTTTCACAAAGTTAAACTTGTAAAGTTAACTTAATCCATAATTGCAGTATAATGCTCATAGTCAGAAACATAATTCAAAAACTTGGATACACAGAAATATTCACATAAATGCATTTCAATTCGATATTGGATATGGAAGATACTTATCATGGGCATGGCAGTAAAAACAGAAATTGAAAAGCAAATTAAAACATGGATAAGTTTGAACAATGGAGAAACTAATAGGGTTTAGCAGAGTTAATCTTACCTCAAATTGTTCTTATAATACACGCCATTAATCTTACCTCAATTTGTTCCTTGATCAATCTAAAGTTTGCAGAAACCCTAATTTCCTCACAACTGAATAGTAATTCAATCAATTACATCAAGGAAGGGGTTGATTTCTCTGTAAATCATTCAATCCAACTCACTCAAAATAATTCAATCAACTCAAAAGTAATTCAATCGATTAACCCAATTTCGAATTTAGGGTTACAGGTTAGATGATAATTGAATCAATCAAATAAAAAACCTGTACTCTAAATTTGAAATTGATTACAAAATATTCGAAATCTAGTGGGAAATCTGTCTATGAAGATGAAGAAAGATGAGATTCAAACAGATAAGAAACGAATCGAGAAGAGATGAAGATGAAAATAGAGAAGAGATAAATTGGAGGAGGGGAATAAGAAAAAGAGGTGGTGGTGATGTTGTTGGTGGTTACGATGATGGTTTCAGTGGCGGGGATGGTGTTTTTCAGGTGGCGGTAGTGGTGGTGCTGGTTCTTGTGGTACGAAGCGAAGGGGAAGGAATTGTCGAAGGAGATTTTTTTTCCAGAGGGAAAACACGGAGGAAGAAACACGATAATTATTTGCCCCTGGCTTTGTCAAGGAATCACATCATTTTCAAGGAAAAATAAATACATATGGAGGGGTATTCAGGTAATATCAGGTACCAACCAAAAAGTTTGGTTACACCAAACAAATCATTTTGTGTTATATTATAGATAGATTATCTAATTAGAGTATCAACACAAACTAAATGAGGGTTGTTTATGTTGGGAAAATTGGCACCCCGAGCGCAGCGGAAATCAGGATCACAAAGGGCAATTGGTGATTTGAACCAAACATGAGAGAAATGATAAGAGAAAGACAGAAGATAAAGAAACACACAACCACAACACAAGATATACGTGGTTCACCTTTACAGGCTACATCCACGGCCAACACCACCAAAAACGTGTATTAATCAAAGACCATTACATGCTCTTTCCGCAACCCAAAACAAGACCAAAGAGTTAACGAGACATACCCGAGAGCACCATCGAAGAAAACCATAAAAACCAATTCTCTAACCATTCCTCGAACCAGCCTCATGTCTTCTCTTTAACACCGTCTTCACAGCTGCTAGTAACAAAGGAGAAACATGGAAAACATCTAAAAACTTGGTTTAGGGCAAAGCCCCAAACCCCAAACATTAGAACACCAAAATCCTCTCTCTACAAGTTTTTCGTATATTTTCTAGGTTCTCTACTAGGCTATTTATATAGGTACATTACTTAGCCTACATGACTAGGGTTTCATAAATTAGCTAGGAAGTCCCTAAACTTTAGGATTAAGAAAACTTAATAAGAGTTATCTAACTCTTATGGACTGACTGATTTTGGCTCTTCCAAAATCATCTCCACCGACCTAGCTAACTAGTTAACGCGTTTAGGAGTTCCACCCTTACTTGGACTCTCACAAACCGTGTCCTATAAAACATCATCCAACAATTATCCACCTCGGATCATGCATTCATGCATGAGACGATCAATATACGAAACCACATTCGTCTTCCAACGTCGATTGCGCCATAAGATGCCTACGTATCCTCTCCAAGGAATCAAACCTACCGTAGTTCACTTTTGAAGCTCACACTCGAAGTTACATCTTCATAGAAACCATCTCTTCGACCAAAACACCATGGCGTTGATAAAAATATTCAAACCATCTTCTACCTGAAGAATATTTGCGAAATTGATCATGTTTCACAAACACCGTGAAAATATTTAATCACCAACGAATCCTTGCACAGACTCCACCATTGATCACCAAGAGAACCATCCAAAAGAATCACCGCTAGCTCCACCTAATCAGTAAGCTAACAACATATTGAACTCTAATCCATAAAGGAAGAATTAACTTCAATATCATACTCCAGCACATGTCATGATTACTGTATATCTGAAACGAACCATCAGACATCTCCACTGTGATTAACAGGCTTAATCCTTTGAGCGATTCCCAAGCCATCACCAATCTGACATAATCTTTACCACCATCACACCAAACATACTCGCTCAAAATATATACTGTGTGAATGCCCATATTAGTGTGGTACATGCTTCCGAGATCGGGCACATTCTTGATATTACGTGCAAGCCATCAAGAATGCTTTAACATAGACTTAAAAACATAAATCTATAATATCTCGTGCATAACTTCGAAGCTTTGTTGGACTTGCTTCTACATGAGACTTCAAAGCCCCGTCCTTTCTTCAAACTTTGTAACCCATTCTTTATAGTGTATGATTACTAACACTCTTCAATAAGTATATATGTATTCCACCACATTCAGCCTTATTCTGCATCCCATAATACATCGTAAAACTGAATGAAGAACATACACTTCTACCAAGTTGAACCTCCGATTTGTAAATCACATCACAAATCCATCTTTGTGTAAACACCGGTTGAAACATTATCTTCAAAAACATATTTCTCCACCTGAACAATAAACCATCGTTCAAATACAGGTTCAGTCACACTAGCCCATCCTTGGCTCTGATACCAATTGTTGGGAAAATTGGCACCCCGAGCGCAGCGGAAATCAGGATCACAAAAGGCAATTGGTGATTTGAACCAAACATGGGAGAAATAATAAGAGAGAGACAGAAGATAAAGAAACACACAACCACAACACAAGATATACGTGGTTCACCTTTACAGGCTACATCCACGGCCAACACCACCAAAAACTTGTATTAATCAAAGACCATTACATGCTCTTTCTGCAACCCAAAACAAGACCAAAGAGTTAACAAGACATACCCGAGAGCACCATCGAAGAAAACCATAGAAACCAATTCTCTAACCATTCCTCGAACCAGCCTCATGTCTTCTCTTTTACACCGTCTTCACAGCTGCTAATAACAGAGGAGAAACATGGAAAACATCTAGAAACTTGTTTTAGGGCAAATCCCCAAACCCTAAACACTAGAACACCAAAATCCTCTCTCTACAAGTTTTTCGTATCTTTTCTAGGTTCTCTACTAGGCTATTTATATAGGTACATTACTTAGCCTACATGACTAGGGTTTCATAACTTAGCTAGGAAGTTCCTAAACTTTAGGATTAAGAAAACTTAATAAGAGTTATCTAACTCTTATGGACCGACTGATTTTGGATCTTCCAAAATCATCTCCACCGACCTAGCTAACTAGTTAACGCGTTTAGGAGTTCCACCCTTACTTGGACTCTCACAAGCCGTGTCCTACAAAACAACATCCAACAATTTAGCCATTATGAAAAAAATTTAGACAAATGGTTTTTGAAATTACTAACGGGTGACCTATTTTTGTCTATTAGTGAAACCCCTCTATTGGAATGTGAAGCCCCTATAATAGATTTTCTTAAAAATGAGTCACGTTAGAGCAACTGCAGCATTGAGGTTCTATATTCCCAAATTGCTATCCCATATATGACTTTTTATTTGGAAATTTCGTTGTGTGACGTACTAGGGAAAGGCGTTCTATCCACCAACGTATTTTAAAACTACGTTCGTCTGTAAACGTTATTATTAACTCCTTGAAACTGAAACACATTTTAAAACTGCGTTATTAGGAGATGCAGTTTAAAATTGCATCTGGAAGATGACGAAGTTTATAATATCGTTTGGTGAAACTCACTTAATAACTACGTGAGACGTTAACGGATTTTAAAATCGCGTTGTTTTGAAACGGTATTAAAATCTACGTGAAGTCGAAATGTTTTTAAAAGTTCGTTATAGTAAAATCGGATTTATAGAAGCCGACGGACTTTATAAATACGTTTAATAAAAATGGTCAAGATCATCGATGCATGAAGCAGCAACAATAGGACCACTTAAATTATGTTAATCATGTATACACGAATGATGTTAGCCTGTATGCCCATGTGCTATAAACTTAGTCCTTTTACCTTTTGAGGCTAAATATGAAATAGTACTTTAGGGCCAATATGAAATGTTAGCCTGCATGTCCGTATTAAGAAACGCACTTTATAAAAACGTTAGAGTTGAACGGAATCATAAAAGGCGTTTAGAGTGAAACGCACCTTATAAAAACGTTTACTCAAAACACATTTTAAGAAATCGTCCCATTTTAAAGCATTTATAAAATTCGTTTAGTGTTATACACACTTTTTAAATGCGTTTTCAAGAAAGGAGTTTTAGAAACCACTAGATTTGTGCCCGTGCTATGCATCGGGCATTTTTGCTCCCTTAACCATACTTTTGATTTGGTGTGCGCGGGGCTTCGACCCGCCCCGTGGAACGCGTTTTTGATTTGGTGTGTGCTGGGCTTCGCTCCGTCTCGACTCGATGCATGGATGATTATGCATGAAATGTTGCGTAGGCGTCAGCAAACCATTGAGCCATCATAAATATAAAAAACTCCCATATTTTTAATCGGTTCGCCTAAAACCAAAAACGTTAATACAGCCCTGCAAGTACTACATGTCTAACGACTGACTATTTTTCGTGTCTAACCACTCGAGCAGCCTACTGAACTGTCGGCACGAAACAACCTACAATCATAGAATTATCAATCTCTATCGACATGCTCATGTTCCATCATACCAAGTCACCAATCAATAATAGAAACAACGAAATTAAGACTCTTCTATCACCTTCATCTCCATTATCACCAATGGCAGTCAATAACTCGAATCACAACTAATTTCTCGACTTCAAGACTGTCAGCAACCACTCCCGTCACCACTTGTATGACATAACACTCTTCCTTGAAAGGCAACAACTAATCTTCATCATCAGTAATCATACATGCATCATCGATGGCAGCAATTGCAATACTCTGCGTCTCAACCATTTTCTCTCAATCGTTTCAACTACAATGACATAACTTGGGCCGTCATCATAGCAGATGCCAAATTCAAACTCTCCCCAAATTCCATCACAGATTATAATAGAAACCACTTTTTCGTTCTCTAGTCTCACTTTTGGTAACTCAAGTTCTAAGACCTCAAACCCGTTGTATACAATATACAGTAATACAAATACCGATAAGAACGTAATAACACAAAAAACAGTAAACGTTTCCTTTATATAAGGAAGTGAAAATTAAAGTTTGCTTTAACCACAAAATCCTGATTTCCTCTTTTGGGTGAATCACGGATTTCCATTTTCACGTTTTTTTTCTTTTTCTTTTTTTTTCTTTTTTTTCTTTTATTTATTTAACGTTTTGGAAATAAGTTTTGTCCACCCTAATTAAAGTAGGGTTAAGTATAGGTGTAAACAAATCCTTAGTATGTACCATTAAACATCATACTAAGGATGCATCACAACTTTTTTTGTACTCGTTTCCAACCTTGTATTCACACCTAACTAATAGCTAAACATGTTTCAAGGTGCACCATGTAAATTTAACAAATGTCACCATACATCCATGCCAGTTGGGGAGAGAGTCAGTGGAGACGAAAACTATTTATGACCCTTGGGAGTGTTATCCACCCAAGGTTTTAGAAACAACAAATTATCAAGCACATACGACTACCATTAGTAGTTTAACTAACTATTTTATAACAATGATTGTTATCATCTCAATGATTGTTTCGTTTGGGTTTTGGGTTATTAACTTATCTCTGATAGCAATAGTTTTGAATTCTTTTGCACTTGGTGCAATCATTACACAATCAACTAACCTACTGTTTAGCATTGCACCAAGCTACACATCTGACATGCTTATAGCAGTCAATTAGAAAATTTAGTTACATCTCCACTACCTATTTAGTGAGCTTTCCACAGAGACTCTTAGTTAACATCTAAGATTTACTGGAACAATGAACTTCCTATCGAACATGGATGGAAGAAAGGAAGATAACAGACCAATAACTTTTTGCAGCCGGTACCTTTTCCTGCGCTCCAGCACCAACCACATACCTGTATTTAAGAACAAATGTTACTACCTATTTTAAATTATCCATGTACCTGAAGTATGGGTCTAGAAAAGAAGCTATGATTAGAGAAAATTATGAAAGACGACTCTTATTTCCTTTTCCAAAACATTAAATTCTGATACATATATGTATGTTGCTCCATGAGGCTTATTTAAAGGCACACAGACTCATCCCAATGGGCACATCAGTATGTCACCCGAAATGTTTTGTAGATGTAGCAATGGTCTACAAAAAGCTAAGTACAATAAAGGGTTTTCTTACCTTTAAAATAGTTAACATCACTTCCCACAGCTAAGCATCACAACCTGTATCTCTAGCACCCCAAATTAAGATCATTCCTTCTATGATCATCCTCAATATGTAGAGCATCTACATATTTGACCTTTAAATCGCAAGCTTTCAAAATATTATTGGATTTGGCTTCTCTGTTACTGCCTGGTTTTCTATGGACATGTTTATTGCCTCATTGGCGCAATTGATGATAACAAAACTAAAGAAAAAAAAGAAACACTCAATTCAGCAGACACGGTCGCTCCATGAAACCAATGATCATAATTCAAAGCCAAAAAAACTGGTCGCAGTCTTGTGGGATTTACATCAACACCAAATCAATTGAAGCCAACATAACATTTTTTACCAATCAAAAAAAAAAAATCAATTGAAGCCTAAATAACTAATAAAGATGGAATCTTTTCTGATCACATATAATCAACACCAATTCACATAGAGATTACAAATCATAGAAGAAACAAGAATTTTGATATCCTGCCATAACCCCATTCAAGGGAACCTTGATTTGGGTTTAGGGTATATATCTTTCTACCGAAATCCTTTTCTTAAACTCAAACTCTTAAACCTAATAGATCGTAGTGCCTCGTAAAAAAGTTTTGATAGCAAAAATTCAACCTTAACCTCTTAGTAATGCTAGTGATTTCTTTTTTGAGTTGATTGAGCTGATGATCATCAAAGGCTTCCATGATTTAGGTTTAAGTTAATGATCAAAGGCTCTGTACTTGCATACATATATATATATACACGCAAGAAAGGCCGATTCCTTTTCTGGCACGACTCCTCAATCGATTTCCTTTTGTTCGGTGTGTGAACGATTTTATTTTTTAACTAAATTCCTTTTTAAGAGTTTGAGTTTCACTTTTTTTTTTTTTTTGAGTCGTCCTGTCACGCGGATGCGTGCGTGACAGCTAAAATGAGGACGCATCTTATAGCCATTGGATGTGCTATCATTGAGATTTACACATACAGATCCGAATATAATGGAATCTTATTACTCTCAGTATCTTAATCTTCTATTGAGCCCCTTTAGCCAGATGTATCTTTTCTATCTCGCTCCTTTTCAAATACATGTTGCAATATCTTTTGCCTGATTGTGTTCGAATTTACTAAATCTGAATTTTCATACGTACAGTATAACTAAAGAAAATCACCAACTCTTTATTTCAATCTTATGATCAAAAGTCTGAGTCTCTTAGAAGAAATAATTAGAACGGCTGCAATCGAGAAAGAAAAGGAAAAAAACACGAATCGCCGCATCACACCACCAAAGATAAATACATGGCGGTAATGAGTTTTTATCTAGTTCAACTATATGAAGATCAAGAATTTTCTAATCTACAGAGATATCTATTCCATCTCCATTTCATTGTATCCATTCGGCCTATTTTACTCAATATATTCCATATCCATGTTATTCTCGTCATCAAGTCGATACTCGTTATCATTACCTGTAATGAAGTTGATGACCATGAACTGTACCCATTTGATTACCAAAATGAGTAGGTACGGGATATAGAGAAAAGTTGTCACCGAGAAAAAAAAAAAAAAAAAAAGGAGAAAAGTTATCCGAAACATCAATTTCAAATTTCAATGATTCGTTTTACTTGGTTTGAGTAAAGGAGACACTAATTTCTTCTATGAAGGACTAAATAACAATAAACAATAAGTTTTGTAGGCTTAAAAGAAGATTAAGATACTCAAAAAATTAAAATTACATTAAATCCGGATCTGTACTTGTAGATATGGATGATAGACCATCCCATGGCTATAAGGTGAATTCTCATTTTAGCTGTCACGCTCACGCGCACCTCTGCGTGACAGCATGACTCTTTTTTTTTTTCCTTTCCTCAACCGATTTCTTTTTATTTAGTGCGTGAACGATTTCCTTTTTTTAACATGAATCCCTTTTTAAGAGTTTTGAGTTCACGTTTTTTTTTATTTTTTTTTTTATTATATTTATATAACGATTTGGATGTGAGTTTTGTCTACCCTTAATAAAGTACAGTTAAGTATAGATGTAAACACGGTGTAACTAAACGATTCAAGTGTAAATTCTAACATAAGTATTGTCTACCTATTTTTTTTTCAACACCGTTACTAACGGACAGTTAAATATTTGATGTATTCAAATTGTAACCAAATTTTAATTATTACAACTAATAGAGTTATGCCAAGTGTCCTCACCATAGCTTCTGCATTAGAAAAAGTCTTTCTAGGCCAATAGGAAGCGAGGGTTTAATCACCGTTTAATGTGAGAGCTTTATTTGTCAAGGCCTTTAAGGGGGAAGATTTACATTAAACGGAATTATAAATATCTTCTATTTTCCAAACGAAATTATAAATTGCGTTTAGTGATGGACGTTCTTTAAAAATATGTTTAACATGAGACGTTTTTTTTAAATGCATGATGCTATATTTGAGAATTGCCAAATTGAGTTCTCAAATATAGAAATTGAATTTGGCATTATGGCATTTTGGCAACAAATTTAACTTTTGACAACCAACGGTACGATTGGTTTTGTTGCCAAATATGGCTTTTAGCAACAACGCTGCGGTTGCTCTTAGTGATTGACCTGAACAATTCTGTAACCATTCAGACATAATTATTAGTACACATTTCTTTTTTTAGAATTAACCCACCCTTCTTCGTGGCACAGTTTACACATTGGTCAAGTATTGTCATACACGTTTTGTCGATTTCTAGTGCAGTAGCAGTAATATATTATTCTTAGGACCATATGGTATTTTCCTACATACAAAAAGAAAAAAAAAACTTTGCCCTCACAACACATAAAGGTGTTTTTTCTAGCTAAAAACTACAGTAGAACTTCGATAAATTAATTACTTCGCTAAAATAATAAAATCCTTCGGTCCCAACTAGGCTTGTACAGGAAATTTTTTAACTCGATAAATTAATAACTTCGCTAAAATAATAATTTTCTCCGATCCCGAGACTATTAATTTATCGAAGTTTTACTGTACAAGAGTTTTTTTCCTTCTTCCCGTTAGAGCGAACTGACTGTTGGTGTTTAAAGACAAACTGAAGAATTCGTTTGTTAAGTTTATTGCGCTTGGATTCGGATTTTAGTGAGCTAAGGTGCACACCCTCTAACCCTCCTATTCGGTAAAATTTTAAAACTTCAATTTTCGCGGCGCTTTTTAGACCAAATATCAACAACGGTGTCTTTATACATGAGTTAGATTTTAGATGTTAATAATCATAGTTTAAGTGATCACGATGGATTCGAAGAAATTAAGGGTTTTATTTATTTATGGATTTTCATGAATTGATAGAACCCTAAAAGCATTCTACTGTACCCTAAAAATCACACGTGAAAAAAATGTTTTTTAGGTCATTTTTAGAGATTTGGGGGTGGCTGGAGCACCCCTAAGCCACCCCAATACCGTCCCTGACTGTACATTTAAGAAAATTGTTTGTTGAAGTGTTAAACCAAAATTTGTTTTTAAATTTTGGTCTAGCTAATCTAAAACAAGTGTTTTAATAGATCTGGTAAAGCAAGTATAGTAAGTTGCCCCTTAAGATTACCAATACCTCCATATAGGGATGGTCATTTTTCCCGTCCAAACCCATTCCCGTGGGTACCAGTCCTGTTTGGGTAGGTTTTACCCGCACAAATGGGGATGTGACCGGGTAGGGCTGGCAATGGATAACCGATATCCGGTATCCATTTCCGATTATTCGAAATCCTATAGGATTTTATCCGTTATATCGGATACCGGATATCCGGATCCGATAACTTATCGGATATTTCCTCTTAACCTATCGGAATCGGAATCCGATTGGTTAATATCCGATATCCGATAAGGTAGGGGTTAACGGATAAAAATCCTATAGGATAAGGTCATACATTAACGTTTACTAGTAGTGACAATTGAAACAATGTTGCAATGGAAGGGCAATAAACAATGTTTAGTCGTCACATTGTCTTTAGCATTAGAGTAGTAGCAAGGTTCAAGTTAAAATGGTGTTACGTTTATGGTCAAAAAACTGAAGAAACGTCCATAATGATAAGGTCATATATTAACGGATAAAAATCCGATATCCGATATCCGATAGCTTAACCTTAACCTTATCGGATTGGAATTTTTGGTATCCGCCGGATATTATCGGATACCGGATATCCGATAATCCTTAACCTTAACCTTATCGGATTTGCCAATATCCGCCGGATATCTATCCGTTGCCACCCCTATGACCGGGTATGGGTAATACCCGAAACTTAAGCTATAGGGATGGGGTGGTGACGGGATTCAAAGTCCCCGTGGACCCCGCACCATACCCGCCCCGTTGCTTTCATATTATAAAGGTTTAGACTTTTATGCAAGAATTTATATCGAATTTTTATACTTCTACCACTTAATCGAGCTTTCTTTCATCTATTATATTCTTGATCGTTCTTGTATATTTGTTGTGATTAATCACATTCTCTGAAAGTTAAGATAGTGAAAATGATACAAATAATGAAATGATTAACATGGACGAAGATAAAATGAGAAAGTGAAAAGTAGAAAACTAATAAGTCATTTAAAATTTCTTTTGTTCACTTTAAGATGAATTTCTAAATTTAAAATTTTAGAATGCATTATTGTTATGTTAATATTTTTATTTGAGTCATATTTAAGTTTTGATTATAAAAAAATTCATGTATTAACACCGTGTAACGGGTAACCCATGGGAAACACGCCCCATACGGGTAGTCCCCATACCCGCCCCGCCCTAATTTATGTGGGTAGCGGGTGTGTATGAGTATTTTTTTTTACGAACAAGGCAGTGACTGGGATTGACATACCCGCCCCATGACCATCCCTACCTTCCATATAACAGTAAAGTTTGGTGATTTTGGGGAATTTTGATACTGATGTATAGGGCTGCACAACGGGTAGGGTGGGTAGGATATGGCCTATTTCGCCACCCTACCCGCTTACTGGCGGATAAGAAAAATTTTACCCGCCACCCTACCCGCCATTAAACGGGTAAGATCCTACCCGACCCATTAATTGATGTAGTCGGGTAGATAGGGTAGGTATAACCGTTTTTTTTTTTTTTTTTTCTTTGGGACGGGTTACTAGTTACTACCTTACTAGTGTATTACTAGTTATTACCATACTAGTTACTACCTTCTGTGTATACAAAAACTTATCCCCAAAAGATATAAAAAAAAAAAAAAAAAAAACCTTGCAACAACACAAAGAAATAAGAGCCAACCTATCTAAGTATGTACCCAATGGTACTTCCAATCTAACTAGGGAAAAATGAACAAACAAAAACATCCTGCTAGGCACAAAGCCATTTGTAGTCTCAAGAAACGAGTTCTATTCTTTTCAAAATCGACGATGAATCCCAGCCCAATTCCATGTTCTTCACGTGACCTTGTTCTTCATATAACAATATCATCACCAAAAGCTCTTACTATTGACCTTCTTCTTCAATCATCATCTACGATGATGGAATAAGTACTAAGATCACCAAATAAATCTGCATACAAGTTATCTCTTGTTAGATGCAGTCATAATAGTGAATGATTTGATGCAAAGTTCAGTCATAATACCAACATCAAGTGATATCACCCAAGTTCTGTATATGGTAATGTTTGAAAAACAACAATAACTCAAACACAATTTGACAAGAGGAACTAATGAGAAACAAATTGAAAGGAGGTCACCAACATAAACTGTGCAGTCCCAATTTCACTAAGTGGAATTAAGATATGTCAGAGACCATCAAGAAAAGAGAGGATAAAATAAAAAGATAAGACAGAAAAAAGTGGAATTAAGATATGTCAGAGAGCTTAAATGACGCATGTTTATGGTTCCACAGTACTGGATTTTGTACCATTTTGACGCATGTTACTGACTACTGGATTGAAATTGCACCATACTACAGGATTTTGAACACACAGAGAACGTACAACTACGGAAGACTGTGAAATGTTACTGACTAAATCTAGGGGGATGAGGGAATGTCAGCATACATAAATAAGACCTTTACATGCTCCAATAACAAATATGTGCAAGTACAAAGAATGAAACATAAACATCATTTCATATGGAACCATAAAAGAACATGATTCTACAGGGTTTACAGATTTCAAATATGGTTCAATTGGGGGTTCTAAGAGAGCAGTACGAGGTAAACCAAATGGCAGCAATAGATTATCAATTGAAATGGATTGACTTAATTTTGAATGATGGATGAGTTGTTGACTGCTTCTAACACAATGATTTTGACTAATTGTACTATGTTGTTGTTTATCTTCTTCGATAATTACAACATGGGTCCGTTACATTTACACGCTTCATAGTATTGGTAAGATTACCAATGTTATCATGATGTTGCACCCTTTCTAATCAAGATTTGATCTTAAAAAATGAAAAAGACCTTTAATCGAAAGTTACCTTGTTTTTCTGACAGTAAACACCATTACCTCAAAAACCCATAAAAGTAATAGAGATGAAAGCAAGAATAGAGCTGGTTTTACAATGGGGTTGACTTTTTTTTAAGAGACAATCTACCACATGCACATGCACATACTAGTAAGCCTATTAATCATGGTTAGACAAGGAAACTTGGTATTTTTTCAATAATGTATTTAGCGTAGTTTAAAAATCAACGCAATATATATAGGCAAAGATAGCATTTCTATTAATAAGCGTGGAAAGATGTATACCCGACTCTAAGACATCATCCTCGTTCTCCTCGCCTCCAAGTGTAGAGGATCCATGTCAATTGGCGTCCTCAACCAGTTTGTAGTAAAATCAGTGCTTCCACAGTTGGGCCTTAAAGAGCTTGAAGTGACCAAGAATTCGCTTCCAAGATCTGAAAGCAGATTCACTTGCAACTCGATGAGACGGGAATCGCAAGTATGTCTCTTGCTATGAGTGACAGAATATCAAACCTTGCAGCATTGATTTTCCACCAAGTCAATATATCAAATTTTGAACTTTGTTTCTTGTCTTTTGTTGTTGAGTAAATCTGCTCAGATAAATATCTTTCCACCTCTGATTTGTCAAAATCATCCATGATTGACAGCTGGGTTTTACGTTCTTCTCTATGTGCCTTATGTTTTTTCTTTCTATGTATCGTAGAACTGCTCTTGACTAGATGTTTTTTCTAACACACTTCCAACAATACTTATAAGCTGTATATAATTCATTGAAATCCTCCTTTACTTTATCTAAACATTGTTTTACCAATCTTTGTTTCATCCATACGTTGCTCATCTCCCAGAGTGCTAGGCTGACCGAGAGACTGTTGTCCTAATAGTGTATCCAAATACTTTTGACACTTAGTCAAATGCCAATTCAAATTAGATGTTCCATACTCCTTACCACCAGCTTTATATTTACCACCTTCACAGTAGTTACACTTCCCCCATGTAATACCATCTTCATCAACACTCCTTTCGAAATGATCCCATGCCTTAGATGTTCTCTTCCGCTTCATACTTTCTCTGACCTCAGTTTGAGAAGATGGTGGAGGTGGAGGTGGCGGAGATACAACAACTCTGGCCCTTTGTTGCACAGATTGAGATGTAGCTTGAGAGGGAATAGGATCTCTCGTTGACATCACTTCTGTAATCTCAACCATGTTTCCTCACACTAAGCCTGCACAAACTAAACCAAAAGTTGTTTTCAGTGTGGATGAACCAAAAATAAGTCAATGCAGAATAATAAATATCTGAATTCTGAACTATTAGCAGCAAAATACACAAACATGTCCAGAGTGACAGCGAACAAGCTTAAAGATGTTGTCTCACTAACAACAGTTAAGTTAGATGAACTTGATCACCAATTTGTACCCGACATAAAGACCGGCTTTGCTATCAACAAAACGGTTAACTAGAGTGGTGGAAGTTGTTTTAGGGATGGAGTTCTACTTCCAGCTGCAACTAGTTCATCTGGTGCTGTCACTATTGCATCACTGAGAAAGATACAAAGTACACTAAAATTTGAGATTACCGATAATTACCAAACTCAGCACACAAAGGTTTATTTAACAATAAGGCAATTACAGTCACTAGTCAAGACTTGAACCAAGCAGAATATAGACAAAGCTACAAATGAAATTAAAACAATCAATGATGCCTCATTCATGTAAGGTAAAAAAGAAAAGGCACCCGTAAGATAAACTAGATGATTACATATTCACATCAAGATAATACCTCTAGTTTAGAAGTTACCAAAATACTTTTCAAAACAAACCCATAATAGCTAAGGAAGGAGTCTATCTCCATATGAATCTAATGATTCTAATCCATATCTACAAAGGGTTCATTTCATTTCTTCATAATAACCTAGAGAAGCCTAATTAGTGATGTGATAATTTTTTGCAATCAGTAAAGCAATGCATAAACCCCCGTAAGATAAAAACAGAGACAAGAAAAAAAATCATATACCAATTTTGAAGCCTATTAATCTTCTCTCTTTTCTTTTCTTTTCTTTTCTATCAATTTCTTACTCCACCCATCTCTATCATTCCAATATATCGCAGACACCTCAGTCGCTAATTCATTTCTTTCATTTGTTGCCTATCAACATCAGGTAAAAAAAAATCTATGAATTAAAAACTCAAATTCAGAATTTAAAAAACACCCTAATAATGGACTCATGGAATCATGAAGTTCAATAACAATGTCAGGTAGTAGATCGTATCCCCGCAACATGCAATTGATTAAAAACCCTAAGATTTTTTCAATCAATTTAACAAAAAAAAAAAAAAAAATCAATTTTGCGATTGGATCTTACCTTGAACCAACCGATTAAAGGGTTTTAAATGAAATACTTTGAAAGATGAACGGATCGAGAAGAGTAAGGTATAGAAATGGTCAAGACTTGATGGAGAAAATCGGGAAGAAAGGGGCTGGAAATTTTTTTGTTCGATTCGAGAAAGGAGATAGGGAGAGGAATAAACAGTTTTATTTTACCCCCGATGTGCTTTGAAATAACAAAAAAAAACAGTAGGAGGAAAAACTATAGAAGGATTAACTTGTCTTTTCCATACGAGGCGGGTATGCGGGTAGGGTAGGATAATTTCGGGCTTTATCCATAGTCACCCTACCCATTTGATGGCGGATAAAAATAATGTTTACCCGTCACCCTACCCGATACTGATGTATATTATTGAATAATGTTTGATTTATTCAAGTTGTGTTTACATGATTATTATTGTTGGTTTTCTAGACATACGCGGGAGCTCAATATCACCTTAAATTAAATAGATTGGAAATCATAAAGTTGTAATGTTGTTTTGTTTATGCATTAGATGTATGAATGATTTTATGCATTAGATGTATGAATGGTGATTATAGTATGCTATACCCTTATCTAAGAAATTAAGTGGGAGGGGGATTATCTAGTCCTGCGGCCTTCCATGGACTATAAATCATTAGCCAATTTTTTTTACAGTATTGGCTTGAATGCATTGTATGTTGTACAGGTAGCCAGTTTTTCTTGCATATTGGCTTGGATAATTAACCATTTCTTCTGCTTTTATTTGTGTGGAACTTTACAGAAAGTATGTCATTATATCGAAGCAGGTCCAAGATTTACACATTGCATCAGATCTTCCTTTGCTTGATACTATGTATTTCACTTCTAGAATTCTACTGGATGACCACATGGAGTCTCAAAAATATCCTGTTAAGAAGATAGTTAAACCCCCAGTCTTTTGCCTATATTTAACAAATTCATTTACTCAAACTTAAGGAACTAAAACTTAAGGCTCATATTTCATGATATATTCATCTCCAAAGATAGGAGGTATTTATAGCAAATCAAAGTAAAGTAATTGAGTAAATAAATTACAAAAATAATTGAGTGGGTATTAGCGGAGGTGAGTGGAGGTGAGTGGGTGTGAGTGGTGTAAGTGGAGGTGAGTGGTGTAAGTGGAGGTGAGTGGTCGATTCAACACTCTCCCTCAAGGTGGTGCATACATATCACATATGCCCAACTTGACAAGTGAATCGTTGAAAATAGTGTTTGATACGGCTTTCGTTAAAACATCTGCCAATTGTTGTGTAGTGCGAACATATGGTACTTCAATTATGTTCTCTTCAATTTTTGCATAGATAAAATTCCTATCAATCTCCACATGCTTAGTTCGATCATATTGTATCGGATTCTCTGCGATTTTGATTGCTGACTGGTTATCACAAAACAACTTCATGGGTTTTTCATGGGAAAAACCAAACTCCCCCATAAGTATTTTCAACCATAACAATTCACAAATGCCTTTTACCATTTCTCTGTATTCTGCTTCAGCACTGGACAAAGAAACAACCTTTTGTTTCTTAGATTTCCAACTCACTAAATTACCTCCAACAAAGGCAAAATACCCTGATGTTGATCTTCTCTTGTCGCCTTTCCCTCCCCAATCCGAGTCAGTGTAACCTGAAATTTCAAGATGTCCATGTTTTGAGAACATCAAACCTTTTCCTGGCGCGGACTTCAGATACCTCAATATCCTTATGACTGCGTCCATATGTTGTTGACCCGGATTATGCATAAATATGCTCACGACACTAACAGAATAGGCAATATCTGGTCTTGTATGAGAAAGATAAATCAAGCGTCAGACTAACCTTTGATATTGACCTTTGTCTGTTGGTATTTGATCGGAAAATTCTTCGAGACCATGGTTCTGTTCCATTGGAGATCCAATCGGCTCACAACCAAGCATACCAGTTTCTTTCAATAAGTCAATCACATATTTTTGCTGAGATAAGTAAAAAACTTTCTCAGAACGCATGACTTCAATTCCAAAAAAGTATTTAAGGCCTCCTAAGTCCTTCATATCAAACTCAGAATTCAAACAGCTCTTCAGATTACTCATCTCTTCAGGGTCATTTCCTGTTACCACCATATCATCTACATAGACAATAAGTGCGGTTACTTGTGACACTGATAAAATATTATTAAAGAGAGATGGAATTAAAATGGTATGATCCAAGGTCATAGAAGAATTTAGATCCGCTCTCCCAGCCCCTGTTACCGGATAAGGAACTCCATTTGCATTAGAAACTGTTGAGCATTCAGGGATGCACATATTTTTTAAGATAGAGGCATCAAAAGTCATATGGTTAGTCGCACCAGAATCAAGCATCCAACCGTGATCCTTGGATGATTTAGCTGCTAATAGAGCTTGGCCCATGTTACCTGACTGTTGAAGAATGGAAGGATTTGTAGTATCTTTTGATGGGATATCAATTGCAGATACCGGTTCCACTGTAGTACATAAAGCCACCTTTCCCTTTCCTTTCTCAGATTTTGAGCGGGCTTGCCACCAGTCAGGGTACCCAATCTTCTTGAAGAAGTTTTTGATAGTATGTTTATTGTTGCCGCAATAAGTGCACTTCCCACCATTGTTCACGAAAGAAGAAGATTGTTGCGACAAAGAATTATTTGTATATTTTTTTACTGCCATAACAACTTGAGAAGAAACATCTTGACTCATCATTGTACAACGACGTTGTTATTCACGCCTCACAATAGAAAAAGCCTTTTCGGGTCCCGGAAGAGGAATGCTACGAAGTATCTCACCTCTAATAGAATCATACACATCATCAAGACCGGCTAGAAACAAATAAACTCTTTCCTTGTCAATTTCTTCTTTATGAATTTTAATTATGTCAGCATGAGTAAAAGTAATTGGTTTACGGTAGTCAAGTTCTTGCCAAATAGTAGTAAGATCTGGAAAAAAACGTAGCCACTGGTCGACCCATTTTTTTCATAGCCATAGCCTTACAAGATAAATCATAAATAATTGATTTATCAGCCCCTTCATAGTATCTATGAGACACAGCGTCCCATACCTCTACTGCAGATGGTAAGCGAATGAAAACATTCATTAATTCTGGTTCCATTGCACCAACAAGCCAGCCTTTCACAAGTGAATCTTTCATAACCCAATCAGCATACAACGGTCCTTGTTCAACGGGTTTTGAAGTAGATCCAGTTAAGTATCCCCCTTTTCCTCTACATGAGACAAACATATTCACAATTTGGGACCAAAGGGTGAAATTTTTATCATTTAATTTAACCCCGTAGGGAATGGAAATTGGTTATGGAGACAACACCGTATTTGTTACCGGTGTAACACTAGGACCAATTTCATCACCGATAGCCATAATAAAAGGTTTGAAAAGTTCTACTTATTTGAAAAACAAAAAACTAGTAGTAGAGGCAAAGGTAAGGTAAAGGTAAAGGTAAATCAAGATAGTATATTGACTTACAAGTTTAGTGATTTTCTGATGTTGAAAAAACGCGGTAAACAAACATACATCAGGGATTCAAGAGAAAGAATAGATAATTAATTTTCAGTCACGTCCTCAGTAGATCGAGGATAGAAACTTCATTTTTCGAAAGTATGGAATATAAGCAAAAAAAGACCAGTGATATAAAGGATTATAAGGATCAGAGAATATCACAAAACAGAAGAAATACTAAATATTTTTAGGAAAAACTTACTTGTTACCGTAATAAGAAATGAGTAAAAGAACCTTAAGACAGCAAAAAGATTGATCGAAATATAGAAGTACTCACTCTACTAAGAAGTACTCAGCTTCACCATGGAAGCTCTGATACCAACTCCAACTTAAGGAACTAAAACTTAAGGCTCATATTTCATGATATATTCATCTCCAAAGATAGGAGGTATATATAACAAATCAAAGTAAAGTAATTGAGTAAATAAATTACAAAAATAATTGAGTGGGTGTTAGTGGAGGTGAGTGGGTGTGAGTGGTGTAAGTGGAGGTGAGTGGTGTAAGTGGAGGTGAGTGGTCGATTCAACACATTTTTCTACTTTTCTTTTTTCTTTCTTAATACTAGTAAGACCACATGTGCGATGCACATGCTTGATTTTGATTGCTTTAACATCACTAAATTTAATGGTAATGAAAAAAAAATCTTAATAATTTTTTTTTAATATCCTTATTTGTACTTATTACGTATATAATTCAAAGAGCTTTCCGAATATACTAATTTTGCAAAAATCCGATGTATTTTGAAAGATATCAAGTTTTAAAAATTTTAGATTTAATTTTAAAATAATGGCATTCATGTAAATATATAATTATTAGTTTAATATACATTTTTACTCTTGAATATATGCATAGTAATGATTGATATTTAAGGTCTTATTAGTAATATCAAGGTGACACCAAACTATTTTGTTTTTTTGTGACAAACCAAAAAAAGGCTTCACCAAAAAAGGGTCTTTTCTTTATTATAGTAAGATAGTTTCCCAATAACTGCAGGTGAAAGCTGGTAATGATGAGTGCTATGCTAGAGAAGAGCATTTACGAAGTTAAGGATATCCATCTTCTGCAGAACTGTTGGTATATGCTAGTTCGATTCAATGGTTTTCTGTAGATAGTTTTGTCTGCTTAATAATTCATTCAGGAATCATGTTACATGGAAATCTCCTTTGTAATTTGTTTAGTGGAATTGCTCTAGTGTTCTTCCAATAATCTTGCAGTAGGAGTTATACATATCTATGATCTATCTTGTACTGTATGTTATACATATTTCTGGGAGTATCAGTTTCTTCAATACATGTTATGTTTTAAGGATCTTATACTTATTCCCGACCATTGTATCTAGGGATGCACATAGGACGATACGGCCCGGTTTTCTTATGGAACCGGTCCCTGTACTTGGTGTTGACCGGTACCCCATTTTGAGGACCGGTACCTGTACTCATACCTTGTGTTGTCCCGGTCCGGTACAAGCCGGTACCGGTTTTTTTACCTGCACATCCAAATTCTGAACACATCAATATTATGGTGATGGTGGTCGTACTTCACAGATGACAGATCTATGGTACCGGTTTTTACTCATGAACTCAAGAAAAAAAAATACAGCAAACCCCATCTATTCAATTTCTTCTCCCTTGGCTATGTTGTACTTCTACCCATTCATACACATACAAGATCCCTATAAATCCATTATTAATTCCAACCCATTGTTTCTCTGTAAGATAACAACTCAAAACCAACTTTTATTTTATCATTCATCAACAGCAAGCCAACAACGTTATCAAATCCTTCTTCTCAGAATCATCAAGATCATCTCGAATTCCATTTCTCAAGTTTAATGCCTTGTTGTAGAACCAAATTCATCGTAACTAATCTTCAATTCAACAACAGTGGCTTAAATTTCTTCACTTAATTCTTCTCTGAGGTCCTCACAACAAACCTTTATCAGATTTAATCTTTGTCTTCTTATCTCATAACATCAAACCTGACTCCAACCCAAGGTTCCAAATCCTGTAAAATACCAAATCTTCATATTCAATTTATCCACCAAATCGAAAAAACCCAAAATCAAACATGCAATTAGTTTCTAAATAACTGAAGAAAAAGAAAAAACAGTGGAGAAGGTGGTGGTGGTGTTGACTTCTCTGATAGAGTGATGCCATCTAGAATTGATTCACAGCTTGAAATTCTTCATCAAACTCAAACCTTAATTCACAAATAGTGAAATTAATTGCACCACCAGTTTCCTACTAGAATTAATTCACAAAACCAATTGTTCTTCTTCACAGACTCTAATTTTTCGATTCACAGAACAACCCATTTCTACATCTCAGATTCGTAGCCATCTGTGCTCTCGATTTGAACGGCAACAACACCATCGAAGTTTCCATGGTTCTCTTCGTTAGCAGCAGCAAAACATCCTCGATCTCATATTCAATTTACTCTCTCGGATACAAAAGCAACAAAAGAAATGAACAAATCGAACAGAAAAAGAAAAATGATGAATAAACTGAGTCTATCTCTCTCTCGATAATTTATAGAATATACCCTAGTATGGACGGATGAGATTAAAACGAACCTTGATCTCAACGGCTGAAATACATCGGTACATATGGGACGGTACCTACCGGTATTCCCCTAGAACCGGTGTCTGTACCGTTCTAGACCGGTCCTCAACTTTCAGAACCGGTGTCTGTATCGGCTAGACCGGTACCGGTCCGGTTCCGGTTCGGTTTTTCCGGTTCTACTCCGGTCCGGATACTCTCAACCGGTTCTTGTGCACCCCTACTTGTATCCATTCTCTATTAATTAGGTACTCAAGGCTCTTGTATACGCAACAATTGGCGATACCAAAGCACTATCTATTTGCGAAAATGCGAAAGAGAAAATTTTCGCTGATACATCGGTTCTTCCTGATGTATTAAACACTTTTCAGACCATTTGCCAACTTCTGAAACGCAGTAAGTAATTTTTAGCATTAAAATGTTTATTCGGGTATATATGCATATGAAAATGTTAACACCAATAGAAGTAACATCCTCGCAAATCTCCTCCAAATTTTGTGAACCAAATTTTGTTTAGAAAAACTACTCCAGTTGTTATATTGCTTAGAGCGTAAAACATATTATAATATGTACTAATTTGCAGACTAGAAACTCTGTTGTATGAGTCATTCCAAGCAAGATTGAACTTATTTTTCCAACTGGGGATATAATCTTTAACTGACTATAGTTTTTCCAGTAGGATTAGAACCCAAAACCGATTCCAATTTTTATCTGGAAATGGAATCATAATTTTAAGTAATTTTGAGTAATAATCCTCTCATATGCGAACCTAGGAACTAGGTCTTTTGATGTGACTGATGCTTGGCACAGATCAATATTAGGTTTAACACTCTAAGGTGTTGTCTTCCATTGTTGTATCTAATTTCTTCGTCTTCTGTTGATATACCTTCCAGACGATTTGGCAATCAATTTCTACGAATATGCTTGTGCGGAAGATTCCAACAGTTTGGGCTTGATGATGGGACTTTTCCAATGCTATGTCCGTGAATCTTTGTTTGTAAATCAACTTATGGTGAGATGATGCTCGATAACCTCAAGTGTTTTCCTGTTTTATGTTTTAAGAAAAGCAAGAACCATGTCATTGGCTTCTGCGTTCATAGTTTCTCGACATTTGTTTGTTGATACAGATCTGCCTAAAAATGTATAAGGTTTCTGGAGAAGACAAGTTTCTGATGTGGGATGTTCTCAGCATTCAACTACAGGTTTGCTATTGAACCCGACCATATTATGTTGGTTTTATGAATGAATACAGACTGTTTGTAGCATTCAATTAGAGATTTTCTATTAAACATGACCATTTCATTTTGCTTATTTGGGTGTAGGTGGTTTCTCACTTGGTCAAGAAGCACGCGACCACCCATAACTTGGATGAACCAGAAGGTGAGCACTTCTTATATTCCTTTTGTTTATTGGACAGCCTATGCTAATATCTGTTTAACTATTTTGCAGCCCTTTTATTATACATTTCTGTAGCGCAACAACAGGGTAAGTACGATCATGCTCGTGAAATCATATCCATGCTGGGTACAACGCTTCTAATATGTGAAATTGATAGGCTACATATGAAGGTATTGTCACAAGTCCTCTTCTTTTTTACTAAAATTTGAAGTTGTATTAGAAGTTGGTCAAGTTCTATGGGTTGATATAGCCTACAAATAGATAGTGCTTATGAATGCTAGTTCAAGGTTAAGCTAGCTAAGTTTTTTTTTTTTGTTGCTTAAGGTTACATGTAGTTCCAAGCTAGCTAAGCTTTTCTCTGTTTTAGTACCATCCATGTGAAACTGAAAGTGGATGTAAAGTCTCTATACATGGAAGCAGACATAGAATTTATTGAATCAGACATATATATGATGAATGGACGAATGTGAAAACAGCCGTAGATTATCAAAGCGGAACATAATATTGAATGTGTGTTTCACTTAGTTTTGGTTTTTCCACGTGGACATGAGCTTCTTTTCAGGCATCAACCGTAGTTTATTTTTGATATACAAAGTGACTGGTGGACTGCACATGTTTCAATATTGTTTTAAAGTTGTACCTGGGGTAGACAAACTTATGCTTCTTGTTTCCGTCCATGTTTGGGCCTAAATATATGGTGTAAAGGGTATATGGTGTAAAGGTTCAGGGTAAGGTTGTTATCTTAAATTTCAATCTGGTGTTGTTATCTTCAATCTGGTGTGTTGTATCGATGCATATCGTAGAGCTGTAGATCAATATTTTATTTGGGATGGAAATTATACCTATAATAAGTTCCTTGTTGCTTCTGTTCAACCTTAACTTGACAGGGGGGTGTGCTTCTTGCTCGTTTATGTGACTATGCTGCTGCCAAGGATATCTTGAGACAAAAGTCAGAGACATGGTAACTATCTTCTTTTAGGAAGAGAGGCTATGTTTGCCAATCAAATATAAGATTCGTCCTTACATAGTTGAGTATGTCGTTTACTTGCATAAACAGAAATTATGTCATTTTACTTTTTGGTGGTTCTTTATGGATATGGATGCTGCATTTATTATGCTCTTTGAATTAGTGTCAGCCCTAAAGACTGGGAATGTTTCCTCAGCAAGTTGGGTCGATTGCTGGAGGAAGATAGTCAGTGGTGTGGTGCAACAACTGACAGTCAAATTCATCCACCCATAGTCATAGCATGCAAATTATCTCAGCTATCTGATGAAGAAGTAAGATCCCGTAACCTTTCTTTATATCATGGTCATAAATTTGTATGTTCTCATTGTCTGATCCATTTTCTCATTATGCGAAAGTAGTTTGGAACAAAATTATTAGAGGCCCTAATAATTTTCTCATTACCTAAAGTTAGCTAGCCTGCCGATGGAAGTACCCGGATGTCTTCATGGAAAGGAACATGATTGGTTAGCTGTGGATGAGTACTTTAGCAGGTTTTTCTTCTTTTTCTTCCTGTTATCTCAGTCACACTTTAGAAAGAGAAAATAAATCCCATAATACATTTTATAACATACATCCCTTGTTTTGCATAGTTCCACATCTAACATTTTGCATATGTAAAGTGGTTTGCTTAGTCAAAATTAGAAAGAGGATTGATGCACAATTTGTAATTTTCATAAGCTTTCTCAAAAAAAATAAAAAAATATCTGCATACTGGTTGGTCAATAGCTTATGCTGTCCAGATCTATGTTTTTTCCCGGCGGTAACTCAATTCTCCATATTCCTGAATGACAATTGATGGTGCTATTATGATTCAACGTAATGGTTTATCCCAGTTAACTACTAAGTGTTAGCAAGTATGGCACAAATAGTTGTTTGGATTCATATGAAATATCATTATGTCATGAATTCTGGTTTATGACTTCGTATTTCTCTATCTGTCATGAGGTAGTCATGCTTCTTTGCCAAGTACACTGATTATGGTATAATTCTAATCGTCATAGGTTACTCCAGCTGCTGTTGTAAAATGTTTTGGTAGACCGTAAGTAGGACCTTGCATTTGCTCTGATATTTCTGTTAGTAAACATGGCTAACTTCTGTTGTTCTGAGTGCAGGCTTGGTGCTGACACTAAAGTAACCCTTCAAGTCTCACGAGAGTTTGAAGAATTACAGTTAATTAATAATCTCCGTGGATAAGATTCGTCGACTCGAGCCCTCCAGGTAGAAGTTCAAAAATTCCTTGCGGGAGTTGATGAGCCCTCAAGTGTCATTCTTGATGAAGTTTCTGAGTACCATGGGACATCAATTGCCTTGAAAACGAATAACTTCATCATAGTAGCTGCTGATGGGAAACTTACTACAAGCAATAACTCAAAAGGATTAAACTTGAAAGCTGATAAGGTTCATTGTCTCGATGACATGTGGGTCTTGGAAGACTTTGAGTAACACAATTGGCATGTTGAAGAGGCGTTTTAGATATGTTAAGAACGAGAGGTCTAAAAGACCTGCTGTTAGTGAATTAGCTGATTTCTTGAAAGAAGAACTATCATCATGCCAAGGGAAGTCCGGAGTTATTCTTGGCGCCTTCGACCAGTTGGAGGTATGAATCTATCTTTTTTCTTTTGTTGTCTACATATTTTGAGCATTATTGTTATTATTGTTTTGGTTCTGATTAACAATTCTAATGTTATTATTCTCACATAAATGATGGATTCTGGCCTTAATGCTATTGTGATGCTGCCTAGTGTTTTCAAATATAGCTCTCAGACGAAGCTCAGCAATATAGGTTTAGCTTTTTGTTTTGTTTTGTTTTGTTTTGTTTTGAGAATTGTGCATGTAATGTCTGTTGCTAGTTGTGAGTTTGCTTCTTTGGTCAAGAAGATAATGGTAGCACCATCTCTCTGGTATTTATGCATATGGCATATGAGTCGATAGCATGCATGACTCTCATTGCTTTGCTTCTCTGGTCATGATAATGGTAGCACCATCTCTCTAGTCTTTTTCGCATCTGACATATAAGTCAAAAGCATAAGTTTAACTATTCTCATTGCTAATCTCCAATGTGATACATGTGCAACCACAATAAGATTTATCTATCTGTTTCTAGTTATATTAAGTTATATTATGTATTTTAGGAGGGTCGTGTCCTTGCATCTCGTTTGCCGATGAACACAGAAGAATTGATGTCACCCTGTCATTCTTCTGGTGGGGAACTGGTGAACGGTTTGCGAGCCAGATCTTGTCTGAAGGAAACGTGCAGATGAACATGAGCTTGGATGAGGCCATTCGTTTAGTTGAGAGAGCTTTTGTTTATGCAAGTTTGCATGATAGTTGCACGAATGGATCAAATAGTAAGTTATTTCTTATAAGTCAATTTTTTTTTATTTTTTTTTCATCTTCCTCTATGATTTTGCCAAAAGTTATGCCTTTATTGTCTTTTTTCTCTTTCTTGCTTTCGCAGTTTACGTGATCGAAGTTGACAAGCCCATAAGAGCAATGACCAGAGAACGAATATGTACTACATTGTGGCGTAGACATCATTTGTCTCTTCCTGAAAAGCATACATAATTCACTCTCTAGGCTTTTGTGATTTGGGCTGTAACAAATTCAGAGAATAATACTTTTCCTTTTTGCATATCAGATGTTAAACCCTTTGAAATAGGCTAAACTCGTTGTAATATCCTTTAGAATTAGGCTAATCCTTTGATGCTCTACATTTTTTCCTACATCATTATTAAAAGAGTTTCCATTGACATTATATATATTTGTATATGAAAAGACTTTAGATTGCTAGTTAGATCAATTCATATGCCAATGGCCAAAAATCAAATTTTGTTCAGCCAGGTGGATGGTCAAATTTGGTTTTCCACTATGGGTAAGGACTGGGCGCTCGGTGAATAGACGAGTGAAAGCAGCACGGACTCGGGCGTTTTAGTGGATGACTTGGGCGATAGGGAGGCTGACGCCCAAGTTAGGAAAGCTGTCGCGGGCGTTAGGAACGAAGTCTCCAACGGTCGGATCCCTAACGCCCATATTTCCAACGGTCGGGAACCATTACCTATAAATTCCCTCTCCTCATTTTATTTTCAGTCACACCATTTCACACCACTTCCATTTCCTTCTTCTAAATTCAAATATTACCTATAAACTCTTCTAAATTCAAATATTTTTATTACGATATGGATTTTGCGAGAAGAGCGATAAACATTTTAAAGCATAAAAGGGATCGAAAAGGTGAATCGTTGCCGTTACCTCACACAAATGTAGATTTTTCTCAAAATCGAGAAGAATAGTTTAGTAATCCAATCACAGTTGCTGCTCCATTATTAGTTCCTGGTCATGTGTCGGGGCATAAAGAACGATATGAGGAATATCATACCACGAGAGGTGGATTTTCAGAACTAAATATTGTTTATCAATGTTTACCGCAAGCCGTCCGAACAAGGGTTGACAGATATCCTTGGCGCGCGCTTTATAGAATAGAGCCTAGATTACATAACAAAAAAATTCCAAAAACAGTGGTAGAAAGGTGGTGGAAGACGACGCACACATTTCATTTTCTGTATTTCGAAATTGGTAAGTTTCTTTAAGTTAACTTAACTTAAAATTTTAAAATAATCTAAAGAATTATCATAGTTGATATTATACTTGTCATAGGAATTACTCCCCTTGATTTGTATTTCATTTGTGGGATCCTAAGTGGAAGTGGAAACCCGCCACCATTCGATGATAGCGAATGGATCTTAAATAGTAAATGGGAGTCGCGTTGTTCCTCGTTTATGGAATCAGATATCTCTATTGATAAAAGTCTGAAAGGAAAAGGGGTTAGATGTTCGGCCTTGAAGAGTTTCCTAATGACACCCAAAAACCCTGGAGATGTAAACGACTATGATGAACTCGAAAGATTGTTTATCTTATGGGTACTGGGTCAGGTCTTCTTTCCAAATTCAACTTCTGTTGCTCATGTCGGTTGGTTTGAAGCATTAGAAGATCTGAATAAAGCACCAGATTATGACTGGGGGTCTGCAATTTTAGGAAAAATGTACTTTGCGCTGGATAAAGTGTCCACGGGCGATAAAAACATCTGTGGTTTTTGAAGCATCATAGAGGTAAATATCAAAATTATTATTTTTAAATTTATGAACAAATGTGGATTATTATTTACTAAAATTATGGAGTAATTTGCAGTATTGGTGGTATATCAATGTAGGACCAGAATATCGCTACAACGATATTCCTGCGAAGATTAACAACACTTCTACGAGGACATCGCGAGTACCTTAACAACATTTGACGAGTGTCGCAGAATTACTTAAGGAATGACGTAATGAATGACGAATGAAGAAACATGAAAAGAGCATGTGCTAACCTGCGATAGTTATAAGGTTGGCGAGAAGTAGAAACATGGTTGTCGCGATGTGATCGCAGTATAGATCCGAGATAAAAGGAAGACTTAGCTGTCATCCATTATGTAACTACTCTATAAATAGAGATTCAATATGTCCAGAAAAGGAGGATGTATTTTGAGAGTTAAAAGAGTCTTGAGGAGAGAGAAAACTTCAAGAGAATAATTGTAATCTTGATTTCTTCCATTTATGTAAACATTTCTGAGAACAAAATAATAAAGTGTCGTTTTTAATCTCCCATGATGAGTTGATTATTGTAGAATCTTTACAAGGGTGTAGTGTAGGATTTCCTGCAACTACATTTTGGCGCCCGAAACAGGGATTGAATTAGCGAAAATCATAGAAAAAGTGAAGAAGAAGATAAGAATTGTTCAAGATTAAGAAAACCATAAAACAAATTGGTGAGATATTTGAAGGAAGAATGATCATAATCAAAGAGAATTGTAAGAAATTAGAGTGTGATATGGTAACAAGGACAATGATTGATAAGTTCCATAAAAACATTAAGGGGAAGATACATAAGCGGGATTTTGAAGGAAGGAAAATTATGACGGTGGAGAAAATATCATCATTGAAGGATTAGGAAAAGCAGGAGATCACATTTACAGCAACAGAAATATCAGAAGAAAATCTAAGTCATACATCTCCTTTGGTGATCACGGTATCCACTATACCAATGAGAAAGAGAGAATCAATAAAATGTAGAAGAGTGGGCTATGAATAGAACTATGGTGGATGCAGGAAGTTCTGTGGATATAATATTTTATCATACTTTTTAAAAAATGGGATATAAAAGATGAAGAAATGTCCTGTTCAACATATCATATTCATGGCTTTGGAAAATCTTTAACAAAACCTAAAGGAGAAATAGTGATATGAATTCCGCTTGGAGAAATTGAAACACAAATAACATTATGTGTGGTAGACGTGGAATCACCATACAACATGATATTTGGAATACCATGGATACATGCAATCAAGGATGTAGCATCAACATTACATCAATGCATCAAATTCCCTATGCCTAGTGGAATTGGAGAAATTAGAGGATATACAGATCTTGCAAAAATATGATATCAGACTGAAGTGAGAAATTGTGGAGAACGTCCAAAGCAGCGAAAGGCTCGCAGGAAAATAGCAAGAGAAACAAAGAAAGAAGAAGAATTTAAAGTTTACATGATAAGAGCAAAAGAAGGAAAAGGAATACCCAGCGAAATCTCGCGAGAAGGAGATGAACTCGCGAAAGTTGTGAAAACACCAACACCAAAGGGAGAACCAGAAGCCAGTTATACTGCAACAGAACCAACAAAGGAAGTAAATATTGGGAGTGAAGAAGAACCTAAAATGCTAAAAATCGGGACTAGAATGGAGGCGGATGAGGAAGAAAGAACTATAAATCTCTTTCGAGAGTATAAAGATATCTTCGCGTGGAGCATAGATGAGATGCCATGGATATATCCATCAATAACATGTCATAAATTAGAAATCAACAAAAATATAACGCCATTTACGCAAAGAATAAGAAAAATCGCAACAACATACCATTCTCAAATAGAAGAAGAACTACAAAAAATGCTTGACGCAGGAATTATAAGGCAAGCAAAATATCCAGAGTGGATTGCGAATATGGTGGTGGTCCCAAAGAAGAACAAGGGGATAATAATTTGTATAGATTTTACTGATTTAAACAAAGCTTGTCCTAAAGATAGTTTTCCCCTACCAGATATTCCACAAATGGTTGAATCAGCAGCGGAAATGCAAGAATATCTTCATTGGATGGATATAAAGGATATAATCAAATACCTCTCGCAGAAGAAGACCAAGAACATATTGCATTCTTTGCTCCAAGAGGGTTATATTGTTATACAAAAATGCCTTTTGGTTTGCGAAATGCTGGTGCAACATATCAAAGAATGGTGGAGAAAGTGTTCGCGAAATGGATTCATAAGACATTGGAGGTGTATGTAGATGATATGCTGATCAAAAATAAAGAAGCTGAAAATCATGTGCAAGATTTGAAAGAGATTTTCGAACAAATGCGACAATTCAATATCAAAGTAAATCCCGACAAGTGTACCTTTGGAGTAACTTCAAGAATTTTTTTGGGATATATTATATCAAAAGAAGGAATACAAGTTGATCCAGAAAAAGTGCAAGCAATTCGCGATATGCCAACACCTGCGACGGTAAAAGATGTGAAAAAGTTGAATGGACTCTTAGCCTCGCTAGGAAGATTCATCTCGCGATCTTCAAATAAATGCAAATATTTTTTCGATATACTCAAAAAGGGAACAAAATTCAAGTGGACAGACGAATGTGAAAAGGCTTTTCAGGGAATAAAAGAACATTTAATGAATATAACTATTTTACAGAAAGCTGAACCGGGAGAAGAGTTATTGATTTATCTCGTGACAACCACGTATGCGCTAAGTGCAGTGTTGTTGCGAGTAGATTCAGGGGTAGAGAAACCAATTTATTATATCAGTAAGACATTCAATTCTGCAGAGAGAAATTATTCAAAGATTGAGAAATTAATTCTAGCATTGGTGCATGCAACTTTCAAGCTTCGTATCTATTTTCAAGCACATAAGATCAAAGTGTTAACAAAAGTGCCAATTGAGTCAGTAATGAAAAATTCAAAAAGATCAGGCAGAGTTGAGAGATGGAATGCACAAGTAGGGCACTTTGATATCCAATATGAAATTTTATCCTCACCAAAGTCACAAGTCATCGCAGATTTCTTAGATGAATTTCCTTTGGAAGATGATGAAGCTGTGGAAGAGATGATGGATGTAGAAGAGGAACATGGAGATCCAAAAGAGCTATTAACAGAACCCAACAGATGGGAAATATTAGTGGATGGATCATAAAATGGAGAAGGAAATGGGATTG
Organism: Papaver bracteatum; assembly: GCA_023529315.1. Lineage (NCBI taxonomy): Eukaryota > Viridiplantae > Streptophyta > Magnoliopsida > Ranunculales > Papaveraceae > Papaver > Papaver bracteatum. The sequence goes on from JAJJWX010002128.1 coordinate 945,866, forward strand.
GAGTTGTTTTTATTTCTCCAGAAGGAGAAAAAATAGCTTTTCCATTTAGGTTGAAGTTTGCATCTACTAATAATGAGACAGAATATGAAGCTGTGATCCATGCTCTAAAATTCGCAATAGAAATGAAGTTGGAAAATTCAAGAATTACTAGCGATTCACAGTTGGTTATTCGCCAGATAAAAGGAGAATATACAACAAATGAATCATCTATAAAGAAATATAAGAAACTCGTGGAAGAATTATCTGCGAGAATTCCAAAAATAACGTGGATACACATATAGAAGAAGGGTAATAGACTCGCAGATGCTTTTGCTTTCATACCTAGTATGATGACAAATCCAGCTGCGAGATGTATAAAAATTCAAACTTTTATATCACCTTCAATAAATAAGGAAGAGGAAGAAACAGATGTGATGATGATAGAAGCTGGCGAGGCAGAGCAACAAAGTAATATCACAGATTGGCGAGAAGATCTTCATTCGTACTTAGCGATAGGAGAAACTCCAAGAAATAGACTAGAGGCACATAAATTAAAAAGTAGGGCAACCAATTATGAGCTAAGAGATGGAGTCCTATATCGCAGATCTTTTAATGGACCATCGCTAAGATGTTTGACGAGAGAAGAAGGAGAAAAAGTGTTGAAAATGCTGCATAGTGGTGATGCTGGTAATCATAGTGGAGGAAGATCTTTGGCATATAGAACAAAAATGCAAGGGTATTACTGGCCATATATGCATGAAGATGTGAAGCAACACTCAAGACGTTGTGAAGATTGTCAACGATATGGAAAAAAGATACACGCACCAGGAGCACCATTATCATCTTCAACAAGTGTATGGCCTTTTGGAAAGTGGGGATTAGATATTGTGGGACCATTTGTGCCTGGTTCTGGACAAAGAAGATATCTAATTGTCGCAACAGATTACTTCATGAAATGGGGAGAAGTGAAGGCAGTACAACATATTCGTGACAAAGATATTTTTACATTCATATTTGAAAATATAATTTGCAGATTTGGGATTCCTGCACAGCTGGTATATGATAATGGAAAGCAGTTTGAAGGACATAATATAGAGTTGTTACTTAATGCATTTAAGAGGACTTTCTTCTTCTAATTGTCACAACAGATTACTTCACGAAATGGGGAGAAGTGAAGGCAGTACAACATATTCTCCAACAATTGATTCACCACCTATAGTTACTTCTTTAGGAGGACTTTCTTCTTCTTCAACTGGGTGATAGACACATTTTTGTGTCTAAATTGTCCTCAGTGTCTCTATTGTTAGTCTCGATTTTTGTACTTATTATGGTGTTTTTATGTTTGTGTAGGTGTTATTGGAGAATTACACTTATGCGGAAAAAGTTGCTCGAAAAGTGCTATTTGGACCCCATGAGAAAAGTACTAAGGGCACCCTCACTTTGGATAAGGGCACCCAAGATGATAAAGGCACTTGACTTTTGGATCGGGGCACTCCACCATCTTCCTTTGAATATTTGTTTTGGCGGGAATCAAATAGATGTAGCTGCGGAAGTTTCTAATTTGGTCTGGGGCAGGGACGGACCCAGGATTTTCCCTTGGGTAGGGCTGGATTGTAACAGCCGATAATGTGGCCGAAGGCCGCGGAATTTTTTTTTGGAATACATCACATAATTAGTGGCCAAAGAGTGATCCATCCGTACAATACTAAATAGCTAGGGGAATAAAAGTTAAAACGAACACAAATAACAGAAAAACAAAGTGATTACCAAAATAGAAGAAAGTAGGAGTAGAAAGGTAATGAGTGGAAGAAGATTATTTACTTTAAACATGATTTAAATTTTGATCACCTCATAGTATGGGCTAAAAATCACATACAATTAGCTAAATACAACTAATATGTGGGCTAAACATAAAATTAGACCTAAGTTTCTATACAAAAATTTTTTTACCCAAAAATTAGGGACGGGCTATAGCCACCTTCAGCCCCTTGCTAGGCCCGTCCCTGGTCTGGGGGATATTATTACAGAGATATTCACGGATTTCAGTTAACTACAACCTGTTTCAACTAAACAGGACAGCTAATGACTTTGGGCTCGAAAGAATAGGATGTTACATGGAATAGAAGATAAACAGAGCATGTAATTTTCAGCTGAAGATATCTCGGGATTTTCTGCTTTATTTGGCAGGTTTGAGCGTGGCCGGATCGAGTAGACTCAATCAAGAGACGTGTTTTAACCAGCTTGGAGTGTGTACATCAGCTGCAGCTGCGTGAAAAATAAGAGCAACGAAATTATTTTCGAGCTGCTGTGATTAAGGAAATAAAATTATATGGAGTGATTGTCGAGTTATCCTTGGGCCTGTGAGGTATATATTTTATGTTTGGGTGTTATAGAAGGAGATGAAGAGTTAGGGGATTTTAGAGAAACCACATAGGAGATTAATCGAGTTGCAGAGAACGCACTGCTGTTGCTGCTATGAAGAACACGAAGAACATTAGACGGTAAAAGTCAGTTGTTTATTAAACAGTGACAACGACAGTGACTAGCGGGTCGTATTCCAACAGTAACAGTGACACATTTTTGTTATCGTTCTTTGTAACAGTAGAGGTTTGTAACAAATATAACTGTTACAAACCCGATTTTATCATTATTTCTCCATTATTCATCATTTGTAAACCATTTTTGAGGGGTGTAACAAGAATTGATTCTAGCAGCTTCCCTCACCTCTATTCAATTTACTTAAACTCGGATTGATTCCAGAGGGGTTTGCTCAGATTGTAACGAATTCCCTTTTGAAGGATTAGAAGCTGGTCTAGAAAACAATCTAAGTGGATCCATCATGATTTTTGTTTGCTCAATCAGGATTAGAAGCTGGTCTATACAAACTTCAAACTTCAAATTGAAAATAAAATAGAAAGGTAAAAGGATAGAGGAAAGAAAATTGTACCTTTCAACTCGTTATTTTTTCTGAGAAGATTCTCGCAATTAAGTGAAGAGTTGCGAAGCTTATGATTCAAAGTATCACATTCAGAAGTTTTGACTTGAAGGATTCTCCTCAGAGCTTCAACTTCATTTTCCAAGGATGCTCGTGAAGCAATACAATCAGAGACAAAATACTTGAGTAAAGTCTCACAAACTTCATATTGGAGAGGGTCAGTAGAAGATTTTTTAGCATTGTCTAAAATGTTAGATAAAATTTTAAAAGCAACATCGACTCCTGCTAAGGTTTCATTTGATGAAGGAAGAGATGCAGAGGGTGAAGTAGTAATGAGAGCAATTTGATGATTTGAGTCATTTGCGATGGTTGTATTATCAGGAGGAGTATTTGGAAAAATAACAGTTGAAGGCAATAAAGGACTACAAGGAGTTTCAGTCACTGCGATTTTAGGAGCTTGATTTGTCAAAAAATCAGAAGAAGTAGAGGTATTGGCAGCGATATTCTCGCAGATAAAAGGAGGAGGATCTGATCGCGAGGGTATGGGAACAGTTCTCGCAAATGTTAATGGTGGAAGGATGATATCATCCTCAAGAATTTTAAATTGGCGAGGTCTTTTGGGGGGATTAGCGATTTTCTCGTCATTCTGCGAATAATAACTTAGATAAGAAACAGAGGCAACAATATTGTTATTAAGAAATAGAATGTGTTTCTTACTACATTATCACTCGCAGAACTCCTCTTCTTCTTTTCAGTGGGCCTTTTGCGAGTATTATGGTTTTGAGCTGTGGACTGGGTGTTAGGGATAGTTTCACTGAAGAGAAAACATAATAGGGAAGTTATGAAGAATCAAATAGAAAAGATTGGAGAATATAAGTAAAAATTGGCTCAAATAAAAAAAACAAAAAACCTTGATGACTCCATTAGAACAGTAGCAGGAGAATATGAAGAGGAAGAAAAGTTGCAGCGAAAGAAAAAATAAACATATGAAGAAGATAAAGAAAGTTAGTTCTGAAATCTAATTCTACCTTTTATAGGAAAAAGGAATGACCTGTTGAATAAAGACGTGTTAGTAAAAAGAGGTATTTGCAACACGTGTGGCGGTTAAGCTAAATTAACGGATCCTTGTCGAGAAGAAAATGTGGAAAGAAAAGAAGCTGCGAGCGCTATAAAGAGTCTGTGATTCTCATGATCTTCTCTTCTTCGCAGAAAAGACATTAGAAGAGGCAAGATGTAGGACCAGAATATCGCTACAACGATATTCCTGCGAAGATTAACAACACTTCTGCGAGGACATCGCGAGTACCTTAACAACATTTGACGAGTGTCGCAGAATTACTTAAGGAATGACGTAATGAATGAAAAATGAAGAAACATGAAAAGAGCATGTGCTGACCTGCAATGGTTATAAGATTGGAGAGAAGGAGAAACATGGTTATCGCGATGTGATCGCATTATAGATCTGAGATAAAAGGAAGACTTAGCTGTCATCCATTATGTAACTACTCTATAAATAGAGACCCAATATGTCCAGAAAAGGAGGATGTATTTTGAGAGTTAAAAGAGTCTTGAGGAGAGAGAAAACTTCAAGAGAATAGTTGTAATCTTGATTTCTTTCATTTCTGTAAACATTTCTGAAAACAAAATAATAAAGTATCGTTTTTAATCTCCCATGATGAGTTGATTATTGTAGAATCTTTACAAGGGTGTAGTGTAGGATTTCCTGCAACTACAATCAACTTTCATCTTGGTAAACCAATCCTAAAAGACGATACATATATATTTCCAATGTTTGACATGTATACGAGGACAAACATGTATAAGAACACTGGGTCGGACGTCTATGGTTGCAGTTTTCTGCAGAGAGTACAATAGATGACTCAGAACCACAACAACGTAGTTGTTCGCCCTTACCTTCGTTATCCTCAGTATAATGAAGCGGTTGGAGTACGTATTCTTGATTATTCTTCTCGTAGAGTTGTTTTTTACAGTCCAGAATCAAGAAGAGGGGTTTGGTATCTAGGAGAAAGACTGCAGTACCAACTACGAGGTGTACTTGTAATTGCAATTAACCCGCCACCACAGATGGAAACCTTTGCATCAGATTTCTTTAGGTTGAGAGTAACCAATTGGGAGAGTTATGAACTATATACAAGGGAGGTTTTCAGTGATTCAGAGTACCAAAACTGGTACAACTCAATTGAAAAGCCTGTGATTGGGACACATAGTATGCACGTCTATGGGGTTGATTTTCCAGGGTTATCAAATATATCCCATAATCCAAATATCATTCCTAGACAACCACCTAAAGAAGATCCAAGCTTCGTGTCTTATCCCAGAACGGGTGCAAGTTCTTCATCTTCCTCGTCAAATATGCCTGAAATTAGTTGGGAGATTCAAAGTATTACTTCAGAAGGTGAGCTAACCATGATCCCCATTGTTTCCCAAGGTATGGAACATGATTATCCTTACTACAATGTCACTGCAAGTGAGGATGAAATGCGAAAACAACTCAACGATCTGCACTGGCTTACAAGACAATTACAGGAGACGCACTTGGAAACAGTCCGGAAATGGCATACAAACACAATGTATATAATGTCTCCAACTCCACCGCCAACTGCAAATGATTATGTGCCAAATGAAAATGATTATGTGCGGCAGTCACATTCTTCCGATTCCAACACATTATCATGGCACGAAAGCCCAGAAAACAACAGATCAGCATTGCACGAAAGTGAAGAAACAATGGTGCGAGAGACACAACACATCCCTCATTCTTCACCACAAATTGTGCCTTTATCTCAGCCTCGGGCATATCGGATTGAACCTAGGCGCATTTCATCTTCATTCTCGCCCTACAACCCAAATGTGGCATACAACCTAAATGTGCCATACGACCAAAGTGAATGCTATACACCAGGACCACCACAACCACAAATATCTTATGTACTTGTAGGACCGAGTACACAAAGTGTTGGACCGAGTACACAGAGTTTTTACCAATCACCTTATATTGTTCAACCAGGTCAGCTAGGTCTATCACTATTTGAAAATTTACAAACTATCTTGTCGGCAGGTCTATCCCCAGGACTCTCTGATTTTTTGGCGGCTGAAAATAACAACGGGATAGCTAGAGATAGAGATGAGCGACATAGAAATTGCATTTTACATTTGTAGTTTTTGTAATTTTTAATTCTGCTATATTTGTAGTTTTCGTTTTAAAAGTACAATTAAGTAAATAAAATACATATGTTTAAAAGTAACTATTTTACATTGGCTGAACTCAATTACGACATACTACACATTACGTTAGCTTTACTAATGAGAAGAAGTACTAGGGAGCTTAACCAATGAAGGGGTTGAAACTGTTCAACACCTTAAGGATTTCAAAACATTTGTCGAAAGAGAAAGCCACATTTTTCCATCTTCTCCATTCAGAAAACGATCTTGTCACCATCTTAGCATTAGTTTCACCTCTCAGTCGATATCGATTTACGTGTATGGTTAAAGCTACAAACTCATTTACTTCTTTCTTAATTGTACCAAAACGATGCTCTATGTCTGATATAGAATGACGACTAGGATTACGAGTGTCGCTGCAGAACCCATCGTGAATAACCGCCCAGAAATTCACCCATGGATAGTTTGCCGAAGCAAGCTGAGTTAATAAAAAACCATAGTTTCTGCAAATAGATTCATCTTCTTCTTTAGTAAACGGAATTTTCCAAATTGATCGGGGTCGATACATGTTCAAGCAAGAATTGAGAATGAAGAAGAATGTGTGAATTTAGAGTTGAAAGTAAGATTATTTATATAATTAAACAAAATGTAGCCGTTGGATCACAATTTTTTTAGCCGTTCAAACAGAGCCGTTGGCGACAGGTATGCTGACGCTGGAGTTTTTCTGAATAACTCTGGCATTTTTTATGAAAACGCGCGTTATGGGGGAAAACTCGGGCATCACCTGGGCTGTCGCCCGAGTTATTGGTCATGGCGCGCGTTCTAGCACCAGACGTGCGCCTACTGGAGTGTCTCAGTGTTCAAATGAACAAATCTGTTCATTTGAACATCCATTTTCTTGGTTTTTCCATCCCATAGTGGGATCAAAATGAACAAACTCTAGGTTTTTTCATCCCATAGGAACAACTCTTACAAGGTATTACACTATAATAGCTTGGTGGTGCTGTGAACCCACATGAGTTTGGCCATCATCCACTTACGAAAACTGAAAATAGAATGATGAAGCAGGTTGCAGTTGCATTAACTTGTGAAGCCCAATTCTATGGTTCCGATTTTCCTCCTTGCAACAAAAATATATCCTTGGACAATCTCAACAATAAATATCTCGGGAAATCGGAGAATGATCTTTTACAAGATCTGAATTCCAACGAGAGCAAATCTTGTTGGTTCTATTTTTCCAGAATTGAATTCTACAAGGTTGCTTAACTTTTTTTTTTACTTCATTTAATTCATAAAAATAATTTGTTTTTTTTTTCTTTGTGTTTTTTACATATAATCTTGGTTGTTTGTTTTTCTGAAAGTTAATATACTGAAGAAACAAAATTACAGAAGGCTATTAGACCTATTGGCTTCTCTTATCTTATTAGTGGAAACTGAGATGCTGCTCTTATCTTATTAGTGGAAACTGAGATACGAGAGAATGCCAATAGATTGTTTTCCTCAAGTTGTGTATACATAATACTTGGAAGTAAAAAACTAATGTCATAATCTAAAGCAGGTTGAATAAAGATGGCATTTGTATCCATTATTGTTTGTGAGCACCTCCATTGCAAGGTTGCTTTTTGGAGTTGATCAAAAACGTTTTTCTTTTTGGTTTCTTGATGTTTTGTAACCGAACACGAGGACTAAATTGCATCTCCATTCTTTGATATTGTTGGTGATGTTTAAAACAACCCTCCCAAACACTAGAAGAAAAGCACTCGGAAGTGTTTACATGTAACAAAGCGTGTACACGCCTGTACATGCCCTCTATGATATCGTAACCGCTTGAATATTATTAGAATTAGTAGGAATTACCATTGGGTACCAATCTAGTAATCCTATTTAACGAATAGTCTTTCATTAAGCCCAGCTTAATCGGAGGTCTTTATTTTTAAAAAGCTATTTTTTAGGTTTAAAATGTTATTACTGGGTCCATTCGCACGTGTGTCAAAATACATATTTTTCTAAATAAGCAGTATACCCCTTATATATTTTTTTCCTTTTTTGATAAAAGAAGATTTTTATAAGCTAAGAAAGAGATTATAGAGTTGGATTCATTGAGCTTAGTCAACCAGGTAACTTTGCTCTGATCATCCATGTTTTTAGAGCCTATTATAATATCATTAAACTGTATAAGTATTTAGCTAATTTATCAGCAACAAAATTACAATTTCTATTTATATAGTTATATGAAGACGTAGCAAAAACTTCCTTCTCTTCTAAAGCTTTCAGTAAATAAGCTTTATTCCTCCAGTCTACAATAAAAATTTTGTTATTCATATTATTGATGATACCATGGTTGTCATTGAGAAAGATTAGATTATCTACATTTCTTTCCTCAGATTCTTTGGAACTACAACAGCTACTAGATCCTCTAGTAAAATCACAAATGATACCATTACTGTCTACCCTTATCATTCCATAGGCAAACTTCCCAGTTTTTTTTTTTTGAAAGACAGCATAACATGATAAAATTATGCCTGTTATTAGTTTCTTCTTTATCCATTTTACAGTAAGGGTGATGACAGTCACACTCATCTTTTATTTTCTTTCTAGATTCAGTAGAATTATGGTTGTTCATGTGACTCAGAAGATCTCTTTTTATTTGAGAAATTACTATGGACAAGGTTTACTTTTATCGAATACCCCTTGTATAAGTATATTAGGTTAGTTCTCTTCCCATTTTTTTTCATTTCTATATTTTGAATCGAGAGCTCTGCTGCTCGAGCGATCCGTAGAGAAACTTTATTTATTTTTTCGTTTATGAGTTTATTCTCAAATCTCCGGTTTTAATTTCTCGATAAACCGAAATCAAGTAAATACTGTTGTTAGATCCATCGGTAAGCTAAGATTTTCTGATTTTGAATTGTTAGGGTTTTTTAAAGAAGCATTAAAGTGGAACTTTGTGTTTACAATCTCCATGCTTGATAATCACTTAATTTTCATGAAAAAGTTCAGATCTAGAAAAATAATCATGTTAATTTTGATTTATTTTGTTTTACAGGTTTTATCTTTGATTTCAATAAATATCGACATTTGTTCAGTTGACAAGATTAACATATTTTTTCAGTTTTGTTTCCGTTGTTTCCATTCATTATTTGTCTATAATCTGATAGCGCATATAAGCTATACTGTTAAATATCGCTTTCCATTAATGTATTTTTTTTTCTTGTTATGTATATGATATAATATACTCTTTTTTATAGGTTTGGATGTCAAAACATAAATCTGAGCAACTGAAAGGGAAAAGAATCACCAAATTGAGAGCGAATGGAAAACGGAATTGGAAAAAATACTTACATTTTCGATCGGAACTGATGCTGCTCTCGACTAGGATTAGACATTTTATAGAGAGGCTCCAATAAATGCAAGATAAGCATTTTTGTTTTTCTTTCTGAATCAAATGGTTGTATGACCCTGCATCAGCTATAGAAGCTGAACAATATGACGACAAAATCATAGAATGGTCACTTAGTGACCTTCCAAAAGATTATACCAGACATTCTACCAATACACGAAGCAATTTAAGTGACTTTATGGATACAAGAAAAATGTGGTTGAAACTAGAGCATTTTAATGCATCAGTAAACTACTACCCATAGAAAATCTAGACATGTAAAGTAGTCGGTCCTTTTTTTAGGGAGATTAAATTAAATTAGAATTCAGACACCTCCTACTAAGAAAAAATAAAGAAAACAACAACAAATGAAATACAAAATAAAACTCTAAAAGTTATCCCTCATATCGCTTATCAAATTTCTCAATATCTCATTCTTATCATCAAAGAAAGCCAACGTTGGTACAATTATTACAATTAAATGAAACACGCAAGACAGGAAATTAACGTATGAAATTCCCCAAAGCCAAAGCGGAAATTTATTTGTAATGTTTTTATGTTGTGTAGGTTGGAATGAAAGTCATAAAGATGCAAATAATGCATTACATTAGAGAGTATTCACAGCATCAGTGAATTGTTGCGGGAGTTGTGCGACACTGCTGAAAAGGAATCGGAGAAAGTTGTTGGGAAGGCAATCATTATTATATCTGCGGTGATGCACAAACTCGAATACCCTACCCATTCAATCGGACAATTTAAGACTACAAATTTACTGACCCATTGGCCATTACATATTCACACTATTAACGAGTTAGTAGTCATACAAATTCAAAGAAGAACAACATGAATACGCTATAAGCGTTTTGTTGTTGGCTGAAAGTTTCTGATGCAAAGACCTCTATAGCACTTTGATACATCAGTAAGGAATATTATCTGTTTGTATTGTAGCACTTTGAAATAAGCTCCAGGTACCAATCTAGCAATAAAAGCCCTCATCTTCTTTATATGTAAACTCACTAAATTACTAATTATTTGCAGCTTTTATAGACATCTTACGTTGTCATTTATATGTAAAAAATTTCGGTTTCACTGACTGCTTTTCCAAAAACAAATAAAAATTAGCCTGAGTTAAGAAATGTATACTGTCAACATTCTATAAGAAAAGAATCAAAAATATATTGCTAGCGAAATCAAAATGAAATTGCTTACAGTGCAGTTTGCGAAGCCAGAATGACAGGGTTCCCGTGTCCAGTAAACTGTTTTCAGACTCTTGAATTAAACATCCCATTGACTAACTAAATCCCCTAAGCCTCAGCATAATATCCCCTCAATACTTGCATATTCAAAACCCTAAAGAAAATCAACTCCTGCACCAAAATCAACACATATTGATCACAAAATCACTTCCAATCCTAAATCCAACAAAAATGGCTATAACATAACATATTAAATCACAAAACCCATATTTTAATTTCTGATAAAAATTAACATAAGTCTCTAATTTCATCATAATTACAAAAAGAAAAATATTAGGGAAACAAAATAAAAATCATACCTTTAACAAATAATTACTTAACGAAAACCTAATCAGAGGGAATGAAATGAACTTACTAAATAAGAAATTTCACTAAGAGATTTGTAGCTTTTCTCAGCTGAACCTTTTGTTCTTGAGATAAAAGAAAAAATGGGGGGTTTTGTTCTTGTTTCTAAAACGAATATATTGAAGTGTGTGTAAGCAAGGGTTTCTCATCTTGATGGTTCGTCTCAATAAAAAATAAAAATCTTGATGGATGCAGTAAGACTTAAAGCATTATGGAAGATGAAGCGGAAAAGGGTACTAGTGGAGTAGGCGTGAGCGAGGAAAAAACTGCTTGTTGGATATGAGAAGATCTAAAAATACTGGGAGGGGAGGGAAGATCCCAGCCACCAGTTGGAAAAGTGAATATATCTCAGCCGTTGCGTGACACACCAAACACTCCCGTTATGTAAATATAGATATAATATACTCTTTTTTTATAGGAGTCCATTCATGTGAATCAGTTTCCTTATTGTTTGTTTCGTTTTTTGTTTAATTACGATTGATAGTGCATATTAGCTATGCTCTCCAATACAAGTTCAATAATATTTTTTTCCTTTTTCTATATTCCGATGTATATGTACTATGCTTTTAATGTTAGTTCAATAATATTTTCATTCATTTTGTTTGCATATACACTGTACTGTGAATATAAATTCAGTAATGCGACCAAATTGCATATACATATACACTCAGAGATAAGAATAGTTATTTTGGAACGCGCAATTGAGGGATATAGGAAAAAAAATCTGGTTTTAAATAGTAAATTAAATTCACCCCTATCCATGTATTTTAACTAATTTCAGATCTACCCCTCACTATTCAGGTTTAGCGGTTAATTATAATTAAAAAAATTATAAAATTATTTGTTAAATAATTAGTGTATTATGATTTGGATGATGTGAGTAGAGGAGAAAATTTTGAGAAGGGTGTTGGATGAAAATGATGGAGATATGTGGGGACCGGTGGTTTCATCCTCCTCCGCTTTTAATTCCCTACATAAATTGTGATGTAACAAACCTTTATGAGTAAAAGGCGCTAGGAAAGGCTACTGCTCGTGTTTAAAGAAAAATATTGAACTACTGCTCGTGTTTAAAGAAGAAAAACTACCACACCACCAGACATCTATGTTGTAAAAGGCGTTAGGAAAGGCGAGGCGCCAAGCCCAACGCCTTTGGAGCCTAAGGCGTCCCAGGCGAGGGCCTTTTTTTTATAGAAAAAACCACAATTAGGTACTCCCTCCGTCCTAGTTTACTTGCCAAAATTGGTTTTTACACACATATTAAGAAATGTAGAGAGAGTAGATTTTTTTCCAAAATTACCCCAAGATAGTATTTATGATACATAGTTTTTACATATCTAGTTTTCTGGTCTTTACTTGAAGAATTCAAAAATAAATAAAAATAAAGGATATATAGAGAGATGAGAATTTAGAATTGTGTATAGGAAATGGAGCTATACAGTTCTCAATAATATGACCTGATTCCAACAGAGGGGTAAATTAGGATAAAAAGTGGAAAAATATGAAACTTGGCAAGTAATTTAGGACAAAAAAAATTCCCAATTTTGACAAGTAAACTAGGACGGAGGGAGTATAATTTGGCACCTGGGCGCCTTTTTTTGCCAGGTGCTAGCCTTTTACAACATAGCCAGACATGTTATAAAATACTCCTAGCGTTCAAACAAAGATTGAACTCAGATCAGAAATGTGTATGACATGCAAGTCTGAAGACTTTGTCATGGCACTGCTTACCTCGGTGCTCTGAGCATTAACCCATGGAATTCAAAATAAAGGGTTAAACCTAATCTATATTGAGATTTGGAACCTTCCTTATCTACATCAGACAGATGAAGAAAGTTCCTCTTCTATTCTTTCATTTGATGTAATACATGTACATAGACCCAGTCCTTCTTTGCTTCCCCATCCTTGTGCCAGACTGAGAAGATAACTATTAATCGAACCCAAACCCATCAACTTGCCACTCATATATAGATTCGACGAGTTTATCTTCACCAAAGTGCAGAGAGTCTCCAAATTAGCAATAAGAATATCAGGGTCTGTTGATGCAAGTAAGAGCTTGTAGTGCTGATGCAATAACGAACAAAATATTAGATGAATACCGTGGTCTTAGAGAACAAAATATTATTGCTCATGCTTAAATAAGAAAGAACGAGCGTGACGACGAGGTAAACTGCGATGTCTTGTCGATTCCCTCAAAGTCGACCATATTTTCATCATCTAAGTTTCCCTGAATAACAAGACAGAAACCGAAGTCAATTGAATTCATTTCATACAACACCAGGAAACCGGGGCTCCAATTGAATACATTTTCTTGCATTGCTCTGAAACCATGAAGATTTGGAATTTTTTCTTCAATACTTTCAAGATGGTGTGGGTGTTTAGGGAGGATGTCAGAGCTACTCTATGGGAGTGGAACAATAAGAAAGGATCTTCAAGAAAAAATAAAATTTGGGGGATGATTCCTTTTGCAATATGGTGGACTATGTGGAATGAAAGAAATAGAAGAATTTTTCAAGGTAAGTATAAGCATCACAATCAATTGCTGGATGAAGTGAAGTGCTTATTATTCAATTGGTCCCTAGGTACTAGTATTTTTGAAAATGTTTCTCTTAGTATGCTCCTTCATAACTTGGATGGAGTTATGGGTTAACTTATCCTTTGTTTTCTTCTTTTCCTTTGGATGTTTTGTTTTGTTTTGTTCAACTCTTTACTGAGTTGTTCAACTCTTTGTACTATTCCAGATTTTCCACTTCCTTGTGGAACTTCTGCTTTCCTTTTCTATATATTGCCCTTTCCTGAGTAAAAAAAAATTTGAAGTCAAGCTAACAGACAATGTGGTGATATATTGTCTGCGATGACTTCAGCCAAGGTTACTAGTTCGGGCACCTAGGCGCCTACAATCCAAACATTGCAATTAGGTCAACTAAATTGCATACAACACCGGGAAACTGGGGCTCCAATTGAAGTCAAGCTAATAGACAATGGGGTGATATATTGTCTGCGATGCCTTCAGCCAAGAGTACTAGTTCCGGCACCTACACGCCTACAGTCTAAACATTATAATTGGGTCTCTAGTTTAATCTTGGGCTCAGTTCTTTCACGGAGATTAAGGCCCCAAGTCAAGTGCATGAAAAAATTTAGGCAATTCACACTCACTTGAACGTTGTACATTCATGCCACACAATTCTATAAAACTCTAATGAACTTCATCTACTCAAATTTTTCATTGCAGGGTAAGAATAATTCTATAAAACTCTAATGAACTTCATCTACTCAACTTTTTCATTGCAGGGTAAGAATAATTCTATGAAACTCTAATGAACTTCATCTACTCAACTTTTTCATTGCAGGGTAAGTATAATCAACTTTTTCATTGCAGGGTAAGAATGGATTAGAAAGAAGGTATCTATTGGCCAAAATTTGTTTTTACCAATAACAGGAGAGAGGCAAATAAACTCACATAGACAAAATATCGGCCTGCATCTAGCCATAAATCATGTTTAATCAAGTTCGCGACCTGCAATACAAAAACAAAATAAATTAAGAAGACATGCATGCCAGGTCCACCGGAGTAGTCCCGCAACTTGCTTCGGTAATAATATGAACGGTAAGAACATCAAAAGTGTACAAGATATTACCTCATCATAAACTTCCCTTTTAATACCTCCAAGCTCAGAGAACCACGTAAAGAAGCTGTAATTCGCAAATAAGTTAGGAAGTTGCGTGTCATGCATACCAATATTTAGGAAACACAAAAGCACAAATGTTTTTAATACCAACAAAAAAAGAGCATGAGAATAAAACAAACCTTGTGCCAGTGTCAGTAAATCCTCGTTCATTTCCGATTGTTATGTCCTTCCTTCCGGATGTTATGTCCTTTCAAGAAGAAAATTATAAGTGAAAGTTAGTACTGTATTTCTCAGTTATAATCGTATAGAAGAGAGATAATTTCACTAACCATGCCATCTTTCCAGCGGATATCGCTGACACGAATGTTCGCTTCATCATCATTGTATTCTTTTAGTAAATCAGAACTCATGCCTTCACCGTCACTGTATTCTATCGGTCGATCAGTACGCATGATAGCGTATGATATTGTCCTTTCGAGACTACTATTTTCGAAGTAAGGATTTTCATCAAAATTCTGCAATCAAAACATAAGATTAAAAGAATAAAGCCAGAGAGAGAAAAAAAAAAAGTCCAATTGGGATATCAAAACTCACCAACGTAATTGTATACCCAGATATGACACCTTCACCGTATTCAATCTCTTTAACGTCTACATAATTAAGAAATTTGAATATCTGAACCAAATAAAGAAAGATGTGTTAATACCATGGTTTGACAGATTACAATGTCAGATCCCGGCATTCAATATTTAAAACTAAGTAAATAGCTAGGGGTGGGACTTGGGTTGGGTTAACCCACCTAACCCATGCCCAACCCGACCATTGGGCGGACATGGGCAACGTGTTTCAAGATTTTGGGCAAGTTTGGGCATAAGTTTTATAAACCCGCGTTAAATTTGGGAAAGCATGGGCACAAATATTTCTAAACCAAGTAACCCGCCCAACCCGAAGAACTATATGATATAGTTATATAAAACTATTTTTATAATTGGTATTATTATCTATTTAGAGTAGTTTTTGATATTATCTTCAAATCTAATAATGAAAATATAAATTATATTTGTCTCATTAATCATTCAATATGATAAAAGTTTATATTATTATAAATAATCTTCAGTTATTTGGAAATTTGAGATAAATAGAGCAATTAAATCTTATTATTGCTAAAATTTGTTATTATTATATTAACAAACTCGTATGTCCAGCGAAACTTGGGCCAACCCGGGGAACCCGAGGAACATAACTTGGGCGGGCTTGGGCAGAACTTCTATGAGTTCCACGAATTCGATGGGAAATCTGGGCAAAGGATTCCTAACTCGGGTCTGCCTCAGCCAAGCCTTCTAACCCACCCAACCAACCCAAGTCCCACCCCTATAAACAGCTCATTTGAGTCTTAACTCCCCAAATTATGGATATAATTATAAAGAAAAGCTACCTTTTGATCTTCTTCACTCAACAGACTGTGGAGCGCATAATGACTTAAAAACTGCAATAAAAAATAATGATGGTGTCGTCAGTAAGACAATGCAGGAAGCACGTCGGCTGGGTGTCAGAAATTCAAATATATGGTAGGGGGTTCAGATTACCAGGGCCGTCTCTGACATTCATACGACCCTGTGCAAAAGTGTCGCGAACGCCCTACAATGCAAAAAGAAAAGAAAATAGTTACGCTATATAGATTTTTCTTCTTCTTTCTAAACACATAATTAGCATGTGAAATCGATAGCTCCAGCCAATGCAGCAGGAGTCCATGAAAGTTGAGAAGAGTCCCAATGTTGGGTAAGACAACATTAAAGCAATAATCTTTGCAGTGTGCTTTTTAGTTCTTAGTGCTCCCCACAAAACACTAATTGCGAGAGCGGCTTAGTTAGTTCATATTTTTGTCAAATAGAACTGTTATAAGGATGCCAGATGTTCAGACATTTTTTTGCCACTTCCATTCTTATTTTGTTCATAATAACACGCAAACATTTCAATAATCGGAAAATGGGTCATATGACCATAACCCATAAAGTGTGGGAGCAATTGACTTGTAAAATATAGTTTTGGGTGAAAAAGACATAAGAAATATTAGCCACATATGCCATTTGCTTTAAACTTTATTCATTTTTTTTATCCCTTTCTCTCTCTTATTTGTTTTCTCTCTCTACAATTAAAATTAATCGCGAGAAATGCCTTAACTTCCGAAATATAAGTCGGATTTTAATAAAATTTATATATTTGGAAAAGACTCGAAAATCTCTACAAAACAAGATCCATTGTTGATATGAAATTCGAAAAAAAAATATATATTTTTTCAACCAGACCGAGTATACATTATGTACCCAGGTGCAACCTGGACAAAACTTATTTACTATAAAAATATGCATTATGCACCCAGGTGCAACTTGGCCAAAAATTATTTCATATAAATATGCATTATGCACCCAGGTGCAACCTGGCCAAAATTAAATTCATATAAGAATATGCATTATGCCCCCAGGTACAACCTGACCAAAATTTATGTCATATAAAAATATGCATTATGCACCCAGGTGCACCTGGCCAAAATATATTTTCTATAAGAATATGCATGTACATTATGCACTCGGGTGCAACCTGGGAAAAATATATTTTTCTGTCATAATATTAATTATGCACTCAGGTGCATTTTATATATTTCGTGAATAAATCTACTTTTATCCTTGTAATCACCTCGAACAACAATTTCTTAGCTTCAAATTCCACCAACCAACTTCAGAACGCTTTATTCCTTTCGGTTCAACAACTCTTCCTGGAACACGGCATCATTTTGCTCATTTGTTTGAATACTATGCCAACATATTTCTTCAGCTCAACTTGGATTCAAATCAAACCTTAGCAGCGTCAATTACTCCAAACTCCACCATGAAATCCATCTACAACTTTACACAAGTACTTATCAATTGATTGAACAAATCATAGAAAATCTTTCGAAATTCAACAATTATACGATCGATCACTGCATAATAAAAAACCCAAAATCAAATCAATACCAATCCTGAAGCTTAAACTTTAATCGTTCCACAGACAACATAAATCTAAAATCAATCGCATCACCCCAAAAATCACTATGAAATATTCAATTTTTGGTAACTTTCTTAGATTAAGCATCAAAATCCCAGTAAAGATGCTACCTTTATGCAAGCAAAAGATTACCCAAGAGGAGATTTAGAAAATGAAACATAAATGCTCTCTCCTACGAACAATAAATGATCTGTACAATATAAAATCAAAATCAAAAATATCAAAACAACCATTCTAACTCCCTGTTTTGAATCAAAGAGAATGACAGCTATTCAATTTATCCCCAATTCGAATCATAGGATGGAATCTTATGCACTTGATTTTAGATCCGAAGTTGATCTCAATCGGAGATCGTGTTCTTTCTTCATGAACGAAGCTCCGGTTCTGTTTCTACATTATTCCCCACATTTTTTCTTTAATACTTCCCATTCAGGGATACGATAGTAACTTTCATATTTAGATAATCAAATTAATTTTGTGTGGAATGCCTACGAAGGCTAATAAGACCATAAATATGAATTTTTGGTTATTTGAACTAAGGTCATATTTTGCTTGTCTTTTTGACCCAGGAATTCAAATCCAGGACCTATTTAACCAAAAATAATAGCTTAATAACAAACCATATTGGGCCAGAAAAATAGTAGCCACCAAATGTGCAAAAAGTCCCGCCCTGTGCTGGAGCCCACTATACCCCCTCCAGAACCGGGCATGCAGATTACGAACAACAATTAACCAGAAATGAGGAATTCTGCGGATAATTTTACTCATTTGAGTGTAAATCTCTCTCCTCAAACTTTCACACTTCTTGTGCACTTCCCTCTCTCCCTTCACCAACATCAATTCATATTCAATTTCCCTTGTGTACCTTAGCTCGGTTGCCTCCTCTTCAGCATGTACGACTTGCCCACAAAAACAACACAATGAGCAAACAACTTAGCTAAATTTACGAGAGCAAAGAAATTGGTACCACTTGTACATAGAAAGTGAAAATTAGCATGTATTTATGATCGTTGAAGCAAAGTAACTTGAACAGGGAAATAAGTACACAAGGGAGGTGCTTAGAAAATACCTGGATGATAACTAAGAAAACCTAAACATACAACGCTAGAAAACAAGCGAACAAGCAGATTCGTATATCTAACTATCCAAATTCTTGTGTGTACATGTACATAAGAGAAGAAGAATGCACATAGTATAAATAAACATGCACTACTTGAAATCACTAAAACCTTTCGATTACCACTATGGACACTAAACTATCCAAAAATAATATAAAACAAAATCTGCACCGTGAACCTTAAGGTAAAACAAAATTAATAGCTCTCACCGTTTGAAGCTTAGAACTTATTGTCATTAACTCATCTTCCAATTCCTTTTCTGCGTGCTTAGATTTCTTCCTCTCCCTTCGTCGTTCAGTCGGCAACCGCCTTGGTTTTTCTAAGCCCATTTCCTTCCCCTTAAAAATAATTTAATTACGTATTTAGGTTAATGAATGTTAGACTTAGTCAAGTATCCGTCCACTGTACGGACTCAGTTAATCCTAGCCACATGATACTGTGTTACAACTTTTTAGTTTGTCGGTTATTTCTTGTAAATGAGTTTGTGTCCAAGAGTCTATATAAAGACCCAGTCCTATACTTCTTTCTTTAACATTCTTGAATACATTTAGTTCACACTTTCTACATGGTATCAGATACCAAAGGGAATCTTAACTTCCTCTGATCATGTACCTTCCCTCACCATTAAACCTGCAACTACATCTTATAAACAATGGTGAGAACTACTCAAACCACCATCGCATCCTCTTCCGCTGTTAACAACACAAATAATACTCATCTTTCTCATCCAACCCTGTATCCACCATTGATTTATTCTCAACAGATACAACAATCACAATCTTTACCCTCTTATTCTCACCAACTACCACCATCATCATCTCCCTATCATTTTTTTACCTCTTTTCTCTTCTCAACCACCACCACCACCACCGTTAACAACTCGATCTTAATCTTCTTCTTTTCTACAACCACCAACACCATATTCTGTTCGACAAACTCCACCGCCTCTTTCGTCTTCTTCACCAACACAAATACTACAACCACCACAGTTTACTTCTACTTCTCAACCACCTCTACAACATATTCCAATATAATTTCCTACACAACAACCTACTAATCTCACACAAAATCAACAAATTCACCAACAACAACATCAACAAAACACCTTCTATAATACTTTTGTTTTTCATAGTTGGTTTACAATTCCTTTTCAAAATGTCTCCAACTTTGTTTCTGACAAGTTAGATGGATCAAATTACTTGGTTTGGAAAGATCAGATTTTTTATATCCTTATCTGTACAAACCTTTTTGGTTTTGTTGATGGATCTGTTCATCCTGAATTACCCATGGTGATAATTAACAACATACCTTTTCCAAATCCTAACTATCTTGAATGGTTACAGATTGATAAATTTGTTGGATCTTGTATCAATGCATCTGTAGATCGATCTTTGTCATCTGAGTTACTTGGTAAACATATTGTAAGGGAGAAATGGCTGCATCCGAAAAAGTTATTCAGTAATTAATTTATTGCTAAGAAGTCTATGTTGAGGTCTCAACTTCATTCTATCATAAAAGGATCTTCAACAATCTATGATTTTCTTCATCAAGTTAAAACAATTGCTGACTCGCTCACAGCAATTGGTGAAGGAGTTCAAGACTTTGACCTGGTAATGTATACTCTTAATGGTCTTGGTAAAGAATTCATTCATTTTGTGGTTAGCATTCAAAATAGTGAACTTCCATTGTCCTTCCCTGAGCTTCGATCTCGGCTTCTAAGTCATCAACAATTCCTGAAGGAACAAGATTCATATTCATATTCTTTTCTAATTCAAGATCCCACAAATTCTGCCTTTTTTGTTAAAAGACAATCATCTCATGCTTCTTCCACAACCTTTAGAAAACCTATGCCTTAATCCATGTCAGCACCTTCATCATCTACTTTGGCTAACCATTCTTCACAACCACCTGGTTTTCGAAAGACTATTTTTAACCCTTCACATAAGCAAGTTATTGATTTGGAGAACAACCTTGTCAAATCTGTCACAAGGATGGTCATTTGGAAAATCGTTGCAGATTTCGTTATTCAACTTCTAGAAATAGTTCTGCACCACCACAAAGATCTTTTCTTGGTCTTGATCTCAATACAGGCAGCAGCTCCAACTCTCCTTGGAATTCACAGGAGTTTGATTTCAATGTGCAATTCCCATCTGACACTGCATATGAAAGTGGAGGTTATTGGAGTCATAGTCATTCAGGACCAATTTGGATCCCTGATTCAGGAGCTTCTAGTCATATGACAAATGATGCATCCATGTTACAAAATCCTACTCCTCATTCTGGCTCAGCACATGTCATGGTTGGTGATGGTAAGTTAATTCCTATATCATTAACAGGTTCTTCTTCATTATCTACTTCCTCCAACCATTTTAATCTGCAGAAGGTTCTTTATGTCCCTCATTTATAACACAATTTAATGTCTGTGGCTCAATTTACTAAGGATAATAATTGTGTATTTCTGTTCTATCCTTGGGGGTATGAAATAAAGTCATTGAGGAGCAATATTATTCTTGCTAGAGGAAAGATGAGGGATGGACTTTACCCAATACTATCTGGTCATGCTAAATCACACAAGGTTACTTCAAATGTTTCTGCTACACCACCTCATAGTGCTTCTTTCACTGCTTTGGTAGCTTCCTCAACTTTATGGCATTCAAGGCTAGGCCATCCTGCACTGAAGATTCTTAATAAACCTGATATGGACACTACTATCAATATATCATCTAAATGTTCTTTTGTTGTCTGTGAGTCTTTTCAGCTAGCTAAGAATAAATGTCTACCTTTCCATTCTACTAGTACTATATCTAGTTTACCTTTTGTGCTAGTTCACTGTGATATTTGGGGTCCTGCCCCTATACAATCTCATTTGGGATACAAGTATTATATTCTCTTCATTGATGATTGTACAAAATTTTCATGGATTTATCCAATGAAGTATAAATAATATAGTGTTCATTGTTTCAAGTTGTTCAAGTCTCTTGTTGAGAATCTTTTTGATGTCATGATAAAACATTTTCAGTGTGATGGTGCTCTTGAGCTTGTCAAAGGTCCTTTCAGAGAATTACTTGACTCAAGTGGTATTGTTTTGAGAATATCCTGTCCTTATCTTCATCAAAAAAATGGTTCAGCAGAAAGGAAACATAAACATGTAACAGAAATGGGAAATACTCTATCCTTTCATGCTTCTCTTCCTAAGAAGTTCTGGTTTGGCTCCTTTCTAGCAGCTGTTTTTCTTATCAATAGACTTCCAGTAAGCTTCTTGCTTACAAGTCTCCTTATGAAGCCTTGTATAAATGCAAACCAGATTATTCTCTTCTTAAGGTGTATGTGTGTTTATGTTATCCAAATCTTGTAGCTTATAGAATAGATAAACTCAGTCATAAATCAGCTTCTTGTGTATTTTTGGGATACAATATTCATCACAAGAGATACAGATGTATGGATCTAAAAACACACAGAATATATGTCACCACTCATGTAGTATTTGATAAAACTAAGTTTCCTTTTGCTACTACTGCTGAGTTACCTCCTTCTCCTTCATCATTGCTACCATCTTCTACTTCAGTTTTGCCAGTTATTCAAGCATATACATCAGCTACTGAAGTTTCTAATGAATTTTCTACTCAAGTTTCTACTGCATTCTCTTCTGCCACAGTCCCAACTACATCTGGTATTCATACCAGGTCTAAATCAGGTATTCATGTTCCTAAACTTCTCTCTAAGGATTTTGTAGCAAATAATACTTTAAAACATCCTATACGTGTTGCTCTTGCTACTCTACTTAAACCACCTCCTGAGCCCAAAACTTTTAAAGAGGCAAGCAAGCCACCAGTTTGGATTAATGCTATGAAGAATGAATATACTGCTCTTCATGAGAATGACACTTTTATTCATGTTCCATATCATCCCTCTATGAATGTACTGGGATTTAAATGGGTTTATAAGATAAAATTACATGCTGATGGTACCATAAATAGACATAAAGATAGATTAGTTCCTAAGGGTTATCACCAAGTGGATGGTATTGATTTTGATGAAACTTTTAGCCCTGTGGTTAAATCAACTACAATTAGATGTGTTTTGAGTTTAGCCATCTCAAACAAGTGGAGCATGAGACAATTAGATGTGAGAAATGCCTTTTTGCATGGGAATTTGAAAGAAAAGGTTTATATGGAGAAACCTCCTGGATTTGTTGATCCAGATCATCCCACTCATGTATGTGAACTTAAGAAATATTTGTATGGACTTAAGCAGGCTCCTAGAGCTTGGTATGAGAGATTTAGTGGATATCTTCTTCAAAGTGGTTTCAAAAACTCCAACTGTGACAGTTACATGTTCATTTATCACAAGAACTCTGACAGAATGATTCTTCTAGTATATGTTGATGATATTATTCTAGTTGGGACTTCTGATACTCTTCTTACTTCCTTTATTACATCTCTGAAGTCAGAATTTGCAATGAAAGATCTTGGACCTCTACATTATTTCTTGGGTATTGAAGTTGTTTTTGATTCTTCAGCTAACAAAATGCTTCTTACTCAAAATAAATACTCTATGGATTTGATCAGAAAGCATGATTTGCTTGGTTATAAACCAAGTAGAAATCCGGCTGGCTCTGGTCCAAGGGTTTATGCTTGCAAGATGCTGCTTCTTATAGAAGTTTAGTGGGTGGTCTTCAGTACTTAACTCTTACCAGGCCTGATATTAGTTTTGTTGTTAACTATGTGAGTCAATTCATGCACAAACCTACTGATATCCATCTCCTTCCTGCTAAACGCATTCTGAGGTATGTTAAAGGCTCTTTGGGTCAAGGTATTACTTTGCAAGATGGTGATTATTCCAAATTATCTGCTTATTGTGATAGTGACTGGGCTGGATGTCCTGATACACACAAGTCTACCTCAGGATAATGTGTTTTTATTGGCGGCAACTTGGTTTCCTGGTCTTCCAAGAAACAACACACCATTTCTAGATCTTCTACAGAAGCTGAGTACAGAGGCCTTGCCAATGCTGCTGCTGAAATTTTGTGGCTTTCATACTTATTTGAGGAGTTATCTGTTTTCTTATCTCTTCCCTGCCGTCTTTATTGTGATAATATTAGTGCAGGCAGTCTAACTGAGAATCCAATTTTTCATGCTTGAACAAAGCACATTGAAGTGGATTATCATATGATTTGAGATCTAGTTAGTTCTGTTTTTTTGAAAGTTTCATATGTTCATACTCTCAGTCAGATTGCTGATTTGTTTACCAAAGGTTTGTCTAAGTCTCAGTTTTGCTTATTGAAGGACAAACTGATGCCTACTATCCGTGCATCTGTTTGAGGGAGGATGTTAGACTTAGTCAAGTAGTCAAGTATCCGTATACTGTACGGACTCGGTTAATCCTAGCCACATGATACTTTGTTACAACTTTTTAGTTTGTCGGTTATTTCTTGTAAATGAATTTGTGTCCAAGAGTCTATATAAAGATTCAGTCATGTACTTCTTTCTTTAACATTCTTGAATACATTTAGTCCACACTTTCTACAATGAACTCAAAGGCGACCCTAACAATCGCGTGTTGCCCAAAGCTAAATTCGAAAAAAATCCCTTGCATGCAACTATATAATATATTACTGGTGGGTTTGTTTGAAGAATTCATTATTTTCAGGAATTTATAATCCCATGGGATTACAAATTCTGGGATTCATGTAAATTCCTTGTGTGTTTGGTAACTCAATTAAAATTCCTAGGATTTATAGAGTTTTCTTGTATTAAAGTCTTTGTACCGTTTGACATTACCCACAAATCTTAAAATTGCACATATATGAGATTTAGAGTTAAAAAAAAGTGGGTCCATAAATCCCTTTATAAGTTTCCCAGCAAATCTTAGGGGGAGGAGTCGGACTCCATATGGAGGATTTGCTGAAAAACTGAATCCCGTAGGAAACGTGATTCCAAGGATTTGGGCAACCAAACATACAGAGGGAAACATAATTCTACCAAATCCCCTGGACCCATAAATTCCACCTTTAAAATTCTACATCCAAATCCACTATACATGTATACATAGAAAGAAAAGCATGCGCCAGAAGTGTTGCCCTAAAAGCATAGTATATGGAAGATATGTAAATGATATATAATAATAATAATATACTAATAGATAATATTTTATATACTGAACTTGAGAAAATAAATTTGAACAGAAGAAGTTGCCCTCGTATTAAAACTATAACACACAAGGTGAAAAAAAACTCACAATGAGATAATATTTATGTGCATTAGGCCAAAATCCCAGCACAACTTCTTCAGCCAACTGCATGATGTAAAAGCTGGGTAAGTCAACGACTAACAGTAGTAAATAAGTGGGAAACAACGAAAACTTCTCAGGATTCCACAACTCAAACTTGAAAAGGGAACAAAAAAAGTTACCACATCGTGAATATTTTTTCCGTGAACCATTTAAAGAAGCTGCAAATATAAAGCATACAAAGGATGAGCATCTTAGTACTTGGTACACCAAAATTTCTTCAAAGAAAATCAAGGACAAATGTCTATAATATTTAGAAAGGGACATCACCACCCAGTGTTCTCATGTATCATCCTTGAAGACATTAAATTAGAACAGTTTGGTGAACTAGGGAATCACGCAACCAGGCATATAAAACTAAGAATATATACATGTACAGTAGCCTGAAGGTTAACGCAGACAGTAGTATGCCAACCCTAACATTGGGGAGAAAGTATCCACATCCATATTACACTACAACGAGCAGGGATTGCCCAGGTTAGCTACAACAAAAAAGGCACAACAACTACAAGTTTGATGCTGCAAATTATGCACGAGGGCAAGGATGTAAGCATTACTAATACAACAGAGAGAAAAAAAAATGCTCCAACAAGGATTGTCTCAGAACTTTCATGACCCATATGAAAGAATCAGTTGGATGACAATTTGTTATACTGATACATTTGCACAAAATTTGCAAAGCCTGGAGAGACAAGGCAACAAACCTAGGCATGTCGGTATGCAACTGCGTGCCCCCCTTTTCAGGAAAAACCTCAATGTCCTTCACAAAG
This sequence comes from Papaver bracteatum, assembly GCA_023529315.1. Classification (NCBI taxonomy): domain Eukaryota; kingdom Viridiplantae; phylum Streptophyta; class Magnoliopsida; order Ranunculales; family Papaveraceae; genus Papaver; species Papaver bracteatum. Next base: position 971,790 of record JAJJWX010002128.1, read on the forward strand.
AAAAAGATAAAGAAAAAAATGAAAGTGAGAATTCTGTAACATAATATCTAGGCACTCTCATCTGGAAGTTCCATCATGTTGCTTACCTTGCCCGTCTTCCACCTGATTCCGCTGCCTCTTCCATCGTAGATTCCTTCACGGGTGAACCTGAATGTCTTTGAATGAGATAAAGTGTCGAAGTGCGGATTTTTATAATAGCTCTGCAATCAGGGAAGATATTAATATCGATTCAATATAATATATTATAAGTATTTCAAACTAAAGTGCAACATTACATGATTTCGAGCTAATAAGGTGGCTGGGTAGGGCCTGGCACCTATAGGGACTATTCGGGGATTAGCCGGGAGTAGGTGGATAAATATAAATACACATAAAGAATTTATATTCATATAAGAAAAATCTAATTTTATAAGGTCTTAGTCATTTTTCCAAGACATTTCTTTTGTACTTTAAAAAAACCCTAGATTTCCTTATCTTTTCTTATCACCAGAGTCGAAGGATTTCTTTACAATATTCTCTCTCATCTTACAGATTTTACTTAGGAAATAAAAAATAAATGTTTTTTACTCACTGGACAATGCCCAAAAAAATTACTGGGCACCTAGTTTAACTAGGCAGGATATATTTCTATTTCTATAATATATAAAGGGCAGACTCCTTACTGTTCATGTAGGAGAGAGCATTTAGTGTTTGTAGGAGAGAGCATTTATGTTTCATTTTATAAATCTCCTCTTCGGTAATTTTTTGTTTGCATAAAGGTAGCATCTTTACTGGGATTTTAATGCTTAATATAAGAAAGTTAACAAAATTTGAATATTTCATAGTGATTTTTGGGGTGATGTGATTGATTTTAGATTTATGCTGTCTGTGGAACGATTAAAGTTTAAGCTTCAGGATTGGTATTGATTTGATTTAAGTTTTTTATTATGCAGCAATCGATCGAATAATTGTTGAATTTCGAAAGATTTTCTATGATTTGTTCAATCAATTGATAAGTACTTGTGTAAAGTTGTAGATGGATTTCATGGTGGAGTTTAAAGTAATTGACGCTGCTAAGGTTTGATTTGAATCCAAGTTGAGTTGAAGAAATATGTTGGCATAGTATTCAAACAAATGAGCAAAATGATGCTGTGTTCCAGGAAGAGTTGTTGAATTGAAAGGAATAAAGCATTCTGTAGTTGGTTGGTGGAATTTGAAGCTAAGAAATTGTTGTTCGAGGTGACTACAAGGATAAAAGTAGATTTATTCACGAAATATATAAACTGCACCTGAGTGCATAATTAATATTATGACAGAAAAATATATTTTTCCTAGGTTGCACCCGAGTGCATAATGTACATGCATATTCTTATAGAAAATATATTTTGGCCAGGTGCACCTGGGTGCATAATGCATATTTTTATATGACATAAATTTTGGTTAGGTTGTACCTGGGGGCATAATGCATATTCTTATATGAATTTAATTTTGGCCAGGTTGTACCTAGGTGCATAATGCATATTTATATGAAATAATTTTTGGCCAAGTTGCACATGGGTGCATAATGCATATTTTTATAGTAAATAAGTTTTGTCCAGGTTGCACCTGGGTACATAATGTATACTCGGCCTGGTTGAATTTTTTTTTTCGAATTTCATATCAACAATGGATCTTGTTTTGTAGAGATTTTCGAGCCTTTTCCAAATATATAAATTTTATTAAAATCCAACTTATATTTCGGAAGTTAAGACATTTCTCGCGATTAATTTTAATTGTAGAGAGATAAAACAAATAAGAGAGAGAAAATGATTAAAAAAATGAATAAAGTTTAAAGCAAATGGCATATATGGCTAATATTTCTTATGTCTTTTTCACCTAGAACTATATTTTACAAGTCAATTGCTCACGCACTTTATGGGTTATGGTCATATGACCCATTTTGTTATTATGAACAAAATAAGAATGGAAGTGGCAAAAAAATGTATGAACATCTGGCATCCTTATAACAGTTCTATTTGACAAAAATATGAACTAACTAAGCCGCTCTCGCAATTAGTGTTTTTTGGGGAGCACTAAGAACTAAAAAACACACTGCAAAGATTATTGCTTTTATGTCGTCTTACCCAATATTGGGACTCTTCTCAACTTACATGTCATTTACATGGACTCCTGCTGCATTAGTTGGAGCTATCGATTTCACATGCTAATTATGTGTTTAGAAAGAAGAAGAAAATCTATATAGTGTAACTATTTTTTTTTTCTTTTTGCATTGAAGGGCGTTCGCGACACTTTTGCACAGGGTCGTATGAATGTCAGAGACGGCCCTGCCTCTAATGATAGTCCCATAATATTTGCTGGAACCTTACACTCTGTGATTACAAGAAATCAAGATTACACCCGTTAGAACAAAGCTAACGATTAATATATTTAAAAAAAAAATTGATTTTCTGTTTTAGATGGATCTGACATATGCTAAAAGATCTAACAAACATTAACTACTATACTATATGGGTAATTGGGTCGACCGACCGAAAGGCCTGAAGGGAGGAAGTCCCTTTTATGGCCACTTTTTTGTCAAATAAAACCTAACACAAATTTGCAATTAGATAAATTAGATAAAAAGATTGGAATTAATTTGGTGGTAGTCTTTGGGACTTGAAAATACCAAAATACCCTTATACTTAAAAACCATTTCCATATCCTTCCTAATTCTCATTTAAATTCGTTCCTCACCACCTGTATTACATTTTTTTCAGGACTTCACCCACCACGACCAATACAACAAGTCAACAACTGCCACACAACAACCCCATAACCTACTCCACCACCCCCACCACGAACAACACCATCGATCAGCACCACCATAGCGTCATATCTAGCACCATAACCCCTCAACCATCAACACCAACACCACATTAAACACAACCATCAGGACCACCTTCATATTCTTTTCGCTAGCAACGCCATCACAACCATCCTGACCACCGTAACCAGCACCACCACCACTCCCCCAAATTTCATGAAAATTAAAATTTAAACAAATTCGAGATTAAACGCGATGACATAGAAATTCTCAAATTAAAAATCTAATTTAAAAAGTCTAGTAGTTAAACACCGATGAAATTATATTCGCTAATTAGTGAAAACCTAATTTCGCGAACAGATGATCTCGATGAATTCCAAATCCGACAAAAACCCATAATACGTTTTCGGTTTACTTCGTGTTGGAAATATTGTTTTAAAACAAAAATTTGTTTCCATTTATTGTTTTTCTTAAATCTATTTTTAATAGTCTTAATTATCTTCATTAAGGAAAATTTATTTTGATATTAATCCCTTGACCGTTTTATTTAGGGAAGTTAATGGTGTTAATTTTGTGATAATTAAGAGTCATTAATTATTGAAATTCTTGAGTAAAAAAAAAAATTGGTAAGAAAACAGAGAGAGTTTTTTCTTGAATGTTTTTGGAGTTTTTAAAGAAAAGAAAGAATTTTTTGAGAGAAAGAAAACTAGTGTGTGATCATCACTTGTTTTCTACAAGTTTGATTTTTGAGCAAGAATAGAAGTGTACAAGTATCACATACTCTCAAAGTGCAAGAGTAATTGTGAAAGAGATTTACTCGGCTGTTTTATCCTGGGGGCGACGCTACATGGAAGAACTGCTTGCACAATCTTGAGCAGAGCCGCGAAACATCTTAAAGAAAGCGACCTGGTCGTGACTCATCCATAACATTATTTATTTGGTTTTTCTTTGTGATTTTTTTGCAGGCGGATTTCGGTAATTGTTCCAATAATTTTAAGACGATTTCTTCTGCCACAGAGATCAAACAAGAAATTATTGTTGAAACACGATAAGTATCATTGTTTATTTTTTTTATCAAATCATTACGGTATAATTATTCGTTAACATTTTATCTTGATGATTGGATTTTAGGTTTGTTCATAACCAAAATTATTTTTTGATGTCTAATCTTAATAGACCGTAATTGTAGCATGTTATAGAGTTTTATGTGGATCTCTTAAAAGATAATGAATTGGGTCTAGAAATTTTTACTAGATATACTATACATAATTATTATAATCCAAATTAAATTTCAGAATTTTTGGATACCAAAAATTATTTTTAAGGTATTTTACAAAATTGCATAACGTTGCTGAAAATTTCTGACGAGTAGAAATTTAGTTCTCATTATTTTCGGTTTTCTGATCTTTGTGTTGTTATTTTGGATTCTTGCATAAAATGAAACTTGTAGATCATGAATTTATATTCAAAAACCATTTTGAAATTTTTAGTTTGGATTTTTGGTTTGAGAGATGCTTTGATTTTAAAATCGTTGTGTATGTATGTCCAAAATATGAGTCGTGATACTTGAGTTTAGAGCTTAGAGATGTAAGAACTTACAATAAAAATCATGTTTTGATTTTAGTATTTGGTAATGATAAGATAAGATCATTATTAGAAATCAAACTAGTGCACGCCAAATGTTTGATAATATGCTTAGTAGAAAGTTATAATCTATGATGTTATAACTATAAAACTTTACTTTGTTTGATACTTGGAGTTCTAATTTTTATTTGATTTTTAAGTACTTACATAAGTGCATACCTTACTTATTCTGGGTTACAAATGCTCACATTTAAATGATTTTGATAGGTGATAATTTCACTTACTTGAGCAAGTTTTTGTTTTCCAATGAAAATAAAAATTGCGAGTAAATACTAGAGATTAATCAACGTATGGAGCAATGGTTTGCTGATTTGTTTGTTGGTGTGGAAAGAGTGGACGTTGGTTTATGACCAGTTGAGATTTCAAAGCAAATGAGGTATGTTTGATGAACAATTTGTAGCTATTTGTAGTGATCAAATAGTTGCATTCTACATTGAAAATGAATTGATTCATCAATATTCTTAGAAAGAGTTGTACGAAAGCTAGATATTGAGAATTATTGTTTATGACAATAAATGAGTGACTCATACTAGTTTGGAACTTATGAGATAAAACTTGATACCAAACCAAAGCCGAATGAATAATAAACCTAGTCAAAACAAATATGAATACCAAATCTCACCAAGAAATGAACATAATTTTAATTATGAAGTTATTTGCTACGCTTGCATTAAACCAAGTCTTACGACACGACATTGCAAGAATATCAAATATTATTAACAATGCTTTTCAAGCTAAGTTAATGTGAATTGTGGATACGGTGAGAGGTTGGTATATATTGGTTTTTTACACCATGTTTGTTGATAGGTTATGGTTCAAAAGTTGAACGGAATCGTTTGAAAGAAAGTGGTGTTGAGTTATACTCACATCTCTAGGATCCTTGGTATTTGCATGGTCTGAAAAGTTTGCTTCTGGTAGAACTATCTTGTTAAAGATGTTCATACCATCAAAGTGAGAAAGAATCTAGTTTCCGCCTATCTTGTTTTTAACAAGATTAAGTTTAAAAAAATAAATAAATAATTGTTGAACTTGATCATTGCACTACTACAATAAATTTGTTATCAATGGAATGTTTGAACCAAATATTGTATTATTTATCTGATATGGTTGAATCTTTGGAGTGCTTGAAATATGTGATTTTATCTTGCTTCTATGAAATTTTTTGAGTTAGTGAGCATGCTGTGTTTTCCTCTAAAATTTCTAAGAATTTTTTAAGTGACATGTATCAAATTTTACCCAAATCTTCAAAGCATGTAAAACTCCCAATCTTACTAGTTTACAAAAGCGTCGGATGAAATAAAATGTTTGAGAATTTTATAAGATATTTTTGGTTTTTCACGAAGTCTAACTTGATGACTAAAATTGATATTTTGAGTAGTGAATAATGAAATGATGTTTTCATAAAAAATGTTTGTTTGGTCGTCCTCTATATTGTGCCAAAAGGATTTTGAAATTAGATAATTACTTTATTAGTAATGAGCAAGAACACATAACGCGTCAAATATGAATTTAGAGAAATTATTTGCGCTTAAAAAAATCATTTCTAATTTTTGTATGAATGAGGAAACTTTCTAGTTTTTTGAATTGGTATTAAACACCGAAATATTACGTCTAACGAAGTCTATAGAAATTTTTGAATGAACGTGGATAGAAATGCAATTTGCATAAGTAACTTCTCAATTTTATATTTTGGTGTTGATTTGAAGTTTCCTTTGGTTGAGAAATAGTGGGGGTTCTCTACCCTATGTATGTTTGAATGCTAAACTGAGATTAAAGAGCTAGCTAGAAATGGAGATCACAAGATCATTAAGAATTGATGTGTAAGTAGTAAGACTAAAACAAACTTTAGTCATAATTATTATCTTGTTTGAGATACTTAACTCCTCATAATTTTAATCTTTGGAAAAAGGTTTTAAGAACCAAATATTTAGTTTGAAAAATAAAGAAAGGGTAATTAATTTCAATACTTGCCTTTATGTCGCTTGATTTACATTCTTGATTGGTGATGTTGTTTCTACGATGTGTAATTTGTTGTGTATCATATGTAGAAAAAATATATGGAATGTATAAAAGATGAGAATCTATGTAGACCAAGCATGAAAAATTGTGTAGTTTCTACAAGAACAAAATGGATATAAGTTAGATTAGTCATCATCATATATATTCTGAAACAAACTTTGAAACAATTGAATGAGACAAAATTAATTTTTTGATTAGTTTGAATAATTTCAGAATTTTTGAAAATGAAATGCATAACGCTCGTTGTTGTATATGCATAAGTAATTTGTGGAATTTAAATTCTAACTTATATGATGTTAATGAAAATGAGAACATGTTTAGTTTACTATTTGACATGAAAGACTTGAGGGAAGATAGTGTATATGCTTGAATTGAATTTGTTCTTCTCTTGAATATATTTAATACAATGGAAAGAAATAGAAATATATATAGTCAAACTGTAAACTAGTTTTCACTCATTTGATTTAGTGCCAATTTTTTTGAGATTGTGTGTGATTGCACTAGAAATGAGTATGGTAGCATGGCATTGCTTCTTTCTACGTGATAGATTATATGTATATTACTTTGTAGTGGGGGTTACATATATGCAGATTTACTAATAATCCATGTATGGATAATTAGTAAAATATTGAGAAGGTTATGAGGTGTCCGAAAAGAACCTTAAACCTAGAAATACACTATTTAAAATGTTTACCGCAATCCTTTAAGGATATTATTGCGATGTTGATTGATATATCCTCTCAAATGAATCCTCTAAGGGATGGAGTGATTCAGTCCTATACTTGATAAAGGAAGAAAAAACATATGAATACAATGCGATAGTACCGCGGCTATTGCAAGAGTTGAGAACCGTTAATTACAACAGTAGAGTCGACATATGTGGTGATAGAAAGGCATTTTTGATGCTATGAGAATGGATTATATATGGCCTGAAAAGAGTTATCGTTGATCCTTTGTCGAAAGGATTAATAAGAAGGTGTGAATACATTTTATGGGATGATGTTGATGCCCATTGAGAATTGAGTCATTTGTGATGGATACCCACCTAGAAATAGGTTCAAAGGGATTAATGATTCACAAATGATATGGACATAGTTGTTTATGATTGAAACCCAACCTATAACTCAAGATTCCATAAGTAGATTCAAAAGGTAATCCCTACATATGAATGGAAATCCCAAAATGTAGGTTCAAATGGGTCTAAGTCACGGATAATATGTAGACACTGAATCATGCTTTTGAGAATTCATCCCACGCATGATATCCTGAAGTGAGTTGAGGTTGAATTTTTATTTCTAAAAATCTTAATGACGTCTATATATCTATTTAGAGTGGAGTACTTAGCTACATGAGTACTCTTGATAGACTCACCTATATGGATGTGAAAGTGTGGCTGCTTTCTATGAGAATATGGGCAGTTCTCTAGATCATTCATTAAACCGGGATTCAAACACATGGACGTAATGTGCTATCTTTGGACTTTACACTAGTATAGTTTTGTGTGTGTTAGGCAAACTTCTTATCTCCTAGAGTTCAAAGACTTATGTTCACTCTATGGTCAGATTTTTAGAGAGTCTAGCACTATGTAAAGGTTTAAAATCGAAATATACCTTTACTTATGCACATCACTATATAGATCTTGCTCAATGTTTTAAAAATATAAGTGGGGGATTGTTGGAAATATATGTTTTAAAACAAAAATTTATTACCATTTATTGTTTTTCTTAAATCTGTTTTTAATAGTCTTAATTATCTTCAATAAGGAAAATTTATTTTGATATTAATCCTTGACCGTTTTATTTAGGGAAGTTAACGGTGTTAATTTTGTGATAATTAAGAGTCATTAATTCTTGAGTAAAAAAAAAAAAATTTGGTAAGAAAACAGAGAGTTTTTTCTTCAATATTTTTGGAGTTTTTAAAGAATAACAAGAATTTTTTGAGAGAAAGAAAACTAGTGTGTGATTATCACTTGTTTTCTACAAGTTTGATTTTTGAGCAAGAATAGAAGTGTACAAGTATCACATACTCTCAAAGAGCAAGAGTAATTGTGAAATATATTTACCTGGCTGTTTTATCCTGGGGGCGACGCGACATGGAAGAACTGCTTGCACAATCTTGGGCAGAGCCGCAAAACGTCTTAAAGAGAGCGACCTGGTCGTGACTCAACCATAACATTATTTGTTTGGTTTTTCTTTGTGATTGTTTTGCAGGCGGATTTTGGTAATTGTTCCAACACTTCGTCTAACAATTTAACATGATATCCTGAGTGAGGTGGGAAGATTGATTTAATGGAATCCATCTATTAGCGGTAGCAGCGGTGTTAAAAAATATTTCTTTCTGAAGCAGTGTTAAAGAGATGGTTATATTGTTTTAGCTATTTTAATGGAAGAAGGGGATAACTGTGACACGTGTGTGTGAGGCTTGAAGTAGTGACATTTGTCTCTTTAAATTTTCAGAAAAAAAGATATTTTTGGTTGCTCACTCACATGTATCGTGTGGAAAACGGTAGAGTAGAGGTGTACATGTATCCGGATTAAGGCAGTCATTCAAACTTTAATGTCAATTGCAACGTCTTTTTTTTTTTGGGACGTCTGCCTAAGCAGAGCTACAAATTAACAAGAAAAATAGACAACAAGCTTAGGAGATAGCTTGCTGGAGAAAAGAGGGGATTTGAGAAGATTACACCAAGATTGGAAATTGAGTTTTTTTGCGTACGCTGCGAGATTATGAGCCAAGGTATTGACTCTCTTCGGAACAAAATTGAACTCCATTGAGTTCATCTCTCTGGTCTTGGAACCAATTTCATCAATAAAATGATGGATTCTCTACGGAATAGAGGTATTTTTCCTTTGTAAAATGTGAACCACCTGTTGACAGTCTCCCTCCACAACAATATTCTGGATCGCCAGACATTGAGCGAGAGTGAAAGCGAGGAAAAATTTGTTAACCTCAGCAACCAAGGGGGTTGTAGTACTGATTATTGCTGATTCTGCACCCAGTACGTCTTTATTTTCATCCCTTTCTATATTAGTTGCATACGATCTATCATTCGCAACTGCTGCGTCCACATTCACTTTGACGAAATTGGCACGGGAGGAATCCACTGAGAAGGAATTTGAACATGATGAATACTGTTACTATGCAGTTGGACCTCTTCAATATTGTCGACCGGACATTCTTTGAAGGAGTTAAACCAAAACAGCCCCTCACTGACAATCGCCTGGATGTTAATAGAGAATTTCTCAAACACGGCCCTATTACGGGCTTTCCAAATTGCCCACCAAAGATAGGCCCCTATGCAGAAGCTACCAAAATCGTCATGATTCGACAACCAGTACTTGCAACAATCAAGTACTGTTGGTTCATCGATATAATTGGTACTGAAATTCAAAGGAGAAGCGAAAATAATAGCTTGAGATACCTGGCACTAGACAAACAAGTGGTCATTCGTCTTTACAGCATTCTGACACAATGGACAATCCATCGATATTCTATCAATATGTCTACCAATCTTTGTTAAAACTCCTACACCGTTTCTCAATACTCTCCACACAAAGTTTTGAATTTTTGGTTGTATGGACTTAACCTTCCAAAAGCGTCTCCAAGGAAAATCACAGTCATTACGAGACGATGGCTCCGCGATATTAGACCGAAGCATATTTTGAAAAGACTGCGTTGTGTACATACCATGAGGCGTTAGTGACCAGACAAGTCTGTCATCTTTTGTATCCTTGTTTATGTAAATCCTTTGAATATGATCGGCAGTTTCAGTTCCAAATGTGGAGATAATCATAGGGATGTTCCATTTTCCTTCTTATGCAATAATCAAGTCCTTAACTGAAGTGATACCGTTAGTACCCCAATCAGGAATGCAAGGAGTGTAACCTGGGAGCAATAGAATCCAAGGATCAGACCAAAGCTTTATAGTTTCTCCACTACCCACGATCCAAATACAACCCTGTTTTAGATACTAGCGACAATCAAACATAGAATCCCATGTGCTTGAACACCTTTTGGGTTTACGAGCACTCCAAAAATTGGCATCTTTCAGGTACTTTGTCATGAGAATCTGACCCCAAAGAGTATTAGGATTCGATAAAAATCTCCAACCAACTTTTGCAACCAACGCCAAGTTAAGTTGTTCTAAATCACGTAGCCCCAGACCACCCTGTTCTTTACTGCAAGTAAACCAATTCCATTTCAAGTGATGCATTTTCCTGTCTTCATTTGTATGTCCCCACGAAAAATTTCGAATAATTTGTGTCAACTTATGAATGATAGTCTTAGGAATGATGTTGGTGGATATATAGTAGACTGGAATAAGTGCCAAGACCGATTGTATTAATGTAGTTCTCCCAGCATGCATAAGAAAGTGCTTTTTCCATCCACTCAGTTTGGCTTCAAACTTCTGAATCAGGAATTCATGAGAGGAAATCCTCTTACCCGCTTTTAAAATTGTGAACCCCAAGTACTTATCATCTTCTTGCATCCTTTGAACACCCAACTGAACCATAACCTCCTGCCTGCCTTCCAATAGAAACAACTTTACTAAAAAAGATACCCGATTTATCATAATTCAGCACTTGGCCTGAACACTTCGAATATTCTTGAAGAGTAGAAGTTACTGAACTCGCTATGTTCGAGTTTAAACATCTAAACATCATAACATCATCCGCAAACATGAGGTGGGAAACTGACGGAGCCCATATATTCACTTTATGGCCATTATACAACCCATCTAATTCCATTCTCCTCAAAATATTCGACAAGCTTTGCGATCATAGAATAAACAGATACGGTGACAATGGGCATCCTTGTCTAATGCCTCGTTCACTGATAATCATTCCTTCAGGCTGCCCATTGAGGATGATGGATGAAGTTTCTATAGTAGTGCAGTTCATGATCAATGAGTGGATATTACCATGAATGCCAAAACTGTGGAGAACGTTGCATAGGAAAACCCAATCTACTCTATCATAAGCTTTGCTCATATCGAATTTAAGCGAAAAATAACCTATGATCGAGGTAGAACCTTCCTTTCGGGAATAAAGGCGGAATAGGACCTATCAATCAGAGAGTCAAGAAATAAGCTTAGTCTACAAGTTATAATTTTCATAATAATCTTGTAGATAACATTGCAGAGAGCAATAGGCCTAAAATCCGAAGGTCTTTCCAGATTCTTCACTTTTGGAATTAAAGCAATATAAGAATGGTTCAAACCTGCAGGAAGTCTTCCATATCTGAAACAATCTTGAATGAGAGTAGTCACCTCGTTGCCAACAATATGACAACACTTCTTGTAGAACAAAGCCGGGTACCCATCAGGACCTGGAGCACGAAGATAACCCATCTTCTTAAGCACTTTAACAATCTCATTAGTTGAGGGGACTCTAGAGAGAGCGTTGCTTTCTTCCCTGCTAAGAAATGCATCATTCTGAAAGCTAAATGAGTTAGCATTCACATAAACATCTTTAGTAAAAATGGATTGAAAATGGGAAACAAGCATTTCTTTAATAACAACTAAATCATAGGTCCAACTCCCCTCATTATTTTTCAAAGCAACTATTCTATTTTTGCTTCTCCTATGGATCACTGACAAGTGAAAGGCATAAGTGTTTTTATCGCAGTTTGGAATCCATTGCGACTTATTTCTATGTTGCTAAAAAATTCTCTCTCTCTCTCGATAATATTTTTAATCTTTTCTTGGGTAATTCTTTCTTCCTCTCTAACTTCATACATGTGTGCCTTGGACTGGATTTCAGTCAACTTTTCTTTCGCAACCTCCAACTCTCTTTCTACATTTCCAAACGTCTTTCTGCTCCTTTTGGTTAGACTTTCCCCTAAAGAACTGAGTTTATTGATGGTGTAACCATTTGAGTCTTCCCAACCTTTCCTAGTAACTTCCAAAAATTATGGATGCTTTGTCCAGTACAGTTCCACCTTGAACTGTCTTTTTTATTGGGTTATCTTCTTACAGTATTAAGGAGAAGTCATTGTAAATCCTTGGTAGATGAAGAACATCAGCTTCCGAGAAAATAATTCTCCACTCAGAATTACACAAAACTTTATCCAGTCTTTCAAAGATTAGAGGACTTTGAGTTGCATTATTAGACCAGGTGAAAGCCGGTCCATCAAAACCCAAATCCATTATATCCTTATCCCTTAACATATTGCGAAACTCTCTACAACTAATGTCTATGTTGGTAGAGCCTCCATGCTTCTCATGTGCAGATATAAGAACATTAAGATCACCAATAAGGCAGTAAGGAGAACCAATTGAGGCCACAATATGTGATATTTGTTCCCAGAAACCATTCCTATGTTGCTGAGTCGGTGGACCATACACACATAATAGTTCCCACGATGGTTGATTAAATTGTTGATCAATATAACATCTAATCAGGTTAGAAGCTAACACAGTAAGATCAATATTATCCTTCCATAACAGTAACAATCCTCCACTTCTACCAGTAGCCGGCACAAAGTGATAATGCCTAAAGTCTAACATGTTGCATACTCGAATACTCTTGTTTAAGTACGGTTTCAGAGAGAAAGAGTACAGAAGGATTGCAAGCACGGAGGAATGATTTAAGAGTTTGAATTGCCGTGTCATTCCCCAAGCCACAACAATTCCAAGACATGACTAACATTGGTATTGCATCTTTTGGGGAGAAGCTGCCATAACCATTGAGTCGGAGGAAGTCGTAGTCATTGTCTTAGAATTGGGGTGAAAGTGTAACACTTGATGTGTGGGTAGTTTTTGCTGGACATGGATATTCATTCACAATAGTTGGGCTAGGGTTAGGACTTGATGATGGACTTGGAGAGGAACGTGAACTTTGGATGGGATCTGAGGGGTGACTAGGATTAATGCCGGTGGTAGCCGTAGCAATAATTGCCTGGGATCTTATGGAAATAGTATTAGGACTGCCAGCTCTTTGATTAAATTCTTCAGTACCCGTTACATGTAAGGAATTATCATCGTGAACATTGGTCACTGCGTAACTGACTCCCGTATTAATTGCAACACCAATAGCAGACATCCAAGCGTCCGACCCTCTCGTCATTCCTGTCTCCGGTAAAGAATTTTATGCCGGAAAAGTATTTTGTGCCGGAAAAGAAGTATGATAGTTAACTGCTCCAGCAAGATGATCAGGAATTATGTTAACTCTTGGCTTGAAATTGGCTCTAATTTCATCAGTGTACCGAGCCGAATTTAGCTCTTACATTTGCTGAAAGAAACCTTGCGAGTAATCGATGTTTAAATCTTCACTATGCCTTGATAAAAATAGGACACTGTCTCATTAGATGCCCGAAGAATCCACAGAAGAAACATAACTTGGGCAATTTTTCGTATCCAAGCTGAGCTTCGATGACCTTCTTAGAAGGGAGAGTAACTTTAATGCATTTTTGAAGCTTTTTAGTGATATCAATCTTGACTCTTACCCTAACATATTTAGCTCACTTCAACTGTTCTCCTTTTGGAATGGGATATGGAGAACCAAACTGCTTTGCCAGATGCGTAACAATTTTTTCGTTGAGAGCTGTCATAGGCAGTCTATGAATCTAAATATTAAAATCCGCATACTTGAAGAGGTAATCTTTAGGGAGTTTACAATGATCACCAACTTCCATCAAAAGTAAATCATCATTAACGCTCCATGGGGATCCTTCAAGAGCCGAGCACATGTCACATCTAAGCTCAAACTTAATCTTGTACATACCTGGATCCATTTCAGTGATTAGAATCCATATGAAAGGCTTCCAAGCTTTCACCAGGATGTCGTACATGACTTTTAGGTTGTATTGCCTGTCATTCACAAGCTTTGTTATAATAAAGTACTTCGAATCCTATGGTTCTTCGATAAAGTCTGTGGGAATTTCAACCGCCAAGATATCTTCTTCCAACAGGCCTGCTATATGGTTTGTGAGAACTTCAACATCAGTTTGGTTAGGTTATGTCGATGAAGAAGCCATTAACTGAACAATACAAGAACCTTCTATCAAATATTAACAACACATGAATGATGACTAGAAAAGAATATTAGAATTACCCAAATACCAAGAAATATCATCCACGGTGATGAAGAGAATATCACCCTAATGGTGAAGAGAGGGATTTTGTTTTTCTGACTCCAGATCAAGTTACAGAAGATCGGTTATTGGTAATTTGGTAAATGATGGCCCAGATAAAAGGAAGAAATTGAAGCAGAAAATCAAGAAATGGAGTAAGATATGTCTGTATTTTTGGTTTTTTGTCATGCTCATTATATACTCGCAACATTCTAATTATATTTGTTACATCTCTAAATGAGATCTTATTGAAGAAGAATGTCATTTCGATCTCATTTAGAATATTAAAGCTCCAGGTAACATTTATATTGTACTTGGGTTTCATTTTCTTTTTCAAAATGTCTCTTCTACAAAAATTTTGCAGGAAAAGAAAACAAAATTGGCTGTATCCGTGTGATCACAAATTTTCTTTTACAATCTCATTGCAACGGTCTTTGGATTTTTTTCTCCGGTCGGCCCTCCCCACTGTGGTAGCGGTGTTCTAGTCTATGAGAACATTAACTTACACAGCTCAGCAGATCAGAATTAAATTTTACCCGAATAAAATAGATATGAAGAGATGACTCTACCAAAATAAATAGATATGAAGAGATGACGATGGGTTTTTCCGGATTTCGAGTGCGATTTTATTAAGGAAGTCTTTCATGCGCGGTTTTATTAACTTGGCTAGATTGTGGGTATATGATTAAGTTGGGTATACCTAATGAGACAAAACCTAGGTCATTTTGAAGTAAAACAAGACACCCATTAACCATGTATTTTCTAAATGGCTAAATTATCCCTGTAATGATTAACACTAACTTAATTAAAATGATTAGATTAGTTAAATTAGTTGGATTAGTTAGTTGATTGATATGAGTGGATTTGGAAATAATATAGTGTAAAAAATAGAATGAAGTAGGAGAGGAAGTTTTGGGGAGAAAAGTTAGGGTTTTTGAGATATTTGTGATATGAGTGAGATGAGTAATTCTTATCCTGATTTTGAAGTGGGGGAGTCTT
The DNA here is from genome assembly GCA_023529315.1 of Papaver bracteatum. Taxonomy (NCBI): domain Eukaryota; kingdom Viridiplantae; phylum Streptophyta; class Magnoliopsida; order Ranunculales; family Papaveraceae; genus Papaver; species Papaver bracteatum. The sequence continues at coordinate 987,307 of JAJJWX010002128.1, forward strand.
CTAATTTTCCTCCTACAGATGAGTACGTGTATGGTGATCTACAAAATCGTGATCAAATGGATTATATGCATGATCCTTACTTTTATTTTCCTCAAACTCAAGATGGATATGGAAGTGATGAATGTCTTGATCCAAACGTGGAATCCAATTACCAAGAAGAAGAAAAGGCAGCTGAAAGTAATCAGGTACACAACTTACGTGGTGAAGATTGTGATTTTTCCATGCAAAAAGATGGATTTTTTTTTCACTTTTTCTGCCCAGTATCGGCAAGGTCGACGATGGTCGGACCTTGAGTCGGCATGGTCTTCATTACATAATGCCACGACTTTTCATGAACAATGTTTAGTCGGAAAGGTTGAAAATATGAACCCAGCTGACTATAATATTTTTGCATATCAGGAGATGTGATTTGAAACATGCTTAAGCCGACATTGTTATGGATACGTCGACCCTACCGACTGTTGTTTGGCCGGCACTCTTTTATTCTTCGACCAAGCCGGCGGTTCTTTGGTCGTTGTTGTTTTATATATCGACCCTACCGACTATTGTTGTACATATCAACTAACTTGTGATATTTTGTAGATTTCATTGGTACCGATGATAGATCATCCTCAAGCTCACAATGTTAGCGGTCCTGATACTTCCGCACATTATGCTAATGATTTTGAATGGAAGGAAAAAGAAGACGCGGTCAATTGGGTTATTGAGAAAACAAAAGAGAAGATGTGTGTTTTAGTGAAAAACACCCAACAAAAAGATTCGCTGTTTAAAATGGTATGCGAGTGTCGTGGATCGTCGGACGCAAGTCACAAGAGAAAAGGTTATGTGTATGATAAGAAAACGACTAGGGTATACAAGACGAAGTCAAAGAAGTGTGGATGCCCATTCAAGATTATTTTTGGAGGAACAAAAATACCGATAACATGTGGAGAATGAATAAAGTTGATGTTGGTTGACATAACTGTTGATACATGAAAAATAATGCCCTTTAACGGGTCTGGGGTGCCCCTAAAAGGGGAGATAACCCTAGTATGATAAATTGGCACTAGGCCCAAGTCCAATGAGAAAATACCCATGAAGTAAGAAGGAAAAGGAAGGGATTAATGAATAAGAAGAATGTTATATTAAGAAATGGTATTAGAAGTAATTAAGGAGGTTTAAGACATGTGTCATGATGTCATAGAAGGAGGGACTTTGGGAAAGTCTATATAAGAAAGGACAAGGTATAATGGAAAGAAAATTCTCTCTCTTACCATTCCTAGTAAAGTAAAATCATTTCGTGTGACTAAGACGGGTAAAACCAAAACTAAAATAACCCATCAACATTTGGCGACCACACCCAGAGGCTCGTGCCTAGTTCACCATGACACACCCAGAAGGTGCTAGCGCAGACGCGGTAGAAAACCAAGTGACTAATCGGCCTATCAACATCGATGAGGTAACAATGGAAGAGGATGACAACGAAGAAGAAACGCTGGCCCAGGATGCTATCAAATAATCAATGGGACATGGATACCAAAACAGAGAGATAATAATAACATAAGGGAAGAACATGCGAGTGATCTATCTACCGAAACCCGCATCGCCAGCTCTGTAAGACATGCAAAAAGAGCTAAAAAAACGCTTACAAAGAAGGTAGGAGCTAGATGACTGGATATCACAAGCAGTAATAGCGGGCCAAAGCACTCCTGAAGAAACAACAAAGGACGAAGGACACAAAAATGATAAGAATACATCGACGTCACAGGAAGAAATGTCATGGTACTTGGAGAAAAATTACCATGTGATAAAACAAGACAATCACAGCCTCGTAAGCAGTCCATACACAACAAACATTCGAGAGTATTAATATCCCGAGGACTGCATTTCTCCAAAATTCAAGACATATGATGGAAAAGGGAACGTGGGGGAACATCTCAGCTGATTCCTATCAGCAATGAATGACAGAGTCTCCGATGGAAAGTTGTGTCTAATGGAATTCCCAAAGTCAATCACATACACAACATTCACCTGGTATGACAACTTGAAAGCGGAAAGTGTGGATTCTTGGCCAACTATGTCCACGCTTTTCCTTGGGAAATTCTATTCAGCCAAGAGAAAAATCATGGCAATAAACTTAAGCAGGAACGGACAGCGGATATGAGAAGAAATAGGAAAATACATCTTGCGGTTTCGGTGCATGGCACTAGACTGTCATAAAGAAGTCAGCGAAGGAGCGCTTATCGAAATATGTGTGCGAGGAATGATCCCAACTTTTAAAGGGAGTTTGATCAATTTCAGGTTCCATACTTTCGTTGAGCTAGAAGAAGAAGCTGAGAGGATCGCCGATTGCATAGAAGAGGTACCCACAGACTCCCCTTGGCGCCACACAGTTAGCATCGTATCCGAGGCACCACACAATGTAAGGTCCAGTACCAATAGGGAGAGAATGTGCCAGTTCCAAACTATCGGTGGAAGCCAAGGGAGAAATGGATGGACTAGGCGTGACTCAAACCCACCACCTCCTCTACCTTATATCATGGAACACGCGGTCGAGTAACTGAACCAGTAGGTTATGGGAAAGAAAATCCAGATGCCCCTTACAGTGGTAGATGTCAAAAAATGGATATGAACGCGGCTACAAGGAAGAATGTTTCGCTATAAGGCGTATATTCGAACGAAAGCCCGCCTCTGGGGATCTCTAAGCAACTAAGCAAGCAATTAAATACGACCCCTTCCCTCTACACTAGGTTACAAGGAAATGAGATAATAAGTCAAAAAATAAAAATGGAGAGAGAAAGGAGGAGAATATAAAAGGTGAACTGCAGTTAGCTTGTAAACAATCACTTTTATGGTAAGACCAATTTCTTTTCTGAAATTCATGGCCAATACGATGTGAAAAGGGCTACAGGAATTCCAAAGGAGCCCGGTCGGCTGACAAATCTACAAAAGGATACGGAAATGCCAAAGGCGACCGGTTGACTGACAAATCTACAAAAGGCTATGGGAATTCCAAAGGCGCCCGGTCGACTGATAAATCTACAAAAGGCTACGGGAATGCCAAAGGCGCCCGGTCAGCTAACAAATCTACAAAATTCCACAAGAATTCCAAAAGTGTCCGGTTGGCTGACAAACCTACAAAAGGCCATGGGAATGCCAAAGGCGCCCGGTCGGATGACATCTACAAAAAGTCACGGAAATGACAAAGGCACCTGACCGGCTGGCATCTGCAAAAGATCATTGAAGACGCCACAGGAACGCCACGAGCGCCTGACTATATGGCAAACCTACAAAAGAAGGGGGAATAGGATCGTTCTACCAACGCCCGACCAGCCCACCGCATCCTTATGATAAAAATAAAGGGGGCAATAGGCGCGTGCTATCAATGCTCTCCCACCCCACCGCATCCTTTTGATAAAAAGAATGGGGAATAAGTGCGTTCTATCAATGCCCGCCCACCCTACCACAACTTTTTGATAAAAAGAAGGGGGAGTAGGCGCGTTCTACCAACGTCCTCCTACCCCACCACATCCTTCTGATAAAAAGAAGTGGGAATATTCGCGTGATACCAACGCCCACCCACCCCACTGCATCATTCTGATAAAAATAAGGGGGGGGGGGGGGGGGGTGTAGGCGTGTTCTACCAACCCTTGCCCATCCCACAATATCCTTATGATAAAAAAAGGGGGGGGAATATGCGCGTGCTACCAACGCCCGCCCACCCCACCGCATCCTTATGATAAAAAGAAGGGGGAGTAGGCGCGTTCTACCGACGCTCGCCCACCCCCACTGCATCCTTCTGATAAAAATAACGAGGGAATAGACGCGTTCTGTCACCGTCCGTCCACCCCACCACAACCTTCTGGATAAAAAGAAGGGGGGATAGGCGAGTTCTAACAAGCGCCCCCTCTATTCAAAAAAAAGAAAAAGAAAATATGCGCGTTTAAGAAAGACTCTACCTACCCAACCATTCAAAAAAAGGGGAGGAAATAGGCGCGCCTAACCTACACCCTATCAATCCCACCTATTCGGAAAAAAAAATACACAGAAAACAGAAACAGAGTAGGGAGCAGCCGATTCCCAACAAACGCCTCGCCTACTCTATTTAATATAAAAAAAATAAAATAAGGGGAGTCAAGGCTAACGAAAAATAAACAACGCTAATAGTAAATTAATACTAACCAAACACTATTAATATTCCACAACAACAAAAAAAGAGAGAAAGGAGTCCAACAACCCCAACAACAAAAATTACCCAAGAAACAATGGTTCAATACAACCAAAGAAGCTGCAAGATTAAAGCAGCACATCAAGCGGCATGAAGCACGGAAAACCCCTTACGTTTGTTCTCAAGTTCCACATGAACTTCCTCCTCCGCAGTTTCAGCTCGAATCACCTCGTCGCTAGCCACTCCCACATCAGTGACCAATTGAACCAGAGGTTTCTTCCCGCCGGCAGTTGTCTTGAAACGCTTCTCTATCTCTTCCTCCAGATTGGAAATCTGACTAGCGAACCGAATACGAAGGTCATTACGACTCTTCACCTTCACCAACAATTCCCCTAACCACAGTATTGGAAACTTGATGTTGACTTCTGACCGCAAGGTAGTCTCCCAACCACGTATTATCGCTGTATCAACAGGATCATCCCCTACCCGCGTGAGATGGTCAGCGACTTCTAGGAGGTTTTTGGTCATATTGCACAAAGTGCGAACATCCAGAAGATCCGCCCTCGCCATGTGACCACCGCCATGCTCCAAAATATCCCTATAAGTAGCGGAAAAAATAGTGGAAACCCAAAATCCGTGGACGAGTGTATGAGTGTCAGGATCTACCCCAGCCTCGGCAGCTCATTACTAAAGAGAATCGAAGTTGCGCGTCCTTGGGATTCACTGGCATGATGGGGACGACTAGTACGTCAGGACCAGTTCGTTTCTCCGAAAGAGCGAAAGAACTACTATCATCCATCCGAGCACGTTTAGTAGACCCGTCGCCACCAGGGACTACGCGTCGTACACCGTCCATGTTGGGTTTAGCAGTCTATTTTAGTTTGTTACCCATATCCTATCACCAACGGTAAAATTTTAGCAAACAAGCAATAGTACAAAGTAAGAGAAATGATAAGAGACTAACCTCAGGAATCGAGCGGAAAACCAACAGGTTTAGGACGAGACGCAGAAGAACTAGAAGACGATTCAGAATTACTAGTGGAACCTGAAAAGTGAGAGATGAACGCCATTGCAAAGAATAACTTAGATTTTTTATTTTATTTTTTTAAAAAAAGAAAAGAAAAGAGAGAGAAGAATGATAAAAATAAGGACACATACTAAATAGGAGGTTACCTTTAGAATCACCAACGGGTGGTTCCACGTGGGATAAGGACCCACCAAAAACTGAACGGCAAGACCCATACGGGCTTATTGATTGCAAAACGGCACTAGGAGACACCATAGGTCCGCCTTTAGCACGAACAATCTCAGCCCTAAGAGGATGAACTGATGATATGTGAAGATGTGGGGATACCCAATCGGTCCCTCGGAAAGATTGACCCCAAGATCCCTCAACTGGTCTACGAATGAGGAGGTCGGGCTGCTACTAACTCTCCCAGGAGGCTATGACGCGCTCCTCCGATGAGCCTACTGAGGTTGTAAGGATGAGATATTAGCGGAAAAACAAGGACGAGGAACAGACAACTTAGCTGCTTCTCGCCTAGCCTTCTTCGCAAGGCTCTTCTCAGTCCAATCACTCTTAGGCATGTTTAGGTACTCTTCCATCACATAAGAAGGGGCCTTCCACCCCAAAGGATGGGAAAGAGGTTCTCCATGAAGACATAATCCCTTGCATTCATTTTATCACATAATAAGACGCCTTCAACCCTTTATTCAGCCTTATGGCCTCACAACCTTCAGGTGGAGCCCAGGAAGTCACCAAGGGGCGACCTTTGGTAGCTAAAACGAGATGATGCACAACAACTATGGGATCGTCAAGTTTAATCCGGCCAGACGCATGAAGCACTCGAAGGTCCTCATAGGATAAGTCACGAGGGGAGATGATTCGCGCAAAAATAAATTCAAAGCTCGACAACGTATGAAATGTTGGTACTCGTAGGCATCCTCAGTAACTGCCAAAGGGCACTTGATAATGGGTTGCTTGAACAAAAAGTCGATACCTCGATCAGACAGACGTACTAGAAAATAAAACAATCAAAACTCGCAATGACGTCCCCAATATGAGAGATTCCCCAAGGAGAAAATCTATGGGGAATTCCCTGGTCAAACCCAACTTGCTGAGTTTCACGGTCGGGATTGTAAGACATGGCAATAAACATATCAGCGTGGAATCCAATAAGATAACCAGGAAATACAGCCATTACCGAATCAAAATATTCCTCCGCCAATAACTTTGTCGAGTCCAACTTTGTATCAAAAGTCGCAGTAAAATCATAATGCGCTGGACCCGTCCAACCGTCTTGATAAGGAAATGGAACAAAATCCTTGGCCACGTCCAGGTATTGGGCAATATCTCCCTTGGGAACTTTCCCCTTGAGATGCCTAAGATCCATCCGCAGGTAGCCATAAATAACTGGAGACTTCCTAACCGAGCCATCATCTTGTTCAACATCTTATTCATGGTGAATCGTTAGTTCATTAGGATCAGGCGCGTATGGGGAAACATGCTCCCAAGACCATACTTGCATAAAAGAAGCTGGGATGTAAGTCTCGATCTTATAGGATAAACCCACCATCTGAAGGTCGTGACAGAACAAATCTAGATGACGATACAGGTCGCCTAAAAATATTGGCGCAAGCGGGAAAGAAATACCGCGAGATACAACACCGCTATTGGCATGAGTTCACTCTTAATGGTATCTTGGGGACTACTAACCGCGTAGTCCAATACTTGACCCAAATAGGAAAGGAAGTGTGTCAGTTTGTCTTGGTAACCCACTCAGGACTGGCCTTTGCTGGAGGAGTTGACGAGCCATGGATCGCTTCGTGAGAGCGGATAGAACTGGCAAGTAATCGCTCACCCGTTGGACGCGCCGAGGGAGGCTTTTTCTTCTCAGCCCATTTGGCCTTCCCCTTTACGACGGACGATGGTGTCTCTTTCTTGTCTGCATCAGTAATCTTCTTGTCCTCGCCATGTCTTGATGGAATCTGGTCCTTCCTCACCAACTCATTCTGATAAGTATCTTTACAATTCAACAAATAAGTCCACAACACATTGTCCTCGTCTGTCAGTGCTCCATAAACAACCGCCTCATCATACGAATGACTACCATGGATGAGTAACCTTATACGGGCGACTACATCCTCCAGAACTATGGTTTCCTATAAAAAGTATATGAACATGAGGATCCCAGCGACAAAAGAGTTATCGCGCCTACATCTTTTCACTTCCATATTGAGAGATAAATTTATAGCTTCGTCAATACCTGTTTCACGAAGGATAGCCGTGTGACTGGTATTGGAATGTATATAAGATGTCCAGTGTGGCCATATCAGATGGGTTTTTGATTTGGAACGGATATCAATAATAGGAAGATCGTAGTCACCGCGATGAATAGCCATTCGCGGCACCGTCTTAAATGCGAAAGCATCCATGGTATCAAATTAAGGTTTCATAAGCCACCCGGGCGTAGGCAGGTAAGGTAAAACAAGAGGATTTAAAAGACGAGGAACGAGGGCATCATCAAGAAGGATGAAGTACTTACCTCCACGGAGCCCCCTCAGCCTCATTGCACACTTTAGATTAGAGCCACTGGTAAACTATGCAATTGAGTAGGACCGACCATCCGCATGAGGAGGTAGGAGAATCTTGTCTGATTCGCGCCCTCAGTTTTTTCGGAACCCGTGATCATTACTTCCTATGACTCGTCAGATTCCTCAGATGAACTGCTACTGGTAGAATTACTAGACATAACGCATGTATAAGTGTTAAGAATGGAAAGAAGAAGTAAGATGTAAAAGGGAAAAGATAAAGGGAGAACAAATCAATGGACCCATATATTTAAAGGTCTCGAAGTTCAAACGCGGAAGTTGCGAAGTGGGGGGATAACCTGTAGAAGCTGCAAAGGGAGAAGTGGGAAATACCTGCACGAAGAGGAAGGTCAAACGCCGCTCGAGATCGTGGGGTCGGTTAGAGGGTAGATAAATTGTACCCTTTGTTTCAAAACGAGAGAGAAAAGACACTAGAAATAATCCTATGACTATTGGATTATTTGATAATTGACCCAATAGTCAGGGGACTAATGTTGATACATGAAAAATAATGTCCTTTAACGGGTCCAGGGTGCCCCTAAAAGGGTAGATAAGCCTAGTATGAGAAATTGGGAATTGGGGACTAGGCCCAAGTCCAATGAGAAAATACCCATGAAGTAAGAAGGACAAGGAAGGGAACAATGAATAAGAAGAAGGTTATATTAAGAAATGACATTAGAAGTAATTAAGGAGGTTTAGGACGTGTCATGATGTCACAAAAGGGGGACTTTTGGGAAAGTCTATATAAGGAAGGACAAGGTACAATGGAAAGGAAACTCTCTCTCTTGCCATTCCTAGTAAAGTGAAGTCATTTGGTATGACTAGGACAGGTAGAACCAAAATTAAAATCACCCCTCAACAATAACCATAAATATCCTCAAAGTCTTGTTGGACACCCCCAAGTTGCCAAGTTAAAACTGCACGAGTTCGAACAAGTAAGAACAAGTTTGGGAATTAAACCAAGCAATATCCTTAGTAATTTTTGGAGGGATGACAAGAATAACCTTTCTTCATTTTCTACAATTTATGTGGCCAAAGCAATTATCAAAAGAATTGAATGGGATGGAAGAAAAGTAATGGAAGAATCACAATTATTGGCCCACAAATACGACACCATGAGTCATTGGAGGGGAAGGTGAATCGTATTTTTCTTGCGCATCCCGATATGATTCAATTGGCCCGGTGCTTCTACCAAGTGTTGTTTATGGATTGTACTTATAAGACGAATATGTACAACATGCTTTTGTTGAACATTGTAGGACAAACCTCGGACAAGAAATTATTCACGATGGCATGGTGTTCTATAGATCGGGATAATGATGAGAGCTATATTTGGGAATTGGAAACTTTGAAGATTCTCTACCACGAAGATGAAACTCCGGGGGTTGTAGTGACCGACAATGAGCAAGCAATAATGAATGCCGTGAGGATAGTTTTTCCCAACGCACAAAATTTTCTTTGCACATGGCACATACAATGCAATCTTAGAAAGAATTGTAGGATTCATATACAAAAACCGAAGGCAAAGAAAGGTACAAAACGTAAAAAAGAGGAATATGAACGTCTTAGTAAACTAACTAAAGAGGAGATAGAGGAAGAGAAAAAGAGAAAAGACGAAGAATGGAAAGAATGTGAGATTAAATTTGGGTTATTCATGAAAGAGTGGGATAAGTTGGTTTGGTCGATGAGTGTGGGAAGATATGAGATAAACTTGAAGGAGTTCAAAGATAATTGGGGCACTAATTACCCCAAAGTAGTGGCATATTGCAAGAGACAATGGTTAACACCACACAAAGAGAAATTTGTGTATGCTTTTACTTACGACTATAAACATCTCAAACTTGAGTCCACAAGTATGGTAGAGCAAGCTCATGAGAGACTAAAACGTCTACTTTTCACAAGTCAAAATGAGATTATGACGGTGTAACATGCTATCCATGAGTACACTAATAATGATATCAACAAGATAAGTAAGCAATTCGAAGAAAGTAGGTACAAGAAGTTGAAGGAGTTTAAGGTGGATGATTGGTTGATTGTTGATATACATAGCAACGCCTCACACTGGAAAATATATTTCATGATGAAACATCTCAAGTTGTATCAAAATTATGACAACCTGAGCACTCCTTGTAAGTGTCGGATAATGAAGGCTATCAGACTTCCATGTCGTCATATGCTTGGTAGGTATAAAACTCTGATTCCGATTGAAGATATCGATCGTTATTGGAAGCAACTATCTTTCACCCAGGCTCCAAAAGAAGATCCCGGTGAAGAATTTGGCGACATGGAACTTAGGAGAATAATCCTCGACAAGTACCCCACAATGAATAGGTCGGATAAACAAACTATGAAGCACAAGTTGATGCCGATTGTTTACCCATTTATGGAAGATCTTCAAGAACCCTTGAAACAAGATCCAGCGGGTAGACCACCTGCTACAAAGACAAGGGGGTAAAAAGGGAACAAATTAAAGAGTATTTGAGTACAACATGCGATCCATCCGGACATGATTATACCGAGGCGGAATACAAAGAGGATTCGGCTAAAAAAAATTAGGTCGCACGAGTAAAGAAACAACTACACCAACGGTTTCAAACTTGGATCCAAATAGCACTCCATCTCTTGAGAGTCAAGCAAGTGCGGAAGTTATTGTAAAGAAAAGGGGTCGGTCGAGGAAGGAAACACCCACACCAATGGATCAACAAGTGAACCCAATGATGAAACCTCTTAATAAGAGTCAAATAAGTCAAGGAGATGTTGTGAAGAAAAGAGGTCGTCCGAGGAAGGTAGTAAAATCGATATTGGAAGACTATCGCGTACAACTCCCTCAAATTATTCGAGAGTTCGTTATTGGTACCGACGACATCCCAAATGATAGAAATTGTGGGTTTCACGTTGCCTCCCAATAATTAGGACACCTAAGTGGAGCGGTTGATGAGAATCTTACCCAATGTGAATACATAAGAAAGAAGATGGCTGCCCGACTAGTAAAAGACAATGAGTTTTATATCTCAATGATGCTAGAAGGTTCGATGGAGGACAAAGAAGAGAATTTTAAGGAGGGAAATGCACCGAGTAAATGGGATCATTGGATGATAATAACGGAGTTTGTCCATCTATTGGAGGATACGTGGTCATGCGTTGTATACTTTTTTAGTAAGGGATGTTGTATAGCATTTGCATCGAAACATGCGGTTTGTGTGGAGCATCTCAAGTATAGAAGAATTGTTATGGATTTGGTGGATAAAAATCATTTTATTGGTCTACAACTCACCAAAAGAATGTCCATGACCTCCTCTTTTTAGGTTTAGTTTTTGGGAAAAGTTCATAAACAACAAGAGCAACGAATGGGTGAAATTTTATGAGGACAATATGCACCTTTGGAATTCTTTAAATGAGTCTAACAAAGGTCCCATAGATTTGACTCAAGGAAGTTTAATAGATTTGAATGAACTCCCTCCAATATATTTGAGCAATGGGTGATTGCGCTTAAGAAATAAGGAATTTTTTTGTAATCGCATTCGTGTTTTATGTAATGTACTTTGGAGTACTAAAAATTAATGAAATAAAATGGATGTGGCTATTTTTGGTATTTACTCCTTCTAATTTATATAAGTTGGCCTCGTTTTATATTTTCTAACTAGCCGACTAAAGCGTTTTATTGTACCGTCGGCATTGTAATTATTATACGACCCTACCGATTAAACATTTAGTTTGAATTTTTCCCCAGGGTTGGCAGGTTCGAATTTTTTCTGGTTGCCGACTGCATATGCCTGACAATAGTGGAAGTGAAAGCCTGGGACGGTCGGCAAGGTCGTGTACCTTCTATAATGCCGACTAATTGTTAGTCGGCATTGTTTAAGAAGAAAACCTTACCGACTAAAAGGGACAAAAAATGTTATTGTTCCTGGATGTTCTTCACACTATAGTCGGCATGGTTGTGGTCCTCCAATAATGCTGACTAATATTTAGTCGGTGGGGTTGAAGAAGACAAACCTGGCGACCAAAAGGTTTAAAATTTCTATTGTTCCTGGATGTTCTCCACACTATATTCAGAATTGTAATATATAAATACACTGCCGACTATCACTTCGTCGGCACAATTACTATTTTGTTCACTGCCGAATGTAATGTCGTTGGCACCCTTTGAATTTCATATAGTGCCGACTAAATTCAAATTAAATAAGTTGTTGTAATATGGATCAACCTTGACGACTATGAAGAAGTCTTCATTTGACATAAACTAAAACATGCTGACTGTAACATTCTTAGTACATTGAGATGCACTCAACATTTAATTAGAGCATACAAACCTTAAAAACTTAACCCTAATACATTTGGGACATAAATAGTATGTTTTCCCGGTACACAATTGTTTAGGAGAAGTAATTAGCTTCATCTTACCGTCGCAACATGGATCTTTGCATGGTAAAAGGTTGATTTTAGAAACTTCCATCTTCATACGGAGCTAGGCGCTCATTTATCCAATAGAAAAACCCACAACATGTGTATTTTGAAGCATACGGCTGATATACATCTCTTATTGTAGCTTTCATGAGAAATAAGAACCCCTTACAACCATCAATGTTTCATTTGCTTCCTTCAAAGGGACAATCATTTTTAAAATGACCACTTACTGTACAAAGGCTATAAATATTTGGTTGTGTTGCACTTGAAACTTCCATTATTTATGCATGATTGAAAATGAAGTTGAAAGTGCTTTTATAATAACAACACACTTAATGTCCAGATTTTGAAAATTCTAGTCGTTGAGCATTCAATGGGTTGTACTTTGTGCTTAAAAGTAATATTTTTATACTACTAACACTAACATGTTATAATAAGTCGGCAAGGTCGAGCATTTCAAACTATACCGACTTACTACAACTCTAATATTGTTTAAACCTGCAGAAAAAAATAAGTTTCTAAAGCAAGTGAAAATGAAAATTAACATAAGTTTAAGAGTTACTGACAAGTCTGAAACCAAAAGTTTTAATTAAAACCTAAAGAAACACATTTAGGTAACTTACCAATAAACCTCTTAATGACAATTCCAAATGATTTAAGAGCTAATGAAGCGTCTAGATTTAGACTTTCAAAATAGGGTTTTACAAAGTAATGATGGTTTTGAATACGGTGTGCATGGCATTGAAAAGACGTGAATAGCCAAGCGACATGAAACTTAACCAAGAGCCATAAATGGATATTAATGGCTTCACCAAACTCTTTATAAAAGGAGTTAGAAATAAAATTATCATAACAGTTATAGATTAAACCAAAAAAGGAAAAAAATAGAGAGAAATAATTAAGAAACGGAAAATCCTGGAGAGGATTTTCCTGTAGACCCTCCCTTTTATGCATCTTACAGTTAAGCCAAAAACATTGCAATAACTTTGAATGATCAGGAGATAAAGAGATTGAAGAATGATCTACAGATTGAGATAGATCGACGTGCATATGAATTAGCTAGTAAACAAAAAATAGATGATCAATCTTTTGAGTTTGCTGCATGGAAATAAAGAGTCTTGCAAGGGATGCAAGGAAGTTTGAGGAAAGGTCTGATAAAGGTAGTTGGAAAAATTGTGGTAGTGCAACAAAAAGTGATTCAGAGGAATCTAAAAAAGGTTTTGAATATCATGTTGAGGAAGATGATACAAGTGATGAAGATTCAGATGCAGTTGAAGAGAAAAGGAGGATGATAAACTATTATGGGGAAAAGCTATATAGGCGGTATGAAGATGAGAAAGTCAATCCAAAGATATTTTTCAGGATCATGCGAGAGGGAGAGTCAAATGACGATGAATATGAGCAGTTGGAAAATGAATCTGATGAATATGGAGACAGTGATACCAAAGATTCATCTGGAATACGAGTGGAGCTACGACGGGGATGATTGTTATTATTTTCCCCTGAGGTATCGAGAATAGCTGAGAGCTTAGACTTTGAAAAAAGTATGAAGATAATCAACAAGTTTTTAAAAAAAGGCTACCACTATGCTTGATTCTTGTCTTCTAATTTTGCTGTGATTTAGAATCGTGTTGGTGATGATGTTAGAAATTTGCTTTTTTCGAGATGGATTTTTTTGTTTGTGTTTTAGGTGTTGGTGTTTATAGGGGTTAGTGGTGTCATCGTGAATAGCATTAACTTTTACATTTTTTGTTTGAAAAGGACTATGATCCTTTGTATGAAACTCTTGTTGGTAGTTGGAACCGTGGTACTGGATTTTTTGAATGAAGGTAGTATTATTAAGAAATTGAGTGTTTTCTTGTTTATAATGAATGCAACTGCTAGTAATGTTTCTTCCTCTAGATTCTTTGATGATAAAGCTTGAAGGGTGGAAACACAGACTTGTAATGGTTTTGATGAGACAAATGAAGAAACTCGAGATTATAAAGATGAGACAATGAATATTGCTATGGTTTGAATCACTAGAATGAACATTGATCTGCATACTAGAACATTTAGAAACCCTTCATCGGCATCTTGACCATTCGATCTATTGTGGTTATTATGCATTATATGAGCTGTAAATTGTGTGACCTGCTATCAATTGTTTGAAAACGATGTCCTTGAACCTCATGCATGTACCAGTTCCCTGTTGTTGCTGCAAACACTGCAAAAATGTTCTTCCAAGAGCCCAGAATCGACACATATCGACCATTATTGATATTTTCTCTTGTTCGAAAAACATAAGCTTTATAAATAGCTAAATCAAGAATACAAAACAAAGCTAGGCTAAGTTTGCCTTTGTTAGTAGTGGTCAGGATTTGTCCGTGGGAAATATAAATCAAGGGCTGTGGTTCCTCACACCACCCCTTACAACTCGCATGTGTGGCGTTCATTACAATGTCAAATATTATGAATGAAAAATGAATACTCAAGTCAAGACATGGAATTTCAAAAATTATAACGGTGAGGTTCGAACTCATGACCTATTGTTTCATAAGAGTGTCCTCTAACCAGTGTTCCACCTTGGTTGGAATTGATAGAAAGGATAAATCAACAGTGGTAGTTTGTTCAACTTAAATACCATAATTGCATTATTAATTAGCGTTTCATTAATTGTACATAATAAATAATCTATTCATTATAAAGTGTTTTATTAATTAGTGTTTCACTAATTGCTCATAATAAATGACTAATCATTTTTTAATTATAAATGTTTTCTTAATTAATTATAATATTTATTTCTATAAAAATAAAATTCATTAAAATAATAAGTAATTTTGATAAATAATATCAATAGACATTTTCTGCGACAATGAGTAGTAGAAGAGGTGGAGGCCGAAAGATTAGTGGTGGTTAAGGGCGGAGCCAAGCACAATTATATTTATTTTTGTTCTTTTATCTTAAATGGGATACAAAGTCCATTTTTCACATGTATCCAACTTCCCAAGAATTTTTTCTCCCTCTCTCCTTAAAATACTGGCTCCGACCCTGGTGTGTGGTGGAAGAAGTAGTGACGGTGAATGCTGGTGAGTAGTGATGGACAATATTAATTTTATGTTCTCATTATAACATCGATAACATCGTAGTGTGGAAGATGTGGTTGGTTGTTTTTAACACTTTTGATAAAGGAAGGGACCATATATTTCAGGGAAGATATCATACAAGACAATATTTTCATGATCGTAGTTGGATCACCCAAATCGTATCATGATTTTTTAATGTTAAAATAAAATTGATTGCAATACAAAAAAAATATATACACGAAAAAAAATGAAACTAATCAATTGAAGAAATTTTGTTCAATCTAAACCTTATACATGGCATTTGTGATTGAAAATTAGAATTGCGTCCAACATCCTACATGGGATGGGTGGAAGTGATGGTGGAAATGGTGGAGTCAAAAATTGACATTGAGGAGGTCTATTTTAAAAAAAAAAAACATGTTAACTTTGGTGGACTAAACCATAAATATATATATGGACAAAGTACTATTTATAAAATAAACTAAAAAAATTATGTAATTATTAAAAATTTAAGGGGTTAGAGCCAGGTTAGTCAACCCTTGGCTACACCACTAGGTGGTGGTGGATACAAAAAGTGGATTTGGTTTTATGGTGGTGGCGGGTATTGGTGAACAAAAACATATTATGCTAATTTCGTAACGCCACGAAATGTGTAACGTTATATTATAAAGTATAAAACGAGGTTGATCATTCTAATGTTAAAATAAACTCGATAAAACACATGTCCATTTTAAAAAATTGGTGCAATTAATTGCCATGTTATGTAATAACTAAACGAACGACACAAATCAAGATCAGAACATATGAAATTATTTATTATCGATTTGTTTATGTAAAGAGTGGTCAGGATTTGTCCTTGGAAAAGATAAATTTACCGCTGGGGTTTGTTCAACTTAACCATTTTTATACGTTTTATTAATTAGTGTCTCATTGATTGTTCATAATGATTAATTAAATTTCTATTATAAATGTCCCTTTAATAATCTAACATAAATACATAATTTTATGAATAAATAATTTTACTAAAAACTATATTAATTTTAATGGTGGTAGTGGAAGTAGAGTTAGTATAAGCGGTGGAGGGTGTTTGTAGATGGTTTTTATGGTGGTGGGTGTTGGTAATAATAGTGTATAATAATAGTTTTTGCTTTTTAGTGAGTTTTATTGACCAAGTAAAAAAATAATCTTCACAAAACATGCAACATTGTATTGTGAAAGATGTAATTAGTTGTTTTTAGCACGATTGATAAGGACAAAAACCAAATATTTCGAGGATGATACCGGAACGTATAAGACAATATGATCATGATTGTTCGATCACCCGTATTATATAAAGGAAATTGGTGTACCCGCGTAAGAGAACATTATCGCTCTCTCAAGTACTATTACATTCTTTTTCCTGAAAGACCATCAATGTAGAGTTGTTTTGCGACAACTTCCTACAAAGACAACAACTTTCACTCAATTCCCGATATAAAACCTTATTGACCGGGAAAATATATTTGCATTCTAAAATATTTTTTTGAAAATTATGTTTGTTTATCAAAATCATCACAAAAAACTCTAAATCATGAATCTAAATTTCGCCTCCGATGTTTATAAAATATTTTTTATATTTTACATTCTCAAATCATGCGACCTCTTGATGACAAATCAACAATATCAAATTATGGATCAATATGTATAGGTTTCATTCACTGGGTTAAAAGGTAGAGTAGACACAGATGGGTAGATCACACAAAGCAGAACATGACTGAGAATACTTCAATAATTTGGTCAAGAGATAAGGTCAAAATTTGAAGATTAACTTTCGATAGGACTAATTAGATCGGCTTCGATAGGAGGTGACTAAAATATGGATTAATAATAATTTTCACGTAATACAATTACAAAACATAGTTTGGCTAACTCTGCCTAAGTAAAGAGTGGTCAAGATTTTCCCTTCCTCAATTGCTATGTTATGTGAGAAGAAGGTGATATCTAAGATTGAGGTATAATTCAAATCTATTAGATTCATACCATTTACAACTGGATGCCTTGAAAAAAAATGACGTGTTGTTATTATTATTACATGCAAGGGATACATTGACCACATTTGCGCAAATAGCTCAGTTCGCATATGATTGGTGTTGCATGTACTGTATAGAATGCAATGAGGAATTTGAGGAAACAAGGCATCAGAAGCAGTGTCCGGAGTATTTTGGATATAGTAACTTAGACCCGATGTAATACTTATGTTTTTTTTTTTAGTTTTTCCACAATCTATTTATTTAAGAAAAATGAACATTGCAAATACATAACATCAACAAAAAATAGTCATATTGCATTTGACAATAATGGCTACTGATGGTCCGGAAACGACAAAAGAAATGAATTGTTGTAGAAGAATTTTTGGGATATACAACGGATTACTTGATACGAATGAAAGAGCTATAACTATTTCGATTCTGAAATCACATAAAGTTCACAGTAGAAGATGACATCAAGTTTAAAGTTAGTAACAAACATAATATGGCTAACTAAAATGTTAAAAACAAACAAGATATATAAACTTAGAAAGCCGTGGGACTTGAAGAGGCCAATTTTGAAAACTAACATCTTAAAAAGCAACGATCCACAATACCATAAAAAAAATTTTTTATGAATATTCAGCGTAGAACATGTCAGCTTTTGGCAAAGGATCTATTGACAACCTATTAAATTGAAATATGATCAGGGAGTACAATATGTGTTCAAGGTTCTTTATGAGGTAATGTGTCGCCATATTGTATTCCAAGTGAAGGTAGGAACATACGGAAGTGACAAAATGTCAAAGACTTTTGAAGTTACCATAGCCTTCGTTAAGACGAATTGCTGGGCACAATATTTTGTTGAACATTTAATGGCAGAGGTTCGCATATATACAATCCCTTCGAAAAGGTAATGGGTACACATTTTAAACATTGTCATCTAATGGGTGTTGAAAAATTACAGGAAAATCATGTCACATTGGATAGTTTGTATCGTTCGTTCGATGCAAAAAATTATATTCTCTGCTTATTTGGAGTATCGACAACATGACCATGATAGATGAGTCAGCTGGAGCGAAATAGGAGCATGTGGAGACTTTTATGGACGATATTGATTAGTTGATTTCACTGATATGAGCGTTGCCGACGACATATTTCCAAAAAATATTTAAACTTCCATGTTCATGTAGAGCAATATCTCATTATAAGCAATAAACCTAAATAAAAAAGTGTATGGAAGTTAAGATTATATTTCTTTCGTTTGAGCAAATCTCCGGCGGTAAAATATTAAAGGAAAAAACAAAGAAAAAAGAGAGGAAAATCCAACTATTTTTATGACAAACACATATTAAATCATAAGGAGTTGATAAGTATTCGGGACACAAATTATACGATATATTAAAAATAAACCAACATCATAGCCCGTGCCGTTGCGGCACGGGTTAAGAGCTAGTTCTCTTACAAAATAAACTTAACTCCACGTACATTTTCAAATGACTTTAAGTAAAATTAGAAGTGTAGAATGTGTGAATTTAGAGAGATGGATTTAATTTATGAGGGAAGAAATTAAAAAAAAAAAGTGGGTAACTAAAGATGTAGATGTATCCATTGGGCGGTTTAACATGAGTCGTGTAATTGACAAAAAAGCCAATGGGCGACGTTACGCCGCGCGGTTTAGTATAAACCGTTGGCGTTCCAACGTTAGTTGCACACCGTAAGGTAAAGTGCGTGCAACTCTCGTTCAGCCGCAATAGACAAACCCACAAATTTATTGGTTTGCCTATCCATCATGCTTGTCCATTCCATAATAAACCTGTCCAGTAGGAATTGCCCTTATAAACCTTTCCCATTGTGTTTGCTGGTCAAAAAAACTAATATGCTAAGACAAATTATAATTTAACAAGCATCCACATACACTCAAAGTGAAGAGATGAAGGCTCTGATTTGCCAAAATTTTGGGGGTACACATGCTTACCAATTAGACCTACAAATCTAGCTACAAGAAAGAAAAATTGTAAGGTAGCATGAAGGCGAGTGTTGACCGGTGGAGAAATGTCCGAGATAACAAGGCGGGATTAGCTCATACAGCAGCACCCTTCCTTTTCCAGTGAGCCACCCTCCCTTTGCCTTCCCCAGCAAGTCGGAAATAAAGAGGCATAACACGAGAAGTAAGGTTTTACTGCTTCACGCTTGGCTATCCATCTACTCATTGCTGACATTAGAAAACCCAGGCAGAACCAAGCAATCGCAACTTGATGGACCTAACCTTCTTTGGAATTGGTCAAGGCTATGCTTGGAGAGTTCAACTCCCACATACCTTGCCTCCAATTGCAAACCATATCCAGGTACTAATAGTGGTGTTTTAGGAAAGGGCAAATATCAGCCAAGCATTAACATTAACAACACTGGTGAATTATAAATGCATGTAGTTACACATTGTATCCCCAGCTTTAACAGGAAGACTAAGTAGTAAGTACTAGCGAGCTAGCCAACTCTAACTGGTCATCTTGCACCCTCAAATATTACAAGCACAATCATGGCCTTTTTTTCCCATTAAAAAGTCTCATGTGCGGATAAAATATTTGAGAAGGCAAGGATGAAAAGAATTAGGTTATGCAAATCCAAACGGATGCAACAGAGCCTAGTAGGGATTCTGTAAATACATGAACATATCTTGTAATGGTGAGAGCTCAATATTGTTGTTATCCACTTGGTGCCGACCAGAGGATGCATAAGGATCAGTAACATCATTCCCATTAAATTGCATTCCCCAATCAAAATCCTTGCTCCATGGTGATGATGATCTTGGTTGACTTTGGACCTCTCTTTCACATGTCGACGTCACGTGCTCCGAGCAATTACTTGAATCAGTATGTAATCTTGGAACAGAATCAGAAGTATCAAAGTATACATAGTCATTGTTGACGACTTGAGCAGGTGGAGTTTGGTTTCCCCAAGTTTGAAGCGTGTTCTGGTTGTAATGTGTTAATACATCTGGCTTTTGATCTTCATGTTCTGAGGAGCTTTCAGTAAGGTTATTGTTGTAAACCGAGAACTTGAGCATCGCCTTATCTGTGATACCATTACTTGTCCCTTGCTTTTCAATGAAACCCTTCTTGTTGTAAATGCGACACAAGACCCAATCGTCAAGCTGCAAGTGATAATTTGAGCACAGGAATACGTCAGATAAACACTCAATACATCCTAGCAGGAAAAATAATCAGTACGCAAGATATCTGCCCATTTTGCAAAAGTTTCAACATTACATTGTTTCCCTCCTGATCTAGTGAAAATGTGCTTTTGAGAAAGCGCTAGCCTAAGACTAAGATGCCTAGTATTACAAACTTGATCGAATTAAACACATCCACTCCAAAGGTAGTCATTTTTTGGCCACTCCACAAGCACATGATTATGAGATATCTATCTAAATGAGCCTGGTAATTGCTAGCCAATGAATACTAAATTGCTTCTCTAGTAGGGGCACCAAAATCTTTGAGTGGCACAAGATGTGATGTCGAAACATGTCTAACGACCCATTTATTTCTACTAAATTCGTGTTTTCTAACGTTTAAACTGACTAATTATTCAACATTTTTCAATTGGAAGCATCTAATTTCAGTTCAACATGCTAAATTATAAGCTGTCTTCTATGCCCTAATATAAACTTGTTAATAGTATAAAAGAGTCGTACCCTTGAGTTGCTGCCACTCTTCTTGCGCGCCGATCTATCTACACCGGCAAGTCTATACTCATGCATAATCCAATTAGTCTTCACACCTCTCGGTGCTTTCCCCTCATAAAACACCAAAGCTTTCTTGATCCCAACTGGTTTTGGCTTCCCAATTGGTTTATCCGCCCCTGTAGCTTTCCAATACCCCGTCCCCGCAGCTCGATTCGGCCTTGACCCGTTCGGATACTTCCTATCTCTAGGAGAAAAGAAATACCACTCTTTTTCACCATATAGTGCCATACCTGCCACAGATTCAATTTCAGATTCTACCTAAGTTATCGAAGCCTGAGCCCGAAGCCTAAAATCACCTTAGAAAACATGATTAAAGAGAAATGAACTGATTTATATACCTGGGAGTAGCCATGGATCAAACTTGTATAGGTCAATATCAGCAATAATTGGTACTGAAATTGGTAAAGATGCACATTTACGGCACAAATAGTGCATCACTAATTCTTCATCAGTTGGATGAAATCTGAACCCCGCTGGTAACTCTAATTCACAACCCTTCATTCTTTTTCTTTTTCTCTTCAAAAATTTGTTGTTCTTCTTCTTCTTCTCTCCTAATCTGAGTTCTAACAAAATGAGTTCTTGAAACTTAGAACATAAGAGAAAAGAGAGTATTTATAAAAGAACAAACATAATGCAGTGGACACGTGTCGATTCCTAGCCGTGGTTTCGAGAACTACACGTGGTTATGACCAAACTTTAAAAGCTGACCGCAGCCGAAGAACACAAGTGGACAAAAAAACACGTGTCGATTTACTAGGATATGGGTTTGTGTCATGGCTTACGTCACAAAGGTGTGAAAACATATATATATTCGCTTTTATCAGTCGGCAAAAGTTGTCACTGGATTTGAGATTTGAGATCATTGGATGTTCGTGAGCTGGTGATTTAACGGGGGACAACATGTACACATCAGTGTCATGCGTATCCACGTACTTGGTAATATCACGATTCACGCTACTTTTTCATTTTTCTTTTCAACATATATCTATCACCGAAGATATTTTCAAGCAAGGCCGTTGCAGGGGGCTTCAAAATTTCATAGGGGGTTACCAATTAAGTGGTGAGGATTTTTTTGTTATATATTGATATGATAACCCCTTGAGATTTGGTAACTTCCTTGTAGCAATCATGTTTTTTAATTATTATTATTAGTTTTAACTACATGTGTTTTGGTTAAAAATTTGGACTTATGACGAATCTCATGTAATCATGTGTAGGTGAGGTGATGCTTCTTGGAAAGAACTTTGGATGTTAACAGGTTTCGACATACGAGTTTGAAAAATAAGGTCGTTTTTACGAATAAATAGACAAATATGGCACTGTCATTCCTTTTAAATTAATCGAGAATAATGTACTAGCGTATGATCTAAAGTCGTTAATCTCATTAAGCGGGTGTCTCCAAGTCCAGATTATCATCTTCCACAAGTTACCCCGCCCAACATTTACCCCTGGATATCGTGGATATTAGTTCACTAAGAATGTTCTATAAACGAATAACCTCACCAAATGAATAATTCTTTTTTTCGGTCTTGATTTGGGTAAAGTGGTTAAATGAATAACCTCACTATTATTACATGGTTCATGATCATTCTCATCATTTATTACGGACTCGGTCATTTCTTCTTAGGTAGGTCGTAGGTGTTCCACAATTGCATATTCTTGTTAGGATCGATAAATGAAAAAATGTTCAACGTCTATCACAATTCTAGAGCGTGATAATACACTTTTCAGTTTATTACCGATCCCAAGACGAAAATTTATCGGCGTTAGATTGTAAGACAATACACTTTTCAGTTTATAATTTTATGGGTTCTGATCCTTTTCCCAGTAAATCGACACCTGCATTAGCGCTCACATTAGCAGCGTTGAGAAATAAGCTGCCCAATATGAAGATATAATCTATCTTACAAAAACAAATGTGTTTTTGCTAATCTGACGGTTCTAATTGGGCGTGTTAGGGCGATCAACGACGACTATTCATTTAAAAGCGCAAAAGACAAATCGTGGCTAGGAATGAACCCTCATTTCATGCTCGGATCCGACGTCCCAGAATCCAGATCTCTTCTTGCATTTGATCCCCTCTTCCGTTACAAAACCCTTAAAGAAATAAATTAGAGCTATTCAATTCCTTCGAATCATCAATTTGAGGCGTTACGGTAGCTCTATGTTCCCTTACATAAACCTCAACAGAGTTTATCATTTTCCCATGTTCCTCCATTTCTTTCTTCCGCATACTCTCTCGAGACTATCAGGTAAGTACCATCTTCAATTTAGTTTTTCTTAACTTTCTATTTGATTAGTTTCTTCAATTGGAATTATATTTCTTCCATGTCTTCAGTTGATTTTTGATTGTGACTGTTAGGTCAATTCTATCTCCAGTTTAAATTTGTATTTGATTCAAATGTTAATGTTTCAAGGCTGACCAAATAATAATCATTCACAGCTGAAAAAGAAAATGCATCGAAGGAACTCAAGAACTCAATAGCGTTTCTTCAAAGATGAATCTCAATTATCAATCATAAACCAGGTATGACATTCTCTATTTCTCATTTTGGTTATCTGAAAATTAGTTTTTAAGTCTATTTCATTTGATTTGGATTTTATTTTTAAGAAAAAATAAAAAAATCCTGTATATACGGGTTTAATTTGAAATTATTTTATGCATTAATGGGTAATTTCTAGCTTCAAATTTCAGGAAAGTAAATTTTAAAATTGTTGGGATTTCTGTGGAGTCTGTTATCTGGGCTTATGGAAGATGTTGTGGAGAGATGCCTATTGTTCTTTCTAATGGAGGGGTAAGTAGTTCCACTGTTTTCAATCTATTGATCGCACCGGAATGGCATGACTATGTTGGAAACATTTTTCTTCATGATATGGTTAACTTAACAATCAGTTTATATCGAGGAAAATAGCACTGGGAATGTCGTTACTTCTCTTATGGCTTCGTTAACACCCAATCAATGGTATCATATTGAAGTATTTAACCCGTTTGCTAAAAAGCTCAAGGGTTTTTGGTTTTCACATATTTGAATCTCCGATGATGATAGTGTTTGTGCATAGTATGATAAGCCACAGATGTAAGCTACAATGGATTACCTTTCTATCAAAAATCACGGCTCTAAATTTCATTCTGTCGGCATGGTAAAGTAAAATTATAGTTTTTGTGTATGGCATTTTTTGTTTTTGTAAAGACAACCATAAGACCTTCAATCATATTCCTCAAATGGATTAAGGGCAGGCGTGGATGACTTGACACCAAATATTAAAAAATTAGAATGAACTAGAGTAGAAGGGGGACATTGAAGTCATCAGCTTGGATATGTTGCCGATGGATGATAAATGTGATTTTTTATAACCAGCCAATTGATTTTTTTTTTTTGAGTGTTGAGTTTTGACCTTTTTGGGATATTGATACGAATGGTGTTGCGTAAATGATCTAGATGTCGTAGTATCATTAATCCACAAGCCATTTGTTTGTTTTACGTTGTTGGATTTTCTTAGTGTTGAAGGCTGTCTATAGAAAGATCTTATTGGCATGAGGGTTACGTGATATTTATAGACATAATTGATATTATATGTTGCTTGACTAGAACCTGTTAGGGTGAAGAGTATAACAATCCATGTAATCAATATTTAGTATTTGCAAGGTGGATTTAAAGCGAGCAATAATTTTTCTATATAGGGTGTTAGGATAACGTGCAGTATGCCGGGGCATAGATTTTGATCAACTGACGTACTTTTCACAGCAATGTAATTTCTTACGAGATTTCTGGTAAAATTCATACTTAAAAACTCAACCGATAACAAAATAATAATTGCGCACTTATTTCTAAGATGAAAATTTTGAAAGTAGGTAGATAAATAATCACTGTAAAGGTGTTTTACGCTCCATTCACCTGTTTGGCGACTCAATTTTTCTCTGTGTTCAGTACGTATTTTGTGGTTTTTTTATATTTTTTGTGTGTTATTTATTCAAATCTTGCTACAAGCTCTTATCTCATCCTAAACAACCATGAATTCACTATCTCTTTATAGGTACAAGTGTGTTCTTATCTTGCTGCTAAACGCAAGTTCCACCTAGAAATACATTTGAATATGGCGAGAGTTGAGTTTACTAGATAATATCACCAAGCTCTTGATGCGTCTGTGGACAGAAATTTTCAATTCTTGGAAGTTTCTTTTGCCATCAGTGTTGATGTCTATATGAAGTTATTTTCTACCATCAGGAACATCAAGGACACACCATTTGCTCACTATTATGATATTGATATCTGACCACATTCGATTTGTTGTAGGGAGACGAAATTCATAGGTTTGTTTCTAAAAACCTCATATGGAAATTTTGGAGTCTTGGAAGTTTCTTTTGCCATCAGTATTGATGTCTATTTGAAGTTATTTTCTACCATTGGGAACATCAAGGACACACTATTTGCTCACTATTATGATATCTGGCCACATTCGATTTGTTGCAGGTAGATGAAATTCACAGGTTTGTTTCTAAAAACCCCCTGCAACGCAT
Source organism: Papaver bracteatum (assembly GCA_023529315.1). Lineage (NCBI taxonomy): Eukaryota > Viridiplantae > Streptophyta > Magnoliopsida > Ranunculales > Papaveraceae > Papaver > Papaver bracteatum. The sequence continues at coordinate 1,012,787 of JAJJWX010002128.1, forward strand.
TGGTGACGTATATTCTCCTAACAAGTTCACCGTTGCAGCTGAGAATATTTCCCCCCTCCAACCCGAAATGAACACCAGTTTTTCTTCAAGTGGAATATAGAGGTTTAGCCTCTCGGTTGCGCTTTAGCTGAGCTTCCTCTCTATAAAGTTTCACCGAATTTGAAGATCTATAATCGAGTTGTGACAACACCTATCTAGCCAGTATTGTTTCGTGCAACCTCACAGTATTACAACATGTGTTACAGTCATACCTACATTCCCTGCCGGAGTATGTGAAGAGGTATGTATTTTGAAACACCGATTCCTTGCTTTATTTTCTCACTAGATCTTAACCCGTGCCGTAACGGCACAGTATGTTTTGTCTCTAATACAATATTGTTCACATTCCTCTTGCTTCATTTTATTCGTGAGTAATTATTTTGATATTCAAATAGGTTTTGGGAAACAAAATGGGTTACCTGATCTTTTTATTTTTTACTTAAGCATGTTATTTAATTTATTATCTGGACGGAGTAATAATGTTGTGCCAACATGAAAATAAAAAAATTCCCCATTTATTGTTCCATCATACCATAATTTCAAAATTCAAAAAGAATATTTCATCTAACAGTACATATTACCTAAACTTCCAATCCAACTCCATAATGTTTATGAATATATTTGTTCTGAAATTATTGATAACTGGGGCTCTAAGGAGTGAAGCAAAAACCCATAATATTTTCTCTACTATAGATAAACACTATTTATTTATTTTTTGCAAATGTGAGAGTTATAAATATGAAGAACCCTTGGCTATTGGAAGGCTGAGATATACACATGTGAGTTGAAAAAATAAACTTATAATAGTAAATCAAAACATGTGTAAGATTCTTTCTCAATCATATTAATGACATAAAATTGAAGAAATTCGTGGATAAAAAGATTTCACAGCTATTATGCTAAGTAGTGCATGAATGCCGTTCTCACATCTAGTGTTACTCAAGTAGTTTGGAGTTTTAAAGAGCATAGTCATATTGATACTTGTATCTACATAAATTCAACTAACCTTCCGAAGAAAAATTATTAGTTTCAAGGTAGAGCCGACACAAAATTCAGTCGGCTTCAATGTATACAACACACATTGGGTTTAATTGGCCTTGAGATTAAACAAATACCCCAACATTAGTCAAATAATGTCTACAAATACGGGATCGAAACAAAGTGCTAACAGGAAAAATGAGAGACTAACATCAGTTCTACAAAGAAAATCCCCTATATGTATAAAAGTTTGTTAACCAAACATGTACTCAAATTAAAAAGTCATCAATTTAACACAAAAATATAAAAGAACCCAAGTTAAATCAATACTTGCATAAACAAAACTTATAAGAGAATTTTGTAATTATTAAATACCTTTAAAATCACTATTAGAGATTTAATTGCATGCCTCGTTAAAATCTACGGTAGGACGAAATTACCAGATTAATCTGTATAAATTTCACTGGATATGTAGCAATTCAGAGAAGTTTTCACTGGTGGTGATGTGTTCCATCTAAGTGTTGTTCGATTGATTATTTTTTTTTAGAAGGTTTCGGTTTTCATTGGAGAAACCGAGAGGGAGCGTTTCATTATATTCATTATCATTCAGAAATCCAAGACCAACTCGCCCTCTGCTTACGGGATCTCAACACAACCTTAGATTTATCTATTGGACAGAGAAACCTTGATACTAAATATGTAGTTTTTTGTGTTATTTATTATATAACGTGACATCCAAATGTTTTTTTCTTCTTTTTAATTTTCATGTATTTTAACCGAGTTTATATTAGCATTAAGACGATCAACCACATTTCTAATTTATAGTGTTATCCTTTTGTAGTGAAAGACATAATTAACATAGTCAATTATTACTCATCAAACCAGCCGATTACCACAAACCACCAGATATCACTTCTTTCTCCACCACCACCATTTTCCATCCCTCGTAGAATATTGGGCACACTTATAACTTTTAATCCCACACGTCATGTATAAAGTTTAGATTTAACAAACTTAGGTCGTCAATTAATTTATTCAACTATATGTTTTTTGTTAATACTGAAAATCATGCGTACTAACGATTACCAAAGATAGCAGTGGTACCAAAAACAACCATTTTGTCTTATATAATTTGGTATCATCCCAAAAGTATTTGTTATCCGCCTTTTTTGATCGTGTCAAAAACAACTAACTATACTTTTCACAATAAAATGGTACCCGTCATGTAAAAAAATTATTATTTTTGATTCAAAAAGAAAAAACCAATACCAACGCCATTAAAACCATCCAGCGCCACTATTTCTTCCATTAAAACTAATGTTACCACCTCCACCACTTGTAACACCTTCCACCGCTTCCACCACTTACTTCTTCCTCTACTACTACCACCACCACCACCACTAATATCTATTGAAATAATTTTGGCCAAAATTATTATTTATTGATGGAGATATGTATTAAATCATTTATGATGAGAAATTAATGAGACATCAATTAATAAAACACTTATACTAATTAATATTTAAGTTGAACAAACCATAACCATAGATTTATCTTCTCTCTAGAAAAATCACTTATACTAATTAATAAAATACTTATACTAATTAATATTTAAGTTGAACAAACAACCACTGTTGATTTATCTTTTCTATCAATTCCAACCAAGGTGGAACAATGGTTAGAGGCCACTCTTATGACATAATAGGTCACGAGTTTGAACCTCCCCGTTATAATTTTTGAAATTCCATATCTTGACTTGAGTATTCATTTTTAATTCATAATATTGGAATGAACACCACGTGTGCGACTTGTAGGGTGTGGCACGGAGAACCACAGCCTTTGATTTATCTTTGCCAAGGATAAATCCTGACCACCACTTAGATAGGCAGAGTTAGCCAAACTCTGATTTATACTCTTGATTGAAATCTTATAATATCTTTTCTAAATTCTTTTGACTTTGTTCTGAAGTACTATCTGCTATACCTTTTCATTACTTGCTGAAGCCTAGATGCTACCGCAGTGAATTTTACGGGTTCGTTTGCGTTTTTTAAACCTAAGCTTGGGATGTTGTCACAAGACGGAAACTAAGCCTGGGATTTCAAGATGTTGTCCAAGAGAATAAGGTGATTACTGAGACTAGAGAAACTATAATTAATGAAATAGGCGTCAATAGAAGGGAAATTTTGACAAGGCAGATTTCATCATATATAATGGGGTTATAGTAAACACATTGTTGATAGTCCTGTTGCAATTAGTTGGAATTAGAAGCGATAAAGTTAACAAAGCCGGAAGAAATGGTCCTATTTGTACGTCTTAATTTAATAAGTGTCTATTTTATTAAATTATTAAGTGTTTTTTGAAAATCTTCTTCCTGTTAGTATTGATATTGTGTTCATTGAGGGTTCTAATGCAAGAAAACTATGAAGTGCTTAACTAATCCATAGGGTTAGTGGAAAAGTATGTAACAGAAGAATTGGAGATGTATAAACCATAATAAGTTTCCCTTTTCTACTTTGAATGCACTTAATCTTTTTCTTTTTCTACTTTTAGTTACTTTATCTCATCCAGTTGGAGACCATTGCAAAAGTGCAGCTGTGTACACAGATATATTTTGACGTTCTCACATTTTGGTTGGAATTTTTTTATTCTGGGCAGTGTAAGATTGAACTACTTTGAAGTGCATTCCTCAAATATGATTTTGGCTGAACTCCATTGAGAAAGAACAAGCCTTTTTCAATTTCCTATCAGAAACTGTCCGTTGCTTTGATGAGGAGGGTTTAAATCCACTCATGCACACGGCTAACGATAAACATGCTGAAATTGTAAGAACATTGTTTTTTTTAAATTGAGCAAGATAATCTTCAAAAAGGTAATATCATTGTGTAGACAGAACTTCATCAATTAATTCAATTAGGAGAAAGATAAACAACATAATAAACTTATAAACTTAATTTTGGCTGCAGATAGCAAAGACAACAAGCTAGACGAGTCAAGAAAATAATTATTGAATGTTTTACAAATTCTTGAATCCACGACTGCTAAAGAAAGTAGCTAAAGAAATTGATGAAATTGACTTTGGATCATCTCTATTTTCGACAACTAACCAAAGTCCGGGCCGTAACGGCAAGGGTCATATCCTAGTCTATATTATAAGGAACAATGATGTTTTACTATTTGGACGGAGATCTTCAGTTTTGACATATAAAGGACGGACTAGATTGAGGGATTAGTACATTTTTCTTACGAACGAAGATCTATAGTTTTAGCACATAAAGGACGGTGTAAATTGAGCTTATGTTTTAAGCTTTCATTCCAACTAATTAATGGAAAGCTTGAACATTTAAAACCAAATGTGATTCATTCAATAGAATTAATGAAATTCCATTCATTATTGATGAAATGAAACGGCTCTATGAAATTAAATCTCAGTTTATGGGTTGTATAAACCAAGAACAAATCCATATTTTCTTCTTCACAGACGCAATTCACATGCATTATTGTTTTGGTTGGTTGTGAAAAGTGTTCATATTTTTCCCTCCTCTAATTTCCAGTTATGATTCTTTGTTCTGCCTCACTTTAATTGGGCATTTCACGCACGTAAATTCCAGTTCAATAAAGAGGTGTTGGTGACGATATCATTTCCGTGGTAAGCATTTTTTCTAGCGCACCACATAAATATTAAAAGCTCTTTACAATTCGAGAGAGCTTTCGTTGTAATCAGCAATCGTATTTTAGATTATTTACTGTGTGAATTTGGAAGGCTAACCATAGCAAGCTCAATTAATTTGTTTCATCGTCATGGGTTCAGTTATATGTCATTTTAAGTTTCCAAATCTATTGCCTAGGCCATTTAAATGATGCTATGGAGGAACTAATTATACTGAGGAAGAAGGAAAATACCAAGAAAGGGGAAAAATATTAGTTGTCTAAGCTGAGGTAAGCACTAACATCTTTATGGTATGGCAAAGCTTTTCATGTTCATTATTGTTGGAACAATTGCCGAATTATGCCTGCACAACAAATAAAATCAAACACGAAACAAATAACGTTATGGCTGAGTCGCGGACTAGGTCGCTTTCTTTAAAACGTTTCGCGGCTCTGCCCAAAATTGTGCAAGAAGTTCATCGTTGTCGCGTCGTCCCCAGGATAAAACAGCCGAGTTCAATCTCTTACACAATCACTCTTGCACGATGAGAGGATGTGAAACTTCTATACTTCATTCTTTCTCAGAATCTCTAATAGAAAACAAATGATGCTTACACATTTTTTTCTTTCACAAAAAGTATTTCTTTTGAAAACACACAACATAAAGAAAAACTCTCTCACTTATTTTTCCAACCAAAATCTGATTTTATATTAAAAGGTTTAAACACAATTTAATCAAAAATTAGTATGGTGTAGTTAACACCATTAACTCCACAATATGAAACTCTCAAAGTTATAATGGTGTAGTTAACACCATTAAAACCACAAATATGAAACGGTCAAATTAATTATACCAAAAATTAATTTCTTTTAATAAAGACTAAATTCTAACTTCAAAAAAAAAAAAAAATCTTGGGAATAAATTTATGTTTTAAAAATATATTCCCAATTCCCAACAATCCCCCACTTATATTTTTAAAACATTGAGCAAGAACGTATAGAGTTGTGCATAAGCAAAGGTGTCTCGCGACTTGAACCTCTACGTAGTGTTAATATGCTCTCTTAAAATCATATCGTAGAGTGAACATAAGTCGTGAACTCTAGGAGATAAAAAGATTGCTTAACACACACGACTATACTAGTGTAAAGTCTAAAGGCAGCACATTACGGCCCTGCGCTTGTATCCCAGTTTAATGAATGATCTAGAGAACTTCCCATATTATCATAGAAAGCGGCCACACTTTCACATTCACATAGATGAATTTATCAAGAGCACTCCTGAAAGTACCCCACTCTAAATAGAGATATAAACATCATTAAGAGTTTAAAAATAAAATTAAACTCAACCTTTTACTCGCTTCAGGATGTCATGCGTGGGATGAATTCTTCAAAAACATGATTCTCGCATCTCCATGTCATTTATGACTTCGTCTAGTCCCTTTGAACCTATTTCTAGGTTGGGTATCCATCATAGATGACTCAATCTCAATGGGCATCAACCTCATCCCTAAGATGTATTCACATCTTCTTATCAATCCTTTCGTCAAAGGACTAATGAAATCTCTTTCCAGACACTATATAATTCATTCTCATAACATCAACTCATGTATTTGTCATTATGTTCTCAATTCTTGCAATAGCCGCGATACTATCACATTGGATTAATATGTATGTTCCTCTATCCACTATAGAGGATCGAATCACTCCACCCCTTAGAGGATTCAACTGAAAGGATGTCTAATCATCTTCGCAATATCCTTAAAGGATTGCAGTAACCATTTATATAGTGTATTTCTAGGTGTAAGGTGTGAAACACCTCATAACCTTCTCAAAATTTTACCAATTTTCCATACTAGGATTGGTAAATATGAATATAAAACTCCCACTATGGAGGTAATATAATAAACCCCCATATATAGTCAATCACATAGCAAAGAATCATACTGAGCTACTATACTCATGACTAGTTCAATCACACACAATCTCAAAAGCATTAGCACTAAACCAAATGAGTGAAAACTAGTTTACAGTCAGACTATATATATTTCTATCTCTTTTCAAATTCTATTTTCATTGAAATGAAAAAATTCAAACAAAGAAAAAATCCATTTCAAAAACATATATACACATCTTCACTCAAGTCTTTCATATGAAATAGTAAACTAATCATGTTCTCAATTTCATTTTCATCCTCTACGTTAGAACAAAAATTCAACAAATCACTTATACTTACAAAACAAAGAGTATTGTGCATTTCACTTTCATTAATTCTGAAATCATTCGAATGAATCAAGCAAACAATTTATTTATTTTTATAAATTGTTTTAAAGTTGTTTTCATAATATAAATGATAACTTATCCAATTTATATGATTCTTATTGTAGAAATTACACAGTTTTCCATGCTTGGTTTACATAGATTCTCATCTTTAACTTACACAAAAGTATATATTTCTACTTATGACTATAACAAATCATACATCGTGGAAACAACATCAACAAAACAAGCATGTAAGTTATTTAGCGACAGACTATCACCATTGAGACAGACTATCTACCACTTGTGAAAGCAATCCAGGGAGAAGAGGCAGAAGTCCCATGGGAGCATAGAGGCATTGTTGAAGACATTTCTTATTACTTAGTTTCTTTTGAAAGTTGGTCGTGTGTGCACACAAATAGACTAGCGAACAAGTGTGCTGATGAATTGGCAAAATATGCCCGTAAAGAAGGTTTCTCTAGCACCTGGCTCAGAGAACCCCCTTCATTCTTGTTAAACCTTATCAAGCACGATAGTGCCTAGTTTTTTTAAAAAAAAAATTTTGCATCAAAAAAAAAAAGTTATTTAGCGACATGAATGCAAGAGTCAACAACTTTCTGTTTGCTTGTCTAAAAATAATAGGCTCATAAAACCTTTTTGCCAAAGGTTTAATTTTTTTAAGAACAAAGTTACTCTCTATATGAAGTTATTTTCCAAAATATAAGCAACAAAATATTCATGACTAAAATTTAGTCTCACCATATATGCTTTTCTAGGTTCATTTTAGTGAATTACTTGTCACTTTCATTTTTCTAGCTCCTCTAATTTAAATCAAAGTTGGTAAAACATAGGGTATGGAACCCCCACTATTTTTGACTCAAACAAGAATTTCAAAACAATATCAAAAGACTCCAAAAATTGTGAAAAACTAATGAACCAATGATTTAAACCTAAAGCGTTTTACACAATATAGTGAATAAAAATTCAAACAATTTTTGTGAAAACAACATAGCCTAATTCACTACTCAAAAGATCATATTTGATATCAAGACAAGTTACTCGAAGCATCTTTATGAAATTATGAAATATTTTATTTCATCCAATATCATTGCAAGCTGCGTAAAATTTGAAGACGTCCATGCTTTAATGAGTTAGGTAAGATTATTACATACATGTTACTCAAATATTCACCAAGTTTATAAAGAAAATATAACATGCTCATATTCATCACTAACTCATTGATTTATTAAAAGCATGACAAAAACTCATATTTTAAATATTCAAAATTCAATTCATGTTATGATAAAATTGCAATATTATGCGCAAACATTTTATCCATAACATATCATTTGTAGTAGTGCGATGATCAAATTCAACAAATTTCTAATCTCAATCTTGTTAATAACAAGATAGGTGGAAACTAGAACTCTTTCTCATTTCGGAAGTATGAACATCTTTAACATGATTGTTCTACCCAAAGTAAACTTTGAGATCGTACCAATACCGAAAATCCTAGTGATGTGAGTATATCTCAACACCACTTTTTTTCAAACGATTTGGTTCAACTTTTGAACCATAACCTATCAAAATAAACATGGTGTAAAACACCAATATATACCAACCTCTCACCGTATCCACAATTCACATTAACTTAGCTTGAAAAGCGTTGTTAATAACATTTGATATCCTTACAATGTCGTGCAAGAATAGAAAATAAATTCATAATCAATACTATGTTCATTTCTTGGTGAGAGTTGATATTCACATTAGTTTTGACTAGGTTTCTAATTATTTCGGTTTTGGGTTCGTATAAAATTCCATCTCATAAGTTCCAAACTTTATGAGTCACATGTTTATTGTCATACACAATAATTCTCAATATCTTGTTTCCCTAAAATTTATTCTAAGATTGAAAAATCAATTTATTCAATTTAGAATGCCATTATTTGATCACTACAATAACTACAAATAGTTCATCAAACATACCTCAATTGCTTTTAAAGCTCAATTGGTTATAAATTATTGTCCATTCTTTGCGCACCAACAAAGAAATCAGCAACCCCATTGATCCTCACATCGATCAATCTCCCGCAATTTTTATTTCATTAGAAAATAAAAACTTGCTCAAGTAAGTGAATTTTCACCTGACACAATCATTTACATGTGAGCATTTGAAGCCAAAACATAAGCAATGTATGCACTCACATAATCACTTAAAAATCAAATAAAACATAGCACTCCAAGTTTCTCTTAAGTTTCAAACAAAGATTCAAAGTTATATTTATATAGTTATAACATCATCATACAAATAGTTATAACTTTGTACTAGGCATATTATCAAACACATATGGTGCATTAGTTTGATTTCTAACAATCATCTTCTTTTTCATTATCAAAACAAGAGTGGGAAGTAATAAAAATAAAAACATGATTTTTAATGCAATTTGCTACATCTCTAATCTCTAATCAAAACACATATAGACTGTTTTCTATTATGCATCCATTAAACGGGCTTCCGAATGCGTCCGTCTACACCCTTAAGTAGGAAGCAAACATTGACCATCAGAAAACTATGTTAAGTTATCTCAGTATTTCTCGAGAGAGAAAAAAGTGAACATCATAAAGTAGCAAAACAAGCAAGTGATTGCTGCATGATATAGACGATGAGCTTATTGTTTTTGTTGATGATTCATTACAAAAATCATCATCTAGAGGAATGTTCTACTTCACTTTAAAGGGATCTTAATTTCAAAATGAAATATACACCGATGGGAGACCATAAAATACGTTAAGAAGCTAACATTTGGCACTCGCAAGAACAAATTAGATCCCGTGCCGTTACGGCACGGCTCATTCCCTAGTTATATATATATAAACCAAAAAAAATTGAATTTACTGAAGTCGTGAACTCATAGTGTTGATTTTTCCATCTCTATCCGTATTTAGTTGGTGTGGAGGCTTTAAATCCTTGGAACTCCAACACGTTTATTTGGTTGATTTAACTAAAAAGAGGGAGCTTGGTTATTTTCCCACACATCTACTTCGAACTTTGTTGGTTCGGGCTTAAAATTCTTGGAATTCTACCACGTTTACTTGGTTGATTTGAAAAGAAAAAAGAGGGGACCTTGGCTGCTATCACATGTTTCGATCAACTTGCTCAATTTCTAGGCCGACTAGATTAGTTCTCGTGATATGTATCAGACATTCTTTTTTTACCGAATCTTTCATATGGTGCATTAGTTGTTGAAACACACACGATTAGAAGATGAAGGCATGCAAGGTTTGTCTGACGATAAAGAAGAAAAGAAAGAAGAAAAGAAAACAGAATAAAAAGAAGATGATGAAACAAAGGAAGTTAAGCAAAGTTCTTTTGTTAAGAATACTTTTATTCCTGAGAACGTTTTACATAATCTTCAACACAAAGAGCAGTTCGAAGGTTATATTCAAAAAAACAACTGTAACTATGACTCTCAACAGTGATGAAAAATACAAAGTCGAAGAAACCCAAGAACAACAATGGATAGAAGATAAAATACGAAATCTAGTATGAATCCCTATGGAACTCTACCAGAATATAAGTTAAATGTTAACATACCTAACTTTCATGGTGGATTATAAATTGAAGACTTGCTGGATTGGTTTTATGAAGTAGAATATTTTTCAACTTCATGGAAGTACCCGACTCTTCTAAAGTTAAAATGGTAGCATACAAACTAAAGGGTGGAGCAGCAGCTTGGTGGGAAACACTCTGTGATGATTGACGTAAGTATCACAAACCACCTATACGTAACCAAATTAATGAAACTGAAGAAAAATTAGTTGTACGTTTTATAGACGGTTTAAACAACTTAATTCAGCAAGGGATGACACAATCCATATTTAAAATGAAGAATATGTTGTTTTCTATCATATTGAGTACTATCTTCTCTAAGATTTTCTCGAGATTTTCTCTCCGATAGGCAAGATAAAAAGTAGTCACAAACATCTTCGTTTCATCATTTGTGATTCCACAATATCTTGTTTCGCTACCATACGATTAAGATAAGTGTGAGGTGATTGATATTTTTAGGTTGTTCTTTGGGAATATAAGTCCGGTATATCAATTGGTTCATGTTCACCTTGATTTATCAAAATATGGAACAAAAACTTCTAGGTATTTCGGTGGGAGACAGATTTATCTACTCAATCTACTTTTCTGTGTGAGCCAGATTGGTTTTTCAAGTCTTTTACTTTGGGTCGTAGCAACTCTTAGTTGTGGGTGAGATCGCTCAGGGAATCAAGTGCGTAGAGTCCTTCTGGGATTCAGAGGCGTAAGGAACGTGATTTTACCTTGTTCAGTGTGAGATTGGTTAGGGCTCAACTATATTTTAGTCTGAAGTTAACTTGTAGTAGGCTAGTATCTGTAGCGGCTTAATACAGTGTTAGAGCATTACTCGGTTGAACCCACCAAGCGTTGGTATGTCAAGTTTGGTTGTCATATTTTAGTGAAGCAAAACTCATTTAAGAGTCGCTTGATTTAAATGTACTAGAGTCAACTTCGTATAAGTTAGCTTGAAAGTATTAGGGTGAGACATTACAAGTATTGCGAAGACTTGAAGAAGTGAAGAAGTGCGGAGCTACAACGACAACATCATCCTTCCACTTGAGGTTAGTGATATTTGACTTGAACTGTTTCATTCCCTAACATATCTTTCAAGTCGTGCATATTGAAAACATAAAATTGTGAATCCGACATTTGGGTTATTGATTTTACTGATTGACACTTGGATATTGGTTTTAGATACCGTCCAAGTTATTTCTTATATTCAATCGGGCTCGCAAATTCCTATTTGTTTGATTGCAGATTGAATTGAGAAATAGAGATATAACTCTTGGATATACATTTCTTAAGATTGGGTCTGACTGTCTAGTTGATTCTCTTGAAAGTATATTGGAGTTAGTCCATATAGACTGCTAAGCGAAATATTAGGTGTGGTTGTTAGACCCCCTCTTTTTCAAGGACAACCCTAGAGCACAAACCAAAGCAACGGCCGATCAGCAATGCACCGACTCTATAGAACCCATTTCGGAGCAACCTATGAGGCAGAACGAAGCCGAGGGAAGAACCAACTCTAGGGACAAACTATCGAAGTACGGAGATAGCAAATGGAAAGGAAAAAGTATGGATGATTTTGCAAACAAGGTCTACATAAATCTCAACACAAATTTCTTTCACATCCTGAACAAGGAAGGAGCTAAGCCATACTTTCCATACCCTAACACTAAGGGGAAGAATCCAGTTAAAACGAAGGAGTATTGTGCATACCACCAGTACTATGGGCATACAACTGACGCGTGCTACCACCTAATTAAGGAACACAATTCAATGACTCATATATGATGGCAATCTCATGGAATATGTGCAGCTACCACCTACCAGGACTAATGATACCTCAAAGAAGAGGGTGGAGCTACTACAAGACGACAAGTACATTAACATGATCACATTCTTAGACGGATCTCATGAGGAGATATTCGAAGACATCCTCGAATTTTCTCGAAACAAAAAGAAGATAGAAACACATGAAGCGTTTAAACTAAGTGGAACACCAACCAACACATGGGAGGAATGGATGGCCACGCCACTAATGTGAATACCAATATTCTGTGGAGAACGTGTCGCGATCTTAGTGGTCACATACAAATCCAACTATGTGTCCTTCGCTGGATAAAGAAACCTAAGTAGCAAAGGATACCTCCGCAGATATACTTTATCTCGCCCCAAGAAAGGAGACCTCGGCGGTTGAGATAATAAGAGTAAAGGCCTAGTCTACTAAGAGGCAGCTGGCGAAGGTACAGAGGTAGATGACGCATCTAATCAGCCTTAAATATACAAATCTCTTATTTACACGCATGAATCAAGGCACGTGGAGAGAGGAGGCATGGCAGAACTCGATTGGCAGAAGCTGGCGATGAACGAAGGTACAAATTATACTTAGGTTGGGTAGTTCCCGAAGGAACGTGGGTCAGCTGAGGTGGAAGAATACTACTGGAGAAGGTACACGGTGGACTAAGGTACCATTGGTACGAAAGGTATATTAGCAGACGATGGACCTAGAGGCAGCGAAGATAAACCTGGAGAAGAAGGGGCTATAAATACCAAGCCTCACCAACAAACTAAGGGCATTCAATATTTCGGAGAAGAAGATCTAGTCTTAAGCTTATACCTATTTAATGTTTAAAACTTAAGTATTTACTTCAACTTGAGTTCTCTATATTACTTTGGGAAGCATTTAAGATCTTTGTAACCACCACAACTTAATACAAAACAATTACTCATTACCCCATGGACGTAGACAAATGTCGAACCACAAAATCTCTTGTGTCTTATGATAACTTAGAAGCTTTTACATTATATTTGTGTTCTTCATTATTATTGTGATCTTATACATCTTTCATTACTTAGCATTGTCGGTTCAGTAGAGGTATCGATACTACTTAGCATCAGATCCTCAGAATTGTATACATTACGTAGAATACGGGAAAACGAGTAGTCACAGTTTGGCGCCCACCGTGTTTGTCTCACGACCTTGAGTTTAGAAACAGTTTTACTTTTAACTTATGCATCTTCGGAAACGAAGGGATCTGTGTTCCAAAATGATGAATCTCACTCTCTAGTGATTCTTTCATTCATTATTTGTGTATGTTTTTTGAGTTCATAGCCTCTAAAAACATACGTGGTTACAGATCTACACAGAGTTCTTCACAAAAAGCGTACCTACAAAAAGCCAAAATCTTTGTTTTATGCTAAAACATCCCTTTTTAACAGAGCATATTTTAGATTTGAGAACCTTTGACTGACAGAGGAACACAAGTGGCAACCCTGCTACTCCGTAATAAGGATAACAAAGATGCAATGAACGAGATGGCCCAAGAGAACCAGAACCTCAAAGGTATTCTAGACACATAGATCGAAGGTTCCCAAGCTCGGCCTCCACAAAAGAGGCCTGATAATGGATCTATCTCAGGAAGACGAAGGATGGATCTCAACCCACCAAAGACCAATCAGCCTAAGGGAGCCAGGAAAACGCACCACGATCCGGATGAAGTGAACTCAACATACAAACCCTCTCAATCCTACTACGACAAAGAATTTTCCAAAGATGCTCACAATGTGAACATGGTTATGGAGCAAATGGAGAAAAAACGGAGGGAGATACAAGGCCTAAAAAATGGCCACGTAGTCGCAAGACTAGAAGAAGCGCTACAAGAGGCAACTACGTCACCGTTATATTTTCGTATTTTAAGGGAGCTCATCCCTCCGAAATGCCCGGTACCTACGTTCCAAGCATAAAATGGTACCTCAGATCCCGTAGCCCACCTACGATATTACACTTGTGCCCTTGCCCATTAGGAAAAAGATGCGGTAGTACTTTGTAGGTACTTTTCTTCCATTATAACGGGATCAGCACTAGCCTGGTATGACAATTTACCAGCAAACTCAATCGACTCCTTCGAGCAATTGTCTACGGTGTTTTTGGAGACATACATGTACAACAAATCAACAAAGGAAGGGTCAGATATGCTATTTGCTTTAGCTATCGGACCCCGGGAAACATTGATGCAGAATACATACAGGTGGCAAAAGACATGCCAAGCAATTGGGAAAGTCAATCCAGAAATTAGCATTAACTGCTATAAGTACGGACTTGATAGGACCTCAGCCATCTTCGTGGAACTTCACAACAGATCCCTTGATTCCGAAGGCAAGCTAAGGGTTGTCCAAGACCGTTACATCAGACTCGAAGAAATCCAGAAGGATAACCCCAGTGCACAAGCAAAGACAACAACATCTCCGCAGCGAACCAACTCTCTGGAACCAATCTCGGAGATACTTAAGCGACAAAATAAAGCCGTGGGTAGAACTAGATATCGAGACAAACGATCCAAATACGGAGATGGAAAAAGAGGCAAAGGAAGAGAATAATTTGTGGACAAAATCTACATGAAGCTAAATAAAACTTTCTCTCACAACTTAAGAAATGAGGGAGCAAAGCCAGGCTTTCTTTACCCTAATACTAGGGGAAAGCAGCAAAAAAAAACGAAGGAGGCCAAGGAGTACTGTGCGTACCACCAATACTACGGACATACCACTGATACTTGTTACCACCTACGAAACGTGATCCAAAGATTCATCGACGAAGGAAAATTCATGGAGTACGTACAGCTACAGCCAGCGGAGACTAGGGAGACCCCAAAGAAAATGGTGAAACTACCTCAGGACGGCAAATACATCAACATGATCACCTTATCCAGCGGAAGCAAAGAGGAAATTCTCAAAGACATACTCGAGTTAGCTCGAAACAGAAAGAATATTGAATCTCATAAGGTGTTCAAGCTAAGTGGACCACCTACTAGCACTTGGGAGGAATGGATGGCCACGCCATTAACATTCTAAACAAAGGACCTCAACCAGGAAGTTGAAATGCACAACGACCCACTAGTGATCACTCTTCCAATAAACGGATGGAATGTTACAAAGGTTCTCCTGGATGGGGGCAGTTCGTTAAATGTGTTATTTTACGAACCCTACCTACGCATGGGTTTGACAGCAGAGCATATGGATTCTTGCACTTTCATAATATACGGTTTTAATGGAGAAGTCTCTAGAACAAAAGGAGAAATTATCTTGCAGGTACACACATGACCCTTAGTTACCAACACACGATTCTAGGTGGTGGAGGCACCTTCGCCCCACAATGTCATCATGGGCAGGCTATGGGTCCATAAATTGATAGGAACAGCTTCGACATATCACCAATACCTACACTTTCCTACACCGATGGGTAAAATGGAAATTAAAGGCGACCAACAAGATGCAAGGCTATGCAACCTAGCGGAAATCAGACTTAACGAAGAAAGAATTATTTCCCAACAACACGAAAGAAAAAGGCGCAAGGGAAACACCAAGAAAGTACGGGATGAAGCCTCCTTAGTACCCAAAGCCATCTCAGCACTGAAGACAAGTAACTGCGCCACTACAGGCACATATGTCTCCGCCAAATGACAATTATAGAAAAGCACTCCTCAACGACCTCAGCAACAAATCTTCTCACCGCTGGAACCAACTAAGAAAATCAACATCGGGACGGAGGTAAAACCAAAAATGCTCAACAATGGAACTTTACTTGAAGAGGAAGAGGAGGTGCAACTACAAAGATTATTAAAAGACTACGTGGACGTCTTTGCATGGTCAATGGAGGACATGCCATGAATTGATCCAGATTTGGTCTCACACCACCTTCGGCTCAGACCGAAAATACCACCGTTCAAGCAGTGGATACGTAAAGTGGCGGACATCTACCACGAAGGGGTGGAAAAAGAGTTGCAAAAGCTACTTATAGTTGGATTCAAACGAGAAGTCAAATATCCCACATGGATATCCAACATGGTCATTGTTCCTATAAATAACGGAGGCGTGCGTATTTGCATCGACTTTAGAAATCTCAACAAAGCGTACTCCAAAGATAGCTACCCGCTACCAAACATTGACCAACTTGTTAATGCAACCGAAGGCCATCAAATACTATCCTTTATGGATGGATATTCAGGCTACAATAAAATATCCCTTGCGAAAGAAGACCAGGAGCATACTGCGTTTTTTACCCCACGAGGCATGTATTGCTATACAAGGATGCCTTTTGGACTAAAGAACGCGGGGGAAACATACCAACGATTAGTAGAAAAAATCTTCAAACCATGGATGGGAAAAATACTGGAGGTATCCGTGGACGACATGCTCTTCAAAAGCAAAGAAGCAAAAAACCACCTCTCAGACCCAAGGGAGATATTCGAAGCCATGAGGAACTTTCATATGAAGGTGAACCCGGAGAAATGCACGTTCGGAGTTACCTCAGGAAAATTCCTGGGATATCTGGTGACTAAGAGAGGAATCGAAGTAGACCCTGAAAGGGTCAGAGAAATAATGGAGATGCCATCTCCACAAACTCCAAAAGGAGTACAAAAGCTAAATGGAATCTTAGCTTCCATGGGAAGATTCATAGCAAGATCGTCATATAAATGCAAAGTATTTTTTGATACGCTGAGGAAAGAAAACAGGTTCATGTGGACTGCAGAGTGCGAATAAGCCTTCCATGATATCAAAGAATACTTAGTGTCTGTACCTATTCTATAGAGGCCGGAGCCATGTGAGGTACTCACCCTATACCTAGCATCAACAAGCTACGTTGTGAGCGCAGTATTGGTACAAGACCGAGGGAAGGGATAAAAGCCCGTATACTATATCAGCAAGATACTCAATTCAGCAGAGCGTAATTACACCAAGGTGGAACAACTCATATATTCCTTAGTGGTGGCAACACAAAAGCTAAGGATATATTTCGATGCACACACCATCCAAGTTTTCACAAAGGCTCAGATAAGTCAAATCCTCGACAGCACGGAAAAAATTGGAAGAGTGGAAAAATGGAATTCCATGATCAAACAGTTTCATATAACCTTCGAAACTAGGAAAGCGGAGAAGTCACAAATCTTAGCAGACTTCTTATTGGACCTACCTATGAATGACGAGGCAGAGATAGATGACATCCCATGAAGGGAGGAAGAAAATCCGGAACCAAAAGACCTCTTGGAACCAAAAAACTCACGAAGGTGTGAAATATTCGTAGATGGCTCCTCCAACGGAGAAGGTGCAGGTATAGGGATTGTAATAACAACCCCTACCGGAGACAGATTTATCTATGCATTCAGCTAGTACTAGAGCATGCATCGAAGATCAATAAGGTCGCGTTCAGGCATGTCTGCTGGAAACACCACCTCTGTCCAAATTGGGAAAATTTATGAACCTTTGATAGAAGGACTAACCTCAGCAAAGAAAACCCTGGCCATACAGACCAGGGTCATGTGAGAAACAGAGAAAGAGAAAGAGGATGAAGAAAGGGAAGAACCAGATATCGAAGCTGACGAATCTGACAAAGATCAATCCATGTCAGATGGAAGCAACGAAGGAGAAGCAGAAGACAATTGTATAATCCCAATCCACCGGTACCTTGACAAAGGTACCCTACCCGCAGATGTCAAAGAAGCTCGAAAAATCGAATCAAATGCAGTAATGTACATCCTATGAGATGGAATACTGTATAGAAGGTCATTTCTTGGACCTATGATGCGGTTCCTCTCACAAATCGAAGGTAGAAGAATACTACATGATATACACAGCGGAGAAGATGGCAATCACAGAGAAATAAGGTCTTTGGAAATCAAAGCCAAAATGCAAGGATACTATTGGCTAAGCATGGACGAAGATGCAAAGAACGTAGCAAGGTGTTGCGAAAGATGCCAACGCTTTTCCAAGAAGATTAAAGCACCAACAATAGAGCTTAATTCAGTCATCAGCCCATGGCCATTCGCCAAATGATAAGTTGACATTGTTGGACCCTTGATAGAGGGGACATCAAAAAGAAGATACCTCATAGTAGCTACAAATTATTTCACCAAATGGGTGGAAGCAAGGGCTTTGGCAAGAATTAGGGACACATATGTCTTTAAATTCTTGTTTGAGCAAATCATCTGTAGGTTCGGGATACCATCCACCATAGTCTCCTACAATGGCAAACAACTGGAAGGAAAGAACATAGACATGGTATTTAACGCTTTCAACAATCATAAAAACAAGTCTACTCCGATATATCCTAAGAGCAATGGGCAAGCAGAGGACACTAACAAGACGATAGCAAAGAAATTAAAAAAGAAGCTGGGGGCATACAAGAAAAAGTGGTGCGAGCAGCTGTACAACGTCCTATAGTCCTACCGTACTACAAGAAGGACGGCCACTGGAGAAACTCCGTTCATGTTAACCTATGGAGTCGAATCAGTCATCCCAACGGAGATAATGCTGCCAACTACGAAAATAGAGGCATGGGAAAAGAACCTGACGACGGATCTTATGATAGAAAAGATTGATGACCTTGAAGAAAGGCGGGAAGTGGCTTTGCAAAGGATGGTGAACTACCAACGAAGGATGGCTCGTGAATATAACAAACGGGTAATTCCTAGAAACTTTGTGGTTGAAGAGTACGTACTACGTCAAATACAACCATATCAAAGGAAGAAAGAGTGGGGAAAATTAGCTCCGACATGGGACGTACCCTACATCATACACGACATTGCCGTGAATGGTTCATACTAACTAAGGAACCTCAAAGGAGAAGTATTTCAACACCCTTGGAATACAATCTACCTAAATAAGTACTACACGTAAGTGAATAGTTATCACTCACGAGAAGAAGGGAAGGCGCAATGACCTACCATGTTCTATCCCTAATCAAAGGTATTATAAACTTAACTAATCAATGAAAGAAACTTTTTGCTAAGAAAAAGTACATGTTGATAATACAAATTTGGTTAGAATAGACACCCTCCTTCAGAATTGACGATGAGGTAAGGCAAGGCATAACTGCGCATATGTCAATCTCGGAACCTAAGGGAAAATGAATCCCACTAAAAGGAAGATTATAAGAAATATATCCAACAAAGAGAGATACTTTGTCGAAGTAAAGCATCCATCGCGCTGAATGCGTAGGGTTATAAGAAAATTATTGCCCACGCAGGAACCCTCACCACCATGGTACCTTCTGGCCAAAGGATACTTGGGTAGGATGATGAATATTCCACCAAAGGTTAAACATACCTTAGCACCTTGTGATGACTCGAATGTGCGAATAATTAGACACAACACGTCTACATACATTCATATAATAATGAAGGTACCATAATAGTGTTACCAAAATACGACTAACATGTCTTAAAAGTTACAGATGACAAAGGTTCAGAATATAACAAAGGGTTGTTTCAAGGAAAGGAAACATCAAAGGCCCCTCATCTAGGGGGCATAATACAACAAAGGAATTCAGTTGGAAGCAAAGTGAAAATAGCACGATCATGGGTAAGGAAGACGGGGAAAGATAACTCCCTCAGCCTGGAGCTCATCCTCCCTAAAAGCATTGTTGATGTAATCGATGACAGAATGCTCAAATTCCGCCTTCATCCGAGAAGCTTGAGCTTCCAGATCCGAAGTCGACTTCTGATGAAGCTCCATGACCTGAGCATTAAGATGATCATTAACCTGATGAAGTGCCTTAGCTTTAAACTTAGAAGCAGTATCAAACTGGCGAGATATTTCTAACGAAGATATATGACCTTTAAAGCGGCTAATCTTGGCATTTTCACCCACTAACTGCTCCTGGAGACCTGCAGATACGAAGGGTATCAGCAGCAAGAAAAGGCAGTTGAAGACACAAAGGATGCTACGGAAAAATAATTATCCTAAGCTACCTCCGGCATGGCTAAGGGACTCTTCTAGACTATGCTGAGCTTTAGCAAGATCCACCTTAGCCACATCAAGATCTTCCACAAGGGTATCCCTTTCCGTCCAAAGATCACCAACATCTATCTGAATCGAAGCATTCTCAGAGGATAAATCTTGGTACACACTCTCTAACTCTTCAAACCTTTTTACTAAGGATGCATGAGACATGGAAGAAGATATGGAGCTAGCATCGACGAGTTTGTTCTTAAGAGAACATATTGTTCGTACCCAAAATAAATTCTATGCACAAAACACGATTGATTTGATGTTGATGATGTCAAATTAGGGTTATGAAACAAATTGAAGAAAAATAAAAGAGACACAAGAATTTAACGTGGTTCGTCAAGTTGTGCCTACGTCTACGGAAGAACGGAGAAATTCTTTATTGATTGTAGTATACAAGAGTTTTCTCCGGGTTAGATAACCTAAATTCCATGTAGGAATAGAAATTCCCTCCATGAGTTGGATTTTTAGCCTCTATTTATAGGCAAAAAACCCTAATCTAGTTCCATAATAACCCTAGATTTATAGTTATCCAAAATAACCACATGGATTTGTACTTATCCTTTAATATTTGTGTCTATCCTTGAAGATGCATGTCTATCTTGAGAGATTCTTGTATATCTTCACATGATTTGAGTTTATCTTAACAGATCCTTGTATATCTTCATAAGATTTGTATCTATCTTGGAAGATTCTTATCAATCTCCCAAGATTTGTAGATATCTTGGATGACCCATGTTTATCTTCCAAGATTTGTGTTTATCCCAAAATGACTTCTATAATAAGTCATTTGGGCTTCCATAATAAGCTAGACTTGGATTCCATAATAAGCCCTCTGGGTTTCCTAATAAACCCAAGTGTTGGTTTCCTCAGAGCTAGCACTATGGGAGGGGATTTCCCTTCCCTATCCCTGCATTTCCCTCAAAATCCTAAAAATGCAACCACTATGGTCTCCCATATCCCTACACGAGTAGGGATACACACCACCATTCCTACATGGGTGAACAGATCTGTTCAGCCTTGTAGGGAAGGGAAATCACACGGGTACTCAGTACCCATATGCTTTTTCACTTTGCGGGTACTGAGTACGCGTAAAGCCGTTGATACGCGTACTCAGTACGCGTAGATTTTTGTACGCGTACTCAGTTCCCGTTTCGGCAAATAATATTTGTTTGACCTTTTTCGTTGACACCTCTCTCACACCCGATCCTAACCATCCATCACTAATAACGACTTTATTTTGTACGCCGTCGGATCCCAACGGCCATTTTTTCAAAATCCCCTATAAATACCAATCTAATTCTCTACTCAAACCACACCAAACCAATTTCTTCTTCCTACATCAATTGATTTCTTCACTAAAATCATTCCAATTTTATATTTGTTTAAGTAATATTTTTAAATTTTGTTTTTCTTATCAATGGATGAGACTCAAAGCCAAAAAAGGAAACAAAGAACGAGATTTAGTGTTTTGGAAAATCATCACCTTATTACTCAATACCTTGATGTTGGTTATAGCAGTTATAAAGACAAGGAAATGTTTTGGGAGGTGCTTTTTGATAAATTTGTCGAAGCTTGTGTTGGAAATCGATACGGTCGTACTTTGAAAAGTGTTCGTAATCGGTTTAGCAAAATCAAGAGTGAAGTGGATAACTTTTCCGGTTGTGTTGCAAGAGCTACAGTCGCTAATCCAGGCATTGACTCAATTAACTGGGTATGTTATTTTAATATTTTTATTATAGTTTTTTGTATATGTTGTTTGTAAACATTTTAATTTACTAATATCTTATTTACGGTATCTTTACATTGATGTAGATCATAATTGCGAAAAGCTTATATGTTGACATATACAGAAAAGGTTTTGAACGAGATGTTGAGTATGAAATGCTTAAAGATGTTCCAATTGTACCAGGCGGTGTAACTGAAGATATGGAACAAGATTTTAATCCTTCTTCATCTCAAATGAATGCAAATTTCTCTAATATGTTTTATTCCCCACCCTCTAGTTCCAAAAATCCATTTCAAAATAATATCCCTAGTGGTATCCTTTTTGTATCAGGATCTACCCGTAGTACGAGCCCAGTGACTATACCTGGAACCTCGTCTGGTGGATTTATAGGAGATAAACGCATTTCCAGAGCAGGGAAACAAGCGCAAATTCCTAAAAAGTGGGTTGCGAAAAATAATCCCGGCACACCATCCTCGCAAGACTCTCAAATGAGTGACGCGGGCAGTAAACTTGTTGATTATCTAAAATAATCCCGATCGATTATCCCACCTCGTCAGCTACAACAAAACCAAATTATGGAAAGGTTGTTAGAGACAACTCAACAACAAATTTTGGCATCTCAAATGAAAGAAGAAAGGGAAATAATGCTATTGGATCTCAACAAAATTACTCCAAAGGAAAAAAGGTACTTTGACTATCAACAGAATTCCATACTGTCCAAGCAGATACAGAGCCAACAAGATAATCCGTTCCATTTTTAATAGCTTAGCTTAAGTGTTTATTCGTTTTAATAAGTAATGTCGTATTTTATTTCTTGTAATCCGTTCAATTTGTAACAGATTATTTTAATTTTATTTTATTTTAAGTAATCCTATATTTTACTTCCGCTAATGTAGTCCATTTTATGTCGGTAATAATTATTTATGTATTTCTAATTACGATAATTTGAATAAAATTAAGTTATTCCAACGGATCTTTGGTAACGGGTAATTACCAACGGCTAAATTCCAACGACTACTTTAACTGCCTATTATAAATTTTCAAAATCTTCCTCAGCCTAAACAATCCAAAATTTTAAGCGTATCCTCAGTATATACTCCATTTCCCTGATTTTGGAAGATAACATGGTAATGGTTGGATATACCGTAGAATAATATGTTGCAATCACCACAGCGTTTGTAAATGCTTGTAATCTGCCTATTGAAGATACTCAATACCTCTCCGCGTATGAACAATGCACGTTGGTGTTCGACGGCTTTGTACAAGCGTTCAGAAACGTTAATAACCGAACAAGATGACAAGTTCAACAACAGATTTCTCGAATTGATATAATGGTTCGCAAGTACGTTGCAATTCAAAAAAGGATTCATGGTTACTCCCCACAGCACATGACAGTTGCGATTACTGTACGTCATCGTAAATGGTTATGGTATTTAAAATGTTGTCTGCTTCTACACGAACCTATTGCCTTTTGTTTGTTTTGCATAGGAGAAAATGGGCAAATTTGTGTACCAACTAGATACTCGTACTGAATTTACATGCTTTGAGTGATACTTACTCTTTAAAGCTAACCTGGGTAACATGGATTATTACAATCCGGAAATGAATGTCGGCGGTCCTCCCGAGGTTTAAAGGATTGGTGCAGGTGTTGTTCCGCAACCGGGATTAGTAAAACTAGCAACCTGCGCTTTTATTCAATAATTGTAATGTACTTTAAATATACTCTTTGATTTGGTGTTATCGCAACGGCTAGTTTTGTGTACGTGTTGTTCCAAAATCGGGATTAGTTTGTGTTAACTATCTTCAAACAACAAACGGATTTATTTCCAAAAACTTGATTAACATCTGATGTTGAAATACACACAGAAATACCGAAAATTACATTAATATAAGATAGAACATTCAAATTCAATCATTCTTCAGGATTGTTGTTCCGAAGACTTGATTAACATCTGATTTTGAAAGACACACAGAAATACCGAAAATTACATTAATATAAGATAGAGCATTCAAATTCAATCATTCTTCAGGATTGTTGTTCCGAAGACTTGATTAACATCTGATGTTGAAAGACACACAAAAAAACCGAAAATGACATTAATATAAGATATAACATTCAAATTCAATCATTCTTCAGGATTGTTGTTCCGAAGACTTGATTAACATCTGATGATGAAAGACACACAGACGATATAGCTACATTTCGTCTGGATTGTATGTATCGTAAACCGCTTTTAATAGCTGATAACATTCATCGTGAGGAAAATTGTCGCATGTCTGGTTAATATAGCCTAAACGAGCAGCACTTATCTGAAATTTTTAAATCAAAATTAGGTTAAGTATATTTATTTACTTAAAAGTGAAAGAAATATGTAAAACTAATTTACCATTTGTTCATATGCCATTCCAGGATTACGTATGTTAACATCGGCCTGAATAGTGACAAAAGTTATGATCCCCTGGTTCATCTTGCTCCACCTAGCTCTAAGACCTCCCTTGTCTCTTGCGTTTGGATTTCCGGATATGTTTTTAAACAATTCAAAAACATTCTTTCAGAATTGTTTGCCTGACGCCTGAACTACATTAAGAATATTGTTTTTTGCTTCAATCCATGCTTACGTAAGAGAAGCATCTTCTTCTGTGCTGAATCTTACCATTTTTATAAAACAGAGGTATGATAGTCTGTTGGGATAGCTTCAATTTGGAAAGTGATTTGATATATTTATAGTATGATAAGAGGAATAAGAATTTAAATAAAAAAAAGTAACCGTTATACAGTAATATTCACATGTGACCAATATAAATGTCGTTAAGAAAGTCTGGAGTAGCCGTTATACAGTGAAAAAACGGATACCCCTTAAAAAAATATTAATACTAGCCATTTTACATTTAAAACCATGGAAAATTTGCACTTCCCCGATGTTGGTACGTGGTTGTACTTTGATTTAATGGCTCGGACGGATTGTCACCATCGTAATGTTCTTCTTGACTATTTGGAACAAAAGAACTCGTCGACGGTACCGAATCCCGAGAATGACCTTGGCTAGACGAGTCACATGTATATGGTTCTTCATACGGTTTCACAAATATCACATGGGGTGGTTGACCGTATTTGATTTGGTGTTGCAAATCCCTTGTGTGGTCGTAATACCATTGTTGTGAAGCCTCAAATTTGTGTACCATACCCTGATATGCATCGCACCACATATCATGTACACAGCACGGAAGGACATGATTTTTAATGTTTTTCACAAGTATAACATATTCGAATCAAAGGTTATATTATACTCATAGCTGTCCCCAGGTTAACATTAAAGTTCTGTTTAGGAAATATTCCCAAATACTCCATTCCAATAGGTGCATGAGTCGCCTGAAAGTCGGGGCCACATATTTTAGCTGTCAAATCGCTTGATGGATATGGGAAGAGATGCCGTTCGACATGCACCAACTCTTGTATGTATGTGCTTCGTCGTTGCGGTGGTGGTCGGCGTACATACGCATCGTTATCTTGGGTGCCATACAAATCCCGGTTTCCTTCATGTACAATTAAATCCCGATACTTCCCAACTGACCTCTCATTCCACCAATACCTATACTGTTCATTGGATACTTCATCATAATGCAGGCGATTAGGATTCTGATCCTGGTACAAATATGCATTGTTGATGTCTACGATTGAATCAGGAGGATTGCACGGTATTACAGAAACTCCAAGAACTTGTTTGAGACATCGTTCGCCAAGGTACAAGACGTTGTGACCAAACAGATCGTAAAAAACCCTACGTGTTAAAGAGATTTGTTTAGCCTCAACCACCTCGGGTTTAGTTCTCCAATAACTTTCCTCCCATGGCGACCAGCAAACTGAATCGAATGCAAAGTTATCAATCTGGTTACGCACAGTAGTTACAAAATGGGCACCTGAATCTCTTTGACCACCTCTTTTGGTTTATCTTTGGGATCCATTATATAACCTTCCAGCTGGCCACGGATCCATATTTTCAGTTTCATCCTTTGGATAGGGAAACAGACATCGAAAATATGCCCCAAACCAAGGCTGCAACATTAATAGTTATTATTAACAACTGTAAACAATATAATGTAACAAAAAAAAAACAACTAAGGAAACTAAGATTACAAGTGGGTATGGATTTTTACCATCAAAGGAAACGAGAAGAACTGCAATTCAGGAGCGTTTCTCGTGACTCCGGTACTCAATCCCCTTAACATATGGGCATACACGGCCGAACCCCAATCACAATGCCTCAGCACACTTAAATCCCTCATAAGATAAAGCCATTTAACCTCAACAATACTGTTTTTGTTTGGGAAAAGGACATTCCTAATAACCCAAATCAGAAACCATCCTGCAATTTTCTCCTGCATTAGTACATCGTTCTCAGCCATACCGAGTCTATGATCAAGAAACGCTTTAATTAAAATCTTCTTGATCCCTCTGCATCTATTTACCACTCTCAGTCTCAGTGGGACTATGTCTTCTTCTCTAACTTCTGTTACTCCAGTTACGATGACTTTTTCTTTATTTTTCTTTCTTCTAGTACTAGATTTCGCTTCAAGATAGGGGAGCAAACAGTCTATGGTATCTGGAGCAATCTCATGTATTTTCTCAATAGTAATTTCTACCAATGATATTTGATTTCCTCGGCCAATAGGGATTCCGGTAATTTGGGTGAAGTCTAATCGGGTAAACCCTATTTCAAAACTGGGGAAGTGAAATGTATTGGTGGTATGCCACCACCTTTCAAATATACCGGTAGTAAGGCAGTTGTCTTGTAGTTTTGGAAACTCTATTTTTAAAAGTGAACCGAACCCACAGTTGTCTACAATGTCTTTAGCAATTGGAAACTTACAAATCTCTTCATACATTTCATATATTTGACTACCACTACTTCGATGTCTCAACGAATTCATCCTAGCTTCCGAGGTATCAAGAATTTTCAATTTATGATCATTATGTTCTATTGAATAAACCGACACCCTATTTTCCATAATTTGTTGAAATTCATTCGGGTCCATCTACGGCACACATGTACAAAAAAATCATTACAAAACAATCCATTTCAGTCTAAAATTCTACAATGGATGTATTTTAAAAGACCAACAACAAAAATTATCCACATTGTCTTAATCATTTTACAATCCATATACATAATACATATGCTAATAATCATTCTACAATCCCACATTGTCTTAATCATTCTACAATCTATATACACCAATGTGTCATATACATAATACATATGCTCTTAATCATTCTACAATCACAAATAATCAATTACACTACATTATACATATCAAAAATCATTCATACACAACACCCTATTTCAAAAATTCAACAAAATATCAAAAACTCAATCAAAAACGTCCCACAATATCAAACAACATCCTAACAACACTCAAACAACATTATAATCAACCAAACATCATTAATTTCATCTAAATAAAACTCATAATTATTTTAAAACCCTAACAATCTAATCACTAACCTTAGAAGTTTTTGTGGAAGAAATTCCAAATTGATTGAGGGATTAGCTTCCCCTTCGTATTATCAACAAACCCTTTTGATATTACCAACTGAATTGACCGGAATCCATATGAAAATCGAATGGGGGGGAGCTGCAAAAGAGAAGAAAGGTTTTGGTGAAGAAGATGAAATGGGCGACAGAAACGAGTTCTGTGAACTTAAACCTATCAAACGGGTACTGAGTACGCGTATTTAGTTAAGTCAACGAGATGACTAATACGCGTACTCAGTACCCGTTTGGCACTGTTTATACGCGTACTGAGTACCCGTTTCGTGTAGGGAAGGGATGAGAGTGCACCATATAAAGCTTGCCTTCATGTGCCATCCCTTCCCTTTATTTGAGGGATAGCGAAGGGATAGATAGCACCATAGTGCTAGCTCTCAATAAACCTCCGAACTTCCTCAATAAGTCCGGTTTGGGCTTTTGGAATCTTCTTTAACGGGCTTTTTTGGGCTTGATTCACGGGATTCTAGTGTATTTTATACACGGTACAAACACATACCTCAGAAGTTAAGATATTACGCTCCGCAGTAACCTTAGCTAAGGAAGCACAAGCATCCTCAAAATCGTCATGATATTTCTTGTGAATAATTTCTTGGGTCGAGAGATATTTCTTGACTAAGGCAATATCCTCCTTTTGCTTTATAATGAGACTCTCCTTCCAGCTAGGGGCTTCGTCATAATCCTTACGAAGTAAATCCATCTGCTTCACTAAGTCCGCATTGTGAGCAGACTCAAGGGAAAGTTGGGCCTCATTATGGACAGTTACGTTCATCAGCCTATCAGACTTCTTTTAATAATACCAAATATCGAAAGTTAACTTAGCCACTCGATCTTGGAGATATCTAAGTTCACTAGAGCCACCGGCTCGCAGACGAAGGTTGTCTTAGGACTATGAAACCAAAAATAAAGAAAAATCTAAGGAAAAGAAGAAACAAACCTATATCTTTGGAGGACTCATCGGCTAGGGCAGTATCAGCAGCTTTGAGACCATCCTCAGCAACCTTGCCAGCATTAATATCTCTCTCGAGATCCAATAAACAAGCTTCCAGAGACCTTCGAGTCTTCCTCAAATCATCCTCCAACGAAAATATCTTAGCAACAGAAGCTGCGTCACTTGACGAAGGCTATTGTGCAATAGCAAGTTCATATTCCTGACGAGCACGTTCCAGCAGGGCACTCAAATGAGTACACTTAGCTCTATAGACCTTGAATAAGGTGTAGAAAATATTGATCTGCTTACAAAGCTGCAAACAAAGGAGCATAAGAGCAGACGAATGATCAAATTAAGAAAAAATAAAATCAGGTAAGAATCACTTACTGAGAATACTGAAAGGCGAGGAAGGAAATTGGCGTAGGTATCCATGAAAGCCTCCATATCTTGGATGATACCCTTGTGGATCTCACCAAATCTCTGACCGGAGCGTGGACAATCAGGGTCAAAGAACAAGTCTTTGGCTGCGCGATACCGCGCAGATAGCACATTTAGATGCGAAGCTACCTCGAAAGAACTATCAAGATGATGATGATCAACTCCAACAGAAAATGGACCCTTGGAATCCCGCATGATGGATTCGAGTATAGCGTCATCAGAGCTGCCTAAGCTCAAACTCTCCGGCAGCTTACCTTGGCTTGATTCAGCACGAACATGGGGCACGACTGCTGAACCCTCACCATGACGAAGAGACGGCATGGTGGATGATCTAGGAACAGAAGGAATAGCTCGAGAAGATCCCAAATCCATGTCACCAGCAGAAGGAAGATTTCCTAGTACGGTCCAGTCTGGTGAAAAAGGTGGAGCTCCAACAACTTTGCTAGCAGAGGCAGTAGAGACGGACTGAGCACTCCATAGTGAAGCAGGAACAACATTGAAGGAGAAGCTATCTAGTGAAATCACAACCTTATTCTTAAGCTATGAATCTGATCTACCAGCCATCACAGTGGGGGTAGCATCGTTGGAAAACGAACCACTTGATTTAAGGGAGGTAGCAGAAGAAGAATGGAGACTCTTAGAAGCCACAGCAGCGGCTCCAGCAGTGGCGGAAATAGTAGGCAAAGCTTTGGCACCAGTAGGAGCAGGGGCTTGAACACTAACATGCTCAACTAACTGAACACCAGCACCAACAAGAAGGTTCCCACCCTCAACTGAAGAAACTCGGATGGGGCTAGGGATATCTTTGGAAAAATTCTCCTCAATATCATCCAAATGAGGGCTGAGGCCAATATCCTCGATATCCTTCATGTCCTCGTCACATGGTACTTCGCCAGCAGCCTTAAGATCCTCTTCCAAATCATCAAGATTAATAACAATCTTCAATTTACCCTTCCTCTGGGAAGACTATAAAGAAACACATGCGCCATCTAAGAATCAGGGGCAAGGCACTAAAGAACTTGCAAGCACAAAGGTATGATAATGATCCTTACCTTCGCAGGTGTTTCAACCAAAGTTTTTTCTTCCTAGTCCTTGTGGCTACAGATTTATTAGCAGAGCCTGAAGCAGCCCCAGTAGAAGAAGCGGGGGCAGGCTGCAAAACAAAGCCATTAGAAAAGCATACAAAGATATCAAAGCAGACAAAGATACCAAAGCATACAAAGATATCAAAGCAGGCGATAATATTAAAAACAAAGGTACCTCATGAGAAGAAGCGGGATTAAAAATCCAAGACCGATACCCATCATACTTCTCGGGCAAATAATGAGCTGAACGAGGGATAGAGGGATCCGCAGTGGTGAAAACAAAGGCCCAAGGACCAACCACACGAAGAGAAGTACGAGCCCAGCAATCATCATGATCAAGACGGATGCGGTCATTCTTCAGCAAAGGCAGACTAGCAGAATAAGGGATGGTAGTCAAACCAGTCTTATCAATCTCCTCCAACAAGCGAAGGTTACTGCCCTCCCTAATTTGCCTGGTAGTAACATGGATACAACGAGGACCAACACTCCAAGGAAAAATATTACTCTTCTGAATAGCATCAGCATACATAGAAGTTGGCAGGGGTATAATCCTCCCGCATAGATCTCCCCTCAGCAAAGGGATCATAAGACTCCAGAGTTATTTTTCCCTTGCTACAGTACCAGCTCTCACGAAGGGCACGCCAGAAGTTACCAGTATATTGCATAACTCCTCTAACTTGATTCTTGTTTGTCGGATCATCCATCGAAGATAAAACATCATAGTAGAAGCTATC
This sequence comes from Papaver bracteatum, assembly GCA_023529315.1. Lineage (NCBI taxonomy): Eukaryota > Viridiplantae > Streptophyta > Magnoliopsida > Ranunculales > Papaveraceae > Papaver > Papaver bracteatum. The sequence goes on from JAJJWX010002128.1 coordinate 1,043,537, forward strand.
ATTCCTACTAAACAAAGGGAGAAGCATACCTACGGATAATTGTTCAACGCTAATAAGAAGGTTATTCTCATCATAAGGAAAATCTCGGATGAGAGACTCAGTGAGAACGTCAGGGCCATTGACGAAAGAAACCTCGAATTTATGAAGACGAAAAGACTTGGTAATCTCAGCAATAGACAAATGAGCAAAGCTTTCTTTGTCACGAAGTTGGAGCCTCTGAATCTCATAGTGAGGAGGAGGAGGAGGAGGTGAAAGGTCTTCAACAACAACTTCTTCAATCTCAGGGTCCGCATCCTCCTCAGGGACCGTAGCCACCTCAGTCCCAGCAGGCACCTCAGAGTCCTCAAGGGGAGGGGACGGCGTAGAATCTGGATGGTCTATTCGCAGAGGAGGATCAGTCAACAAAGATGTGTTTGCACCCTTGCGCATAGGCTTCTATGGGATCCTCATAATACCTAACACCAATAAGAATAACTTCTCCATAAACAATGTCAGAGGAAAATTGTAGTTCATTCAAAAGCCAAGTAGGGGCAAAACCCAAAATACTTTGGGCATGGGTTTCACTAAACCAACCAAGGGGAACGATTTGATCGCACCATAAGGAAAAAACAAATATCATACATCATGAAAAGCAAGATTGCAGGCAAGGGACGATCATGGCGAAATCATCATCAAAGATCAAAATGGAACAAAACCCAAGTTCCCATACAGTATGAGCAAGTAAAAAAGAACAAAAGTTTTCACATGTAAGAATAACATCAACATCATTAAAGCCACAAGTCGAAGAATGAGACACCGGGCCAAGCATGAGGAAAATCGAAACCGAAAAATGAGTATCACTTACTTGTACGATCAACTGTGGAGCCAAAACACTCGAAGAATCAAAAGGATTAGTTAGCAGCAGAAGAAGAATCTCAATGAAAGAGATGGAGAGCGACAGCTCGAAGAAGTAGGAGAAAGGGAATTAATAAAAATTATTTCTCTTTATTCCCCTCTTATAGGCGGCTGGAAAATCTAAAATTTTGGATGTCCCGAAATTCAACGGGAAGTTATTGCATGAAAGGACATGTAGGGACCACCCAATTGGTACGTGAAAAATGGCGGCATAATGGAAATTTTCTTCCACATCTACCAAGCGGTAGAATATAAAAGAAAAGGGGCAAACTGTGAATATTAATATTCTGTGGAGCACGTGTCGCGATCTTAGTGGTCACATACAAATTCAACTATGTGGCCTTCGCTGGACAAAGAAACCTAAATAGCAAAGGATACCTCCGCAGATATACTTTATCTCTCCCCAAGAAAGGAGACCTCGACGGTTGAGATAAGAAGAGTAAAGTCCTAGTCTACTAAGAGGCAGCTGGTGAAGGGACAGAGGTAGATGACACATCTAATCAGCCTTAAATGCACAAATCTCTTACATACACGCATGAATCAAGGCACGTGGAGAGAGGAGGCGTGGCAGAACCAGATTGGTAGAAGCTAGTGGTGAACAAAAGTATAACCTATACGTAGGTTGGGTAGTTCTCGAAGGAATGTGGGTCATTTGAGGTGGAAAAATACTACTGGAGAAGGTACGCGGTGGACGAAGGTACCATTGGTACGAAAGGTATATCAGCAGATGATGGACCCAGAGGAAGCAAAGATATACCTGGAGCAGAAGGAGCTATAAATACCAAGCCTCACCAACAAACTAAGGGCATTCAATATCTAGGAGAAGAAGATCTAGTCTTAAGCTTATACCTCTTTAATGTTTAGAACTTAAGTATTTACTTCAACTTGAGTTCTCTCTATTACTTTGGGAAGCATTTAAGATATTTGTAACCACCACAACTTAATACAAAACAATCACTCATTACCCCGTGGACGTACACAAATGTCGAACCAAGTAATCTCTTGTGTCTTATGATAACTTATAAGCTTTTACATTATATTTGTGTTCTTTGTTATTATTGTGATATTATACATCTTTCATTACTTAGCATTGTCGGTTCAGTAGAGGTATCGATACTACTTAGCATCATATCCTAAAAACAGTATACATTACGTTGACTACGGGAAAACGAGTAGTCACAACTAACATTTTCGACAAAGGACGTTGTAAGGACCCTCAAGCTCGTCAACGCTATTAGACCAGTCAAGAGACGAGTTAACCGATAATGACTCGATTAATTAGAAATGAACGTAATTAACAGAAATTAATCTAACAATGATCTAGATATGAAACTAGTATCACTGGATAGATCTAGAAAAGTTGCGCGGAATAAACTACTCGAACGTGTCATTCAGACTAATATTTTTCATCTAAACCGCCTGGATTCCCTTTTCATTTATTTGGGTGCCTGTATCATTTTCTTTTGGACTTATTATCACCCAAACATGTCGATGAGAAATCAGTTCTCTGTTTATTTTCTCTTTCCTTCTTCTTTCTTCTTCTTCTCTGTTCTTCGTCTCTTCCTCTATGTTTAGTCTCATCTCAGAGTTCTGAGTTTCTTTTGTTAGAGAAATTCTCTTGAACCTGGTTCGCTTGATGATTTAAGGAAGGAGGTATTGTTACTGAAGCCGATTGAGTTCCGGAAGCAACAGATATTTGGTAAGTTAAATTAGGATTTGTAATTGATTGAAATTTCTTTATGAAATTGTTTGATATGATCGATTATAGAGTGGGTTTATTGTTAATTGAAGTTTAAATGTTGTATGGAGTCTAATTTTGAATTCATAGAGAAATTAGGGTTTACCCATGTTCTTCCCCAATTTGGAATTAGGGTTCCTGGCTTAGAAATTACAAATAACGAAGAATGAATAGGAGGTGGTTAGAGAACAGGGTTTGGTTCGATGAAGATGTTATGAAATTTGAATTGCTGGTGATTTCTGAGAAAATATGGAGATAGTGACATGAATGGGTTACTGTGGTTTGATTGAAGTTACATAAATGAAGATGTGTGGAAGTTTTGAATGAATTAGGTTATGATCCAGCTGAACTGGTGGAGCTTCATACAGTTTGTTAGCTGCAGCTGATTTATAGATTGAAATTATGGTGGTATGAGATTGAACTGGGTCTGTGATATTAAATTGAACATGGTTGAATCAGTTCATTGCTTAGCTGCGAATGTGAAGATTTGGAATTACAAGTGTACTTCAGTGAGATGAATGGCTTACAGTTGAGGATGTTGTGCATGTTGGAGCTGATGGTTTGGGAAATTATGAAGTGAATTGGCTATGAAGCATGAATATGAATGAATCTCAGTTTATGAAGTAAAATGGAAGAAAAGTAATGGGGAGTGTTCGTGTTATGGTTCAAATAAAGTTTACAGAGTTCATATTGAAAGAGTAATTGTAGATGCAGTTGGTTTATGCTACGCAGTTTCAGATGAGATGGGGTTCAAGCAGTGACTAATGGAAATGATAATGAATGCTAGGTATTACGGTTAGAATTAGCTGCGATGCTGACAAAAAGAATACAGATGGGGCTGTAAAGTGAATTGTATTTAACTGATAAATGGTTGTGTATGAATATGTTGAGGAGAACTAAAGTTAATATTGTTACTGTTGAAAGATAGTTCGAAATGGAAATAGAAACTAGTTATATCTCATGGAACTATGTATAAAATCAATTGAATTGAATCAAAGAAGGGGTGTAGCACTAGTCTGAGTTGTGTGTGTGTATGTGTTTTACTACTTTAGTTTGTGTCTTAAACTAATGGATCAGGCCTTGTGTTTTAGCCTGGCCAGTTGATAGTCATGACTAACTTGCCTGAATCAGTTTATCAGCCTGAATCAGTATTTTGATTGAGTTGACCCTGTAACTAGACTTGACCCAGTTTGACTCAATGATAAATCCAGTAGACATTGACTTGTTTGACCTTGACCATGTTAGACTGTTGGTTGACCAGTTTGGACCATGCCTTAGATTAATGGGCCGGATTGTTGGACTTGGGCTTAGGCTTAGGTTTCCTACTTTGATGATTTGGACCCCTTATGGTCCGAATTGACCTTTGGTTCCTTCTACAAGGTTGTAGATATTTTAAGACATATCTAATGGACTATAGAACCAAACCAATTGAGCTAGTAAACCCTTATATGTGTTAAATGTGGTTAATAAAAAGGTGTAGAACTATAAATGGGTTTATAACCATTAAATAGACTTGTCGTGAACCTTGTATGAGCCTTTGGCTAATCTCTTAGAGTGTTTGTGTGATTAACAGTTAGTATTTTTTAGTTCTAGATATTCTTAAGACATATCTAATGGACTATAGAACCAAACCAATTGAGCTAGTAAACCCTTATATGTGTTAAAGGTGGTTAATGAAAAGGTGTAGAACTATAAATGGGTTTATAACCATTAAATAGACTTGTCGTGAACCTTGTATAAGCTTTTGGCTAATCTCTTAGAGTGCTTGTGTGATTAACAATTAGTATTTTTATCAACGATTGATCCAAAGGACGAACCGGTAGATTGGGAAATTCAAGGTAGGAGTGGCTTGTCATCAAATCAGGTGGGAACCTTATAACCTTCTTGTAATCATTGAGTTCATTTTCTTCGCGAGCATGGTGTGCTTTGTTATATGTATGAGTGAATATCGCAATTTCATTTAACGATATTTGTATAAAATATAATTGTATATGTGTGATATGTGTTATGTGGTTTCCCTCGCGAGGAGTGTCTGTGTCTCCCCACAGCTTCTTGCTATAGGGCGGTATGCCATCCGTCGGCAATAGTATTAGTAGGGAGGTACGCTATCCGTCGGAAATATTATTATACTTTTCTGCTTATTAAGATAGTAGGGCGGTATGCCATCCGTCGGCAATAATATTAGTAGGGAGGTACGCCATCCGTCGTTAATATTATATATACTATTTTATTTAAGGGAAATCACTCTCTTGCATATTATGCTTGTTTGACTAACATGTGCTTCTTGATGCGTGAATTGCTGAATGTTACCTTTCACCATTGTCTCTTTTAAATTACTGTTTTATCTTTAGAACTTTGGAGCATGTTAGTGATTACTTGAGAGTTATTTGTTTCCATTGGGCACCCCTTGGGATGATGTGCTCACTTGTTAGCACATAATTGTTTCATTAATCTGAAGGGACGGAGCGCTCGAAGATATCTGTTTTGTAGTTTAGAGCTCTATTGAAGCTAGTATTGTTGTGCATCTTTTACTACATGTATTCTTCCTTATTCTGTAAACAACACATTTATATATTCTTATAACTCGAAAGACTTTCATATATATAATATCAGAGAGTTTGGGTTTTGTTATTTAGCATTTTCTATAGTTATGATTCTTAATATTGGTAATCTAGTTTTGATGCTTCAATTAGGTTGTAATCCTATCAGATAAGTATGTTTAGTATTTGGGGCGTCACAGACGTCAACCAAGAGGTTGAAATGCACAATGATCCACTAGTGATCACTCTTTCCATTCACGGATGGAATGTTACGAAGGTTCTTATCGACGTGGGAAGCTCGTTGAATGTCATGTTTTATGAACCACACTTACGCATGGGTTTAACGAACGAGCATATGGATTCGTCCACTTGCACGATCTATGGTTTGAATAGAGCAGTCTCTAGACCAAAGGGAGAAATTGTGTTGTAGGTACGTGCATGCCCTTTGGTAACTAACACAAGGTTTTGCGTTGTGGAGGCGCATTTTCCTTACAATGTAATTATAGGAAGACTCTGGGTCCACCGCCTAAGGGGGGTGGCTTCGACCAACCATCAGTACCTTTGGTTCCTAACACCTATGGTTAAAATGGAAATTAAGGGTGATCAACACGATGCAAGACTTTGAAACCTAGCAGAGGTCAGACTCAACGAAGAGAGAGACGCAACATAGCAATAAGCAAAAAAAAAATCATAGAGAAAACGCCAACGAAGTGAAAAGTGAAGACTTCTTGGTCCCCGAGGCCCCCTCAGCCGACGGAGCCAGCACTTCCACTACTCTGGTAGCAGATACCTCCGACAAATGACAATTACAGAAAAGCACTCGTCGACAGCCTCAAAAGCCAACCTTCTCACCAGTGGAGTCAACGAAGAAAAACAACATTGGAATGAAGGACCAGCCAAAGATGATCACAATTGGAACTATTAGAGAACTGCTCGTTCGAAATCGCAAGATTGTTTGTCAAGTTTAGTTTCCAAAACTATAAGTCTTGGTTTCTAATCTACTTATAGCTAAGTCTCGTATTAGGATAGTAAATGTAGTTGATCTTTAGACTTCACGGCATTCATCGAATGAAGACGAAGAACTACTCAAGGGAACTTGTGGAACATCATCAACAAAAGGTATGTGGAGACTTGAACTCATCTATATCACTCAAAAGTCGATGTACTCTATCTCATATTTGAGACAAAAAGTCTTATTGCTATATAGACTTCAATTATACACATTTGGTATTTCGAGCCGAGTTTATCTCGCTTATCTATTTCTCGAAAAATGTGTTAGTAAGCTTTCTCTTTAACCAAGTTCATTTTTTATTCTTGACGAAAGTCAAAAGATGATCATGATAAAATCTCCTTGTAACATCTTACATGATTTATGTGAGACAGTCATTTGATGTAGACTCGGAGTGTTTCGTATTGATCATTCGATCACTTGAAAATTGCTTTGAAGTTAATAGTTTGTGTGAGACAACTATTGTCGTCTTCCAAGAATGTTTCAATGATTGAAATGAGGGTTTAGAACATGTAACCATGATTGGATATAAACATATTATGTATTCACATTTGTGTAAAGTCCAAAATCGGGAACCATGGTATGCATACCCGTATGCATACTGGTTGGTTGTTGGAAGTCCGGGAACTAAATATGCGTACCCGTACGCGTACTGACTGAAGTTCAAGTCCCGTGAATTTCTGTTGGAGTTTGAAAGTGTGAAATGGTATGTGTACTCGTACGCGTATTGGCGTAACCAAACTCAGTCCGGCTACTTAGGTATGCGTACCAGTTTGCATAATTAAATAGGTTATGTTCTAAAATCGGTTTGTCCATGAACTAATACATTTATTTATATAATAAGGAATGCAATCTTTTGCAAACCGTGGCTACTATGTTCATGAAATGATTCGAGTGAATCAAAATCGATTTTCCTTCAATTGTGTCTTGTATACTTCTATGAGAATATAAACAATTGAACAACTCCCTAACCAGTTTCATTTGAGTCATTTGAACTAGTTATGATAAAGTTGAATAAGGTTGATATGAAAGTGCTCATATGGCTAACCATTAGTTAGGTATTGTTGAACCAACTAAGTGTACATGTTTAGGTATGGTTACCTTTATCTAAATGATGTACATTTCATTTGTGTATAACAAGCTAAGTTCGATCCAACTGTTGAAAGATATTAGCTTGAATCTAATCAGATTTTCATATAGCAGTGAATATTGAATGCTTTGTTACCAAGGTAACATTGATTGCAAACCCTGATTTTAAGACTATATATAGAAGAACTTTAGAAACTGGGAAACCTAATACCCACACCTCCTGTGTAATAATAGTTGCGACTAGAGTCGATTCTCCTTTGACCTTAGGTTTTCCATGAAACCCTGTAGGTTAACGACTTAAAGACTTCATTGGTATTGTGAAGCTAGACCCAACTATTTCTATGTAGTTATGATCTTGCTTTTTCTATCGTGATTGAGTACTATCTTCTTTAAGATTTGCTCGAGATTTATTCTCCGATAGGCAAGATTGAAAAGTAGTCACAAACATCTTCGTCTCATCGTTTGTGATTCCACAATTTTTAGAACATTTCCTGGTCGAACTCGCATGCGTTGCTATCTCAAGCATGTTTGTCAATATTAGTGATCAAAACTATACGTCTTGATTTATAATTTACTTATGACAAAGTCTCGGTCTAGGATATTTAATTATAGTTGGGCTCCAGACTCCATGGTGATTATCTTACGAAGACGAAGAACTACTCAAGGAACCAGTGGAACTTCATCCGACCAAAAGGTATGTGGAGACTTGAACTTATCTATCACTCAAAATTCTATCTATATCCTACTCTTGAGACAACAGTCGTATAAGTATGATAGTTTTCATACATACACGTTTGTTATTTCGAGCCGAGTTTACTCACCTATCTTTTTCTCGAAATATGTATTGGTAAGCTTTCTCTTTAACCACTTTTCATCTTTACCCGTGACAGTCATGATGACGTTTCAATCTTGAAAATATTTTTGATGATGATAGTCGTGAATAACGATTGTTATAACATTATAAAAGAATGTTTCAATGATTGAAATGTAGAGTTGAGATTAAGTAACCATCTATGGATATAAGCATATATAGTATGTTTGCACATTAGTGTATCAATCCATGTACCGAAAACCAAGTGCGTGCATATGTATGCATGCGGTGTTGGTGAAGGAGACAGGTTAGGTACGTGTACTGGCGGACGTTTTCGAACCGAAAATTTCTGCTGAGTTTGTAAGTTTGCAAACTGTCAAACCAGTCACCTTAGGTACGCGTACCTGTACGTGTACCCACGGAAGTTTTTGAACCAAAAATTTCTGCTGAGTTTGTAAACTCAAATATGGTAGCTATTGTATGTATACCCGTACGCGTACCCAAGCTGGTAATATTTCTCAAATCTGTAAGCTCGTGAACTTAAATAATAAATCAATAAGGATTGCAATTGTTGCAAACCGTGGCTATATTGTTCATGAATTGATTCGAGTGAATCAAACCGATTTTGTTTCAACTGTCTATGTATAAAGATCTAAGCAATTGAACAACTCTTCAATTAGTTCTTTTGAGTCATTTGAACTAGTTGTGAAGAAGATGAATATGGTTGATATGAAAGTACTCATATGGCTAACCATTGGTTAACTATTTGTGAACCAACCAAATGTACATGTTTAGGTACTGTTACTCAAACCTAAATGAAATACATTTCATTTGTGTGTGACAAGCTAAGTTTCGATCTAACGGTTGGATGATATTAGCTTAGTAAATCAGGTTTTTCATCTAACGGTGAATATTGAATGCTTTGTTACCAAGGTAACTTAGATTGCAAACCATGATTTGAAAACTATATAAAGGAGACATCTAGCAACTGGAAAAACTAATCCTACACCTCCTTTGTGATACTAGTTGGTTTTTCTAGAGTCGATTCTCCTTTAACCGTAGGTTTCTTCTCGAGACCCTGTCGGTTAACGACTTAAAGACTTCATTGGGATTGTGAAGCCATACGAAACTACTTCTCTTGTAGTTGAGCGATCTGATCTTGCCATTTTCTATCGTATAAGTTTAATTGAATAATTTGCTTGAGATTATATCTCCGATAGGGCAAGATAAAAATAAATCACAAACATCTTCGTCTCATCGTTTGTGATTCCGCAATATCTAGTTTCGCTACCATACGATTTAGATTATTGTGAGGTGAACAATAATTCTAGGCTATTCTTCGGGAATATATGTCCGGGTTATTGATTAGTTCCTGTTCACCTTGATTTTATCAAAAGACAGAACAAAACTCGTAGGTTTATCGGTGGGAGACAGATTTATCTATTATCGTAGACTTTTATGTGTGATACAGATTTGTTTATTAAAGTCTTCAACTTTGGGTCGTAGCAACTCTTGGTTGTGGGTGAGATCAACTAAGGGAATCAAGTGAGTAGTATCCTACTGGGATTAGAGATGTAAGGAGCGCAACTGTACCTTGAATCAGTGTGATATTGATTAGGGTTCAACTACAGTCTAGACCGAAGTTAGTTTGTAGTAGGCTAGTGTCTGTAGCGGATTAATACAGTGTGGTATTCAATCTGGACTAGGTCCTGGGGTTTTTATGCATTTGCGGTTTCCTCATTAACAAAATTTCTGGTATCTGTGTTATTTCTATTCCGCAATATATTTTGTTATATAATTGAAATATCACAGGTTGTGCGTTGTATCGATCAATTGTGGAATCCAATCTTTGGTTGTTGATTGGAAATTGATTGATCCTTGGATATTGGTCTTTGGTACCATCCAAGTTTATTTCTCTTATATTTGATAAAGACTCGCAGATTTTTATTTGCTTGAGTATAAATCAAATCGAGAGATAGAGATATTAACTCCTTGATATACTTTTTATTAAGATTGAGTATGACTTTCTAGTTGATTCTCTTAAAAGTATATTAGAGTTAGTCCACACAGATTACTAATCGAAATATTGGGTGAGGTTGTTAGACCCCCGCTTTTTCAACAATATCTTGTTTCTTTAATCGATTAAGATTATTGTGAGGTGATTGATAATACTAGGATGTTATTCAGGAATATAAGTCCAGTTTATCAATTGGTTCCTGCTCACCTTGTTTTACCAAAAGACGGAACAAAACTCATATGTATATATGCGGGAGACCGATTTATCTATACAATAGATTTTTGTGTGTGAGACAGATTTGTTTATCAAGTATTCGACTTTGGGTGGTAGAAACTCTTAGTTGTGGGTGAGATCAGCTAAGGGAATCAAGTGCACAGAATCCAGCATGGTTCAAGAGGTGTAAGGAACGCAACTGTACCTTGATCAGTGTGAGATTTATTAGGGTTAAACTACATTCTAGTCCTAAGTTAGCTTGGTAGTAGGCTAGTGTATGTAGCGACCTAATACAGTGTGGTGTTCAGATCCGGACTTGGTCCCGGGGTTTTTCTGCATTTGCGGTTTCCTCGTTAAAAAAAATTCTGGTGTCTGTGTTATTTCTTTTCTACATTATATTTTGTTATATAATAGAAATATCACAGGTTGTGCGTAGTTCAATCAATTAGAGAATCTAACCTTTGGTTATTGATTATATTGACTGACACTTGAACATCGATCTTTGGTACCGTTCAAGTTGTTTCACAAAATAATCAGGCTCACGGATTTCTATCTGTTTAATTTGCTGATTACATTGTGAAACATAGATACAACTCTTGGATAAACTTTTCTTGAGATTGAGTCTGACTGTCTAGTTGATTGTCTCAAAATTATATTGGAGTTTGTCCATACAGATTGCTAAGCGAAATATTGGGTGTGTTTGTTAGACCCCGCTTTTCAGGAACTTTACTAGATGAGGATGGGATGTGCAGTTATAGAAGTTACTCCAAGAATATGCAGACATCTTCGCATGGTGTATGGAAGATATGACAGGAATTGATCCGAACCTAGTTCACACTACCTTCGGATCAAAACATAGGTCACTCCATTCAAGCAGCGCAACCGCAAAGTAGCAGACATCTACCAAGAAGCGGTAGAAAAGGAGTTGCAGAAGCTCCTAGTAGTAGGATTCATATGAGAAGTAAAGTATCCCACATTGATATCCAACATGGTAATCGTACCTAAGAAAAACGGAGGTGTGCGTATCTGCATCGATTTCAGTAACCTCAACAAAGTATGCCCCAAGGATATCTACCTACTGCCCAATATCGATCAACTGGTCAATGCAACTGAAGGACATCATAAGCTATCCTTTATGGATGGTTACTACGGGTACAACCAAATAACACTTGCGGAAGAATATCAGGAGCATATTGCGTTCTTCACTCCATGCGGCTTGTATTGTTATACAAGGATTCCTTTTGGACTTAAGAACATGGGAGCAATATACCAACGATTTGTAGGCAAAATCTTCAAACAATGGATATGCAAGATATTGGAGGTCTTCGTAGATGACATGCTTGTCAATAGCAAGGAAGCAAAAGATCATCTGTCATACATAAGGGAGATATTTGAAGCCATGAGATGCTACCACATGAAGGCCAATCCGGAGAAATGTACGTTCGGAGTAACCTCAGGAAAATTCCTAGGGGAATTTGGTAACCAAGCGATCGAGGAATAGAAGTTGACCCCGAAAGGATCAGAGAAATAATAGAAATTCCATCACCAAAGATGCTGAAAGAAGTCCAAAAGCTAAACGGAATCCTAGCTTCAATGAGAAGATTCATAGCAAGATCATCGGATAAATGCAAAGCATTTTTCGACACGCTCAAGAATGGAAATTGATTCATGTGGACCTCGGAATGCGAACAATCCTTCCAGAAGATCAAGGAGTACTTAACCTCCATACCCATCTTGCAAAATAATGAGCCAGGTGAGGTACTCACTCTCTATCTAGCAGCAACTAGCTACGCTGTGTAGTTGCAGGATTTCCCACACTACACCCTTGTCAAGAATCTATGAAAACTAAGTCATAATTGTGGATGAACAACAACACTTTTATTAATTCACTTTCAGGAAGATTTACAAGAAATATCAAAACTCAGAAGTACAACTTTCTTTCTGGAGTTTTTATCTCCTCAAAATTATCTCAGCTCTCAAAAGTACATCATCATTTTTTGGATCTATCGTGCTCTTTATATAGGGATTTACATAATGGATGACATCTAAGTTTTCCTCCTATCTCGGATTTACTTTGCGATCTTATCGCGATCGTCACAATATTTCTTTACCGCAAGCATGATGACCATCGCAGGATCAATCATGTTCTTCTTTTATTTCTTCCATCATCAATTTCTTTCAGTTGTTCCGTAACGCTCGTGAAATGTCGTTGAAGAGTTATCAGTGACGCTCGCATAAGTGTTGTTAATATCGCGGGAATAGCATTGTAGCGATATTCTGGTACTACATCTTGCCTCTTCTCATGTATTTTCTGCGAAGAAGAGAAGATCATGAGAACTAATATTCTTTATTATTCTTCGCAACTTCTTCCCCTTTTATACTTTCTCCTCGACAAGATCCCGTTAATCCAGCCTTTCTTACACGTGTTGTGAATCCATTCATTTCTCGACACGTTCCTACTCCATAGGTCCACTCCCCTTTTCCTATAAAAGGTTGTACTAATCTCAAAATTAATTTTACTTTTCTGTTTCTTCATCTTCTTCATCTTCCGTCTGCAACTTTGCCTCTTCTTCATATTCTTATGCTACTGTTCTAATGGAGTCCTCAAGGTTTGTTTCTTGATTTGTGTTGTTTATTTTAAGCCAGTTTTTACTTTCATTCTCCAATCTTTCTTATTTCCTTGTTATGTCTTCTTTTTAGCGGAAAGATTTCTAACACACAATTTACTACTCACAACCCTAATCCTCGCAAGAAACCAGTAGAAAAGAAGAATAGAAATTCTGCGAATGATAAGGTAGTAAGAAACACCCTTTATTTTTTAATAACAATATTGTTGCCTCTGTTTCTTATCTGGGTTATTATTCGTAGAATGGCGTGAATCCTGATAAACCTCCCAAAAGGTCTCGCCATTTTAAGACACTCGGGGAAAATCTCATTATGCCCTCGTTAACATCTGTGAAGATTACTCCCACACCATCGCAACCAAATATTTCTTCTCCTATCCGCGAGAATATCGTTGTTCATACCTCTACCCCTTCCGACATTTTGACAAACCAAGCTTCTAAAGCTGCTGCGATTGAGGTTCCTTATAGTACTTTATGGCCTTCAACTGTTGTTTTTCCACATACTCCTCCTGATAACTCAACCATCATAAATGATCGCCAACTTCCTCTCACTACTATTTCACCTTCTAAATCCTTTCCTTCATCAAGCGAAACTTTCGCAGGTGTTGATGTTGCTTTTAAAGTCTTGTCTAATATTTTAGACAATGCTAGAAAGTCTTCCACTGACCCTCTCCAACAGGAAGCTTGCGAGACTCTGTTTAAGTATTTTGGCTCTGATTGTAATGATTCACGAGCAGATTTAGAGAATGAGATTGAAGTTCTGAGGAAAACTCTTCAAGCTAAAACTGCTGAGTGTGATACCTTGAATCACATGCTCCGTAACTCTTCTCTAGATTGCGAGAATCTTCGCAGAAAAAATGACGAGTTGAAAGGTATATTTTTCTTGCCTCTGCTCTTTTTGCTTTTCTGTTTCATATACATACTTTCTGTGCTTAGACTTCCTTCTTAAATTCTTGATTCATATATTAGTTTCAAATCGGGCTCGTTTCATAGAAAGACTCAAATCTGAATCTATTGCTGAAGAAGTTCGCGTTGAAAGAGATTCTTGGATAGATCAACATACTAGACTATACAAGCTGTACACTTATTCAATTGATCGCATAAATAATCTTACTAATGAGAATAATCAATTATTGCAAAGGCAGAATTTTTTGAGTGGCGAGCTTGATCCCCTCTCATATTTGTTTTTTAAGGCTAATTTGGCGATGGAATCTTTATCAGATGAGAATAAAACCCTGTCCCAAGAAAAACATAGATTTTCAAGATTGATGACGATTTCTCGCAGCAAATAAGTAATCTTCAAAGTACATGTAATAGTCAAGAGCAATCTCTTCATTCTCTTAAGAAGGAGCTCAAGGAGTTAACTGAATCATCTGCCGCCGAGAAGGATAAGCTTATCAAGGGTAAATTAACTCTTAGTTTAAGAGCCAGCGAAATTCAAGACCAATACTCTCAGTTAAAGGAATCTCATTCTTTATTAGCAAAGGAAAATTCATATCTTCGCAACAAAGAAGAAAACATGAAATCTCGTCTGAAGGGTATGGTTGGCGATAAATTCGATGATGCCATGAATCAGTGGGAGAATTGTTTATTTGCTTTAATCCAAAATTTAACCTCGCAAAAAGAAGGTAGTCAGTTGACTGCCTCTCTTGTTGATCTTCTCATAAAATTTTGTGTTATGTTCCTTGTGAGATTCTTGTTTAATTGATTTTATTTTGTTGCTCGCAGAATCCAAAAGAAATCTTCATTCTACCATCACTGATCTGACCACTACATTGGATAAAGTTCGCAAAGAAAATAAGTCTCTTGTTTCCAATTACCTTAATTCCCGCGAAAAATCAGAAAGAAGACTTGATTATCTCGAGTACTTTAAAAATATAGAAATTAGGAATCGTGAAAGAGGTCTCCTTCGCCAAGTCTATCTTAGCGCTGAAGTTCTCGTGAATGAGATTATGCTTTCCCGTTCTCTTTCTCCTGTTTCTGTCCCTCCTCTAAAGGTTTACGATGATGAAATTCCTTTTCCTATGGATGAAGAATTAGAATTTACTAATGATGAAGAAAACACCACTCAAGAAGTTGGTGAAGAAGAAGAAGAAAAACAAAGTCCTCCCAAAGAAGGAGCTGCGGGCGGTGAGGTAAATGTTGATGAAGAATTAAAAGAAGGAGATACTCGTGATGAAAGAGATGCTGATGAGGCTGATAACTCTGGCAGAAATAATAAATATGACGAGCAAGAAGAATGAATCTGGCTACGCCACCGCTGAAATTTGAATATTATCTTTGCTTTCCTTTTCTTCCTTTTTTCTTGCGAGCGATGTAACTTTTAAGATCCTTGGAATTTTAATCCTTCAATTTTAACTTACTTTAAATATTTTCAAGGAAGATAATGAGATATTACTTCTCTATTCCCCTACTTTCCCTTCATTGTCTTTCTTGAAATGGTAAATCATTTTATGTATCTTCTTTAAGTAAATTCGTTGTTGCACTATTCACGAAAGTATGAACATATCTGCGATATAAGAAATACTGTCGCACTTTTCTGAAAAATTCTGAGGGAATCCGCGATGTTAAAAATTTTCCTCCTTATATATAATTCTGCGATGAATGAATGTTTCCTGCAATCTTAAAGTAGAATAGTTAATTGGTAAGATTATTCTTTTGGTCTTATTTTGCCTTCCTAGTTAAAGGTCTTATTTTGCCAAACTTTTTTCTGTCTGCGACAAAATCGCAGGATTTCTTAACATTTGCATGTAAAGACCCTTTGATCTTGTCTTATCCATGTTTCTTTCAAAATCTTTGCGACAATATGATAAGCATACATTCTCTCGCAAGAATTTACCCTTATGACATTGCCGTCTTGCGATGAAATCGCAGGGCGTTTTTACACTTTCATGTAAAAACCCATTGATCTCATCTTAACATTGCTCTCGTGGCTTGTTGCCTCTGCATCATTTACGTCACGCGACAATATGACAGGCCTAAATGTTCTTGCGATCATAAATCCCCATGACATTGACGTCTTAAGACACTTATCAGCTCCCTAATGGAGGGTGCATCCCTTATCTTCCCCCTTGTTGCCCCTTCAAGGAGGGTACATCGGCCATACAATACTAGCTCCTCCCATCCAGATTTACCAACAACCAGCTGTTTTCGCAGCCTCTTGTCCTTTATGACTATATGGCTTATAGTTACAAGACTGCACCCTAGGTGGGGTTTTATTCAGGCCAAGTGCATTGTAGCCAAGACTTACCAAGGATGGCAAGAGAGTTTCGTACGCTCCGGGCACCCTTGGCTCAACCGTGTACCTCGGCGCCTTGGTCATACTTTACACTTCTTGGAAGAGACTCTCAGTCGTCCAACCAGGGTATAACCATATATAGTTGGAAATCCAAGATCTCTCTCCCGGATAGGTTTTCTTTAACCCCAACATCTGCATGACTCAGGTTCCAACAGCGGTATAACCTTATCGCTGAGTCATGTCAAGAGATACCCCCTTTATAATGCACTATTAGGTCTTACATTTGCCTCTTACGAAATTTTATTCGCGAACTAGGGTGCACGCCATAAAGGTTCGTCCCATTCTTATGTCTCTGCGAAATTTGTATTCGTTATTCTTGCGATATTGCTCGCTATTTTTATTGTGCTTTGTTGAAAATAGAGATAGAATAATTTTATTACATGCTTCATTATATAACATACCAACATCTGTTAACTTGTAGAAGATGTCATTGATAATACCTTTTTAGAAATAATCTATTCCGTTGTCTATCAAGTCTTTGACCAACATCTCTTCCTTCAGGATCCATTAGTTTGTATGCCCCATTTCCAATTATCTCTTTGATGATATATGGTCCATCCCATGTTATTGCCAACTTTCCACCACTCTCTCACTGATAACTTGGTGTTTCTCGCAGCACTAAATCGCCAGGTTGGAATTCACGCTTCTTAACACGCTTGTTGTACTCACGAGCTAATCTTCGATGGTAATTTTCCATATGTTGCAAAGTTTTTTTCTCTCTTTTCTTCTAATTCATCCAATTTATTTAAAATCATTCCAGCACTTAGATTTCTTTCCCAAGCCTCTCTTTTTGTTGTAGGAATAACGACTTCTGTTGGTAACACATCTTCAACTCCATATGTCAAACAAAAAGGTGACATCCCAGTAGCTTATCGTCTGGTGGTATTGTTGGCCCATATCGCATTATGCACTTGTTCACACCATGCTCTGTGATACGCTTCTAATTTCTTTTTCTAGATATCTGCGATTGTTTTATTAGTTGCCTCAGCCTGACCATTTTCTTGTGGGTATAAAGGAGTAGATTTCCCGCATTTTATCTTAAATGCATTGAGTAGCAACTCTATATTCTACCCCTCAAATTGCTTTCCATTATCAGATACTAATTGTGCTGGAATCCCAAATCTGCAGATTATATTTTCAAAGATGAATGTAAAAATATCCTTATCGCGAATATGTTGTACTGCCTTTATTTCTCCCCATTTTGTGAAATAATCCGTTGCGACGATCAGATACCTTCTTTCTCCAGAACCAGGTACAAACGGTCCTACAATGTCTAACCCCCATTTCCAAAAAGGCCATACACTTGTTGAAGATGATAGTGGCGCTCCTGGCGCATGTATCCTTTTTCTGTATCGCTGGCAATCCTCGCAACGTCTTGAGAGATGCTTTGCATCCTCATGCATATATGGCCAGTAATAACCCTGCATTTTTGTTCTATATGCTAAAGATCTTCCTCCATTGTGATTACCAACGTGACCACTATGTAACATCTTCAATATTTTTTGTCCTTCTTCTCTCGTCAAACATCTTAGCGATGGTCCATTAAAAGATCTGCGATATAATACTCCCTCTCTTAACTCATAATTGGTTGCCCTACTTTTTAATTTATGTGCTTCTAATCTATTTCTTGGAATTTCTCCTCTCGCCAGGTATGCATGAAGTTCTGCTCGCCAATCTGCGATATTGCTCGTGGGCTCTTCCTCGCCAACTTTTACCATCATTACGTCTATCTCTTCTTCTTCTTCTTTGTTTATCGATGGATTTGAGAGTGTTTGAATTTTTATGCATCTCGCCAATGGATTTGTCATTATGCTAGATATGAAAGCAAAAGCATCTGCGAGCCTATTATCTTTCCTTGATATGTGTCTCCATTTTTTTTTTGGAATTTTCGCAGATAGTTCTTCAACAAGTTTTTTGTACTTCTTCAAAGATGGTTCATTTGTGGTATATTCTCCCTTTATCTGGCGAATAACCAATTGTGAATCGCTGGTGATTCTAGCATTTTCCAACTTCATTTCTATCGCAAACTTCAATGCATGGATTACAGCTTCATATTCTGTCTCATTATTAGTGGATGCAAATTCCAATCTAAATGAAAAAGCTGTTTTTTCTCCTTCTGGTGAAATGAAAACTACTCCAATCCCATTTCCTTCTCCATTTGATGATCCATCCACTAATATTTCCCATCTGTCATGTTCTGTTAATAGCTCTTTTGGGTCTCCATGTTCTTCTTCTATATCCATCATCTCTTCTGACTTCGTCATCTTCTAAAGGAAATTCAGCTAAGAAATCTGCGATAACTTGTGATTTTGGCGAGGATAGAATTTCATATTGAATATTAAAGTGCCTTACTTGCGCATTCCATCTCTCAACTCTTCTTGATATTTTTGAATTCTTCATCACCGATTCGATTGGCACTCTCGTTAACACTTTGACCTTATGTGCTTGGAAGTAAATTCAAAGCTTAAAAGTTGCGTGTACCAACGCTAGAATTAGTTTCTCAATATTTGAATAATTTCTCTCTGCTAAATTAAATGTTTTGCTGATATAATAAATTGGTTTTTCTACCCCTGCATCTACTCTCAATAACACAACACTTAGCGCGTATGGAGTTGTTGCGAGATAAATCAATAATTCTTTTCCCGGTTCAGCTTTCTGTAATATAGATATACTCGCCAAATGTTCTTTTATTCCTTGAAAATCTTTTTCCCATTCATCTGTCCACTTGAATTTTGTTCCCTTCTTGAGTATATCGAAAAAATGTTTACACTTGTCTGAAGATCGCGAAATGAACCTTCCTAGCGAGGCTAAGAGTCCATTTAGTTTTTGCACATCTTTTACCGTCGCAGGAGTTGGCATATCGCGAATTGCTTTTACCTTTTCTGGATCAACTTGTATTCCCTCTTTTGATACAATATACCCCAAAAACTTCCCTGAAGTTACTCCAAAGGTACACTTATCAGGATTCACTTTAATATTGAATTGCCGCATTTGATCGAAAATATCTCTCAAATCTTGCACATGATTCTCAGCTTCTTTAATTTTGATCAGCATATCATCTACATACACTTCTAATGTTTTGTGGATCCACTTTGCAAACACCTTTTCCACCATTCTTTGATACGTTGCACCATCATTTCGTAAGCCAAATGGCATCTTTGTATAACAATATAATCCTCTTGGAGCAAAGAATGCAGTATGTTCTTGATCTTCTTCAGCGAGAGGGATTTGATTATATCCTTTATACCCATCCAATGATGATATTCTTGCGTTTCCTGCTGCTGATTCAACCATTTGTGGAATATATGGCAACGGAAAACTATCTTTTGGACATGGCTTGTTTAAATATGTAAAATATATGCAAATTCTTATCCCTTTGTTCTTCTTTGGGACCACCACCATGTTTGCAATCCATTCTGGATATTTTGCTTGTCTTATAATTCCTGCATCGAGCATCTTCTGTAATTCTTCTTCTATTTGAGAATGATATGTTGTTGCGATCTTCCTTATTCTTTGCTTAAATGGTCTTATGTTTTTGTTGATTTCTAATTTATGACATGCTGTTGACGGGTCTATCCCTGGCATCTCATCCATGTTCCACGCGAAGATATCTGCATATTCTCGTAAAAGATTTATAGTTCTTTCTTCCTCATCTGCCTCCATTCTAGTCCCAATTTTAAGCATTTTAGGTTCTTCTTTACTTCCAATATTTATTTCTTTCGTTGGTTCAGCAGCAGTGTAGCTGGCTTCAGGTTCTCCCATTGGTGTTGGCGTTTTCATAAATCTCGTGAATTCATCTCCTTCTCGCGAAATTTCACTGGGCACTCCTTTTCCTTCTTTTGCTCTTATCATGTAAACTTTAAATTCTTCTTCCTTCTTCAATTCTCTTGCCAGTTTTTCATGAGCCTTTCGCACTTTGGACGTTCTTCACAATTTCTTACTTCAATTTGGTAGCACAATCTCGCATGAAATTCACATCTCCTATAATTTCTCCAATTCCACTAGGCATAGGAAATTTAATACATTGATGTAATCTTGACGCCATGACCTTGATTGCATGTATCCACGGTCTTCCCAGTATCATATTGTATGGCGATTCCACATCTACCACACATAATGATATTTGTGTTTCAATTTCTCCTAGTGGAATTCGTACCATTATCTCTCCTTTAGGTTTTGTTATAGACTTTCCAAAGCCATGAACATAATACGTTGAATGAGACATTTTTTCATCCTTATATCCCATCTTCTTGAAGGTATGATAAAATATCATGTCTACAGAACTTCATGTGTCTAATAAAGTTCTATTCATAGCCCATTCTTCTTCAGATTTTATCGATTTCTCCTTTGTCATTGGTATAGTGGTTACTGTGACCACCAATGGAGATGTATGAGTTGAATCTTCTTCTGGTATTTCTGCTGTTGTAAACGTGATTTCTTGTTTTTCCCAATCTTTCAATGATGATATCTTCTCCACTGTCATAATCTTCCTTCCTTAAAAATCCCGTTTATGTATCCATCCTTTGATATTTTCATGAAATTTATCAATCATTTCTTTTTTTATTACATCACCTTTCAATTTTCTACAATACTTTTTGATTCTGATCATTTTTCCTTCAATTTTCTCACCGATTTACTTTATGATTTCCCTAATCTTGAACAATTTTTATCTTCTTCTTCGATTTTTCTTCTATTTTCATTAATTCATTCCCTGTTTCGGGCGCCAAAATGTAGTTGCAGGATTTCCCACACTACACCCTTGTCAAGAATCTATGAAAACTAAGTCATAATTGTGGATGAATAACAACACTTTTATTAATTCACTTTCAGGAAGATTTACAAGAAATATCAAAACTCAGAAGTACAACTTTCTTTCTAGAGTTTTTCTCTCCTCAAAATTCTCTAAGCTCTCAAAAGTACATCATCATTTTCTGGATCTATCGTGCTCTTTATATAGGGATTTACATAATGGATGACATCTAAGTTTTCCTCCTATCTCGGATTTACTTTGCGATCTCATCGTGATCGTCACAATATTTCGTTACCGCAAGCATGATGACCATCGCAGGATCAATCATGTTCTTCTTTTATTTCTTCCATCGTCAATTTCTTTTAGTTGTTCCGTAACGCTCGTGAAATATCGTTGAAGATTTATCAGTGATGCTCGCAGAAGTGTTGTTAATATCGCGGGAATAGCGTTGTAGCGATATTCTGGTACTACACGCTGTAAGTGCAGTATTGGTATGAATCCAAGGACAAGAAGAAAATCCCATCTATTACATCAGCAAGGCACTGAATTCATCGGAGCGTAACTACACTAAGTTGGAGCAACTTATTTATGCCTTAATAGTGGAAACACAAAAGCCGATGATCTATTTTTACGCGCATACCATCCGAGTCTTAACAAAGGCCCAGATAGGTCGGATCCTCGACAACAAAGAGAATATAAGAAAAGTAGCTAAATGGAATACGTTTATCAAGTAGTTCCAGATAATTTCGAAATAAGGAAAGCATAGAAATCACAGATATTAGCAGACTTCTTGGCAGGGTTACCCATCAATGACGAAGCAGAAATAGACGACATCCCAGGAATGGAGGAAGACAAGGAGGATCCTGATAATTTGTTGGAACCTCAGAACCTACAAAGATGAGAGATATCCATAGATAACTCCTCCAACAGAGAAGACGCGGGCATAGGAGTGGTAATAATAATATCTACGGGGGATCGATTAATCTATACCTTCAGGCTAGAGTTTGATCAATACACTAACAACATCGCGGAATACGAAGCAGTGATACATGGATTGCACTTAGCAATGGATCTTGACTTAGTGACTCTCAGTTGGTCATTAGGAAAATCGAACTCAAATATCAAACTTTGGATCTGGTACTATCCGCGTATCTAAGACTAGCACATGAGCATGCATCCCAAATAAAGAACGTGGTATTCAGGCATGTTTGTCGGAAGGACAATAGGCATGCAGATGCCTTGGCATACATATTATCTATGCTAAGAGACATAACCACATTAGTTTTGCAGATCAGAAGAATATATGAGCCTTTGATTGAAGGAACAGTCTCAGGAACATAGGAGGCATTGGCTGTCCACACTTGGGCCATAAAAAATCTATACAAAGAGGAGCCTAACGAAGATGAAACCAATGAAGATGATAAGGAATCAGACGAATATCATCCCACGATGGAAGACGACGAAGGGAATGAACCAGAGGATGATTGGAGAATCCAAATTCACCAATACCTTGACGAATGTACCTTGCCCGCAGACATAAAAGAAGCAAGGAAGATCACATCAAAGGCATCCACATATGAGCTATGTGACAGGATATTAGATAAAAGGTCATTTATTGGACCTTCAATGCGATGTCTCTCAAGAACCGAAGGTAAAAGGATACTCCACGACATACATAGGGATAAGCTGGCAACCATAGCGGAAGAAGGTCACTGGATTTCAAGGCCAAAATGAAAGGATACTACTAGCCTTTCATGGACGAAGATTCAAATAACATGGCTAAGCGCTGTGAAAAATGCCAACGCTTCACCAGGAATATCAAGGCCCAACAATGGATCTTAATTCAGTTATCAGCCCTTGGTTATTTGTCAAATGGGGGGTTGATATAGTCGGACCCTTGGTAGAGGGTACGTTGAAAAGAAAATACTTGATCGTGGCTACGGACTACTTGTGGGTGGAAGAAAGACCTTTGGAAAGAATCAGAGACTGTGATGTCTTCAGATTCATGTTTGAGCAAATCATATGCAGGTTTGGAATACCCGCAGCCATAGTGTCAGACAATGGCAAGCAGTTGCAAGGGAAGAACATCGACATGTTATTCGACACCTTCAACATCCATAAGAACAAATCAACTCCAATTTATCCAAAAAACAACGGACAAGCGGAGGCAACAAATAAAACCATAGCAATTAATCTGAAAAGGAAGTTAGGTACACACAAAATGAGATGGTGCGAACAACTACACAATATCCTATGGGCCTACAAAATAACAAAAAGATCGGCTATGGGTGAAACTCTGTTCCTACTGACCTACGGAGCCGAAGCAGTCATTATAATAGAGGTCATGCTTCCAACAACAAAGACAGAGGCATGGGAGAAAAACCTAATAATGGACCTAATGCTAGAGAAGTTGGACGATCTTAAAGAAAGAATGGAGGTAGCTTTGCAATGAATAGTGAACTATCAACGAAGGTTGGCTCAAGAATACAACAAAAAGGTCATCCCTCGAAACTTTGTAGTCGAAGAATATGTACTACGACAAATACCGCCTTACCAAAATAAGAAGTAGTGGGGCAAGCTTGCTCCAACGTGGGATGGACCCTACATCATACATGATATTGCAGGGAAAGGATCCTACCATTTACATTATTACATAAATGAGCTTTAACCACGAATAGCTTGTTGATATAAATTTTCTAGTTTCATTTACTAGGTTTAGATGAAGCCCTAATCTCATTGGTATGTATTCACGCCTTTTTGGTTTTGGCATGTCTATAGGGTAGACTTCTACCCTATAGACACGCCATGTTCTATGGGAGTGTTAATATAAGTGTTTTAAGCCATGCCATGGCTAGTAGTGTGTCCAAATATCAACCGTTCAGTCACGTTAACTTTTAATTTTTGATTGGGCGTGTTTATAGACCAGTCTATGGCCACGTGAACCAGTTGTGGTGTGTCCATAAAAATAGTCACGCCACTTGAGGCGTGGTTAAAAAGTTGGTTTAAATAGTCACGCTACTTGAGGCGTGGTTAAAAAGTTTGATTTATTGGACACGCTAGTATGCATGTCCATAGTGGGCATTTAATAGCCACACCAATTTTGTTGCGTGGCCAAAAAGTTCGGTTTATTGGACACGCTAGTATGTGTGTCCATAGTGTGCATTTAATAGCCACGCCGGTTGTATTGTGTGGCTAAAAAGATCGGTTCATTGTACATGCTAGTATGCGTGTCCATAGTGGGCATTTAATAGCCACGCCGGTTATGTTGTGTGGCTAAAAATTTCGGTTTATTGGACACTCTAGTATGCGTGTCCATAGTGTGCGTTTTATAGACATGTCGGCTTATATGCGTGGTTAAAAAGTTGGTTTTATTAGACACGCTAGTATGCGTGTCCATAGTGTGCATTTTATAGACACACCAGTTCTATTTATTACTGGGTACATGGAATGGGTTGTAACTTCGACAGCACTGGCCCAGCTCTGTTGAGGGCCTTTTTCTTCTCTAGCCCAACAGTCATTAACTGACTTTCAAAAAATAAATAAAAAAGCTTCTACCCAAATTCGAACGCATGGTCTCGACTCGAAGGAGGTAGGTAACAAGACGAATGAATCCACCAAACTGCAACTCTATAGTTGTTTAAGATTAGTTACAATAACCTATTTCTGCTATTCCATAGAGACCAAAGGATAGTTACAATCTATAGATGAATCATTTGATACTCCACAACTCACAAATAAAAAATTCTTCCTCTTCCTCCTGATGCTCTGCAACTCATTCATCCCTTTTACCCCAAACCTATATTTCCATTTCCTCTTCCTTTAATACTCTTTCACCCTTTTAATCCTAAACACTAGCACTAATGATTGGACTTGGTTTGTTGTTGTTTCTTGTTTGCTGCATGAATCCATTAATATATTTTGGTGCTTGTGTAAGGGTTTTAATGGATTCAACAACAAACAAGAAGACAACAATAAAAACTAGTCCAAGTTAACCAGCATCTGAATGTCTATAAATAACATATCTGATAGACTTACCTTCTATGAATGCATAAAACCAAACGGTTGACCTAACAATGCACCTTTTAATTAGAGTAAAAGCTAATGAATTAAGCGACTAGATTTAGGCTTTGTAAATAAGGTACATTTAGTAGAGTAATGATGGCTTTGAAGAGGGTGTGCATGGCATTGAAAAGGCGTTAATATCCAAGCAACAAACACTTGACCAATCTCCATAAAAGACCATTTATGGCTAAGCTACTACCAATAATTAAACAAGGCAAGGGGATAAATAGATTATTATACCAAAATAAGAAATCATAGAAATAGAGATTAAGAAAACAGATAATGGCAGAGAATGCTAGTAGTTCAGCAAATGGAAATGACACCAAGCCACCACCCGATTTAGAAGCAATGGTACGTGCAAAGTTGACAATTGGGACTTTATCAAGCTCTGAGATTGAAAGGTTGATTCCTGAATCAGGAGAAGATAAGTAAGAAATAGCAAGAGGAGTGAGAAGAATTTGAAAGATTAAGGGATGAAAATGATGAGGATTTTTAGTTGTGGATGAGAAAGTTGGATGCCAAATATGCACGTCGACACAGGCATAAGCTTCAATGATGAGGAGAGTGTAAGTATTCATGGGGGGAAACTCGCAGTGCGACAGAAAGTGATAGTGAAGATGAAGAAAAGAATTATGAAGGAGGAGAAGATGAGGAGCGATGTGATGATTCAATGAAGAGAGGTGAGAGAGCAAAAGAAGCAGATAAAAAGAAGAGGAAGAGTTAAGAGTTTGAAGATGTGATGTACAAGTGCTATCTCGCCGAAAATAAGAACAACCCTGAATGTGGATTCTGACGGAGAGGAGATTCCTGGGTTAAACCTAGATGGATAGCCTGTATTTGCCGGTGAGATGGTGGTTTGCAGTGAAGCAGAAGATGAGGAAGAAAAAAACGAAGATGATGATCTCTAGGGTCCCTGCACATCTTCAGACGATGATGATGGTACTGGTGCCTACTATAAAGAGGATGAGTTAAACAATAACAACAACAATGATGGCGATTCTTGGTGATTGCCTTATACTGTCAAATCCCTTAGAACTAGAGTAATGTGATATTTTGATTACTATTTCTCCTGTGCATCTTCGTGAAAACTTTTGGGGATATTGATGGTACTTTATGTTGCTGAAAAAGTGTATGGATAATTGGGTTTCAATTTCAGACATTTGGTGGTAGTTTTTTTTTTTTTTTTTTTTTTGGTGTTGATGAAGAAGATGCTAGGGGGATTTTGGGGTTCAGTTTGTAGCAGGTGCATTGTTTGTATAATAGCTGGGAGAGTTGCAGTGGTTATGATTAGGTAAACTTTTTATGTCAGGTAGATTAGTAATGTTGCATCTTTGAATTTTGGTTGTAAAAACAAAGTTGTAATGGCACTGGTAGCCTGTCGAGTGTTTAGAAGTCGTATTCTTTTTGCTTTATCCTTCTTTAGATGTAATTAAACTAGTTGTGTTCTTCCAGTTGTTTGAATTTTCAGTAGTATTAAACTTGTGATGGATGTATGTTTGAAGGGTTTGAACATAATGTGTCAGTTTTTCTTGCTCTTTTGATTTCAGTAGTTTTGGGTTGAATACAGTAAATGTACAAACAAGCAATGTTCTTGGTGAATGATTCTAAAATTCCAATGATTGTTAAGTAGAGATAGGTAGGAATGACTGAATTAATGAATCAATAGGGTATATAAAATGTTGTTTAAGATGGTAGAAACTAGGGTGTTACTCTAGTTTATAAAATGATGTTGGAGTAAGATTAATTCAAAGACTATTTTAGGCCCAATTCCAAAACAAAAAATCTATGTGCAAGCCTAGTACTATTACTACTAATCCTAGCATGACAGAATATTAATTCAACAATCAATATAGCCAAATCCAAACTCATCAAACATTGCTAAAACCCATCTGCAAACAAAACCCCACCATGATTTAAGAATCAAAATTTTTTCAACAATCCATATATTCATTTTCTAGTTAACAGAAAAATCCAAACTGCTAACTTAAATTTGAACCAAATTCAGTACCATGATGATCATCATTACCAAAATAGTATAACCCAAAATTAAAAACAAAGGCTAAGAGAATATAATTTACACTAACCAGTTCCTTAAACAAAAACCAAAAAATGTTCCAACCTAACCATTCATCTATTAGCAAACAAAAACAACCACATTCTATCACCTGGCTTAATTATCGCTTAGTCCTTGTAAATGGTTGCTCAGATGCAGTCGTTTGAGAAGCAAGGACTGTTGTTGGTGCTGGTACTTTCCTTGCAGTTCTACCCTTAATGTCATCCCGATAGTAATCATCCCTGGATTCCCTTTGCAGGTCAAGTTTATATACCTTCGGCAATTTATACTCATTCCGACTGTTATAGAATTGCTCGGTTGAACCCACCAAGCGTTGGTATGTCAAGTTTGGTTGTCATATTTTAGTGAACCAAAACTCATTTAAGAGTCGCTTGATTTAAATGTACTAGAGTCAACTTCCTATAGGTTATCTTGAAAGTATTAGGGTGAGACATTACAAGTATTGTGAAGACTTGAAGAAGTGAAGAAGAACGGATCTACAAACACAACATCATCCTTTCACTTGGGGTTAGTGATATTTGACTTGAACTGTTTCATTCCCTAACGTATATTTCAAGTCGTGCATAATGAAAACATAAAACTGTGAAACATGAACACTCTACATAGACATAGTATTAAGGAATACAATATTAAGTTTCTTGCTTAACCATTAAACTTTACATATAAGACATCGACATAATCGTATGAATGCTATTGTGATTATATATGGGTATATGAGGTGAGGATTTCATCCTAGGGAACAAAGTTTACATATGTTCTAAGGAAGTAAGTTCATGATATGTGTTGTGAACCGAAAAGGAAATCGCCAGATGTTATTGGGGCTGTTCTTCATTGCAAATCTTATGAACGACCAATACGTATGATTAGTATAACCGCTCATGACTTGTTTGTGTTCTTGGTAAAACTATTCACATGAGGCCTGACTTATGTATTGGTATGACTTTTATTAGTGAAACCGATCTTAAGTAATCACCTAGTGTATGATCGGGTTTGTGAGTGTCTGACAAATATTGGGAAAGGGGAACCGATCCTAGTAAGAGGTGTAGTACATCACAATGGGGAACCAATCCTTGTATGAGGTGTAGCAAGGTTTATATAAGAAAGGGGAACCGATCCTATGAACCTGTGCAACACGTTTTTGGGCAAGGGGAACCGATGCTATGGACATGTGCAGTGCATACAAGTTAGATACCAAATATATGTGAGGAACCGATCCTAGTACCTAGTTAGCCGAATTTTGGTAAGCTAGTGTAACTATGCACAATACTCACGTGGAGGTAGAACCGAAACCTGTTTTGGTAGAACCGTTAAACCCATGGTTTGTGATTGAATGTTACTTGATCAATCACATAGTTCTTGAAAGTCATATGAACCAATTCAAAACTTGTTTGGAAGTGTGGTAAATCGGTTTCAAGTGAGTAAGCATGAAAAAGTACTTGCAAGAGTAAGATGTCGACAAACTTTGAACACGGTGCATTAATGCTTATTCTTTTTGTTCAAAGATATTCCTTAATATCTAAGAAGGAAGTAAATCCAAAGATCGAATTTAAATAAGTTAAGAATCTTTTAATTATATATGGAAAATAAGAATTAGTAATGTGCATTTGCTAGTTAAAGATTTTCCAAGGAGATTTCGATCATTATTTTTGGACAGTGCATTCACATGAATTATGAAAATTGAATTTGGGTTAATATGGAAAAATATCTTGAGAATATTTTCGGTTTTGGAAATTCCTTGGTGTCCAAACTTCCTTGTCTATAAATACTTTGAGTTTGAATTTTTAGCAAACTAATCCCTCGTAATAATAGTCTTCCTCTTTTGTCTTTGTTACTGGTGAAGTCGCCTATCGGAGAGGAGAGTAATCTAATTAGGTGAAATCTCTTACGGCCGCTCAATTTAAAGTCGTCTTTGGGATTGAGAATCTCTAGCACGATGATAGACGCATTTATGTGTCTAATTTGTCCTCAATGTTCCGTATTGTTAGTACTCGTTTTCGTCCTTATTATGGTGTTTTGTGTGTTTGTAGGTATTTTTGGAAAATAAAGATTGTTAGAAAATTCGGCTCGAAAAATTGCTCGGAACACCCCCCGGATGACATTTGCTATTCGGACTCCCACTTTGGATAAGGGGTAACCCAATTGCTAAGGGGCAACCCAGTGCTATTCGCACCCCCGGTTTGGTTAGGGGGACACCACCTTCTTCATTTGAATTTCATTTTTGGCGGGAAATTATTCAACAGAACTTGAAGATTCTTGGTCTGTGATTTGGAGGAGTTCTAGTGCGACTCAATGGCTGAAATCGTTTGGGAAGATTTTATTAAGCTTAACATGAGTGGTATAATCATTGGTTTGGATTAGAATTGGCTAGAGATTCAGATTGAAGAAATCAGGGAGTTACGAGTCTTGTGAACACGGACGACTTTCGGGGTGTGTTTACAGCGTGTTCAACACAATCTGAGACGTGTACATAACCTGTTAATGCAATATTCGATCGTGTTGACATCAAAAGGCTCGTGAAGAAGAGAAAAAGGGAAAGTATTTCACGTATCTGCATGGGAATAATACCGATTGATGGTTGGAAATATTTGAATTAATTACGAAGATTTCTTGAGGCTGTTAAGTATAAAAAAGGTGTCCGGGTCATAGAGTGGGGGTATGGAGAGTTAGGGTAACGAAATAGGGTGAGAAATCAGAGTTGCAGAACCACCATTTCTGCTGCTGCTGAAGAACACGAAGAACAAAGACCAACATAAGCAGTCGTTCATGCTACAATACATGCGACAGTTACAAGGCAGCCGTATTGCAACAGTGTTAGCGACAAAGAGCCTTTATCGTTCTTTGTAACAGCTCGGTTTGTAACACCTATAAGTGTTACAAAACCCAGTTTTAATTATTTTTCCTCCCTTTTCATCATTTGTGAACACAATTTGAGCAATGAATAAATACTTTGAGCGTGTTTTCACTATGTGGAGCTAGAACCCATCATTGGGACGACGGAGGAAGATGAATTTCATGCATGGGTAAAATTATTTAATTCTTTTTATGACTTTTGCACTATTTTAAATTGATTTATGATTCGATAAAATTAGTTGTGATTCAATTAGATAGGTTATGCTTTGTTTAGATAATCTATGCTTAGGGGATACAATTAATGTTTTGAGGATCTACTTTGGCAAAATAATAGTCCATGTTTTTATTTGTTGAGCAATAATTGTTAAAAGAATTAATTTTTGAACCTTTTGTTGTGAGTTTGTCCGAATCCTGAGTCCCAACACATCTCTTCATCTTGTGACAATTTTTGTATATATTTCTATCTTATTTTAGTTTTATTAAATCTAAAATTCTTTGCTTTCACAAGTCTCAAGAACCTTATTACTACAACAACTTTGATAAACCATCACACAACCCGTTGGTGGGAAACTAGATATTTCAATTTATCTTTAGTTTTCATATTGATTTAATTGACTAACGGTGGTTGAACATTGATTGCACCTAGTTTGTTTATGCTTGAGAATCTTCTCTTCTGATATAAGATTCACTCAAACTAGTTCAAGGTTTCGAAAAGGATCTTTAGACTGTTGTTATATCTAAAAACGATCTTGTGATAATCCATTGTTAACAGACTCCGTTCTGTGTGTGATTGATCACAAGATATTCAAGTAGTTGTGTGCAGGTGTTTATTGAAGATCTAAGAAGGTTTGAAGACAAAGAAGAGATACAATATTTTTGACTTGGTTTTATAATCTTTGGTGTGCACAATACTTGTTTTGTTAAAAAAGGATCCAACTATAATTGATTTATCCTTTGGGTATTTTGATAGAATAGTTGAGAAGATCGGCATCAACACAATTCTTTGGATTAAGAGTGTTGTTGGCTTAATCTTACCGATTTCCCTTTGGGTGATTGAACGTAAGATAGATCTTGGAACCTGGCAAAGGAGTTTATGTTAAGATAAACAAGTTAAACTTTGCGCAACTCATATCACTTGGTTGAAGAGAGTTGATACCAAACAGATTTGTTGTTCCTTTATTGTTTGGAATACGAACCAAAGAAATTGGTCCAAGTACGTGACTTGTTTACAGGTTGGAGGCATGGGAATATAGAAGAAACTAGGTGAACTATAGGTTTAGTTGCTTGGTATCAAATATACGTAGTTGGTTTATTTTGTATAGCGGCTTAATCCCGAGAGTATTCAATTCTAGACATGGTCCCGAGGTTTTTCTGCATTTGCGGTTTCCTCGTTAACAAAATCTTGTTGTGTCATTTAATTTATATTTCCGTATTATAATTGTTTTATTATAATTAAAGTAAACTGCAAAAACGTTAATTCCTATTTACTTGATACGTGAATCCTGTTGAGTTTGGTTAAGTCTGAACCTTTGTATCAAGTAAACATACTTCGTTGTTATATTGTCTCGATCTCGTATCCATAGACGATCACACGAAGTGTGAACCGATTAGTTGTATTGTCTCGACTCAGTCCATAGACAATCACTTTCGGAGAAATGACTTATAGGAAGGAAAAGTAACAGCTTGAGGTATATTTGGGTACCCTCGCCTTTTCAATTGGTATCAGAGCAGGAAAACACGAAAATATCTAACAATTTGTGTTTGGTGAGATCCATCTTATAATAATTGAATCTTGTTGATGATTCGGTTAACGTAATGGCAGGATTTGACATATTCAGGGTTCCATGGTGGAGAAATCAAATAAAGAATGTTATATTCCCTTTTAAGGAATCATCTAGAAGTTGGTCCGAAACTTGTAATTTCTTAAGAAAATCTCTCTTGCATCTAAGAGACAGTTCTTTGATCTCTTCTGTTGATGAATCCTTCATACAAGGAAATCAAGATAGATCAACAAAGGTCTATAATGTTGAACTGAGAGGGTTTCAAAATATCTCCTTGGTTGCTTCTGTTCCTTACCATGAACATTTCCCTGAAAGAAACGATCATGTAAAAATCTTAAGTTTTGTGAATCATGCGTTTGGTCCTGTATCAATGATATTCACAAAGAATCCAGTTGGATTAGATTTTAGAAGTAATCACATTGAGAGGTATCTTAAAATAGAGAATCGAATAACTCAAAAAGTTATTATTAAAGTAAGACTCCTTACTTTGTTAAAAATGGATATTGTAATGAAAACCTATTACAATATAATTCAAGGTAAGAAAATGCTTCGAATTTTCTGGCTTAAGAAAAGGATGTATACTTTCATATTCTTTATGAAGGGTTTCCATATGCATTCACCTCATAATGGTTTCTTTGAAATCAGTGATAGGATAAAGGGATTCAGTAACCTAAATGGTTAAAGTCATCTTATGTTTCGAAAGTTATCAAACATAAGTTACAACTTGTGGGTTGTTCTTTGGATCTTTGGGTCAATCCAGTTCTTAAAAGTCAATGAATGGATCGGTATCATCATCAAGAGAGCATATTTCCAAAAATATATTTTCCTTAATATAGATGTTTTCTCAATATCAGAAATAAAAACTTGGAGTTATTTGCAAGTTTATATGATATTTTCGAAAAAGATAAATATTTTGATCACACAAAGTATTCATCTTGAAGGTATCACAAGCATATGTTCAAGGATGATACCGAATGAAGATCTAAGGAGAAAACTGACAACAATGATTCTCGCCAAGAAGCTTGCTCGCATGTTTGATGGCAAGTGCTACCACATCTTCTATAAAGTAAATGGAGTAGTCTGCAGAGAGATTGTCAGTGAATATTTCCTTCACAAGATTAAAAGATATCTTGACTCCTTGGACTCTGACAGGTTAACCTTGTGCAACAATACATGCTATCATTCAATTCAGCTCATATCCTCTTCAAAAGTACATGCATCTAGCCTTCTTGATGGTGTTCTAGACTTGATCGGAAGAAGAGTTTTACTCAACGAAAGAGTTGATAGTAAATGGAAGCGAGTACTCTATTACAAAAAGTTATTGAAAGTTAAAAGTAAATTTAGAAAACACTTGCATGAAAATTGCAATAAGACTAGTTTCTTATTCAATGAAGCTAGAATAGACATCAGTTTTTGATCTCTTTCATTGATTGTATAAGTCTATTAAATAAAAACTATTATGAATAAAGTTATTTGATTTATAATTTTTATTGTGATAGTTTTTGAGTTGCATAGCCGGTGCTTCATTGCTTTATTTATTTGCTATGTATGTTTATGAGATGTTTGATTTCGGTTTTATTACCTTGATATTTGATCTCATAATATGCTGTGAACCCTTATGGTTTGGGTGACTTTTTGATTTAGCAGGATTAAGTACTATCCCATGTCGGTAGGCTTTATCAAAGGATCATGAGGGGTTCCTGTAGAAACAATATGTGAAAAAGTCACAATACGTAGAATCGGTTTTGGTTTAGCATAAAAGCATATGTGTTTCGACGGTTTTCAACTCTTGCTTGAAATTGTTAAAACCAATTTTCAACCTTTGTCTAGTAAAGGTTGGTTGTTGTTATTATTTTGTTTTTGGCATGAGAATGACAACATAGTGGTATTTCGATATCAATTCTCCTGGAAGAAGAAAACGATGCAATCATATTTGGAGAAGTTGGATGCGAAATTGAGGTAACAATCTTGTTAGTAATTGTTTTCCTGTTTTAAGAAAAGCCTATTTTTATTTGATATATATATATATATATATATTGATTTTGCTTAAACAAAATTGTTGGTACAATTGATGTGTTTATTACATTATGTATGTGTGGATGTATGTGTGATTCAGTTGGTTCCGGTTAAGTAAAACTATTGTTATCTTGATTTGTTATGTGATATAAATCGTTTAGGCTTACAAAAGTTTGGTGCAATTGCGGTGCTTTAATGTTTATGTTAATTCAATTGCTTCCAGTTAAGTAAAACAATTGTTATTTTTCTTTATTATATGGTATCAATTGTTTAGGCTTACAAAATTTCGGTACAATAGTGAAACTTTGATATATTTGTTGTTTAAATTGCTTCCGGTTGAGGTGAATAATTTTGTAAGTTGATTTATTAGTTTGTATGAACTATTTATGGCTTAACGAATGAATATGTTGACGGGATGCGTTGTTTAGTCCAATTCAATTCTGGATAAGATAAACTAAGTTAATTCTGATCTTAGTTAGACTTATCAAAGTGGAGGTTTCGGTTATTCAAGTCTAGCCGGAAGCCTAAACAAGGAAATGACAGTTAACTAACCTAGTATTTGGCTTGTTTAAAATCTAAAGGTCTAAGTAATATGAATAATTAGAACCTAATGAGAAAAATGGAGTTTACCTTTGTTTTGGTCTTACTGAATGAAGCAGTTGTATTCATACAATCGGTTTAGCAAAGGAATTAAGTTGCTTAGTTGATTTTTGGTTTGCTAAACTAGTTGGGAAAATTGCTTCGGGAAATTTTTTCCATGATAACATATCAAAACGTAATTACTTGTAGTTTCGGTTTTGATATTGGTTATCAAAAATGGTATGTGTAACCCTCGTGCTTGACTCAACCGGTTGCAAGTATATTTTGAGATTTGTAAGATCCTTTTCGTGTTGTCCATTATTTTTTTCATTTCTTTGTCATTTTTGTGACAAAAAGGGGAGAAATATTTGGAGTAAATAGGTGATGCTGGTATCAATTTTATGTTGATTGGTGTCACTAGGGAAGAGGAAAATGGTGCTTGAACGTTTATCTTACGAATGAGGAAAATAACAGACTAAGGGGGAGTAACATATCATATGATTGGGATAACAAAGACGTGCGGATTGAAAATCTACCTATCTCACCTTTAGGGGGAGTATAAGCTTTGTTATTATAGTGCAGCTATTGCATTTTTGAGGATTAAATGTATGCAGGTTATGTGTCGTGGATTCGGGAATCAAGTGTATGTGTAATGAATTCTTGTAATTTGTTTATCCATATGATTGTAAGAGTTTTATCACTAAAATTGACAAAGGGGGAGATTGTTAGAGTATTGCTCGGTTGAACCCACTAAGCGTTGGTATGTCAAGTTTGGTTGTCATATTTTAGTGAACCAAAACTCATTTAAGAGTCGCTTGATTTAAATGTACTAGAGTCAACTTCGTATAAGTTATCTTTAAAGTATTAGGGTGAGACATTACAAGTATTGCGAAGACTTGAAGAAGTGAAGAAGAACGGATCTACAACCACAACATCATCCTTCCACTTGAGGTTAGTGATATTTGACTTGAAGTGTTTCATTCCCTAACGTATCTTTCAAGTCATGTATACTGAAAACATAAAACTGTGAAGTATGAACACTCTAGATAGACATAGTATTAAGGAATACAATATGAAGTTTCTTGCTTAACCATTAAACTTTATATATAAGACATCGACATTATCGTATGAATGCTATTGTGATTATGTATGGGTATGAGGTTAGGATTTCATCCTAGGGAACAATGTTTACATGTGTTCTAAAGAAGTAAGTTCATGATATGTGTTGTGAACTGAAAAGGAAATCGCCAGGCGTTATTGTGGATGTTCTTCATTGTAAATCTTATGAACGACCAATACATGTGATTAGTATAACCGCTCATGACTTGTTTGTGTTCTTGGTAAAACTATTCACATGAGGCATGACTTATGTATTGGTATGACTTTTATTAGTGAAATCGATCTAAGTAATCACCTGAGGTATGATCGAGTTTGTGAGTGTCTGACAAATATTGGGAAAGGGGAACCGATCCTAGTAAGAGGTGCAGTACATCACAAGGGGGAACCGATCCTTGTATGAGGTGCAGCAATGTTTATAGAAGAAAGAGGAACCGATCCTATGAACATGTGCAACACGTTTTTTGGCAAGGGGAACCGATCCTATGGACATGTGAAGTGCATACAAGTTAGATACCAAATATATGTGGGGAACCGATCCTAGTACATAGTCAGCCGAATTTTGGTAAGCTAGTGTAACTATGCACAATACTCACATGGAGGAAGAATTGAAACTTGTTTTGGTAGAACCGTTAAACCCATGGTTTGTGATTGAGTGTTACTTGATCAATCACATAGTTCTTGAAACTCAGATGAACCAATTCTAAACTTGTTTGGAAGTGAGGTAAATCGGTTTCAAGTGAGTAAGTATGAAAAAGGACTTACAAGAGTAAGTTGTCGACACACTTTAAACACGGTGCATTAATGCTTATTCTTTTTGTTCAAAGATATTCCTTAATATCTAAGAAGGAAGTAAATCCCAAGATCGAATTTAAATAAGTTAAGAATCTTTTAATTATATATGGAAAATAAAAATTAGTAATGTGCATTTTCTAGTTAATGATTTTCCAAGGAGATTTCGATCATTATTTTTGGACAGTGCATTTACAGGAATTATGAAAACTGAATTTGGGTTAATATGGAAAAATATCTTGATAATATTTTCGGTTTTGGAAATTCCTTGGTGTCCAAACTTCCTTGTCTATAAATACTTTGAGTTTGCATCTTTAGCAAACTAATCCTTCGTAACAATAGACTTCCACTTTTGTCTTTGTTACTGGTGAAGCCGCCTATTAAAGAGGAGAGTAATCTAATTCGATGAAATCTCTTACGGCCGCTCAATTTAAAGTCTTCTTTGGGATTGAGAAGCTCTAGCGCAACCCGTTGGTGGGAAACTAGATATTGCAGTTTATATTTAGTTTTCATATTGATTTCATTGACTAACGGTGGTTGAATTTTGATTGCACCTAGTTTATTTATGCTTGATAATCTTCTCTTCTGATATAAGATTCACTCAAACTAGTTCAAGGTTTCGACAGGGATCTGTAGACTGTTGTTAGATCTAAAGGCGATCTTGTTATAATCCATTGTTAACAGACTCTGTTCTGTGTGTGATTGATCACAAGAGATTCAAGTAGTTATGTGCAGGTGTTTATTGAAGATCTAAGAATACTTGAAGACAAAAAAGATATGGAAGATTTCTGACTTGGTTTTATAATCTTTGGTGTGCAAAATACTTGTTTTGGTAAAAGAGGATCCAACTATAATTGATTTATCCTTTGGGTATTTTGATAGAATAGTTGAGAAGATCGGCATCAACACCTTTGGATTAAGAGTGTTGTTGGCTTAATCTTACCGATTTCCCTTTGGGTGATTGAACATAAGATAGATCTTGGAACCTGGCAAATGAGTTTATGTTAAGATAAACAAGGGAACCTTTGCGCAACTCATATCACTTGGTTGAAGAGAGTTGATACCAAACAGATTTGTTGTTCCTTTACTGTTTGGAATATGAACCAAGGGAATTGGTCCAAGTACGTGACTTGTTTACAGGTTGGAGGCATGGGAATACAGACGAAAATAGGTGAACTATATGTTTAGTTGCTTGGTCTTAACTATACGAAGTTGGTTTATTTTGTATAGCGTCTTAATCCTGAGAGTATTCAATTCTGGAAAGGTCCCGGGGTTTTTCTGCATTTGCGGTTTCCTCGTTAAAAAAATCTTGTTGTGTCATTTATTTATATTTCCGCATTATAATTAAAGTAAATTACACAAACGTTAATTCATATTTACTTGATACGTGAATCCTATTGAGTTTGGTTAAGTCTGAACCTTTGTATCAATTAAACATACTTCGTTGTTGTATTGTCTCGATCTCGTATCCATAGACGATCACACAAAGTGTGAACCGATTAGTTGTATTATCTCGACTCAGTCCATAGACAATCACTTTCGGAGAAAGGACTTATAGGAAGGAAAAGTAATAGCTTGAGGTATATTTGGGTACCCTCGCCTTTTCACCGACAAATAACTATAATACTGAATTCCACATCGACTTCTTCACAAGCATATTTCCATATTTGGGAAGGTGCACCTAACACAATAGATTTTTTTATTTTATTTTCCTAGTCTGGCACATAAAATACCTGCTTATCTTGGGAGGCCACAATGAAAGGGTCATCCTGGAGTCCAATTTATCAAGCTCAACCAAAATGTAGCCAAGTTTGTCTTTTGAGGCCCTTGCTTTGGTAACCCATTTATATCTTAAAAGTGGCATTTTCAGCGAGTGATATGTCAGCACCCATATCTATTGTAAAAGACCATAATAATCCGCTAGATTAAGGGTAATCCCCGCTTTTCTAATGTGCGTGTCAGTTGCCTCTTCGTAAACCCCGCTATTCTGGTTAACGGAACCATCATGAGATTTTGTGTGAAATAGGTATGCATTGATGTGATATGCTTCGTATGTCTCTACTTGTGCATTCGGTGGGATTGATAGCCACCTTAAGTCCTGATTGAAGTTTTCACTAGAGTCTGCCCACTCACTCTCAACCTGAAATACATTATAAGGATTAGCCTCCGTCTCAACACAAAAGTTACATAGCAAGAGTGACATTTTATGCAAACTCTTACCACTTTTTGTAACTATTGCCGAACTCTTCACGATATTTTTGATCTAGTTGTCATTCACTCATACCAAGATATTTATCCTTCAAAAAATTCTAGTGTCGGCTGGACAGTGCAATGATTAATGTTATTATCTTTACAGAAATTCGGACACATAATCAAAAACTAAATAAAAAATGAGGTTATTTGGTTAGATCTAGTTATACTTACTCAACGTAAGAAGCAACTTCAGGCGAATTCCGCAATACATAGAAATATGCTTTATCAAATATATCCTTATCAACACAAGGAAACTTAGGATTTGACATTGGTTTTCCTCTGAAAGAATAAGAATCTTCGCCAGTATCAGATGTGTTGAGTTTGTCTGTTGGAATTCCGACTGTATCATTCATGCTTTGTTGGTGCTCACTGATAACCTCAATTATATTTTCAGCAAGGTTCCCTTCAGCAATGCTTCCTCCAGGTCTGTTTCTATTTCGCACATGCCCTTTAATGACCTTCATGCACCTTTCAAACGGATACATCCATCAAAAGAATACAGTACCACAAATTTGCACTTCTCTGGTAAGATGCACAATTAAATGAACCACGATGTCAAAAAAGGATGGAGGAAAGTATTTCTCGAGCAAGCATAACGTCACAATGAGATCCGACTATAATTTTTCTAGCTTTGCCACCTTGATTTCTTTGCAAGATATTGCCCTGAAAAAGAAACAAAACCTGATAATAGCATATCTTGTTGGCTGCGGCATAATTGATTTAATCGCAATAGGCAAAAAATTCTACATTAGCATGTGATAATCATGCGATTTTAGTCCGATAAGCTTTCAATCTTTTCGATTCACCAGGGTTGAAAAGTTTGAACAATAACCTTGTGGAACCTTTATCTTGGATAATATTTCACAGAACTTGTCCTTTTACTCCGCGCTTAATGAGTGACATGCTGCATTTAGTATATATCCCCTTTGCCATTTTCCCGAGGTTGCAACTCGTCTTTAAAACCCATCTCCTTCAGGTCCATTCGAGCAGCAAGGTGGTCTTTCGACTTAAATTCATTGTTCAACAATGCTCTAACGATACTCTCGCATATATTCTTTTCGACGTGCATGAAATCTATGCAATGGTGGACAACATGATACCGCCAGTAGGGGAGGAGTCAGAACCTTATATTGAACTTTTTTGAGTAGTGCCTTTCGGTCTCCTTCGCCTTCCCATTTTTTGGGTCGATGCTCTTTTTGATTCTCTTCATCTTTCCACCTCTTCCAGGGTTATCCTGCACGAAT
This sequence comes from Papaver bracteatum, assembly GCA_023529315.1. Taxonomy (NCBI): domain Eukaryota; kingdom Viridiplantae; phylum Streptophyta; class Magnoliopsida; order Ranunculales; family Papaveraceae; genus Papaver; species Papaver bracteatum. The sequence goes on from JAJJWX010002128.1 coordinate 1,083,287, forward strand.
TCCACCACAATGCTCTTCCATCCCTTTCCCCGTTTATTCTTTATAGACTTTACCTCATTGTATATTTGTGACGGGGTCATAAGTTCCGGAGCCTTTTCAGTTTCATCTTTTTCGTTGAACCCCTTCTGACGTCTGAATGGATGATCGTATGGCAGATATCTTCTATCCCCGGTATAAACCTCTTTTCTACAATATTTTAGCCTGAGATAGTAAGTATGTATCCCACACACCTTACAGGTGTCTCGTCCCTGGTAGGGGCAACCACACAGTGTACTGTTAAGTGCATATTTTGCACATATTTAGTGTTGAATCCATGCTAGTAATTTCTTAGTTTCTTGCAAATTATTGTATATTACTCTTGTTTTCTCTTATTTATGTTTCATTAGGTGAATCATCCAAAAGAAGTTAATCGGCACATATTTGTGCAATGAAAGAAGTTAGCTACAATTGGAGAAGGGCCAAAGACCAAGTGGAACTCGTTCAAATCCTAAATTTCTGATTATCATCTTGAAGAGAACGAAAAGATGAAGCCAACGGCGAAATAATGGAGTCATTCCGACATTATATGAAGAATTTGTGAGCAAAATAAGAATGATGCAAGAAACTGAACTGTCAGTCTCGGAAGACTGACAGTTGAATGGAAATTTATAAAGGCACCAGTTCGTTCTCTAGGGGATTCCATCATCTTCACAACTCAGGTTTTGCCTAACGTTCATGGCTATTGACGGAAACTGTAGATGGGTGATGTTCGAGTATGGTTAGCCGGCATAGCAGAGACGATGGTCATCGTGATGTTGGCAGAGAAGGCTGGTCATGATCGGAGATTAATGAAGATCAGCAGTGGAGTAACGAGCTATACGGGAATGGTGCTCGACTAGCAGAGATGAATAGGTTCTGATTAACTCGAGCAGGTGAATGATCGATCAATGGGGGCATGGCATTGACGTGAAAGTTATCGAGATGTTGGTGTTGGTTGCCGGTAATTGAAGAGAGATATAAAAAAATGGAATCAGTATGTGAGCTCGGGACTGTTAAGATCTAGTAGTTTGATAGCCAATGAGACGACGCTGCAATAGTGATGGCAGTGCTGAGATGGAAGAAAGCTCGAGAAAATTGACTCACGGTGTTGCTGCCATAACAGTCATCGTTGGTTGTGACTGGAGTAAGATGTGGTTGTTGGATGATGGAGTAATGTTGTTGAGATGGTGATGGTCCCTAATTCTATTGGAAGTGAACGAAGGAGACATCAGCGTCTGATAGAGAATAAGTACACGGTCTTTGGTGGAGGATAATGTAAACTGCAGTTGGTTGCGGCTCGAGCGACTTATGGCAGTAGAGATGGTGATCGGTGAGGAGTTTCAACTGTTGCTTCTATGGAGTGAGAGATGAAGAGTAGAGATAGGAAGTTACCGGAGAAGCTAGAAAAGAGAAGAAGAAATGGTGAAAAAGATCCGGGAGAAGATACGGCTATAAGTTCTAGCCGTGATTACTGTTTAGAGAAGTTGGAAAACATCCAGGACAAGTTTCATATGGGAATTTCTATACGTAATAGGAGAGGAATAAATAGGCTGTCAGTTCCGTAGAACTGACATGCCATTAACAAGAAATGGGCTGGATTTCACCAGTTGGATGCAAGCCCATTTACTCTAAGTACTCTTTACACGGCCAGATTTCCAAACTTGGATTTTGGCGAGTTTTGGCAGCTAATTTTGCACGGGATTCGGCGCACGGGCACTTCTATAACTTGGAGACTATTTAAGAGACACTTCTTAACCTAAATCAGATCTACACATCTCATAATACACTTTTGTCATTCATTCATATTTTAGGGTTAACCCCTTTTGTGGGAAACCGGGAAACGGTATAACATGAGAGGCTAAACTTTATTTGATTAGGATGAATTTAAAGTTCCGGGCGTGAAGCTTATTTATTATACAAGTTTATTCCAAGTTTTTATCATATTATCGATTGTCTTTTCTATATTCAGGATTTATGACTGATTACTAGATTGTCCAAGTGTACAATTGGATTAATATTTTGATCATTCTAATGCTAGTAAAAGGTGGTGATAAGTGTAATAGTCAAACAACTCTCTATACAAGTAGTAATCGCGAGACCTTACAGAGGGATTATGTGGAGCAATTGCGAGTGAAGACAACATCAACAAGTGAACCTTGAGCTAAGAGTTTAACTATTGGGATCAACCTAATTCACAAAGCCTAAAGCATTCAGTTGGATTACACCTTAAGTGGAGAGCTTCCATATCCGTGGATATAATTTGATATTGGAGAGCTTCCATATCCGTGGTATAAGGAGTTTTGGGGATAGCACTGAGCTAGATGCTATTCTACGGTTGGTGATATATGATTCTTCCGAAAGGTAAACGAGTATACTATGCAAGTCAACGTTTGGTAACGGCGAATGACTCCTAATCATCTTTTCATCTTATTATTTATTATTCTCTTTGTTTATTATAATCAAACCAACCCCCCCCCCCCCCCTCCCTTTTAGTATTTTTTATTATTTTGCTGAACTAAATAACGTATCAATTACACAGCTCACTATGGGAATGATCTCTTACTACCGCTATATTACCAGTTAATTAGTGGGAAATATCTTAATTAATATTTTGTGGTTACGACACGCATCAAATTTTGGCGCCGCTGCCGGGGAGCGGTTGTCAATTGATTTGTTATTTGTTTAACTTGTTTTTGTTTTTAGATTTTTTCGTTTGTTCTTGTGTGTCGTCATGTTCCCTTACGGACATAACATGTACGTACCACAAGACCAATCATCATATTATAGTGGTAATCAATATGGATTTCAATCTCATTCATATAACAACTACCAACCATACCCTACGGAGCCTTATGGATACTCTCATACATATCAACAACCTTACGACGGGTATGTAAGTGAGAAATCAAAGGGATGGGAAGATAGTTATGCTTCTGATCAGTTGTTTTCTAGTAATGTGCAGATGCCAAAGAGTTTGGTGTAGGGGCAGAATATTGTCACAACAATATTCCTGCGAAATAAACAATTGTTCTGCGATGCATCGATAATAAACGAATTACTCTGCGGCACATCAGTGATATTCTGCGACACATCCAAAGATGAATTAAACAATGACGTAATGACTGAAAACGACAGAAACACGAAGAAAGTGTGACATGTTTGCGGTATATCAATAAATCTGCGAAAGATAAAGGCGGTGCCAGTGCGATTTATCGCAAGAACTCAGATCCGAAATTGAAGGGAAGCTTTAGTGTAAATGAACATCATGAGATGTAATCCACTATGTAAATACCTATATAAAGGAGGTGAATAGTTCCAGAGAGGGGATGAATTTTTGAGGGTGAGGAAAGTTTTTAGGAGAGATAAAAATCTTTGTTAAGTGTTCTGTGTTCTTGATTTCAGTAATTCCTTAAGGTCATATTAATGAAAAAGTGTTCTTAATCTTCAAATTATGTCATAAATATTGATAGATTCTTGAGTAGGGTGTAGTGTGGGAATTCCTGCAACTACATTTTGGTGCCCAGAAACAGGGAGAATCAAGCTTGAGAACTTTCAAATTGCAGTTTGAAGATTTGAAGAAATTATTAGAATTGAAGAGAAATGGCTAGAAGGAGGAGAAATACATCAGAACCACCAACAACAGTGAGAAGAAGTAAAAGAATTGCAGGGGAAGGAACAGGTGAATTGGAAGGATCTTTAAGGAACAGATCAGGAAGAAGTAGAATGAGAAATAGAGCAGAAAATTCGAACCAACCACCAAATCAACAAACACGAGCACAAGATAGAAACATGGATCATGATAGAGTAAGTGTGCATACTTGGAGGTCGGATTCGATAGAAGAGGCGGAAAGTCAAGAAGAGGAAAGAAATCAAGAAATGGAGGAAGGATTAATTCATGAAGGACGTGAAGTGGAAGATGGTTTGAGACAAAGGATACAGGAAGAAAGAAGGTTAGAGGCATAAGAACGTGCTAATCTTACAAGACAAAATCATGAATTAAGAATGGAAAATTTGAGGTTACAAAACAGAAGATCAAGAAGCAGCATGAGATCAAATTCAAGATCATATAGAGAAGAAGCAAGGCAAAATCTTCCTATACAAAATATTGAGGAAAATTTGATAAATGATCGTTATGCTCCGCGCGATGAAACTTTAGACATTAGACATAATCAGATAGAAGGAGAAAATCAAGAAGAGAGAAGGAGAATGTTACGTGATGAAGAGATTCGAAGAAATCGCAGGATTATCGAAGATGATATTGAGAGACATTATATTGAGCAAGTACGTTTAGCAGGAGAAAGAGAGAGATTGCGAGCACAAGTAGAAGAGCAAGAAATTCAAGCAGCGTTGCGTCAGAATAATCATGACAATCGAGAAAGACGACGTGCGCAAAATCATAATAATGATAATCTCAATGAGGAATATGAGAGAATTCGCAGAGACATAGAAAGGCAACGAAGAGAAACGGTAAGGGATGAGGAAATTCATGGAGAAGAGAATTAAAGACAAATTAACTTGCAAGAAGAAGAAAGTCGCAGAAGAAGGCAAAACCAAGATGTTGAGGAAGAAGCGAGAAATATCGCAAGACGAGAAAGGCATGAACGCATACGAAGAGAAGCTGTGTTGAAAAGACCAATTGAGCAAAATTCTGATAGGAATGAACAAATCTTGCGAGAATTGGCCGAAATGAGAGGAATAATAAATAACAGAAGAGAAGGAGGAAGAAGACAACTTGATGAGGCAATCGAAGAGGCTGCGAAAACTCCATTTACTCAAGAGGTACAATTAGGAGGGATACCTCCAAAATTTAATTTACTGGTGTTGACCAGTATATTTGATGGAACTACGTGTGTTGTCCAACATATCAAAGCTTATATTCGATGTATGCTACAATGGGAGAACCATGATGTCGTTTTGTGCAAATATTTTGCGTCAAGTTTAACTGGCGAAGCATTGAAGTGGTTCGAAAGTCTTCCCAAGAATACAATAACTTCATTTATGCACTTGCAAACCACTTTCTTAGGAGCCTACATCAGCAATAATTCTGTGCGACCTGGAATTGAAGATGTGTTTGGATTAAAATAGAGAGTTGGTGAGAGTTTGAAACACTTAACCATAAGGTGGAGGACAATGTGTAGTGAAATGGCAGGAAGAGTAGATGAAAGATATCTCATTTTGTCCTTCATAAATGCTATGTTTGCGACAAATCTATTATACATCCAGGTCTTCAGAGTCAAAAACACAATCACTATGACAGAGTTGCGAGAATTGCAAGAAGAATATATTGCTTTAGAGGAAAAACAAAATGAAATGGAATCTCCAACTCTTGTAGGCACAAGTTTAGCCGCAGCAAATGGAAGTTTGTTACCAAGGATGATTAATACAGTAGCAAGTACTTCCCAAAATCCGCGAGAGAAAATGGAGACTGATAATCAACTTAAGATAGTAGCAATGGGGAGTAGAGATCAAGAGGAATTAGAAAAAGAGAGAAATTTTTATAATCGCAATAACAATAATAAGGTCCCACGGTTTGATCAACCGCAGGAAACTTATGGTGGACAGAGGCAGAATTATTCAAGAGAGCAAAGAGGTCAGAGGAATATGTGGGAAGATATCAAATTGCCGCCTTTAAATACTGGTATAGATAAGATTTGGGAAGCGATTATTTTAATGGATAACATACCCTCACCCTGGAACATGGGGAAGGAACCACATCCCAACAATCACAATCAAGAATTTTGTCCTTATCATCATTTTCATGGTCATTCTGTGAATAATTGTAGGAATGTGAAAAGAATCATCTTGTGAATGATCGAACAAGGAAAATTAAATCATTTTTTAGCAAGATATTTACAACGGTAGCAATTGCCGCAAGCACCAGAAATTCGCAGAGTTAATGTTGCGAAAGAAGCAGAAACATTTGTCATTGAAGTAGGAGCTACAACAAAAAATCTATTTTGCAATTCAATTGTACATTCACAAAAAACGATAGAGGATTTCCATGATAATGTGCTAAGCAGAGTATTTGCAAGGGATATAGAGGGAAGAGAGGTGATGAATATTGCAAAGATTTCTCCGTTAGAAGAATGGCAGAAACAAGTTATCTCTTTTACTGCAGAAGAGATACCAGAGCCTGAGAAGATGCATGAAAATCCATTGGTGGTGAAATTAGAGATAAATCCAAAATATAAAGGAGAAGAAGATGATGATGATGATGCAGCAAGTGATTCCTGGGAAATAGATAAATTTCTAATTGACACTGGTAGCTCGGTGGACATTTTGTTTTATCATACTTATCGCACAATGGGTGGAAGAGATGATGAGATAATCCCTTCAACTTACAAGATCTATGGCTTTAATGGCACCGCAAACAAGCCAAAAGGAGAAATTACTATGTAAATTCCATTGAACAAGATATCTTCAAAAATCAAGTTTTGTGTAGTGGATATAGAATCTCCTTACAATGCCTTAATTGGAAGGCCATGGCTCCATGGGATCTTGGGCATAGCATCAACATATCATCAATGCATAAAATTTCCACATCCTCGTGGTATTGGGATAATTAAAGGTGATTGGTTTGAAGGCAAAAAGTGTTATGAAGTTGACATTAATACTTGCGAAGAAAGGAATGCTCGAAATCGTAATTGGAAACATAACAGGAAGAAAAATCAGAGAGCTGAGAAATTGATGGTGGACAATATAGAATTGCGGGGAAAGGATATACTTCAAGAATAGTTTGTCTCAAAACATTCAATGGCGATAAATCATACAAAAATGGGGAAAAGTTGAAATGTTCATTTTCGCAGAGCACAAAAACATGAAGTTGCGAATAATCATTAAATCACGAGAAGAAAAGAAGTACATCAATATCATTTTGCGAACAATTAAAAAACAAGATGATTTCGAATATTAAAAGAAAAATTCTGCTCAAAAATGAGAAATTTTTCTATTAAAAAGAAAGAGATGATGATTTCTAAGAATTTTTAATGCAAATGCATAAGACGGGCGCAAATCGCCTAAAAACATATAAGAACGGGACGAACTTTTATGGCGTACTCCTTAGTTCTCGGATTCTATTCAGTAAGAGGCAATGTCCTTAAAGTGCGTCATAAGGGGGGTATCTTCTTTACTTTCAATTATCATAAGAACGGGACGAACTTTTATGGCGTACACCTTAGTTCGCGGATTCTATTCCGTAAGAGGCAATGTCCTTAAAGTGCGTCATAAGGGGGGGTATCTCTTTGCATGGCTATGGGAAAGGCTATACCGCTGCTGGAACCTAGTCATGGAGATTAGGATTATAGAAAATCCATCCAGGAGAGATAACTTGGATTCCCAACTATATAAGGTTATACCCTGGTTGGACGCCCGAGAGTTTGTCCTAAGGAATGCAACGTATGATCAAGGCGACGAGGTACACGGTTGAGCTGTGGGTGCCCGGGATGGATGAACCTACCCTGTCCATCCATGGAAAGTCTTGGCTTACGATGTGTTCGGCCCGAAGAAAACCCCACTTAGGGTGCAGTCTTGTAACTATAAGCCATATAAGGCATAAAGGACAAGGCTGCGAAAACAACAGTTGTTGGCAGAACCGGATGGGAAAGTGCTAGTCTTGTATGGCCGATGTATAATCCTTGAAGGGGAAACCGGGGGGAGAGATAAGGGAGATACCCTCCATTATGGAGTTGTGTATCAAAAAAGACGGCAATGTCATGGGGCTTTATATTCGCAATAATGTTTAGGCCCGTCATATTGTCGCGTGACAGAGACATCAATGTCATGGGACTTTATATTCGCAAGAATATTTAGGCCCGTCATATTGCCGCATGACTGGCCAAAAAGCCTAAAGAGAAATGTTAAGATGAGGTCAATGGGTTTTTGCGATAAGGTCAAAAATATGAGATAAATGAAATCAATAATAAGAGGAAATAAATCGCAAAGACGTCCTGTGATTTCATCGCAAAGACGACAATGTCATAAATCTTAAAAAGCAAAGAGAGAATTAATCTCTCACAAGATGGCTTAGATTTATCATATTGTCGCAGAAAATAAAATAATGATAAGTCAAGATCAATGGATTATTACATATAAGGTAAGAATATCCTGGGATCTTGTCGCATAAAGGTGGCATAATAAGACCTTTAACTAGGAAGGCGAAATAAGACCACAAGAAAAGATATGTCTGCGAAACATATAATAAATTGTTCGCAGAAATAATTGCGATAATTCATTTATCATATTGTAGATTAATAACAAGAGGCAAGTATGGGAACGATTTATAAGAATGATAAATATTGTTATTCATCATTATATGATAAATTCATATAAGTAACGGATGGATAGAAGCAAAAAGGGAATTTATATATATTGAAGAACATCATGAGTTACAAGTATCTTGTTGAAAGGATGATACAATTTGCCAAAGATAATTATCGCAAGAAAGGAAGAGAAAAATACAGATGAAGATCAAAAAGAAGAAGCAAAATTATTGAGATTTATCTTCACCATTATCTTCATCTTTGTCTTCATTATCTTCATCATCAGTTTCTTCGTCATCTTCGCTTTCATTCTCATCTATATCAGCCTCACTGTCAGAAATAACTGGTACTTCAGATCTGGCTGGGATACTTTCCAAGAGGCAGGGATATAGGCTAAGAGAGATGTTATTATCAGTGCAGACTTTCTCAATAGCGTTATTGTTAACAGTGAGAAGATTATTATGCAAATTGGAGTTAGATATTTTTATCTTCTCTCGCAGTCTAGTGATCTTATCATTGCGGGAAGCAAGATTATTCGCAAGACCACTTTTTTCTTCTTCAAGTTCTGCGATCCTTTTAGCATGTTTTTCTTCAGATTCTGCGATAACACAATAACAAATTAGAAATTTATCAAGAATTTACAAAAAATATAAAGATGTTAGAGGAGCAATAAATAACCTTCTCTTTCATGAATCATTTCTTGTATCAAGGTTGCCTGTTCGGTGTGAAGACTGACATCTATTGCTAAGTTTTTCCTAGCATTATCGAGAACTGTCGCAGCCCATGCGAATTCATCATCATTTTGAATGATAAGATGGGAACGGATCTGTTTTTCTCTTTTAAGAAGTTCAATATTTTCATCCTTAAGTCTATCTCTCTCAAGTTCAATGTCAATAAGGGCATTGCGGAACTTTGATAGAGCTTCAGCGCCTTGAAGAGTAATGCGTTCTTTCTCCTTCTCAAGTTCATTCTTTTGGGATTTCAAGGTTTTGATTCTTTTTCCAAATTCATCTCTACAAGTCTTAAAACTATTGGATATACTCAAAGTAGATCTATAATCCATTCTTATAAGGGAAATGTGAAATCTAAGTTCATCGATAGATAGAGCATTAATTTTTTCATCGGAATAATTATTTAAAGCGTCATTAAGACGCTGAAGAAGAATGGATTCATCAAAAGAATTAAGAATAAGAGCTTCATCAGTAAGGTTATAGGCATCTGCAAAATGGTTGTTTAAATAAGCTAAAATAGCAAGAAAGAAGAAAGTAAAAAATAAAATAAAATAAATCATACCAATAATTTGTTTGCAGAACTTCTCCTTGTCAGCTAGTTTTTGTTGAAGAACTTCGTAATCTACTTCAAGCGATTTATTCTTGTTAAGGAGCTCAGTATTCCCAGATACTTCCAATTGTTTACATTTTTCGCGAAGAATGGATATTTCATCTTCGTATTGCTTATTCTTTTCGCGAAGTTTCGCAGACTCAGATTGTGAATCAGTAAGCCTTCTTTGCGATAATGATAATCTATTTTCTAATTCCGAAGCAACGGAAAAAAGAAGTTCTAGCAGTCTGTGGCAGATAAGAGAAAATAAGTAAGGGTAAAAAGAAGATCTTCGAAATTCATGACAAGTGTAAAGGGGCATACCAATGAAGCTAGTGCATGAAGAGAATCTGGATTGATAAATCTCGAGACTCCTTTAAGATCTTTATTATTTGTTAAGATGGAAGCATCGCAGATTTTTGAGAGATAATTGCAAGCGTGAGCAGTATCGTCATCACCAATACCTTGCATGGGATTTCTAAAGATATTTGACAATTGATCCATAGGAGTCTCAGGTTGAGAAAGACCCATCGCAGATCTAACTCTTGTGGAGGAAAAACGTAATGAAGAGGTGCTCATGGTAGTATCATTATTTATTCTTCCGCTCTCTTCAACCTCATTATCTTTTTCAGGGACAGAAGAAATGTCTTTAAGTGGTTGAGTTTTTCTTCTCTTTTTTGGAGGACTCTCACCAGTTTGATTCTCATTGCGATGAGGAGAAGTGCCAGAACTCTCATTTGGAGTTATTACTTTTTTGTCTTTATCCTTGGCTTCAACTACTGCGACAAATGGTGTTTCCTAGAAAACAACCACACATGAAGATAAGAAACAGGGGCAACAATATATTGTTAAAAGTTATAAGAGAATGTTTCTTACTTCATCTGTGAAGGTTTTCAAAAAATTTAGGAGATTGGGATTCCCAATCTCCATGTAGTTAGCCTTCATTTTTCCAATCTGATAACAAATAATTCAATAACTAGTAAGAATAGTATATTTATCTGAATTTGCGAATAGTGATTAACTTCGCGAGGTATACCTCAGAATTCTTTTCAGGCCAATTAAAAATCCAAGGATGATAAGCCGCAAGATATGCAGGATTCGCAGGAGGGTTAAGAGTACCAGAAATATATGGACCTTCAAGGAGGAGAGGAAATCTACACCATTTATCATCTTTGGAGAAGCGTGGAATATTGTTTCTTGTGGAATGATAGTCTATATCTTGCATAAGGATTTTATCCTTCGCAACTTTTTTATTCCTATTCAAACGAATAGCCCAACACGTGCTTTCTTTCTTCATTGGAATCACTTGATAATTCGCAAAGAAGTTTTCCACGGTATATTTCGCTGGAATAATTGGAATTTTCTTATAATCAGGATGTTTCGCATCATCAGGATAAAGAGATCCTTTACCATCTCCACGGGAAGCATATTCAAGAATGAGGCGAATACAATCTCTACTTAGTTGGCAGATTGCTCGCGAAAGTTTAGCATGAGAAATAATCTCATAAAAAAGAGGGAGATCTGGGTTATAAAAAGGAATAGGAAGGCCAGCTTCTAATTGACCTAGCGAAACAAGGATCTTCTCGTTAGAAGAAGGAAATTTTGAAACAAGATCAATGGAGAGATCATATTCTGAAGATTGATCAGGGATTTCAGAAAGTGTGAAACCTAGGGATTGAAGCTTCTACTGGTGCTTTTTGAAAGTGGATTGACCTAATTTTTTAGAAGGAGCCATTTCTTAATATGGGAACGATGGTTAAGGCGAAGAAGAATAAAGAAGAAAAACTGAAAGAATAATTGAGATCCGGAATTTGCGGAAGAAGATGATGAATAGTGAAGTTCCAGAGAAGAAAAGAGAAAGTAAAAAGAAGAAGAGGGATTAGCATAGACGATATTTATAAGAGAGGAAAATTTTCGAGATTATCAATGTGCATTCAATGAAGAAAGGACATGAATGGTTAAAACTCAACGGTTGGAGGAATACGTGTCAAGGAATAAATGGAGAAAAGAAAAACATGTGTAGGATATTTAGCGATGGATATAGAGACGTGTCAAAATAAAGGAAATATGAAAAGACAAGATGTATTTGATATTCTCGAAAAATATGAGTTGCGGCAAATCAAGAAATTTAAATTTAAATTCTCATGATCTTTGTCTTCTTCGCAGAAAAGATATGAGAAGAGGCAAGATGTAGGGGCAGAATATTGTCACAAAAATATTCTTGCGAAATAAACAACTGTTCTGCGATGCATCGATAATAAACGAATTACTCTGCGGAACATCAGTGATATTCTGCGACACATCCAAAGATGACTTAAACAATGACGTAATGACTGAAAACGACAGAAACACGAAGAAAGTGTGACATGTTTGCGGTATATCAATAAAACCTGCGAAAGATAAAGGCGGTGCCAGCTGCGATTTATCGCAAGAACTCAGATCCGAAATTGAAGGGAATCTTAGCTGTAAATGAGCTGTAATCCACTATGTAAATACCTATATAAAGGATGTGAATAGTTCCAGAGAGGGGATGAATTTTTGAGGGTGAGGAAAGTTTTTAGGAGAGAGAAACATCTTTGTTAAGTGTTCTGTGTTCTTGATTTCTGTAATTCCTTAAGGTCATATTAATGAAAAAGTGTTCTTAATCTTCAAATTATGTCATAAATATTGATAGATTCTTGAGTAGGGTGTAGTGTGGGAATTCCTGCAACTACATTTGGAACTAAATTTGACCGAATCAATATATACTCCTCTTTATCGTGTTTTTCCTTCACTTAAAGAAGATATATTTTCTAGAAAATCTATTGAGCATAATGGTGGAAAGCGTGTTAATGTCAGAAAACTTTTTAAGCAACACGAGCAGCTAGAATAATCCGGTGCATCACAAAAGACTCTTAATGAAATTAACAAGGTCATAGAATTGGAACTTGAATGCCGCTTCGATATGGAAGATTATGAGGAAGATTCTGATGGTGAGGAACCTTTTGATAGTCCTTGCAATAATGGTAATGTTATTCCAACTCCATATCATAATAACGATCACTCTCCTATTCAAAAGGAGGAGAATGGATATGACATAACTGTTGTTATCAATGGTGTAACGTACACAAGTGAAGATTTTAGGATTTGCACCAATGAACTAGACTTTTTGGGAGAGGATTCTGATTGTGATGATGAGATTGTTGAAGAGATTGAGAATGAGAATGAAACAAAATTTATTAAAGTCGTGGAAGACCCAATTGAGATTTCCAAGGATTATAATGATGCTAAGATTTCGGTTGAAGCAGACGAAGAATGGATAAATAGTTTGATAGAGGACCACGATACAAACGAGGTAAATAATTCATTGCAATTCTTTAAGAATAATGAGGATCCCGTAATAAAAGAGATTGTGGAAGGTTTGTCTAATCCTTTGCATATTTCTAAATCTTTTGATCCACATCACTTAGGATTGGAGTTGTGTGCTTCCAAAGTTTTAAAGGATTATTTTTCTTCTAAGTATCCACCACTTGATGTGTTTGATTCTAGCATTGTGCAGGTTCACCAAGCTGAAGAACCTTTTGAAGTTCCCGAATTCTATGTTCTCTATCCACTTTCGGGAGAAAGAACTAAGTATGGGGGAAACTTAAATAAAGTGATAGCTTCTATATTTATATCTTATGTTAATATTTTTGTGAAGCTGATACTAGAATTTCAGATTGTTTTCTGGGCAGACTACCAGATTTTCAGATTGTTGGTATATGGACGATAACAAAAGAGTCGGGATGATGACTTTAAACCAAGCGCTAAATTGGAGGCAACCCATAGATTTTGTATCTTAAACCTTTTTATTTTTTGTTTTTATTATTTTCATATCATATTTGCATCCCCATGTTTAATTTTATTTAGTCCGGAATCTATTTTAGAAGAAAATTATGACGAATACCTTTTCGTCAGAAATATTCAGACTGCGTGTAGTTCGGTCCAGAGATCATAACTGTCGGACCGTTTATCTAAAAACTATGTACTTTTGATACTTTGTAGAAAACACGTAGATGAAAAAATTTTGTGAAATGGAGTGTTTCCAAATTCCTTACCAATTTGTACAGTTTTTGCATTTTATATGCTGTTACGTCAGAATTCAGAATTTTCGGTTTTACACATTGAGGACAATGTGAAGTTTAAGTGTGGGGGAGTATTTTGCATATAGATTTTTCACTTTTTTGCATAAAACCTCCAACTTGTAGAGATTTTAGAGTCACTAGCATACTTCTAGGTATGTTTACATAGAGATTCTAACCGACATAACTGAACTTGGAAGTGTTAGGGAGCTACGTTCGTATTTCTTATGAATTGGAGTGTTAAATAATAGATTTAATCATGCCGGTGATGCAAATAAGGTGCAGGGAGAAATGAATTATTAGAGTTTTTGATCAATCATTAGTGGAGACTACCTATTTTCATATCAACTGAGGCACTAGACCAAATTTTCTTAGTAACTGACTAAAGAGCTCTCTTTTGAGTATGTGTCACCGTACATTAATTCCAGGTAGAATGGTGAGCTAGCCAACTTCACACCATTTGCAGCACTATTTTTGATCTCTTGAGTGCTAATTTTGTCAATCATGAGGGTGACGTCTATAGATGAAAACCACCTTCTTGTAGTTTGATTTGCAGTTAGCATCATGAGGGTGATTTGTAGTTTGACGTCTATAGAAACACCATCATCATCAACAACGGAGCGACATCAAAATATACAAGTAAAGTTGAAGACGTTTGAGGTTTACAAGCAACAATACAAGGAAGAGAAAAAATTACATATCCGAGTAAAGCAACATACAATGAGCATATTTTTATATATACATGTTGAAGAATCACATATAAGGAGCGGAATTCTATATCTAAGTATGAAGACTTATTTACAAGAGCGAAGAAAATCAAAAGATGAGAGTTATTGAAGTTTATGATACGAAGATAATACAAGCTTTGAAGAACAAAGCGGTAAAGTACTTCTTTCATGGTCATGTTAATTTTAATTTCGTTATTATTTTTATAGTTGCAATCTTTTTATCAAAAAAAAAAAAAAAAAAAAAAGATTTGCATTAGGTTGTTATTTGTTCAATAAGGCCATGGGGAAGAAAAATATATAAAGAAGTTTCAAGCAACAAGGAATTTGAGGAAAAGAGTAGCAAATTGTCGAAGTTTTACGAAGTTCAAGAGTTTATCATCAACAGTTGAAGACCAAAGACGAAGAAGAAGATGAAGAAAACGAGATGGAGACTATGTTTCTATTGGATGCTGTGAGAGTGGTGTTATCATCATTGCAATCAGATGTGAAGGTGGTAAGTACTCTCATCCTCGCAATAATGGTTGATTTCCTTTCTTAGAGATCATCTGAAAAATATCTTTATTTTCCACGATTTTGTGGAGTCTCCAGAAATAATTCGGAAGGCTTCCTTCACACCATGCAATGTGTGTAGGATTCTCTCTTCATTCCTACTTGCACACATGTGAGACCCATAAAAAAGCCGTCTTATTAAGTGCAATTATCATAAAATCATCAAAAGTGAGGCAGAAGTCGAGGCGAAATTCTTATTGATCGTTCTCAAACACGCATTCTCTCATTATGGTGTGGTTATTTCTCACTCAAGATTTAAGAACAAATATGTTCTTTAGTATTTGTAACTTCTTATTACTAGCATGCTGAAACTCTATGTCCTCGTAGCTCTTTGGATGCTTGGGAAGCTGGAACACTTTGAAGTTGGAGTAGGTTTTGTGGTATATCTCTGGTAAACCCTCACGAGACAATAACTTGTCCACTAGGGACACCTAGGAGTTTAAAGGCCCGTTGCACATGCTAAGTGCAACCGTATCCTCAACGACATGTAGTTGTTGTATTTAGATAGTTTGCTCGAGGACTAGCAAAATCCAAGTATGGGGGAATTTGTTAAGTGCATATTTTGCACATATTTAGTGTCGAATCCATGCTAGTAATTGCTTAGTTTCTTGCAAATTATTGTATATTACTCTTGTTTTCTCTAATTTATGTTTCATTAGGTGAATCATCCAAAAGAAGTTAATTGACACATATTTGTGCAATGAAAGAAGTTATCTACAATTGGAGAAGGGCCAAAGACCAATTGGAACTCGTTCAAATCCTAAAGTTCTTATTATCATCTAGAAGAGAACGAAAAGACAAAGCCAATGGCGAAAGAATGGAGTCATTCCGACATTATATGAAGAATTAGTGAGCAAAATAAGAATAATGCAAGAAACTGAACTGTCAGTCTCGGAATACTGACAGTTGAATGGAAATTTATATAGGCACCAATTCATTATCTAGGGGCTTCCATCATCTTCACAACTCAGGTTTTGCCTGATATTCATAGCTATTGACGAAAACTGTAGACGGGTGTTGTTCGAATGTGGTTAGCCGGCATAGCAGAGACGATGGTCATCATGATGTTGGCAGAGAAGGCTGGTCATGATTAGAGATTAATGAAGATCAGCAGTGGAGTAACGAGCTATACGGGAATGGTGCTCGATTGGCAGAGATGAATAGGTTTTGATTAACTCGAGCAGGTGAATGATCGATCAATGGAGGCATAACATTGACGTGAACGTTATCGAGATGTTGGTGTTGGTTGCCGGTAATGGAAGAGAGATGGAGAAAAATGGAATCAGTGTGTGAGCTCGGGACTGTTAAGATCTGGTAGTTTGATAGCCAATGAGACGATGTTGCAATGGTGATGGAAGTGCTAAGATTAAGGAAAGCTCGATAAAATTGACTCATGGTGTTGCTGCCATAACAGTCATCGTTGGTTATGACTGGAGTAAGTTGTGGTTGTTGGATGAAGGAGTAATGTTGTTGAGCTGGTGATGGTCCCTAATGCCATTGGCGGTGAGCGAAGGATATATCAGTGTCTGATAGAGAATAAGTACACGGTCTCTGGTGGAGGATAATGTAAACTGCAGTTGGTTGCGGCTCGAGCCACTTATGGAAGTAGAGATGGTGATCGGTAAGGAGTATCAGTTGTTGCTTCTATGGAGTGAGAGATGAATAGTAGAGCTAGGAAGTTACCGGAGAAGCTAGAAAAGAGAAGAAGAAATGGTGAAAAAGATCCAGAAGAAGATACGGCTATAAGTTCTAGCCGTGATTACTGTTTAGAGAAGTTAGAAAACATCCAGGACAAGTTTCGTATGGGAATTTCTAGCCGTGATTGAAAAGAATAATTCTGAGGAAAGTTATAGGAGAAGTTCCGGCTAGAAAACCTATACGTAATAAGAGAGGAAGAAATAGGCTGTCAATTCTGTAAAACTGACATGTCATTAACAATAAATGGGCTGGATTGCACCAGTTGGATGCAAACCCATTTACTCTAAGTACTCTTTACACGGCTAGATTTCCAAACTTGGATTTTGGCGAGTTTTGGCAGCTAATTTTGCACAGGATTCGGCGCACGGGCACTTCTATAAATTGGAGACTATTTATGAGACACTTCTTAACCTAAATCAAATCTACACATCTCATAATACACTTTTGTTATTCATTCATATTTTAGGGTTTACCCCTTTTGGGGAAACCGGGAAATGGTGTAACATGAGAGGCTAAACTTTATTTGATTAGGATGAATTCAAAGTTCCGGGCGTGAAGCTTATTTATTATACAAGTTCATTCCAATTTTTTATCATATTATCGATTGTCTTTTCTATATTTAGGGTTTATGACTGATTACTAGATTGTCCAAGTGTACTCTTGGATTAATATTTTGATCATTCTAATGCTACTAGAAGTTGGGTGATAAGTGTAATAGTCAAATAACTCTCTATACAAGTAGAAATCGCGAGACCTTACAGAGGGATTATGTGGAGCAATTGCGAGTGAAGACAACATCAGCAAGTGAACCTTGAGCTAAGAGTTTAACTACTAGGATCAACCTAATTCAAAAAGCCTAAAGCATTCAGTTGGATTACACCTTGAGTGAGCTACTACTTGGTGGTTCGGTTGGATAGAATCTGATATTGGAGAGATTCCGTATCCGTGGTATAAGGAGTTTTGGGTTAGCACTGAGCTAGCTGATATTCTACGGTTGGTGATATATGATTCTTAGGAAAGGTAAACGAGTATACTATGCAAGTCAACGTTTGGTAACGGCGAATGACTCCTAATCATCTTTTCATCTTATTATTTATTATTCTCTTTGTTTATTATAATCAAACCAAACTCCCCCTTTTAGTATTTTTTATTATTTTGATGAACTAAATAACATATCAATTACACAGCTCTCTGTTGGAACGATCTCTTACTATCACTATATTACTAGTTAATTAGTTGGAAATATCTTAATTAATTTGTTGTGGTTACGACACGCATCATGTACTGAGAGCCGTGTAATCATTTATTGTCCATAAAACAACCGCATGTAGAGTAAACATCTCCTTTCAGCGCATCAAAATATTCGACTCCCTCAAACAATTCCTTGAGATGCTCGACAGACGGTTGTAACATAACATCAATGTCCTTACAAGGCCCCCCATCGATAATTAATGACAGCATGGTGAACTTTCTCTTCATACACAACTCTGGCGGAAGGTTGTAAATCACTGTCAGAATTGGCCATAAACTGTGATGTTTTTGCATGCCTTTGTTTATGTCAACCCCGTTAGCCGAAATGCCTAGCCGCATATTTCTAGGATCATCACGAATTACGGGATATCTTTCATCTATATTTTTTCATGCTGCTAAGTCCGCCGGATGCTTTAAAATACCTTCTTCTTTCTTTCTGGTGTCGTGCCACAATAAATATTCGACAATTCTCTTTGATTTAAACAACCGTTTCAGTCTTGGGATAATTGGGAAATACCACAAGACTTTTGCCGGAATATTTTCATAAACCTCTTGGGTGGTGTCGTCAACTTTCCATCTTGATTCCCCATAGGTGGGACACTTGATGTGATCCTTGTAATTATTCTTATCGAGAATGTAGTCATTGATGCATACATGTATCTTTGTGTAACCTGAACCCAAATCTCTCAACACCTTCTTAGCTTCATATGTACTTTTCATCATCTCATTTCATGGAGGGATCATGGATTTTAACAGTGGTAGAAGTTCATTAAATAACTTGTCGGAAGCTCCGTGGTTTCTCTTCAAGTTAAACAGTTCACACATTGCAGATATCTTTGTGAAATCGAAAAATCCTTCGTATAGGGGTTTCCCAGCATCTTTGAGTATCCGTTGCATCTTCTCAGAATCCTTTCAAAAGTTGTCTCCTATTAAGGCACTAACCATTTCTATAGTCTCTGCAGCATGTGTTGGTTCATCAGAGTGCGGACCATCGCTGCCATTACTTTCCTGAAGTGTCCACCTTGATGACTCATCTCCTTATCCGTGCTTAGTCCATACCGCATAATTTTGAATGAATCCATAAGAATATAAATGAAACTTAACTTTACTTGCCTTGTGCGCGTAGAGGTTGAGACATTTCACACATGGACATAGAAACTTAACTTTGCCTTTATCGTATGGTTTCTATTTCCCATTCACAATATCCTGTTGGTATGTATGCGTAGCAAACTTTATAAATGCAACGACTCCGTCTTGATAACTCAGTATGGTTCTATCGGTATACATCCAAGATTTATCCATTACTTTAGGATCCATTATGAATTCTCAGATACCTGGATGGAGAAAAAACTTGTGAACATCTTGTGAAAATGCTATTATGGTCCGAATAAAACTATGAATTATCATTGCAAAGAGTAATACCTACACAAAGAGTAATCACAAATCACAATGTGAGTTCAGTTATTATATATGAATCATACAAAAAATCAAAGGTTAGCTACCTACATACAGTTGCATGTGAAGACAATATTTACCCTACTATGACCATTAGAGTTACAATCTCAGGTAACAAAGCAGTACTGAAAAAAATTACTTACACGGTCGATCCGATTATTCCGCAAACCAAAACTGACAGGGGAATATATGGTTTATCCTGGAGATAAATCATATGATCAAAGTAAACCACTTGTTCCGTTTTATAGGGGGAGGTTAGAAGATTTAAGAGTAGAAACATGAAATGATTTAAGACGAGAGAAATGAACACAGAGGGTAAATGGAAATTTGGCAATATTTTTACTAATAAATAATTTGGCAAAATATTTAAGTGTATATCCTAAATAATTTAGTAAAATAGGAAGGTAAAGATCCTTCAATTTGCATGCTGCATGTTCTATGTTAAGAATTTTCTCAGTCCAATCTTGTTATCCTGCTGCATAATTTTCTGCTTTGACGGCTCTAAAAGACCGGAGTGCGATGCGACTAATATTCCATCCTGAAGATTTTTTTGTTCGTACCCGAGTTCAGAAAATAAATCAAAATGATAGCTAAAAAGCGGAGTACGTGTTGCTGCAGTTTTTATAACGGTACTAAAGTAAAAAACTAACTTTGTAAAAAGTGGAGTACGTGTTGGTACAGTTGAAAAATAAAATCGTAAGAACTGGAAGAATCTACGGCCCCAATTAGAATTAAGTGAACTAAAACACATTACTCTAATTGTATGTTCTATCCAATTAGAATTAATATCTAAAACCAAAGCTTAATTTATCCAATTAATATAATAGGTTTGATCATTGATGGATTTTATTAAAGTCTTACAATATGATTCATAGATAAATAATTAAAGTTCTTAGAGGGTGCCAGAGTAATAGCTGCCAGCATATCCTTACATTCCAGCTCCTCAGCTTCAACTCCTATCTTCATTCCTCCATTGAAGCATTGTCCTTGCACCCGAAAGAAGCTACATGCACAATTC
Source organism: Papaver bracteatum (assembly GCA_023529315.1). Taxonomy (NCBI): domain Eukaryota; kingdom Viridiplantae; phylum Streptophyta; class Magnoliopsida; order Ranunculales; family Papaveraceae; genus Papaver; species Papaver bracteatum. The sequence continues at coordinate 1,103,682 of JAJJWX010002128.1, forward strand.
CTCACTATTAGCCCAATTCCACCTTGTAATGAATCTGACTTAAAGAAGCATCAAAATGTAGAAGAAACAAGATTAGTTCCAGGAGACACAAGTTTATTAATGCCATCTATTGACATTGTCTTATTTGGAGTTATGTTTTGAAAAATCTTTGAACATCAAATAATCCAAAGATTCCAAACTGATACTTAAAAAAAATAATTGTCCAAACTGAAACCATTAGAAATTTATTAATATCATGTCTAGTAATTCCTGCACCAAAGGTAATATTGATATTTAAAACCAAACAAATAGATCTAGCATAACTACATTCAAGGAATAGGTGATTACTGGATTCCACGGGATGATTACACAAACTGCAATGCAATGAAGTAAACGATTGCAATGCCAAATAAGAGTATGAAGTCTGATTCACCCACCATTGAGTTCTGGTGGTACTCCGTAGCTGGTGGTATTCCAAAAATATGAATATTATGAAGTAAATGATTTCATCAAATGTAAATGCTTCCCCATTTTCCTCTAAGTAGCACGCTTTCACGGCTTCGTGCTACAAAAAAAACACACAAACTTATTTGGTTACATATAAGTTGAAAAACGTATTGTGCCGAATAAACCATAAAGATACGTACAAGTTGTAGAGGGGACAAGCTATGGTGGATTGCTTGTGATATCCGGTGTTTGATTTTTAAAAACCCAGCTACCGCATCTAGGATGATGTTGTGCCTATCCTTGATTTGTTGAACACTTCTTCTTTTAGGGTTCCCATAATCTTGGCCAAATTTGTTATGTATCATCGCCCAATAGGTTTCGGTCGAGCAGCGATCTAGAACTCGAATTTCGGATGCCCATGCTTTGGTGGTTGCCAAATATTCTGCAGAGTCAAACGATGTTTTTAGAGCATCGCTCGGTCTAACTCGTATGCATTTCTATCTCAAGCATGTTTGTCAATATTAGTGATCAAAACTATAAAGTCTTTGATTTCTAGTCTACTATATCTAAGGTCTCGGACTAGCATAGAAAGTGTAGTTGAGCTCAAGAACTCCATAGAGATCATCATACAAGACGAAGGACTACTCAAGGAACCAGTGGATCTTCATCGACTAAAAGTTATGTGGAGACTTGAACTTATCTATCACTCAAAAGTCTATCTCCTTTATATCCTATCTTGAGACAAAAGTCGTATTACTATATAGACTAAGAATATACACATATGATATTTCGAGATGAGTATATCTAGCTTATCTATTTCTCAAAATATGTGTTGGTAAAGCTTTCGCTTTAGCCAAGTTCATTTTTACCTAATGACGAAAGTCATGTTATGTTTCAATCATTTTGGAAATTGCTCTGACGAAAAATAGTTTGTGAATAACAACTATATAACACCCTCAGAGAATGTTTCAATGATTGAAATAAGAGTTTAGACAATATAACCATTGGAGGATATAAGCATTATTGTGGTAACACATATATATATAAGTCCTTATTATTTGAACCGAAGTTTGCGAACTTTGTTGATCAAGTGAAACCGGAGAAGTGCATGAGCTTCAGTCCGTGAACTAGCGAAAGTTCTCGACCGAGAATTTCTGACAGAGTTTGTGAACTCCATCCAGGAACTTAAGTCCGCGAACCCAGTCCGCGAACTTGAGTAGGTTATGTCTAAAAACAATATTTCTGAACCTATTTTAATAAGCTAAGGAATGCTATTGCAAACCGTGGCTTTATAGTTCATGAATCGATTTGAGTGATTCACATCATTTTTGCTTCAATTGTGTCTTGTGTAGTACATAGAGATCTAAGCAATTGAACAACTCTCTAACTAGTTCATTTGAGTCATTTGGACTAGTCATGGTGAAGAAGAATATGGTTGATATGAAAGTTATCATTTGGCTAACCATTTGGTTAACTAGTGTTGAACCAACTAATGTACAAGTTTGGATACGGTTACACAAGCCTAGAAATATGCATTACATGTGTGTATAAGAAGCTATGTTTTTGATCTAACGGTTGATAAATATTATCTTGAATCCAATCAGGTTTTCATCTAACGGTGAATATTGAATACTTTGTTACTAAGCTAACATTGATTGCAAACCCTGATTTGAAAGACTATATAAGGGAGAACTCTAGCAACTGGGAAACCTAATCGCCACACATTCTGTGTGATACTAGTTTGCTAATTTAGAGTCAATTCTCCTTTAACCTTTGGTTTTCTTCTTCTAAAATCAGGTTAACGACTTAAAGACTTTATTGGGATTGTGAAGCCAGACTGATACTACTTTTATCGTAGTTGTGTGATCTGATCTTGCTGTTTCTATCGTACGAGTACAATTGTAATAATTGGCTTGATATTTCTATCTCCGATAGGAAAGATATAAAAGTAGTCACAAATACTTCATCTCATCGTTTGTGATTCCTCAATAATCTTCTTCGCTGCGTCGATTAATTTTATTGTGAGGTGATTGATAAAACTGAGTTGTTCTTCGGGAATATAAGTTTGGTTTTATCAATTGGTTCATGTTCACCTTGATTTATCAAAATACGGAACAAAACTCATAGGTTTATTCGTGGGAGACGAATTTATCTATCCTTGTAGACTTTTATGTGTGAGACAGATTTGTTTATTAAAATCTTTGGCTTTGGGTCGTAACAACTCTTGGTTGTGGGTGAGATCAACTAAGGGAATCAAGTGCGCAATATCCTGCTGGGATCAGAGGCATATGAGCATAACTTTACCTTGGATCAGTGTGAGATTGGTTAAGGTTAAACTACAGTCCAGGCCAAAGTTAGCTTGGATTAGGCTAGTGTCTGTAGCGGCTTAATATAGTGTATGTTTAATCTGGACTAGGTCTCGTGGGTTTTCTGCATTTGTGGTTTCCTTGTTAACAAAATTTTGGTATCTGTGTTATTTCTTTTCCGCGTTATATTTCGTTATATAATTAAAATAATACAGGTTGTGCGTTGTTCAATCAATTAGAATATCCGACCTTATAGGTTGTTGATTTAAATTTATTGACACTTGGATATTGGTCTTTGGTTCCATCCAAGTTATCTCTCTTTGATTAAGATTCGCAGATTGTATTTGCTTGAGTAAATCAAATTGAGAGATTGAGATAATAACTCCTTGAGATATTTTCTATTGAATGACTCTGACTGTCTAGTTGATTCTCTAGAAATTAACTCGGAGTTGTCCATACAGATTGCTATCGAAATATTGGGTGTGGTTGTTAGACCCCCGCTTTTTTCAGATGCCATTTGTTATATATGGAGGTAGGGAATGAGTAGGTTCTCTAATAGGATACAAGAGGAGTGCACGTGCATTGCTGGTCGAACACCGAGTTTCAAATACGTCGTATTCCCTGTTAAACCAGTTTCTTAGCATGATAGAACACCGTTGCGAAGTGAAGAAAAACAAAATCGAGAGAATACAATAACAGATTCTTCTTTCTGGCTCTATAACAACACCGTCTTAATCTACAATGCAACTTTTACTCCTTACAGAAACAAAAGCTAATTCCTAAATCCATAAGAAAACCATTAGTAATAAAATTTAACTCAACCTAAACCAAATTCCATAATTTCCGTCACAAAATTCACATAAAACATCAATTATTTCAACCTATTAATATTGTCTAACAAAAATCAATAAGGAAACCATAAGGAAACGTGATCATCCATGCGAACCCAAACCCAAAATTACAATCTTATTATTAGAATTTATCAGGGAATGCTCTAGATGAACTCTCTCTAAATTGGTTTATGATCATAAAAAAATGAAAGACCTGAACAAAACAAAATAAACCCTAACAATATCATTGTGCTTTCACAATTTCCATCACAGATAAGATATATAATCCCAGCCAAGATCATAAAAAACTCATAAAATTGACAGAACCCTAGGTTTACAGAATATAGTAGAAAACAGTTTTAGTTTTAGGAAATGTATATACCTGAAACCCTAGCGATAGTGATTTCAAATTAAGAAAAACCTATCCCCCATTCATGAAATTAAACAAGTAAGTTCGAATTTAATCTGATAAGAGAAGTATAGAAAAAAAAATCTATTTCCTTACCTATGGTTTCTCTATTTCGCCTCTTCCGGTCTTTCTGCGCAAGTAACAGAAGGAAATAAATTTTTTATTTATTTTTTCTCTAGTTATTAAAGCTACTTTAATTAACCAAAATGCCATTTTACCTAGGTTTATCACGTCATTATGACATAGTGGGCTAGAATAGATGTCATTTAGACTAGGGAACGTGTTCGATTAAGTCTTTATCTTGGGAACATGCGTGACCCTCCAAGAATTTATAGTTTATTCCTGATAGAGTAGTTTATTAGGGGATTAATAGGGAAACCAAAGAGTTAGAGAGAGAGCAAATAATTTCAAAGAGAAATTTGTAGAGGGAGACTACTGTTTACTGAATTTTTCTAAATCAAATCAATCAAAATGGCTGGTGATGATGATCAACACAGACAAAAGGGTAAATCCCCCATGACTAAAGAGCAACTATTGAAAGAGTTGGAAGAAAAATAAAGACGAGAAAGGTTATTGAAAGAGTTGGAAGAGAAAGAAAAACAAGAAAGGTTATCAACCACTATGCAGATGATTGGGAAGATGACCAAGGATGATCTGGAGAAGGTACAAAAGAGAGTAAGTGACTTGTTATATGATATTGAACTCCAACCTCTTTGGGAAGATATGCATGCCTTAATGGATGAAAATAAAGCAGAAGAGAAACCAGTTGAAAAAATGGCAGAGAAACAGGTACAGATTTTGAAAAAAAAAGTCATCATGATTTTTTCATAGATGAAGAAGAGGAGGAAAATTTATGGGAAATGCAGGGTAAAAAGATGAGGTTGGCTGAAATGGCAGTAATGAAGAAATAATTTGGGCCGCATGACAGTGATGCAACTTCTTCCGAAGATGAAGAGCTACTGTTTTTGTTGAACATCGAAGTGATACACATACTTTTTCTGTCATACAATAGATAATTAAGGAATTTCGCGAAGATGAGAGATTTAGAATTAATGATGCATTGTTGGACCAAAATACTAATTCTGAAGCGGACGATGCAGATGAAGACGAGGAGGAAGAGGGGTCTGATGAGGAAGAAGAGGGGTCTGATGAGGAGGAAGATGAATCTGATGATTCTGATTCCGAGTGATGAGTATGACAATGAGTAAGCCTTATCGACATTTGAATTCTTTTGTAGAGATATGGTGGATTTTTGGGTAAGTGCTCGAATGGAAATGATGACATAATGTTAAAAAATGGTTAAGAGATAGATATTATCATCAAAGTACAAAGAAGAATTCAAATGGATAGGGGTATAATGCAAATGGTAAGTCACTGAATCATGTGTTTCTTTTTTGGTTATGGCAATGGAGACTGAAAATGCAGGGTAATGTTGTGTTTATTTTGCTTTTTTCATTTTCTTTTTGGTATTTGGATTTTTTGTGGGTAAGATGGTGAAATACTTGTAAATGGGTATGTTTTAGTTTATGAACATGTAAGTGGATATGAAATGATAGTGCTGCTGATAAATATTGCTCAAGACTAAATGAACAGAACGGTTGTAACTTTTTAAAATGCAATATGATGAAGTCAGCTTATTTATATTGTCCAACGATTGTGTGTCGGTAATGTTGTAGATGCAGGACGTATTCCAGAAACTAAAACTACAATAAAAAAACTGGAACATGTACAAGACTAAAATGTATAGAAAACAAATGCATATTGAAAACAAGTCACTTTTGTAGGATCAGAATATCGCCACAACAATACTCCTGCGAGATTTACAGCGATAGTTCTGCGATATCTTCAATGATACACTACGAGTGTCATAAAAATATTGAAAGAATGACGTAGCGGATGACGACAACTGAAACATGAGAAAAGTGTGATGATGCCGCGAGGATCACAAACACCTGCGAGAATTAACATTAATAGCTACTGCGAGAGTATCGCGAGTCATATCCGAAAATAAAGGACAATTTAGTTGTCATCCACTATGTAACTACCCTATATAAAGAGAATCAATAGATTCAGAGAGAGAGAGAGATCAATTTTGGAGTAAGGTGAGAGTTTTGAGGAGAGATAAAATTCTTGTGAGCGGTTGTATTCTTGATTTCTTCAATTTCTTGTAACATTTCCGAGAATTAATCAATAAAGTGTTATTCTTAATCTTCAAATATGTGTTGATAATTGTGGATTCTGGTAAGGGGTGTAGTGTAGGTTTTCATGCAACTACATTTTAGCGCCCGAAACAGGGATTGAGTGTTTGAATATCATAGAAGAGGTGAGATTAAAGATAAGAATTATTCAAGATTGAGAAGGTGATTGAACAAATTGGTGAAATAGTTGAAGGAAAAATGATTAGAGCCGAAGAGAATTGTAGGAAACTGGAGTGTAGTATGATAACGAGAGAAATGATCCACAAATTCCATGAAAACATTAGGGGAAGGATACATAAACGAGATTCTGAAGGAAAGAAAATTATGACGGTGGAGAAAGTATCACCTCTGAAGGATTGGGAAAAGCAGAAAATCACATTTACAACAACATAAATACCAGAAGAAAATTTAAATCACACATCTCCTTTGGTAATCACGGTATCCACTGTACCAATAAAAAGGGGAAAATCAATAAAATCTGCGGAAGAATGGGCCGTGAATAGAACTTTGGTGGACGCAGAAAGTTCTGTGGATATAGTATTTTATCATGCATTTAAGAAAATGGGATACAAGGATGAAGAAATGTCTTGTTCAACATATCATATTCATGGCTTTGGAAAATCTTTAACAAAACCTAAAGGCGAAATAGTGGTACGAATTCCGCTAGGAGAGATTGAAACACAAGTAACATTATGTGTGGTAGACGTGGAATCGCTGTATAACATGATAATGGGAAGACCATGGATACATGCAATCAAGTATGTAGCATCAACATTGCATCAATGCATCAAATTTCCTATGCCCATTGGAATTGGAGAAATTAGAGGAGACACAGATCTTGCAAAGTTGTGTTATCAAATTGATGTAAGAAATTATGAAGGACGTCCAAATCTGCGAAAAGCTCGCAAAAAATTGGCAAAAGAGGCAAAGAAAGAAGAAGAATTTAAAGTTTACATGATAAGAGAGAAAGAAGGAAAAGGAATACCCAGCGAGATTTCGCAAGAAGTAGATGAACCTGGGAGAGTTGTGAAAACCTCAACACCAATGGGAGAACCTGAAGCCATCTATACTGCAGCAGAACCAACAAAGGAAATAAATATTGGAAGTGACGAAGAACTTAAGATACTGAAAATTGGAACTAAAATGGATGCAGATGAAGAAGAGCGAACCGTAAATCTCCTGCGAGAATATAAGGACATCTTCGCATGGAGCATGGATGAGATGCTTGGAATAGATCCATCAGTTGCGTGTCATAAGTTAGAAATTAACAAAGAGGTGAGACCATTCAAACAAAGGATAAGAAAAATTGCGATAACTTATTACTCCAAGATAGAAGAAGAGTTGCAGAAAATGCTTGATGCAGTAATTATAAGGCAAGCAAAATACCCGAAGTGGATTGCAAATATGATGGTGGTCCCAAAGAAAAACAAGGGAATAAGAATTTGTATAGACTTTACTGACTTAAACAAAGCTTGTCCTAAAGACAGTTTTCCATTACCAGATATTCCTCAAATGGTTGAATCAGCAGCGAGAAATGATAGAATATCTTCATTAGATGGGTATAAAGGTTATAACCAAATTCCTCTCGCAGAATAAGATCAAGAGCACACCGCATTTTTTGCACCAAGAGGGTTATACTGTTACAAAAAAATGCCCTTTGGATTACGCAATGCTGGTGCAACATATCAAAGAATGGTGGAGAAGGTGTTCACAAGGTGGATCCACAAAACATTAGAGGTGTATGTAGATGATATGTTAATCAAAAGTAATGAAACTAAAAACCATGTGCAAGATTTAAAGGAGATTTTCGATCAAATGCGACTCTTTAACATCAAGGTGAATCCCGAAAAATGCATTTTTAGAGTAGCGCCAGGGAAATTTTTAGGATATATTATATCAAAAGAAGGAATACAAATTGATCTAGAGAAAGTACAAGCAATACGTGACATGCCAACACCAACAACAGTAAAGGACGTGCAAAAGTTGAATGGGCTCTTAGCCTCGCTAGGAATATTTATCTCGCGATCTTCAGATAAATGCAAACATTTCTTAAATATACTCAAGAAGGGTACAAAGTTCAAGTGGACAGATGAATGTGAGAAGGCTTTTCAAGGAATTAAAGAATATCTAATGAACATATTTATTTTACAGAAAGCGGAGCTGGGAGAAGAATTATTGATTTACCTTGCGACAACCTTGCATGCATTAAGTGTAGTGTTACTGCGAGTTGATGCAGGAATAGAAAAACCAATTTATTACATAAGCAAAACATTTAATACTATAGAGAAAAATTACTCAAAGATTGAGAAGCTAATTTTAGCACTGGTTTATGCAACATTTAAACTTCGCATTTATTTTCAAGCACATAAGGTAAAGGTATTAACAAAGGTGCCCATTGAATCAGCAATGAAGAACTCAAAGAGATCAGGTAGGGTCGAAAGATGGAATGCACAAATAGGACACTTTGAAATCAAATATGAAATCTTATCCTCGCCAAAATCACAAGTTGTAGCAGATTTTTTAGCAGAATCTCCTTTAGAAGATGATGAAGCTGTGGAAGAAATGATGGACATAGAAGAAGAACATGGAGACCCAAAAGATCTATTAAAAGAACCTAACATGTGGGAAATATTGGTGGATGGATCATTAAATGGGGAAGGTAATGGAATTGGAGTTGTCTTTATCTCGCCAGAAGAAGAAAAAATAGCTTTTTCATTTCGTTTAGAATTCACATCCACTAATAATGAGACGGATTATGAAGCTGTGGTGAATTCCCTAAAATTCTCCATAGAGATGAAGTTGGAGAATGCTAGAATTATTAGTGACTCGCAGTTAGTTATTCGCCAAATAAATGGAGAATATACCACAAATGAACCATCTTTTAAGAAATACAAGAAACTTGTTGAGGAATTGTCTGCAAGAATTCCAAAGATTAATTGGCGGCATATATCGAGAAAAGATAACAGACTCGCAGATGCTTTTGCCATTATATCCAGCATGATGACAAACCCAGCTGCGAGATGCATAAGAATTCAAACACTTATGTCACCTTCAGTCAACAAAGAAGAAGTAGAAGAAGCAAATGTCATGATAGTAGAAGATACACAAAATATCACAGAAGAAGAACCAAGAGAAAATATCGCAGATTGGCGAGCAGAACTTTATGCATACTTGGCGAGAGGTGAAACACCAAGAAATAGATTAGAGGCACAAAATTTAAAAATCCGTGCAAAAAATTATGAATTAAGGGATGGGATATTGTACCGAAAATCTTTTACTGGACCATCACTTAGATGTTTGACACGGGAGGAAGGAGAAAAAGTGTTAAAAATGTTGCATAGTGGAGATGATGGTAATCACAGCGGGGGAATATCTTTGGCTTACATAGCAAAAATGCAAGGCTATTATTGGACGTATATGCATGAAGACGCAAAACATCTATCAAGACGTTGCGAGGATTTTCAGCGACACGGAAAGAAGATACATGCACCAGGGGCACCATTGTCATCTTCAATAAGTGTATGGCCTTTTGGAAATTGGGGCTTATATATTGTGGGACCATTTTTACCAGGTTCAGGGCAAAAGAGATACTTAATTGTCGCGACAGATTACTTCACAAAGTGGGCAGAAGTAAAAGCAGTACATCATATTCATGATAAAGACATATTTACATTCATCTTTGAAAATATAATTTGCAGATTTGGAATTCCAGCACAGTTGTTTTCTGATAATGGAAAGGAATTTGAAGGGCAGAACATAGAGATATTACTCAATGCGTTTAAAATTAAATGCGGGAAATCTACTCCTTTATATCCACAAGCAAACGGGTAAGCTAAGGCAACAAATAAGACAATCGCAGATATATTAAAAAATAAACTAGAAGGATATAATAGAGCATGGTGTGAACAGGTACATAATACAGTTTGGGCTTACAACATAACCAGGAGAGAGGCAACTGGGATGTCACCTTTTTGTTTAACATATGGTGTAGAAGCAGTACTACCAACAGAAGTTGCTATTCCTACAACAAAAAGAGAGACTTGGGAGAAGAATCTTAGTGCTGGAATGATTCTAAATGAACTTGATGGATTAGAAGAGAAGAGAGAAAAATATTTACAACATATGAAAATTATCAGCGAAGATTGGCTCGCGAGTATAATAAACGAGTTAAAAAACGTGAATTTCAACCAGGTGATTTAGTGCTGCGAGAAACACCAGGTTATTAGTGAGAAAATGGTGGTAAATTGGCGAGAAAATTGGATGGACCTTATATCATTAAAGAGATAGTTGGAACAGGGGAATATAAACTGATGGATCCAGAGAATAAAGATATTGGTCAGAGACTTGGTAAACCATGGAACAGACTGTATCTATAAAGATATTACTAGTAACAAATTCTGAGAAAAGATAGATATGATGAAACGGAAAACAATGAATAAAAGAAATTTTAAGAACATAAGAAATATATAAGAGTTGCGAGAATATTTGCGAGAACATAAGAAATATTTAAAAACTGGCGATGATCAAAAGATATATAAAAACGGGACAAACCTTTATGGCGTACACCCTAGTTCGCGGATACAATTTCGCAAGAGGCAAATGTAAGACCTAAGTACGTCATATAAGGGGGTATCTCTTTGCGTGGCTCAGGGATAAAGTTATACCGCTGCTGGAACCTGAGTCACGGAGATTGGGGTTATTGAAAACCCATCCAATAGAGGTACCTTGGATTTCCAACTATATAAGGTTATACCCTGGTTGGACGACCGAGGGTCTCTCCTAAGGAATGCAGAGTATGATCAAGGCGCCGAGGTACACGGTTAAGCCAAGTGTGCCCGGGGCGTATGAAACTACCCTGTCCATTCTTGGCAAGTCTTGACTATAATGCATTTGGCCCGAAGAAACCCCACTTAGGGTGCAGTCTCGTAACTATAAGCCATATAAGCATAAAGGATAAGATGTTGTGAAAACAACTGGTTGTTGTTAAAACCGGATGGGAGGAGCTAGTCTTGTATGGCCGATGTTCCCTCCTTGAAGGGGAAACAATAGGGAAGATAAGGGCGACATCCTCCATCAGGGAGCTGATAAGTGTCTAAAGACGGCAATGTCATGGGGATTTATGATCGCAAGAACATTTAGGCCTGTCATATTGTCGCGTGACAAATATTATACAGAGGCAGCAAGCCATGAGAAAAATTTAAGATGAGATCAATGGGTTTTTACATGAAAGTATAAAGACGTCCTGCGATTTCATCGCAAGACAGCGATGTCATAAGGCTTTGTTCTCGCAAGGGAGCTTAGACTTGTCATATTGTTGCATAGAAATTGACAAAATGCGGATAAGGAAAGATCAATGGGTTTTTACATGCAAATGTAAAGACGTCCTGCGATTTTGTCGCAGACACAAAAAATTGGCAAAATAAGACCTTTAACTAGGAAGGCAAAATAAGACCAACAGAATAATCCCAAACATTAACTATTTTCTTTTAAGAATGTAGGAAAGATTTGTTCATCGCAGAAGAGATGATGAGAAACAAGAAATATTATTTAGAATCACAAAGAAGGATCATTTATAATTTCGCAGTAGTATTCATAATATCGCAGTACTATCCATAATTTCGCAAGTACTATTCGCAACACAGTTCGCAAGAAGAAAATGCGGGAAACACTTGTTCAATACAAGAAAGATAATGAGGGGAAAGTATGGGAGTTGATAAATAAAATATCATTATCTTCCTTGAGAATATTCAAAATAACAGAAATAAAATTGAATTCCAAAGTTGCATAAAGATACATTGCTCGCAAGAAGGAAGAAGAAAAAGAAAACAAAAAAATCAAGCTTTAATATTGGTCTCGCTATTAGTCTCGCCGGCTTCATTCTCCTTGCCAATATTCTTCGCGTCACGATCAGCTCGAGTTTATTCTTCATCTAACTTTTCACCAGTAATTGCTTCACCGCCAGTAGCTACTTATCTAGAAGGACTTTTTTATTCTTCTGTTGGGTCTTCTTGAGATACATCTTCTTCACCACTTGCATAGTTTAGATCATTATCAATGGGAAGAGGAATTTCATCATCATATACTTCTAGAGGCTTAATGGATACATAAGGGAGAGACTTGGATATCAGAATGTCATTCACAAGAACTTCAACACTAAGATGAACCTTGCACAGGAAACCTCTATCACGATTTCTAATTTCCATATTTTGAAGTATTCAAGGTAGTCATATCTCCTCTCTGCTCGATCGCAAGATTGAACAAGATGGGCGGTGAGTACTCCATTTTCTTTACGAACTTTAGCCAGTTTTTTAGTCAGATCAGAAATGGTAGAATGAAGGTTTTTTTAAGATTCTGCGAGAAACATAAGTTGACAAGAAAATATTCAGATGAAAATATCGCAAGAAGTATAACAGAGAAATTAAATAAAGAAATTAACAATTAATGCAGTCAAAATGACTACCTTCTTTTTGAGAAGTTAAGTTTTGAATTAGTGTTAAGAAACAATTCTCCCATTGGTTCATGGCATCATCAAAGTTATCTCCAACTATATCCTTCAGGCGAGATTTTATAATTTCTTCTTTGGAGAGGAGATAAGTATTTTCTTTTGCTAATAAGGAGTAAGATTCTTCTAATTGAGAATATTGATCTTGGAGTTTACTGGCCTTTAAACTTAGAGTTATCCTACATTTGATAAGTTTATCTTTCTCAGCGGCAGAAGATTCAGTTACTTCCTTGAGTTCGTCTTTTAATGAATGAAGAGATTGTTCTTGGTCGTTACACACTTTCTGAAGAACATTTATTTGCTGCGAAGAGATCGCCATCTTGTTTGAAAATCTACGTTTCTCTTGAGACAAAGTTTTATTTTCATCTGATAAAGATTCCATCGCCAAGTTAGCTTGGGTTAACAAATATGAGAGGCGAGTAACTTCGCTACTTAATAGATTTTGCCTTTGCGCTAATTGATCGTTCTCATTGGTAAGATTATCTATTTGATCGATCGAGTATGTGTAAAAATTATCTAATCTATTATATTGATCCATCCAAGAATCTCTCTCAACATGGGCTTCTTCAGCAACAGACTCAAATTGAAATATCTTCATTAATCGTTTTTGATTTAAAGCTAAATATGCAAACCAAATATTTAAAAGGGAGTTGAGTACAGAAAATATGAAAATTTACTAGAATTGGAAAATTAGAGGCAGAGACAGAAGAACTATACCTTTTAACTCCTTGTTTTTATCGCGAAGATTTTCGCAATCTAGTAAAGTGTTGCGAAGCTTGTGACCAAGAATATCACATTCTGAAGAGTTTTGGCTTGGAGACTTCTCTTTAGAGCTTCAACTTCATTTTCTAAAGATGCTCGCGAAGCAGTTCGATTAGAACCAAAATATTTGATTAAAGTCTCGCAGACATCATATTTGAAAGGGTCAGTAGAATATTTCCTGGCATCATCTAAAATGTCAGATAAAACTTTAAAGGCAGCATAAACCCCTACTGATGCTTCTTTAGATGAGGGAAGAGGTGCAGAGGATGAAGTGGTAATGATGGCGAGTTGGAGATTTGAGTCATTCGCGATAGTTATATCATCAGAAGGTAGAGTGTCTGGAAAGGTAACAGTTGGAAGTAAAATAGGAGAGGAATAAGCTTTGTTCATAACAGTTTTGGGAGTCTCATTCATTGGAGGATTAATGGCATTGGGGATATTGATAATAATATTCTCGCAAATAGAGGATGGAGGTTCCATCCGCGAAGTGGTAGAAACAGAATTTGGAGATGATAATTTGGGAATGGTAATGTCAATCTCAAGAGCCTTGGCTTTGCGATATTTCTTGCGAGGTTTAACATCATTTTCATCACCCTGCGGGTAATAATCTAGATAAGAAACAGAGGCAACAATATTGTTATTAAGAAAAAAAATGTTTCTTACTACCTTATGACTCACATGCTTCCTTTTCTTTTCAGTGAGTTTTTGTTGTGAATCTTCGAGAAGATTATGGTTTTGTTAGACAAACTGGGTGTTGGATGTAATTCCACTGAAAAGAAAACGTAGTATGGGAGTTATATAGAATCAAGCAAAAAAGATCAAATAGGGTGAATAAATATGATTCAGACAAGCAAAATAGAGTTTAATGACGTCAGAAGAACACATACCTTGGTGATTCCATTAAAGCAGCAGCAGGTGAATCTGCAGAAGAAGAAATTTGCAGGTAGGAAAATTTTACAGAGAACGAAGAGGTAAAGAAGACGAAGAAGTAAAAGAATAAAAAATATTTCTTTGATAGGTTCTCTCTTTTATAGACAGAAGGATGGTAACCGGGTAATAAAAGATTAACCGGTAAAAAGAGGAATATTCGACACGTATAGGCGGTTATACTTAATTCACGGAGCCTTGTCGGAGGAAGAAGATGAAAAGACGAATAGTAAAGAAAAATAAATTCTCATGATCTTTCCTCCTTCGCAGAAAAGACATGAGAAGGGGAAAGATGTAGGATCAGAATATCGCCACAACAATACTCCTGCGAGATTTACAGCGACAGTTCTGCGAGCTCTTCAATGATACACTACGAGTGTCACAAAACGATTGAAAGAATGACGTAGCGGATGACGACAACTGAAACATGAGAAAAGTGTGATGATGCCACGAGGATCACAAACACCTGCGAGAATTAACATTAACAGCTACTGTGAGAGTATCGCGAGTCAGATCCGAAAATAAAGGACAGCTTAGCTGTCATCCACTATGTAACTACCCTATATAAAGAGAATCAATAGATTCAGAGAGAGAGGGAGATCAATTTTGGAGTCAGGAAAGAGTTTTGAGGAGAGAGAAAATTCTTGTGAGCGATTGTATTCTTGATTTCTTCCATTTCTTGTAACATTTCTGAGAATTAATCAATAAAGTGTTATTCTTAATCTTCAAATATGTGTTGATAATTGTGGATTCTGGTAAGGGGTGTAGCGTAGGTTTTCCTGCAATAACAACTTTAGTGTTTATCTATGAAGTTTAATTCACTTGATGGAGAGGCATATACACACCTAGTATTAATTTATAATATGGCAAAGGGAAAAATTACGAACATCCATATGTGTTTGATCTTTATATATTTTGTCAAATACATGACTGGCTTGCGTTGGTTGCGTGTATTCGACTTGCACATAACTGACATGAACACTAATTTGTGGAGCCATATGCACACCTAATTTGATTCTACAATCTGACAGTAAATACAAATCACAAAGACTCCAGAGATGCTACTTCTCAAAACATAATATAAGCTTTATTCACCAATGCTAACATCCTACAACCAAATACTATATCTGAGTTTAAGATCATCTGTCAAATGACATATAAAACTACTTGGTGGAGGCATAAATCATGCAATTCAGATGTTCATAATCACCAAAACATTCTAAAAACAGGATACAATTCACAACAACATAATAAACCTAAAATATGAAATATAGAGATGTTCATAATCACCAAAATATTCTAAAAATATGATATAATTCACAGCAACTTAATAAACCTAAAATCTGAAAGATAGAGATGTTCATAATCACCATCAGAAATTGTACCATTTAAAATCAGTAGTGTGTAACCTCCAATTTTTAAAATCATTAAACCCCCAACTGAATGAATGAGAAATACCTTAGATGAAGATGACCAAGATTTGCATTTCCAAAATTATGAATCACTATCAATACTTCTATGAGAGATCGATTAAACTTAAATCTAGGCCTGAATCGATCTTTCACAGAAGAATCAATTGATTCATTGTTGTTGATGAAGTTTTCTGCAGATGAAGTGTTATGCGGCTCAAATGAATGGAATTAGATGAAATGATAATGAGTTATGTCTCAGGCGCTATTGACATAGTGTTGGTAGATTTTTGTGGCTCATTTGATTCGTTGGTGAGGTACTAGGGTATTGAGATATGGTATGATGCCTGAGCCAAACCATGCTGCAGTTCAAGATATAGCCCATCTGTTTACTAATTAAAATTAAATGAATATACACGACCTATTATATTTGACCATTTTTTGATTTTAATTGTTGGTCACTTGGTTAGGTACTTGAGACATGGCATGATACATGAGCTAAACTTGTGAACCTTGGTGAACCATAATGCTACAGTTATGGCCTTCAAATTAGGTAACCGCCTCGTTTTACTCTTAAAGATAACGGTGTGTGCAATTAAGAGATGAGACAGGTCTGGAGAGGATAATAATGATGTACTCGACCTATTGTGAAAAATTGCGCCTTGAGACTAAAGATGGTCTGCCAAGGGACTAGATGTTTAACCATGTGCCATAAATGGACATTTATGGTTAATCTAACCACTCTACAAAATGATGAGAAACTGATATACTTGATCTTGTAAAGGTGTTGTTTTGATGTTGACAAAGATCAAACTCGGTAGTAGTAGTAGTGGTAGGTATTTTGCTGGTACTTTTTATGGAGGTTATGGGAATTTTTCTTGTCGGACGGCATCGGAGTTGGTTGTTCAGGTGTAAGTCGAACTAGAATTGGTAGTATGTCTAGTTATTTTTCTTATGGTTTGATTGTAAATGGAACTACTTTGTAATTAGTGGTCTGATCTGTAATGGTGATGGTGTTTGTAAATGGGGTTAATGAAATTGCAATTGTATTTTTTCGGTTTCTCTTTGGGATTTCAACTATGGTATGTTGAAATAAAATTAGCATTATTAGATATCCAGTCTATTTCACTTGATGGAGAGGCATATACACACCTAGTCTGAATCTACAATCTGAGACGTTCATAATCACCAAAAGATGTTCATAATCTTAAATAACCTACAATTTGAATCTATAATCTGAGATGTTCATATAGCATGCAATTGAGATGTTCATAATCACTAAAAGATTCTCAAATCAGGGTACAATTCACAGCAACATAAAAATAAACCTAAAATCTGAAACATAGAGATGTTCATACTTCATAATCACCATAATAATAAATTGTACCATTCAATAAATATACACAAGTATGCTGATTTTATTTTGCTTATTGTCCTATTTTGTTTGACCTATTATGTTTGAGAATTTTTTTTATTTTAATTGTTGGTCAGGGACTTGAGATATGGCATGAGACATGAGCCAAACCATGCTGCAGTTCAAGATATTGTAATACACCAGCGTCACATTATGCCTGTCAACAGGTGCTGGCTCTATGAAAAACGCGTAATCCCTGGTAAATCGTGCATGATCAGCAAATGCTTGTGTCTATGAATTTTGTAAAAAATCAATCATAATTGTGGTAATAATGTAGTGGGAAAAATTGCGTCTGCAATTCAATAAGGAAGGAGTATTTTGTTAAATAAGGAAGGTAAAATTTTAATTTTAACAAGTGTACTATCTCATTGACATGAATGCTTAATGTGTCAGGATATTTAGAGATATCTTTAGGGTTTCAGCAAGATTATAGGCGTCTAATTAGAACTAACAATCAGTAGTCTAATCCTACAATCCTAAATGCAACATTTTTCTGCTCGGTCTCGCAAAATCGCACTTTCTATATATCACCTTGATTTTCGTTTGTTATATTCATGGTAAACATAACCCACCCACTATATTTAGATTTGCATACTATATATGTATAGAAGACAAAAACACTATATTTAGCTAGATTTGGATCCTAGAAATAAGAAATTGGATACCTCGTTCATAAGTAAAAGAAAGAAGGAATTGAGAGGATGAGTTCTAATGAGAAATGTGTTGTTCCTGCCAATGGTATTATTAATAATGATCCTCCTCCTCTGAAGGTCTTTGCTTCATGGGGTGGCTTTTTGGAAAGCATTGGTGATATACTAGAAGATTTTGTCGATGAAGAATGAGAATTAGTTCATAATAAGAAAATGATCCATGTTGAAAATGATCCTCCTCCTAAGGGTTTGCTTCTTGGGATGCAATTGAGAAAATCTATGGTGAACATTTGGATAATGATTTCAATGAATAAGAACATGGGGAGCCACCAAGACAAACAAATTTATGGCTGAGCACTCGACATTGACTAAATTCCAAGTTTTTTACATTATTTTTAGTATGCTAATTTTATTAATGTGTAAGCACAATTATGTAGCAGTCCTAGGCCTACTGTTCAATTGTGCTCTCAATTTTGATTTTTTTGTTGTTGTAAAGTTTGTCATATTTGGCATTGCAATTTATGAAAAATTTGGCTATTTTTTTCAACTCTGATACATGACTCAATATACAGTCCCTATCATATTCATGATCCTATCACTTTAACAGCAAATCCACAACAAAATCATGGTTAACCCTAACATCCAAATCTCTACACCAAGCCCCCTTAGACACATTACTCGTTCATTCTATTTTGTCAAAAGATTGATACTCCAACAGATGAACAATGGACATAAATTAAACAACATATGCACTTGGAATCTAAAGAAAATATTGCATCCGTAAATATTAAACATTCACAAAAACTATACTTCCAAGCATCTTTACAAACAGACTAATTAAACATCAAAAAAAAAAAAAACATAAGATTACACTAATAACACAAAAACAAAAAAAAAGACACACACATATATACATAACTAAACAAAAGATGATGGATCAAGATGTGATTGAATACCATTCTTGCATAGAAGAACCATGAAAACAGAGGACTACATCAGTTAGAATCCTCTTCTTCTTCACTGCTGCTGTCGACAATCGTAACCATATCTTTGTATGGCCAATCATCATCGTCATCATCAACATCATCGTCTTCATCTTCATCCTCAAGCGCTGGCCCAAACCAAAATAAGTGTTATGGATCATCTAAATCATCACCATCATCATCATCATCATCGTCATACTCATCATCCTCTTCATCATCCTCCTCTTCTTCATCGCCAACAACATCATAATCATCAACATCTCCAAAACAAGGAACAACCTTGCAAACAAAATAACCAACAATCTCTTTATCTTCATCAAGAAGAAAAAATCAAAAGGAAGTTACTAGAAGAGCAGTCCATTTGTCTGGTTTGATACTAAAACTTTCAGTTTTTGATACTGAAACCCTAGTTTAGAGAGAGACTTGGAAAAGAAAAAGCGGTACTGTCCAGTCTCTCTTCCTTGCTCGTGTTTTATACCGTGACACACGTTTTCACTTTACCTCTAGCTTAGCCACGTACAAACTTGGCTAGTGAACAAGTACGCGGCTTTGGAAAATAAATAAAAAGTAATATAAAAAAAATATTGGATGGAAAATTAATATCAAGGAATTTATCTGGGTGGAGATACTCCCCGTAAATTTAGATTTGGATGATAAATACTTGCTAAGATCATGACATCAAAATATAAATTGGTTTACAAGCTCGTCCAAGAGTGACATCAGTAAAAATGGAAAATTACCATTAAAATTTTTGTCTCGGCGGAAATACTCCCCGAAACTTAGATTTGGACGAAAAATTCTTGCTAAGATAGTGACATCGAAAAAAAATTAAATTGGTTTAGAAGCTCGTCCAAGAGTGACATCGGTAAAAATGGAAAATTGCCATCAATCAATTTATCTTGGTGGAGATACTCCCCGTAAACTTAGATTTGGACGATAAATACTTGCTAAGATCATGACATAGAAATATAAATTGATTTACAAGCTCGTCTAAGAGTGACATCGGTAAAAATAGAAAATTACCATTAAGCAATTTGTCTCGGTGGAAATACTCCCCGGAAACTTAGATTTGGACGAAAAATTCTTGCTAAGATCATGACATGGAAATGAATAAAAATTGTTTTAGAAGCTCATCCAAGAGTGACATGGGTAAAAATTGAAAATTACCATCAATCAATTTATCTTGGTGGAGATACTCCGCGTAAATTTGGACGATAATACTTTCTAAGATCATGACATCGAAATATAAATTGGTTTACAAGCTCGTCCAAGAGTGACATAGGTAAAATTAGAAAATTACCATTAAGCAATTTGTCTCGGTGGAAATACTCCCCGAAAACTTAGATTTGGACGAAAAATTCTTACTAAGATCATGACATGGAAATAAATAAAAAATGGTTTAGAAGCTCGTCTAAGAGTGACATCAGTAAAAATTGAAAATTATCATCAATCAATTTATCTTGGTGGAGATACTCCGGGTAAATTTGGACAATAATACTTGCTAAGATCGTGACATCGAAATATAAATTGGTTTACAAGCTCGTCTAAGAGTGACATCGGTAAAAATGGAAAATTACCATTATGCAATTTGTCTCGGTGGAAATACTCTCCGGAAACTTAGATTTGGACGAAAAATTCTTGCTAAGATTTTGACATCGAAATAAATAATAACTGGTTTAGAAGCTCGTCCAAGAGTGACATCGAGTCTTGTCGACGAAGCCAATCATAGTCATTCGTGAATTCATAATGCTAACCAATTAAATAAACTAGTTTCACCTGATAACCTAACAACCTCAAACATCCTTGCCAATATTATCGGATGATCGGTCCGATACGATCAATAATGCGATATTATCGGATATTCATATGTATCGCTGATATATCATGTTTCGTCCAGATTAAAGGCACAAACATGATAAATTCCTATATTGTCGGCCAATATTTTAAAAAATAAATACTGATCTCGGTTCTTTTAATGCAAATTTAATTGTAAGAGCTAGCTATAATTGCTTCTAAGAATATGAATTGGGATTTTAATCAAAAAAATTGCACCAAAAAGTATTTATGATCTTCCAAGGCACTATCTAGTACTATATATTAATCATTTATTATTTTTATTTTAAGAATATGTGAATTGGGAGTAAAATAGTGCAATGCAGTTGACTCAGTAGTAAAGAAAAGATACTACTATATCCAAGGTACTAGTAACAAAGGAATTAGCTAGTACAATAATAAATACTTCAGTTTGCAGTGGTATTTTTTTTATCTTTGATCATTTCTACTTTAACAATTTGTGTAGAATATTCTAGTGGGACCCTGTCCTAAATACCAGCCGCATCACTAAATACTAGGAGTATATATATGGAACATTCCTATGATTGATTTTTGGATTTAAGGGTACATTCCTATGGTAGTTGTACTTTAGGACTTATTGTTATGTGTCATTCAAAGAAAAGTATGAGTCAGTATTGTATACCCCACAAGATTTGATAACTTTTGGTCTTATCAAAAACAATAAAAAGTTGGTATAGCCTTCTCACACTTATATTTTTTAATTTACTTTTTTTGGTAACAAGATATAAAGCAGAGAAAGAAAACAACCTAATTATATGCTTCTCACACCTTTGACTACCTAAACAAGTACTCATCTTCAATTTATTCTTAAATGAAGCAGTATCTTTGATCAGAGCAATGAAGCCTTTTTTTTTTAATTTATTAATTTTTTAGTAAAACATTTTCCTTTTTTCTTTTTTTGAATTTATTAACACTTTATTTTTGGTATCTTATCAGACCTTCTGGAGTATATTCTCCCCTTCAAAAGCAGTATTATGTCAATCACCATGCTACTGTTTTTGTCAATCATCATTACGCCTCAGTTTCTCATATTTCACTTCCACTAATATACGCAATCACAATGAGTCCCTTATTTTTTGTGCGCGTGCAAAAGAATAAGATCTAGGTAGCCATAATAAGTATCTTGTGCGGCCTTGTTGGGTACATGCAAAAGAAAAGATAGATCTCTTCAGTACTCCTCTTCTTCTTCTTTTCCAAATAATATAGAGAAGATTATTTTTTGTTTCTAAAATGTCTGTCACATTGGGTTGGCTTGACCCAAATTTGGCATTGGTGCCAAGATCCCTTGTTGTCCAGTCTTTCAATAAATTAATACTATATTTCTTCCATTTTGGTTGTGCCTAAATTAAAATTAAAATCTGATAACTATCATAAGGGATTATGTTTATATAAGGTATATTATGGAAAACTGAGTTGACTCAACGAGTTAAGATAATGAAAATTGATTGATTAACAAACAAATATCAAACAAAGAATTTGAACACAATGAGCATATATTAAAGAATCAATATTTTTATATTATTCATTCTAAAACTAAACAAAGCAAAATAATACCAACATCCTCAATAGTTTTTTTAAAAAAATTAATCAAAATAAATAATTTCTAAAAACAAATACCACATTATTCGAAAGTTTCTTTGATAATCTGCTCAACCAAAACCATCGCATTTGGTACTCGTGTTGCCGCGTTAACATGCTGTGCTGGAAATTCAAGTACTTTTTCTTCTAGAGGTGTCTCCCTGGGTATTTCTGGTGTGCCAAACACAGTTTCACCAACAGGCTCATTCAAAGGAATGGGAGCATGGACACCATCCATTTCAACAAAAGCAGAAGTAGGAAGAGTAATATTGTCAACATGAGCTTGAACTTCAGCTAACATGGGCATGCCAGGAACCTTACACATACCATCAATAGTTATGGTGATCCTTAGCTTTCTAGGTACAACCATTACTATCATTGGATTTATTTTAATCCTCTCGGTATTATTATTATTGGAACTCATTCTCTTCGTCTAATACAATGTATCAATCTATCTTTGTACGACCTCTTTAATAATATATATATATATATATATATATTAGAAAATCCCTAATATTTTTTTAGGTTAGGAGCATTATCTCGAATTACCTAATTTAGTTGTATTCTGCATATCACTCTCAAATAAACAAAACATAATAGTTTCCATAACGATAAATATATGCTCATATACGCGTACAACACCACATTGATTTTAGTATATACATGATTTATCTAAATACGGAAAAATAGCACGAAAAAATTGCGTAATTGATTGAGTACATGGAATATATGCTTTATCTTACAGTAGATCATAATCACGCACTCTTCGCTAATGTGCATGCCTTGGATACACTCTTTCCAAATATATAGGTATTTGAAGTATCTCACTCTCCATGATTCGCCATGCCTAATCTTCTCTGAACAAATTTCTATTTTTGGTGTAATTCCCTCGGTAATTAATTCACACCTACTCAGAGCCATGCGCAACAATTCCCTCCAGCCAAGCGCTATAACCATGCCCAAATTCTCTTTTGGCTTTCGTATATTGGTCAACACCATAAATTACATCTATGATTGGAAATAGCAATATATATTGGGGTCATATTTTTTCTTCAAAAGATTAATATACTATGGTCATAACTCTAATTCTTAAATTTGCAATGGGCACATAAATATAATGTTGATAAACTGGAATAAATCTCACACAAACACGTGAAAATATCCGTTTCTTGTTTGGATCATGAATTTTTAAAGAAGGCATGTTGATTAAGGATGCGACCATTGGCCAAACGGTGTAATGGTTCGCACCACTTTAATCAAATAAATTTTGAAACCTCAAAAGACGTTAAAATTCCAACATGTGTGTTGTGTGGGGACACATATATTACATACATTGGATGTCTATATAAGCTTTACTCGTATCTGCTAGTAGCATTCAACAAAAACGAAATCCTAAATGCTTCTACATTTAAAAAAAATAAAATAAAATTTCACCAGTAATAGTAATGGAAATATTACCGGATTTAACTCCTGAGATACTACACCTCCTCCCAAGCATATAAAGTATTTTGGCAAGCAAATGTGTATGCAAAGATTAGAATTTTGTCCTTCCAGACAAAAGAATTGGACTCATTTTCGGTTTCACTAAAAAAGTGAGAGAAGAAAATATTGCGTAATTCTTCTACAGAGAACAAATTGAGGAGGAAGATTACTACATGATGATGGGAGATTTCGATCAGATGTTATTTGGAAACAATGGTTCCTGAAATATCATCCAATCCTACGATGAAAACATGTCACACCCAATCGTTGGATCTTGTAATAAAAATGGTATATTTTTATGTTTCACACCACGGCATACAAGATCCTATTTGTATTATGAATCCAACAATGGGTGAGCACCTCCATATGCCACAAATATGCGATCCAACACCAACGCCACAAATTAGTTGGGATCCACGATACGTCGTAGGGGGTTTTGGCTATTGTGAACATACCAGTGAATACAAAGTAGTTCGAATTCAAGTGGGCGATAAAGTGGACGTACACACACTAGGAGACAATAAGGGATGGAGGAACATCGAGGAATTCCTTTTAATTTTTGAGATTCAGGTGTGTACGCACATGGTTGTATTTTTTGGATAAATCATTATATTTATAACAATGATTAGATAATATCATTCAATTTGGACAATGAGACATTCTTGTCACATTCGCCACCCCCGCATTATATTTATGAGAATGATGGTTGTATTCCAAGACTTGGAATGGTCTTATATGGAGTTCGCCTTTTATTTTACAACATTCACGATATTTATGATATCCGGATTGATTTTTGGGCACCCATTTCCGATAATGATATTCATGCACGGGCACTTGGTGTAGAATGTAATTGGGTACTTAAGAGGATAATTAATTTGGAAGATCCTTTGAATCCATGGTGGCCGCATTATATACCGATAGCCTCGGGAAATAACAACGACATCCTATTGCAAAACGACCGATGTTTAGCACGTTATAATGAACTCACCAGAACTTTGACAGAAATTGGGCAGACAAGGTGGCCGTTAAAGGTTAGAGTTATTCCTCACATGAGGAGCGCCGTCTCGTTGAGGAATTTTGGAGGACAGTCGGAAACATGTATTGACGATGTCCATGCCACAAACATATTCCGTGTGTAATGTTTTTGTTTTGATCAGAGTAATGTAGTTTGGTGTTCAATATATATATATATTTGTATAGTATTATTTTTCATCGTTGATTTTTTTTTTCGTATCTTATCTAGACTAAAAGTTGTTTTTGAAATTTGAAGAATCGGACTTGGTCTTATTTTGGGTAATAATGGTTGGTATTTTATGCAATGGAGATCGTTTGTGAAGAATCTAATTTGGGCATATTATTTCCCTTTTATGGAAGCATCTGATATATTTAATGGTCAAGAAACAAAGTGGTTTGAAACCAATATTTCAACAGGCTGCAGAAGTTTAATACGATTTTCTTATCTCGTTTCTTTAAGTTTCGATTGTAAATCTTGTATTATTTGTATTGTCATGTTTAATGATGTAATTGATCAATGTAATCCTTCAAACCTCAATTTGAATGAGGTAGTCATAAACAAAATTTAGGGGTTATTCAAAGTGCCCTTGTTTCCATCAAAAAAAAAAAAAAAACACAGAATTCGAACATAAATGGGCAAAACAAATTAGAGACATGTAACACATCGTTTTAATTTCCATAATTGTGTTATTACATCTTTTTTATTAATAAATAACTAAGAAATATAAGTATTAATAAGAAACCTATTTTTTCAATCTAGTCTCTTTTTGAATCATGAACTATAAATGCCACGTCCTAGTCGTTAATATCACGAAGCAATTTTTCTTGAAGCCGATCAACTCGTTCTTGAAGTATACTCACCTATTGTTGGAGACCAAAAAACTCACGATCAAAGGGACAACATCATATACTTTCCCCATGCACAAATTCCACACAATGCTCATCGACAGCAAATGCATTAATCTCACGCAAACACCAATAATTTGTATGCTTCCTCATGCTGATTATGAACACGCCGAGTCTAGGATGAAGAATTCGTACATTGTAATCTGAGATCTTGAAATCGTCTTCTAGGGTTCTTCTTAATGAATTGTATCTAACAGTTTTAGGACCCATAGCAATAAATTGGCAGCAATAGGATGTGCAGTTCATTCTGATCGAACAGGAAGAACGATTCGCAGGAGAAGAAAAACTCCTTGTGTTGACAATTAGATATGGTGGCCGAATTTTTATTTATTTATTAAATTTCGTGTGTTCAGAAACTACATCCGATTAAAAAGGAAATTATATAAAGATCAAATATTCATTCCATCCCCATATATATATCATTATCTATTTTCTGCCATATTTATAGTGATACGAAAACTGAAATATTTGATGTACTTGTAAGGAGGTAAGGAATACCAAACACCTAATTCGCTTAACCTAAAAATGTAGGGTATATAACCTCTTAATAGTTATCCTTTAGATTTTGTTTCCTTTTAAATAAAATTCAGTTATAGGTTTAAGCTATAACCATTTATATTAGATAAAACATGCAAATATGCGTTTCTTGTCTGCTCATTAAAGACGTGACCTTTCAAATAATACTTTCCCATCAAGGACGCGACCATTCGCCAACATGTGTATTGGATGTCTATATAAGCTTTACTCGTATTTGCTTGTAGAATTCTACAATATTAAGAAAATCTTAAATGCTTTAAAAAAAAATTGATAATCTTTCATCAGTATAATAGTGATGGATATGTTGCCGGAATTGACTACCGAGATACTACAGCACCTCTAAACTGCAGAAAGCATTTTAGCAAGCAAATGTGTTTCCAAAAAGTGGAATACTATCCTCGGGGACAAAAGAATTGGACTTTTTTTTGGTGTCACACCAAGAATAGGGAAAAAAGTTACTTAACTCTTTTATAGAGAGGAAGATTTCATCCCGATCGTAACATCCAACATTCACGACGCCACGAATGATGGAACCCATGAAGATTTGACTAAGTTGCACCCAGTAGTTGGATCTTGCAATGGTCTGGTCTGTTTTTATGTTTCACACCGCGGCATACAAGATCCTATATATTTTATGAATCCAGAAACTGGTGAGCACCTACATCAACCATAACTATGCATCCCAATTATTGCACGAGATCAAGTACTTTCTTGGTATCCTATAATTGGGGGTTTCAGATACTATCAACGTACCGATGAGTACAAGGTAGTTCGAATTCACATGGATGGTAAAGTTCAAATACACACTCTAGGAGACAAGAAGGGATGGAGGAACATAGCATGGGAGATTATTTATATTTTCGGAGTTCAGGTGTGTACGCACATGGTTGTATTTTTTGGAAGAATTGTTGTCAGTGGCATAGTTTCTTTCAATTTGGACACTGAGAAATTTCATCAACCTTCGCGACCCCCACATCATATTCATATGAGTGAATTCCCATCAGTTGGGATGGTTATGTTCGGAGTTCGCCTTTTATTTTACTACATCCATTAAGCCTGTGATGAGGGGATTTATCAGCCCCGAATAGATTTCTGGGCACCCATTTCCAAAAAAATATTCATATATGGGAACCTGGCGGGGAATGGAATTGGAATCATAAGATAAGCATTTTCTTGGAAAAAGATGAGGATGAAGGGTGGCCAACCTATTACCCGATAGATTTTGGAAAAACCAAGGACCTCCTATTGTGGCAGAATGGGCATTTATTGCGTTACAATGCACTCACCAGAAGTTGGACGGAAATTTGGGGGACACAACTGTGGGAAACAAGCAAGGTTGCAATTATTCCTCATATGAGGAGCGCTGTCTCGTTGAAGAATTTTGGTGGACAATCGGAAACATGTAATCATGATGTCCATGCCACTAACACATTCCTTGGGTTATCTATGTAAAAAAAAAATTCTTGTAGTTGTTTTTTTTTTTTTTTTTGGTATTTAGATTTTTTTTCCATGTACAATTTATTCCTTGGGTATGTAGCTTTTTTTTTTCTCTCTTGTAGTTGTGTTTTTTTTTTTTTTTTGGTGTTTGGATTATTTTCTATGTTGAAATGTACAATTTAGTTTGGGTCATTGTTTAACTAGCCAACCTTTGGTTTTTTCCTTTTTTTGCATTACACCTATAGTCCAGCCGTCCGGGAACCCCAACCGACCTAGGTAATTAGTCGAAAAGTAAAACAATTATTTGGGTATTTCCTAAGAGATCATGATTTATTTTAGTTTGTTATGTTCGGAATGTAAATATTAGATTAAAAAGGAAATTAGATAAAAATGAAAATATTCATTCCATATCTCATTATAATGCTACAATATCTCATTTTTAGTAATATGGAAATTGAAATATTCGGTGTAAATACCAAAGAATAGTGATTTATGATAATGATGGAAAACCTAAAAAATTAGAGCTTTCAAATTACACCAAGCATAGAAAAAAAACTAACATAGAGTATTAAGAGGGATTGTTGATATGAAATTGACGAGAGGATCCAAAAACGTCCGATACTGACGTGACCATTCACCAACATGTATATTGGATGTCTATATATATAAATCTTTATACTCGTATTTGCTTGTAGTATTCACAATAATAAAATCCTAAAAGCTTGTAAATTTTTTTTTTTTGGTAATCTTTCATCAGTATAATAGTGATGGATATGTTGCCTGAATTAACTGCCAAGATACTTCAGCGCCTCCAAACTACAGAAATCGTTTTAGCAAGCAAATGTGTATGCAAAGAATGGAATACTATCCTTGGGGACAAAAGAATTGAATTCCTTTTTGGTGTCACACCAATAATGGGGAAAGATAAAGTTACCCAACTCTTTTATAGAGAGGAAGATTTCAGCCCGATCGTAACAGCCAACAATCACGATGCCCCGAATGATGGAACCCATGATGATTGGACTATGTTGCACCCAATAGTTGGATCTTGCAATGGTCTGGTTTGTTTTTATGTTTCACACCACGGCATACAAGATTCTGTATATATTATTAATCCAGAAACTGGTGACCACCTCCATCTGCCACAACTATGCATCCCAATTGCCCAGGATCAAGTACTTTCGTGGTATCCACGATACAACATAATTGAGGGTTTCGGATACTGTCAACGTACCAATGAGTAAAAGGTAGTTCGAATTCACATGGATGGTAAAGTCCAAATACACACTTTAGGAGACAAGATGGGATGGAAGAACATATCATGGGAAATTTCTTATACTTTTCAGAGTTCAGGTGTGTACGCACATGGTTGTATTTTTTGGATAGATTTTTGTCAGCAAGATATTGGCATAATATCTTTCAATTTGGACACCGATACGTTCCATCAACATTTTCCACCCCCGCATCATATTCCTGGGAGTGAATTTTGGATAAATACTTACCCATCACATGGGATGGTCATGTTCGGAGTTAGCATTTTATTTTACTACATCGATGATGGAATTGATCGGCCCCGGATAGATTTTTGGGCTCCCATTTCCGAAGAAAATATATGCATGGGCACCTGACGGGGAATGGAATTAGAATTATGAGATAAAAATTTTCTTTGAAGAGGATGAATGGCCGACTCATAACCCAATAGCCTTTGTAAATAACAAGGAACTATTATTTTGGCAGAATATGCGTTTATTTCGTTACAATACACTCACCAGAACTTGGATGGAAATTTGGGGGGCACTACCTTGGGAAACAAGGGTTGCAATTATTCGTCACATGAGGTGCGCTGTCTCGTTGAAGAATTTTGGTGGACAATCGGAAACGTGTACTCATGATGTCCATGCCACTAACACATTCCTAGGCTTATCTATGTAGTTTTTTTTCTTGCAGTTTTTTTTTTTTGTTTTGTTTTTTGGTTTTTGGATTTTTTTCTATGCTAAAATGTACAATTTATTCCTTGGGTTATTTATGTTGCTTTTTTTTGTCCTTGTATTTTTTTTATTTTTTTTTGGTGTTTGGATTTTTTTTTCTACGTTGAAATGTTCAATTTCGTGCATCAACATGAGAGTGTTGCCGCTAAATGTTGGGCCATTGTTTAACTAGCCAACATTTGGTTTTTTCCTTTTTTTTGCGTTACACCTATGGTCCAACCGGCCAGGCCACCCCAACCGACCTTGGTAATTAGTTGAATAGTAGAAAAATTATTTGGGTATTGCCTAAGAGATCGTATATTAAATTAAAAAGGAAATTAGATAAATATGAAAATATTCATTCCATATATCTCATGAGATCATAATTTATTTTAGTTTGTTATGTTCGTTATGTATATTACATTAAAAAGGAAATTAGATAAACATGAAAATATTCATTCCATATCTCATTATATTGCTACAATATTCGATGTAAATACCAAAGAATATATGATTTAAGATAATGATGGAAAACCTAAGAAATTAGGGTTTTTCTTAGAAATATATATAAATTACACCAAGCATAGAAAAAATTAACATAGAGTATTAAGAGGAAAATGAGTTCTGCTAAGAGGGACTGTAGAGATGACACTGAAAAGAGGATCCAAAAATGTCCTCGACTGATGGCTGGTCCTCGTAAATTGAGGATTATCATTATTGTGGATGGAATAACTACTGATCCTGATGTTCCTCTCGACGTTGTAATTAGTTTTGTTGTCAGTAGTGTTGACAATGATGATGTTCCTATTTATGCTGATGTTAATCCTGGTGTTCCTCTAGACGTTGTAATCAGTAGTGTTGATGATGATGATGTTCCTTCTTATGCTGATGTTCCTACTGTGAATGATGATGCTCCTGCTTCTATTATTGAAATTATTGATGAAGATCGTCCCGATGTTCCGGATATGGCAGATAATCCAAAATTTAACAAGCATGATCTTAATAAGCATGTGGAGCCCGATGAAGCAGAAAATGACAAATCTGAGGATGACAAGACGCCCAAGCCTGCTGGTTGGAGTGATCAGGTTCACCTCAGCATTGCGAGAAGAATTGTTTGAAGATGGGGATGGTTCATTTGATATGGTTTTTTTTTCCCTGATGATATGGTTTGATTTATCGATTTCTTTTTTTTTTGTGGACGCTTTGAAAGTTGTTTTCATTTCTTGTTTCGTTTGCTAATTTTGACATTTAGAAGAAGGTGATGTTTATGAATTATTTTATTATTTAGGTATTGGAATCATGAAATAAATCAGATAATTATTTACAAGTTCACAGACTTTACAGAATACAATATACTCTTGCAAATTTATTTATTTATGAAGTGTGCATTCTTTTGGAAAAATAAATATAATTAGCTGAAAGAACAGAGGAAATGTAGAAAAATACAGTTTTTCCCCCCTGTAAACAATAAGAATCAATTTATCACTTTATGTCTGATCTTATTATCTCTTTTCCAATACTTTTAACAAAAAATACGAGTTTGAACAAGTAAAGTGCTATTGAAAGTAAAGTACTTCTATATGACGATGTTGAACAAGTAAAGTTCTATTGAAAGTAAAGTATTGCTATATGACGATGTTAATGATAATGATCTTTGCGTGGAATTGGATGAGAATGAGGAACCAGACTAATCTGACAAAGAACCAGACTCATCTAACAAGTTATTTGATTTTTAAACAAGGTTTTTGATGTGTGAACTTTTAGTTTACATATTTTGTGACGGACCAGAAAATTTTTGCTTCCAAAGGCTTGGGTTACGACTCGCTTGGCAAGCCATGAATTCCCGATATGCCACTAAAGAAACCAAATTTGTGAAGGGTCATTTAAACCGACAATATATTTCCATCGTCTTTACTGTGAAAACACAATGTCTCTTGCCAGAGTAGTCTGATATCAACCACCGTTATCACACAAACGGTCTTCCGGGTTTCCACCCGTAGGTGGGGTGCCAATTAAGGCTTGACAGAACACGCCGTTATCAAACAAACGGTAATTCAATGCCGGGGTAGTCCGATACCAGCCACCATTATCAAACAAACGGTCTTCCGTGTTGCCACCTGTAGGTGGGGTGCCATTTCTGGCCTGGCAATTCACAGTACTCTTTCAAGCTCAACCGACTATCTTTCTCAGATAATATGAACTTCTCAAAGAGCTAGCAATCATCTCAAGGCCGATGGTATGAACTGCCATCATATGCAACAATCATCCTTGTGTAAGTTACCTCTCATGATAACAACCATTGTTGACTCACAAGCCTAGACAGGTGATATGAATTACCTCGAGCAGTAATAATCATCTCGTCTTATGGATTGTACCGTTATCAATAGTATGAATTATCCCCGAGGGACAACTATCATCTCTTTACTAGGTAGTATGAACAACCAGTGATGCAATTACCTCTACCAACGAGATATATATTGCCAAGGTTGCAATCATCTCCGAGTGGATGGTATGAACTGCCAAATAGCAACTAACCCTTCCCAGACAATATGAGCAACCATGTAGAGTTGTGTTGAACCGCATAGCGGCTGCCTACGTACCCTCTCCGTTTCTCGAAGGGATCAATCACGACCGTAGTTCGTCATCGGTTATTTAAATAGTATGAACTACCCACAATAGTAGCAACTATCTCTATCTATATCAAGTAAATAACTTGCAGTTTGCATAATGAATTACGAGTAGAACACTACTCCAACAGTAAGTATAAAAACCATTATATAGTATCACTGAATTTCAAACAAAGTATTAAACTATAGAACACATGTCCAAACAGATCGCCATGTGCAATTCTGTCTTCACTAGTACTGCAGTCTCTAAAGCCTAAACCTTACATGTTATCCTTGTTACTAGTATTACTAATTACTAATTTTCAAGAAATAAAATGTATTGATCCAACCAACTAAATTTAACTAGAAGTATAAATACTTCAATTACGTCCTATTAAGCCCCCGAAATGAGACAAAAACACATCAATACTTCTTCGCTAATTTCTTACACAAATCTAAATCCTTTGCAAGTCAATCAGTACAAGCCACCCTTATCTCACTCTCCCACAATGAGCTGAACGCCACTGTTAGTACGATCATCTTCTTTGCACTAAAACAACAATTTCCGACTTTTCTTCCAAAATACTACCCTAACTATGAATGTAGCCATGTCTATGTCAATCATTTTTATGTGTTGTTCAACAAGTTGCAATTTATGCAACCAATGTGCTAAACCTATGCATAAGGTTACCAAAATTATCCGAGATGGAAATTAATGAGAATAAGATCTCCAGGTACAAATCCAGAAATTGTACATCATGCTAGAGAGCAAAATCACATGCTTCAATTATCGACAAGTTACAACAATCAAATGAAAGCCCCACGAATATTCTCACTATTTATTAGTACTGGAAACCCTCAATGCTTAAAAGAAGTCATGTACAATTTCCATAATAAACAGCTTATACCACAGAAGTTTGCTAATACGGAACGTTTAACACAAGTACAAAGGACTGTATGTTGTAAGTCTAAGGTCTTTCCCACCAATGACAGAGTTGGCTTGGCATCATACAAGCATTATCATTCCGCAAATAAAATAGCTTATTAGGCTAAAGGTAAACACTGACAAATGGATTTTCAAGTACGGCATCCGTTAGTAGTGAATCTCTAAAAATGAAATACTTTCCGACAGCTAACTAATTAATTTAGCCACTCTTCAACAAAATTATAGTATCATGCACACAGTAGCTTAGATATTGTAGTTCCAAGAATTTTATCAATAAATACACAACCAACACCAACAAGATAAAAGCCGCATATTTACTTGTCCGTACGTAAAAAACTATCGAACTCCCACATAAGTTAGATAAATGCTAGCTAGCAAATCAGTATAGCATGTACTTTACGTAGTTGTTCCTCAAGAACAACCTAAGAAATACGACACACCCATAAGCAGTAGTCAACGAAAATTAGCTTTATACAATAACCACATACTGAGATAAAGTATGATGAACAGGATGTAGAGAATACCCGTTTTACAAAACACACCCACAGTTTGTTTAAGGTTTTCAGTAGTTAACGTTATCCGATCGTCTTAAAATTTTTACAGTAGTCATATTACACAGGGTGTAACAACATATTTAAAAATCACATCAAACTAATGGTTTGATGAGGAGATAAGAGCATCGGAAGCTGACTACTCGTAATACAAACCTGCAGAAAGCAGTCGTGATTCACTTGCAATTTAGGGTACCTAAAATGATCGGAACATCATGAAATTTTTACACTAAGTTACATATACCAAATTGAACGACATACTAAATTTTCAGCTCAATCTAATACACAGATAATGAGAATTGCTAAGATTAGTTGACTGTCCAGGATTACAATCCTGCAGAATGCAGTAATAATTTATTCACTCTTTTCAGTAGTAAATGTGACCTGATCGCTTGAAATTTTAACCAAACGTTAACCACACAGCGAAATATTACTCATAACATTTTCATCATAATCCAACCGACGGATCTCAAGATATCAGTAGAATAAAAATATACCTTCTAGGGTTTACAAGTGAAAAGAAAAGGAAGTGATAAAAATCTCTTCAATACAACATGCATCAAGCGAAACTACACCAACCCATTTCATGACATGAAGTTTAATGCACGATTCATAAGAAAATCCCCAAAATTCATAACAAGAACCCCAAATTCCCAGATTTTATACCAATAATGAAATCAAATCCAAATCATTATCAATCAAGTTCAAATCAAATCGCTGAGCAAAAGTGCTCTTACCTTTGCTTGTAAACCAACTTCGTACCTTGAAATCA
The DNA here is from genome assembly GCA_023529315.1 of Papaver bracteatum. Taxonomy (NCBI): domain Eukaryota; kingdom Viridiplantae; phylum Streptophyta; class Magnoliopsida; order Ranunculales; family Papaveraceae; genus Papaver; species Papaver bracteatum. Next base: position 1,138,148 of record JAJJWX010002128.1, read on the forward strand.
ACAACTCCATATCCCTTGCTGTTGGAATATTTTCAACCGCGCTATACAAGGGGGTCCTGGGGGCATAGCCCCCGGGTTTTCTATGGGTTGCATTTGGGAACTATTCCTAATGAATTTAAATTATTTTGTCAAGAGCATGGTTTAATTCATCAATTTACTGCACCTTATATACCTCAACAAAATGGTCTTGCTGAAAGGAAAAATAGAACTTTGGTAGAGATGGTTAATGCTATGCTTATTAGTTCTAATTTGCCTAATTCTTTGTGGGGTGAAGCAATGTTATCTGCATGTTATATTTTGAACAGAGTTCCTTTGAAAAAGAAGGATATTTCTCCTTATGAATTGTGGTTTAATAGGAAACCTAATCTGACAAGACTTAAAGTTTGGGGTTGTTTAGCATATGTTAGGAAGCCTGATCCTAAAAGACCTAAATTAGGAAATAGGGCTTATAAATGTGCTTTTGTAGGTTACTCACTTAATGATATTACTTACAGATTTTTAATCCTTGACACTTTTGAGATTATAGAATCTGTAGATGTGGAATTTTTTGAGAACTTGAATAGGAACAGTTCCCAAATGCAACCCATAGAAAACCCGTTGTTACCTAGTCTGGAATCTGTAGAGACTAATGACAATGATGAACATACTTCTCCTAACCAAAACGTGGAAGATACTTCTGAAATTATAGAAGAGATCGAACCTAGAAGAAGTAAGAGAGCAAGAAAAGCAACAAGCTTTGGTCCAGAATGGGTACAATATCTTGTATAAGGTAGTAAGAATGAAATTCTTAGTGTTACTAAATATGTTATGCATTTTGACGATGACCCTAAAACTTATGCTGAGGCTATGAGCTCCAGATACGCTAGTTTCTGGAAAGAGTCTATCAATGATGAAAAAAATTCACTTTTGACTAACGGTACTTGGATATATTGTGATTTACCTCCAGGCGTAAAGCCTATTGGATGTAAATGGATATTCAAAAGAAAGATGAATGCCGATGGTACCATTGATAAGTTTAAAGCTAGATTAGTTGCTAAGGGTTATAAGCAAAAACATGGAATTGATTACTTTGATACATATGCTCATGTTGCTCACATCTCTTCAATTCGTTGTTTAATTGCACTTGCTTCTATTCACAAGTTAATTATTCATCAAATGGATGTCAAAACTGCTTTTCTGAATGGTGATTTAGAAGAAGAGATATATATGGAACAACCTGAAGGTTTCATATTGGCAGGCCAAGAAGAAGGTTTGCAAGTTGGTCAAATCTCTTTATGGCTTGAAGCAAGCTCCCATGAAATGGCATGAGAAGTTTGACAAAGTGGCTTTGACATATGGTTTTATTGTTAATGATGCGGATAAATGTATCTATAGTAAGCATGATAGTTCTGGATGTGTAATTCTCTATTTATATGTGGATGATATGCTTATTTTTGGATCTGGCATATCTCGTATTGAAGAAACAAATAAGTTTCTTAGTTCTAACTTTGATATGAAGGATTTAAGAGAGGCTGATGTGATCTTAGGAATCAAAATCCTAAGAAAGGGAAATGAGTTGGCTTTAACCCAATCTCATTATATTGAGAAATTTCTCAAGAAGTATGGTCATTTTGATGACATCCCAGCCGTCACTCCTTTGGATCCTAATGTAAAGTTAAAGAAGAACATTGGACATGCTCACACACAAGTTGAATATTCCAGTGTTATTGGAAGTCTTATGTATTCCATGCATTGCACAATACCGGACATAGCCCAAGCAGTGGGATTACTATGTCGTTTTTCAAGTAACCCAGGAGTTGAACACTGGAAAGCAGTTTCAAGAGTGTTGGCTTACTTGAAAGGAACCATTGATTATGGTTTGCATTACCAAGGCTATCCCGCTGTATTAGAAGGATACAATGATGAAAATTGGAATGATGTAGAATCCAAATCCAAGTCGACTAGTAGATGGATATTTACATTAGGAGGTGTTGCTGTGTCTTGGAGTTCCAAGAAGCAAACCTGCATTTCTCATTCAACAATGTTGTCAGAATTGATAGCACTTACGGACGCATGTAAGGAGGGAGAATGGCTTAGAAACTTACTTGAGGAGATCCCATTTTGGAAGAAGCCAACTCCTGCAATCTTGATTAATTGTGATAATCAGGCTACAATTTTTAATGTCACTAACAAGACATATAATGGGAAGTCAAGACATGCAAGTCTTAGACATCAAATTATGAGATAACTACTCAAAAGGGGAGTAGTTTCGGTTAAATTTATTGAATCAAAGAAGAACTTGGCAGACCCATTCACAAAGAGTCTACCAAAAGCATTGTTTTCAATAAAATGTGGGGAAATGGGACTAAGGTCTGTGAATGAAAGTTGACCCCCATAGCAGAAACCCAACCTATATTTTGAAAAAGATAGACAAGGTTCAATGTGGTACCAAAAAGTTATGGAAGTGGTCATGATGCACTAATAATTAACTTCCCATTTCAAATTAGTGCAATGGTTCTGCAAGAAAATTAGGGATGGATGAAAATCCTTAATAAGTCTAACTTTTACAAGGTGTCTCGCAGAAACACCTTCGAGACTTACCTATATGAGTATGGAAATCAGGTCGTATCCTAAGAGAAAAATACCGTTCTCTGAGAGACTCATGAATACAGGATAAGCACATGGCCATTAATGTGCTGGCTACAGAACACACAATCACAGAAATCAGTATGTGTTGAGATTCCGGTTTTATCATATGGGGTACTTGGTTCTAGACTGGTTTCACCACTGAACTCCGATAAGGCTTTGAATTCCTTACACTAAGTGAAGGTTCAAATCCAAAAGATACCTATCATTTATGTGTTTATTTCTACGAAGATGCTTATTTCCAAACTAAGTGTGAACTACGATGGCTTGATCCCACTCGGGTACTTAGGTGATGCAGCCACTCTGATTTAAAAGTTTTTTTTAACTTTGTTTTATGGTTTTTTGAAAATAAGGGGAGAATGTTGGAATATTTTCAACCGCGCTATCCAAGGGGGGTCCTGTTTCGACAGTTACAACAATATTCAAAATCTTCGAATCCAACAGACATGTCTGATGATGAAGAGACTCTTCGTTTTCGTGAAGAGAAACCTGTTGGTGAAAAGATGTCTTTTCCCAACAGATGCGAAAACCCCTATAAATACCATCTCCCATAACTCGTTTTGGATTAACAAAAAAAATTTCTTTCTCTCTAAGCATCTTCAGAAACAAAATAATGTGTGTTCGTGGTTAGGTCAAGGGAGTACAACTCTTGAATTCAACAACGTTGTTTGGGCTTCATTCTATCCTGAAGGAAAAATTTCACTGACCAATTGTACTCGCCAATTATTTGGGAAGGGTCGAAATAATTGCTGAAAAGAATCGTAAGGGCTTGAAGCTTGTGTTACAACATTCTTTTCAATCTCTGTTTTCATCCTCTATTACCCTGTATTTTCCAACACTTGCCTCACCAAACTTTCAAACAATTTGTTCCAATTCTTTGTTTGAGAAAGGCGGAACCAAAAATCATTTGAAAGAAATAGGAGCACATGGAAAAGAAAGATATCACGCTCTGACTTTACCAACAAACTTCCCAAGGTTCTTCCATTAGAAAATCCCTGCTTACAAGTTACAAGCCCCCAAAAAGAGAAGAAGGAAACTCCGTTTCTTGTTTTTATCATTCAGAATGGAAAAACCCTAAAGTGCCCTAAAATGAATGACAAGCACGTGTACAGTGAGGTGTCAAAATGCACAGGTTACTATTATAGCACCCAAAGTTTAGGACAGACTCTCAATTAAGCACAAACATTTAATATTGAGGCATCCTAAAAGTGTTGAAGAACACATGAATATTAGAGTTTGAAGTACTCTTAAGAGTAGAATTTGGCTAATGGGTTTAGTTGAACCCCAAAAAATGGTTTGGAGTGTCACATATTTTTAAATATAAATCATTTTGTCTGACCATTTTGTTTTCAGTGGTGGTTGTATTTATTTTTTAAGTACTGCACTAGATGTAGGATTTTTACGCTGATAGATAGGTTGACATTTATGTGATGAATGATTCACGTTGAACTTTTATGTTTTCTGGAAATGAACATGAAAATGGATGGGTTTAGTTTGTTTATCTTTATTAGCTTACTGTATGATTAGAATAATACGTTTCCTACATAGGTGCCACTAATAGTTGATGCGTGTCGTATGCGTCAAAAATAATTCACTTCCTCACTTTACTAATTATAAATATAGTATTCGATAAGAAAGAGTTCGTATCCACAGAGAGGCGATTGTTGTTATGCAATTTTCAGATTCTTATGTAACCAAATAACCCAAGGTGTGTTTTTGTTTTTATCAAAGTAATACTAAATAAAGCAAAGTAAATAGTCGGAATAATCAATAAGGAGAAGATATTGGTAAGGGATAGTATCATTCACATGCATGTATTTTTCATCTATGATTAGAATTGGTATTTAATCTCTCAATTATCAAAAGTCCTAGGATATCTTGATCGCAAGAGTATCCCGTTTATTTCCTGATTTTATCACAAACAACATTAAAAGATGTTATCGTGAAATTTTCTTAAAAAGCAACCACTAGTCCAGAAAGGTCTAACAATCACGCTTTTAAATGACAAATTAAATCCGTGATTAGAATTTCACAAACAAATTCCGTCATATACCATAAAAATAGTGGGGCCCAACATGTAACACCAAAAAAATGTCATTTTCAAACGTGGTAATTTACTATATGTCTGTGATTTAATGACGAACCATTAAATAACAAAATATGTCCGACAAATAAATTAGGTTTATATACGCCCACTATTAATCTTATATTGTGTACCCCAAAGCGGCTAGCCACATGTTCCTCTAAGTTTGTAAATGGGTTAGCCAATGGCATAGTTGCCACGAGTCTTTCTTTTCTTGGTCGTTTTGGTTTGCCATAATCCAAGTCTTTATTTCAGACCCAAACTTTACCTCTCGCTCTTCTTCTTCTCTAACCTAACTGCGCCTCTCTCTTTGGTCTTCCTCTTTTCTATTCTCCTTGAGCGAAGATTTTGGAAGATTTCCCCCAAAAATTAGTTTCTTTATTTCGTTGATTTATCTTTCAATCGTATTGTTCAGTCGTATAAAAGTTGAATAGAGAATTGTTGAGTTTCCTTTCTCTTCAGAGTTTATTGGACGAATGATACCAAACCCTAACCCTGAATTACTCAAAACACACGCACAGTTGTACCTATTTCATTACCGTATAAACCCATAGTTGTTCAGACTTTACGTATGAAGAACCTAATTTTCGTTTCACCTTTTCAAACCCTACTTCCAGTTTATTTGATCTCTATAAAAGTACAAGGTAATGTTCTCCGAACCTTCAATTTTTCATTTATTTTCTATTATCAAGTTTTTCGCTAAACATTTTGATGTTGTTTAAATCTCACAGATACTTAAAATAGTTTTGATGGTTGCAGATGTTTACGGGTTTACTGGTAATTGATGGTTTTCTGACTCTTACGAGGTAAAAACCCCTCTTTTTTCGTTCAATAACTCTTATAAGTACCAGATCTGTAAGTAGCTACCCCGTCTTGCTAAGTTTCAATTTTCTATTTTGTTTCCTTCATTCACTGATTTTTTTTTGGGTGTAGTTTTAAAGATCCTTTCATGTTGATGAAGATTTATGTTTAAGGTAATGGCTGCATACAATAGTTTATTTTGACAGTTTTGTTGGTGCCTAGATTTCATTTGGTATTATTTAGCAAAATGGCTGGTTATGGAAGTGAATGTTCTAGTGCTTATGCAAGTTTCTAATGTGGTCTGGTGATGTATCTGAACTATGGGCAAGAAAGCAAGCTCTAGAATTTTTCCTTGTTTCAGTTTGTTTATGAAGTTTAGATAAATTTTCGTCTTAATGTTTAATTGATCCCGGTATCCTGTTCTTGATGTTTACATTTCCGGGGTATGTTTACATTTAGTTCTTTGTCTTAAATTGACCTCAATTTCATGCCTAATGGAACATGATTGGTTACCCTTCTAAAAATTCCAGTCTGCTGATGGATAGCTATATGTATAGACAAATACTGTTAAGGAGTGGTAGGGTGTCTAGATTCGCAGTATCATTGCTTCATTTGATAGAAAACTGAGCTGGAAGTTGGTATCTTTATTGTAATGAGAAAGTACCAAGTGAAATCTTTTTTTGTGAGTATCGTGTTTAATCTTCATTTCGATTGATTACTAATGGAGTTCATGATCAGATCCCAAATAGCTCTCATCAGCAGGTAACACTAGTACCCCGCACTACTGAAATTCAGAAATTTAAATGGTCTATTTCTTGAAAACTATGGTGCATGTCATGTCTCCTGTATACTAGTCCATATAGCCTTATAGAGTTATCGTTAAGAAACCGGACTCATTACTGTGTATGTCAAGTGGTCAGTTACTGTTCATTCAGTATTTCTGTGGTATTGATCCCTTGGCTCATTCTTATTTTTTGGATCACAAACTAGCCGTGGAATGGGTGATGATGTCATCACAAATGTCATAGGTAATAAAACTCAGTTATATATGCCTTTAAGATTTAGTGGGCTTCTGCATTATATGTCGTCATTGTTAAGAAACCCGACTCATTACTGCGTATGTAAGTTGTCGGTTACATTTCGTTGAGCCTTTGAACTTAGGACATTTAAGTTCGACTCAAATTAGGTGATAGAAATTCTGAATCTTAAACTAAATCGGTATCTTGTTATACAGGATATATTGGAACCCCAGCAACACCTTTGACGTTTGGTCTCTGCTTTTTGGTCTCTGCTTTTTCAGGAACTTAATGAAAATACCGGTAGCATCTGCATATGTTGATAGTGCAAAGATGTTGATTGACTGCATGATTGTTCAAATCATTGATCCAATGGCGACGTTATGTGATAGAGATGATGCAGTACTTAGGGATGTTTTCAAGAGGTGACATTCCTGTAGGAGAGCAACCAAATTAGAATGGGAGAGCAACCAAATTAGAATGACAGGGCGAAAATAGATTGAATTCAACTCTAATGTTCAATATATAGTATTTATCTTTTGTTTTGTATTTTATTTTCTTGGCTGTTATTTTGGAAAATTAATTAATAAAAGTTGATTTCAGATACTGTTGAAATTATAATTTTAATTTGTAAATGACTAATTCAATTTAACCAAAATTAGACTCCAAATCTGAATTTGAATCTCATCGAATTTCAGATATATAAGATCTGAAAATCAAAAGTATGAATCAACCAGAAAATGACGGAACAGAGGGATACCAACCGTTATTTTTATACCAAAATAACCGTTATTTTATTTTACATTCAATAACCGTGGTAATTAATAACAGATTCTACATGTGACTTTAAGTCACAAATTTTGTTCGTCATATTCAATGACGTTCTCTGTTTGTCGTTTATAAAGATTCACACCAAATAAATAACGGTTCGAATAACAGATAAAAACCGTGATAAACCATGTTTTATAACAGACTTCATTCGTCATTTATAACCCCTTCTGGACTAGTGAACCTAAAGCGTAAAAGCACAATTAGATTTAACTCCCTAAGAGCAATAAGTTTTATGAAATAAGACTAATCGATGCAAACAAACGTGTAAAAGCACTAGTTCGTTTTAACAAAGGTTATGATTCATATGCGATTAAAAAGATGTATCACTATAAGTATTAACCACAAGATGCTACTAAAAATCAGAGATAACAACTTTTACGTATTGAAAACCCTAATATAGCTATAGAGATGAAAACAAATCCAATTGATTCCGGACTCAACCAAACTAGCATTCAAATCATATGATAATAAAACAATGAATCATAAACGATAAAATTGAGACAAAACTAATTCATAGAATCAAATAACATGCTTGAAGAAATCAACTTTTTATCCCATAACCAATTATTGTATTTAGCTACACATATTCATGGAGTTCATCATCATAATATTCAAAGAAATAAGATGAAATATAAAAGAAAGCAAACCCTAGAAGTAGTTCTCTGCAAAAGCTCCAAGAATAGAATAAAACGTTGTCTCAAATTGTGTAGAAAACTTCCTTTTTATAGCCTTTTTCTCCTCTCTTCAAAGTCCATTAGTTGGAAATCCACCCAGCCCACGTGTAAGAGAAACCCATGTAGAAAATCTGTCCCAAAAGTGGTCGCCGGAAAATTGGGTTTTTGACCGGAACTTGGCCGAAAAATGGTCAGCGGCAACCTGAAAATGTATCCCGTCGAAGGAATATTCCGTTGAGAGATTATGTTATCTTTGACTGTTGACTAACGGTCTTTAACGGTTGACCGGGTCAAGCTCTGAATCACCAAGTCAGAACCGAGTCAGCTAGCTAACTCGGCTGACTAGTTCTGACCAAGACAATTGCACAAGCCAGAATAGTTCACGGCCAAGATGGCCATGCCTTCCTTCAATTCCAGACATGATGGCTATGCTTCACTAATTTGTCCAGCCATGTAACTTCTCTGCAACCAACACCTGAATCATAGCCCAGATGGCCCTGCTTACCATTGTTCACAGCCCAGATGGCTGTATCCTGCAGTTCCATTCCTCCTAACTCTTGCAAATCACACAAACCACCTACCATGCACCATCAATTCCACCATAACAAGACTCAGTTCATAAACATCCATTTCTGCTTTGCCTATCTCTCAACAGCACCACCAATTAACAACATAACTCCTCCTTTGTTGTTGCATCATTCTGCGGCAAATTGCACCAACAAAACTCTTCCAAGATCCCAGCATAGACACCACCAAGACCCATATCAACAACATACTCTCAGTTTAATTCCCAGAACAGCATTGACTCATCAACTCTATCCTGTTAATTCACAACAGCATCACTTCAGCTTTGTTGCCATCTACAATGCTGTAATCCAAGCTTTCCTGGGATTCTCCCAACCAACACAGCACAAGGCCAACTGTCACCACCATTGAATTTCACACAGAATCAAACCACCAGTTCAACATTGCTTCTCTAGTTCAAATCACCACCAACTGCAACATGGATGTAACTCCCTTTCAGTTCATGCCACACTTCCATACCAACACTAGTTCCAATAACATTCATTGCACACTATCTGCATAAGCATCCTATGACTACCTTACTGAACTTATCTCCAACTCTCATAGCCTCAGTTTCAGTGCATACTCTACCTGCAAATCAACCATCATGCCTGCAAATGTCATTTCCATATAACAAGCCCTTCTTGGCAAAGCAGCATCTTCTTCTGTTCATCAGCACAACCTCCTTACATTCACCTGCTACACATCCCCTGAACACATCATCCCATTCATGTCTTTAAACACCAACAACAGTTCATAACCACCAGTTACTGCAACACCAGTTAAACATCACTCCCATCTCAGCAGCAAACTCGAGTTCACTGTTCACCATCTCCTCGTCGTCACTGTCAACAGCTTGAGCTCTCCATGTTCAACAGAAGCACTCCATCAACTACCACCAGTAAGTGGCCTTGTTCGATCCCTGTCACAGCCATCACCCTGTGAATGCTTTGGTCCAGCTAGTGCTCAAGAACTGGTCACTTACAGCAGCATCCCATCTTCCTAGCTGGTATGAAGTTGAACTCACACCTCCAGGCAGCAAAACAGCCCCAACAGTCCATGGCTTGCACTGCAATTCAGCCTCAACACCATTTGTCCCCTAGAATCTCAGTATTTGTTGCTCTCAATAGAAAACACCCCTTTGAGCCAATTTCATCACAGATCCATCAGTTCATAGCTGCTTCCTCTTTGACATCCAAGAAAAAACCTAACTTATCACCATCATCTGATCTGTACTCACTGAATTGCAATGCTTCGGTACCTCCTCCTCAATTTACCATCAACCAATACCCATTCCAACTCTTGTGTATTTGATGGCACAGATATGAGACTCCCATCAATCGTAACTCCAAAACAATCTTCCCCATAAGAACACAGCACCATCTTCTGCATTTTCAGCTCAAAAACCCCAATTCTGACAGACCCTAACTTCTATTTTGCTATCAATCACCAGATGATTTCTTCCCAGCTTCTGATCTACCACCAACAAACTCCACGGACCCATTTAATCACCAAACCACTAACATCATGAATTTTGGCTACAAACCCATTCAACAGCAGCAACCAATTCAACTTCAAAAGCAAATATAGTGATACCCATTCTGCCAATTGAACAGAAAGCAACTTTCAACCTTAAGTCCATTCTCTATAGAAGCACCACAACTCTCAATCTCTCCATTTATTTCATAAATTGATCTGCTACATCTTGGTTTCACAACAGCATCCACCTATCTGCCTCTCGATCTCTTCTTCTCAGTTTAGGATTAAACCCTAATTCATCGATTTCACCATCATCACGGAAACAATCATTACCCATTCTTATTCTATGCTTCCTCATTTCCATTTGTGCATCTTCACAGTTCTCTCGATTTCTCGAGATGGTCTTTAATTTCACCAGCAGCTGCGCTGCTTTTCTCCCCTTCTTTCTCAATTTCAGTTCAATGATTGAAGAAGAGAAAATGTTTCTCAATTTAGGGCTATAAATGATTGGGTGGCTATTTGCGCTCCACATATGTAACCCATCAGGATATGTACACTTGTTCATGGATGATAAGGGATACCCAGGTGAATACCCCTTAACCTTGATTGGGTTCCCGAAAATACTCGCCTAGGAAATGACAGCTTCGCCCCTTCACTCCAATTAAACGCTTTCTCCGAGTCCCTCCACTAACAGCAACCGTCCCTTATTTCTCATATTCACTTAAACTCTTCAATGAGAGTCATCACTAAAGTTGTCGTGCTTTTCAGACAAAATTCGCATCACTAAAGCCGACATACTTTTCAGACAGAGATGAAGAAATAAAAGAAAATAATGAGAAATAATCGCCTCCAATAGCATTCGCGTCTGAGATGAGACTTGCGATGTTTCTTCTTCTTTTGAACCGAATGACTCCAAAGTACCTAAATACTCAAAAACAAAACATAAGATACATAATTTACAAGAAAAATAGCAAAGAAAGCATAAATACTAGATATAAAATTAGGTGTTTTACAACACCTATCAATAGTTCATCTGTTTGCTCCCTAAACCAAGAATAATACATGAGACAACCCAGCTTAAAATTATTAAGGTAGATATTATTCGAAATTGGATAGTAATTTTTTTCTATAGCCTCTTCTCGAGTTGGTTAGAGATAGGAAACAAAATTTCAAAAAAATTGGGAAACAATTTTATCATAACTATCTACGATATATTCTCTCATAAAATAAGGAAACTAACCATATTGGTTATATATCAAAAATTTGGAAATAAAAAAAAAAGAAAAAAACCAAAAATATTTTGTTTGGCGGGTGATGAAAATGGATTTTACTGGGCGGGATGATTTCAAAAGGAAAATCAATTCCCGCCTGATGGTTTGGTTAAATTCCAAAAATAAAAAGAAAGATGCGTTCAATCTACTTTTTCAATTTTTATTACTCGATGCATTCTCTCTATGAAATCATAATTCCACTACTATCTCTAATCTTTACAAGGAACCTACCTCTTCAGACTCGATCTTTGTTGTTGGTATTATTTCTACGACCCATTATCGAATGAATTGATGTTAGATTTTTTGTTCGATCTCATGGAATCAGATGTTAGATCTTATAGGTTTACTAGTTAAAGCATGATTAGGGTTTTTATTCTATCACTTCTTATAGGTTTACTAGTTAAAGCATGAGTAGGGTTTTTATTCAATTACTATCTCTAATCTCTACAAGGAATCTACCTCTTTAAACTCGATCTTTGTTGCTGGTAATATTTCTATAACCCATTATCGAATAAATATTAAATTTATGTTAGATTTTTTGTTTGATCTCATGGAATCAGATGTTAGATCTTATAGGTTTACTAGTTAAAGCATGATTAGGGTTTTTATTCGGCTGTATCAAAGAACAAGTTAATGACAATCACGGGTTGTATGATAAGATGTGATTTCATTTTGTTACAACAATATTATTTTAGGCTTAAGTTACATGCATGAACTATTATAAGTTTTAGGTAAGGATCTTTCTTTCATGTTACTTAGTTAGGCTTTACTAGTTAATTAGGTTTTACAAAATAAAAATAAATAAAAAACTTAACGATGCTAATTGTTTTCTAGGGTTTTTGTTATTGTTTGGGTTGGATTTTGATTGAGAGTTAATAAATCTACTTTGATCGATGATGTTGTGTCAATTATATTTATATACAAGGCTTCTCAAGATTTAATCATTTGAGTCTCTGTTACTTGGCGAGCCTGTAACGTCTGCATTTTAAGTTGCCACTTTTAATAATACCATGTTTCTGGTTGGACAAACTATATCTTCAAGCTAAAAATGGATAATCATTATCTGGTGCTTTAGTGCTCTTGGATTTTGTAACAAAAAGTTATATAAGATTGTTTAACCAGTACCTTTCGCTTTGTGGATAACACAATAATCATGAGGAGATTTAGTGTGTTGCAGTGATGTTTTAGCCTCAAGTTACATGCATCAATGAGTTCACGTTTGTTTTATTTTCATATAATAGAAATTATGTGTAACACATGTTGCCTATCCTGTTAGGTTTAGCTAATATTTTCCAAAATAATCTCAAATTCCTAACTGAGATGCACGTACCTACACAACATTTGTCATGAGAGAAGATGACAACGTGTCCCAAGAAGATGACCAATGGAGGGAATCAAATGATGAGGTGGATTCTGATGAAGAAATGATGGATTTAGATGAGAGTTATGATGACATTGTACAATCATATGACGATGATGGTGAAGATATGGTCCATACTATTAGATTTTAAGATTTAACAGGTAATGTTCGAAACCTTATACTTACTTGTTTCTACTTAAACATCACATGGTTTCATATGTTGCCTCGGTTATTTCCATAGTTAGGAGATTCTAAAAATAATGATTTCGAGGTGTTAGACGAAAAATAATTGGAAAATGCTCCAGAAGCAGAAAAGTAGCCACAACAATAAGACTCTACATAAGTGATCATAAAAGAGAGGGGAATGACAAAAATGTTGAAGATGCATAGATACTTCTCGAATAAGGATGCCAAAAGAAGGGATGTTAAATTTGACAAAATGTTCCGGCCTATTGGTAACCATAAAATTGAATTCAGTAGTTACCTAGGCTATTTGGTCCATGATATGGTTGGCCTAAAACATTTATGTTGGAAGGAAGTCCCTTCAACAACAAAAGAAAATATGTGGGAGAAAATTCTGGTATACATATGCGGTTATCAATTCGTCGTTTTTGTTGTCTAACTGTGAGTCTGTGATTAACATACATTAGATGTTATTGCAGCTTCATTTTGAGGTGCCCCATGATCTGAAGCGAGTGGTCATGAAGCGTCTACTTGTTCAGTTGCGGGATTTCAGGAGGAAATTGAACAACAATCATGTAAAACCCTTCCAGGAAAGGTCGCAAAAAATAAGAACTTTCCCCAAAAAGTACGAAACGGTAATAGACCAAGTAAACTGGGACAATTACCTTAATCATGTACTAACATCGCCTATATTTAAGGTATGGAATACACATTGCTTTTTCTAATTTGTGTTTCGTTCTTATTGTCTATCCCAACATACTAATGAAATTATTTTGTCACATTAGATGCTTTGGAATAGGTTTTTTGTTTTACACAGTTAATAACTGTGCGGATGTAAATCCTTACTTGTTTCTGGTAACTACTAGGTCCAAAGAGGAAATGTTGCCGAAGAAGATCTTGAAGACCGGTGCTTCATGTGGGCAAGAGCACGCAAAAACAAACACAAAATTATTCCAGACAAGTTTGTCAGGAAGAAGACATCTGAAGTTGTGAGAAAAAAAAAACTTTACAGTCCTCATGTTTTTAACCAAAGTAAGTGCAAAGTAATTGTGTGAGGTTTAAATCAGAATTTAACACATTATTTGAACATGAAGATAAGCAGAAGATAATTCGAGAGAAAACTATAATGGTTGGTCATAACGAGGATTCCCTAACAGTTTCGATCGACCCAAATAAGGGTGGACGTGTCAAAGGGGCTGTCTTTGGAGTGACGACAACCCTTTACTTTCCAAATGGAAGAAAACCAAGACACTCGAAAGAGAACGATGAACTGCGTGAAAAGCTGAAATATAAGGAGAAAGAATTATAGTCTACTAAAAATGCATATCAGAGATTAACAGATAACTTGTTATCTCAAGGAGTCAACATTGCGAAAATTGTGGGGAACAGTATCAGCAAGTCTGGAGGAGAGGTAAGTGAACTGAGTTTTGATTAGATTGTGTAATTTAAAAAAAAAAATTGGCAGACAGTATCTGATTTTTTCAAACAATGTGTTCAACTACAGTCACAGTATGCAGGACCTAACAACGCCTCCAATCGATCTAAGAATAACATAGGTCTATTATAATTTAAGCAACTTCCAAAAAAACATGAGAATTCCAGTCCGCATAATTCATATGAAAGCACCAAAGGGTCCGTGAAGCGGGACTCTACTTGTACTAAAACGCCGACCATTTCTACTGAATCCCCGGTATCTTTAGTATCAAAAAAGAAGTCTTCGTCTCCTCCATCCACTGGGGAACCTCAGAATGTTCCATCTGAAAAAGTTACCATTGATGTATGGTTTTCCAACACATTCAAATTTTTAATCTCTCACGCGCCTTGTGTTTCTACAGGGAATATGATGCAAACTTTGGTTTGGAGAAAAGGACAACATTGTTTCCATTGGTAGAGCTTACTCTTCAAAGAAGGTATCTTATAAAATGAAGTTAGGAATGACGGGTGAGGTTACATGCTATATCGTCCTGGTTAGTGAAGTACTAAATGAAACCATCAAATTACCCTTTGGCACATCTTCTGGGATAAAAACTTTAAAAGATGTTGGTGCTGCTGAAATTAGTTGGTCATCAAATCAAACCATCTTAGACCAAAAAGTTGGTTGCTATGCTTGTTTGCTTTATTAACTCATTGGATATGTTTTTACACAAACCAGTTATATATATATATATATATATATATATCTTGTTTGACATAAGAGACGAATATGTTATCATCTATATGAATCACGGACGTTAGTGTATATTTTAGAGAACCTTATAGAACGAGATATGTGGTTAGCTATTTGATTGTGAGTCAGTTATGTATTTTGCTTAAATGGTTTCACTGCAAAAAGAAAGTACAACTTTTATTTCAAATTTTTGATGCAGGTAAGTCAACCAAAACATTCTGAGGATGTGAAATCACCATATCTACTCAACGGAAGCCAATCTCGTATCGCAATATCTGAAAAAGTTCTGAAGGTATGTGTTTTAAACCAGTTACATGATCTTAAGACCATATGAGTCTGAAATATGCTATCAACTATATGAATCACGGACGCTAGGGTGTATTTTGGAGAACCTTATATATTTTTTACGTATTCAATTCATCAGTGTCTTCGCATTCACGGTAGAATTTGGTATATTTGTTACCCGAATATGGAATATTACTCTACTGTTGCAGGTAACTCAACAAAATTTGGGGAAACATACTCTGGATGTGACATAAAAAGATACATATAATCGAAGCAAATCTGAGATCATAATAACTGTAGTAGTTCATCTGGTATCTGTTTTATTTTTACATGTATTTTAAATCTCAAATTTGCTTTGAAGTTTTCTCTTGAAGATGTTCATATGCCATATATTTCCGCAGGGTAGAAGGTGCTACCTTTTTGACGAGCTATCTAAGGAGAATGTCCTTACTAGAGGTAGAGCTTTTATATTAGCAGGAAAACAACAATTACATGGAAAGGATGGGGTAGAGGTTGATTGCCACAAAATCCTGATTGAGGAAGTAATAAAACCGAATTTCTGTCTAACCGTACGATTTGATGGTATGGAAACATTTGGACAAACTCTTGGAAAAGCGATTCCTTGGACAAAGTATGGTGTTAAGCTTACCAAGCCTGCTAAAAAGGTTAGTTGCATGGCTTGTTTGATTTGTAAGTCGAATATACATAAACCAGTCTATCAATTATATGAATCACCGATCCAAGTGTAAATTAGAGAACCTAGAAAAATAAAAACATGTGTAACTTTCAAAAGTAACTAATAGATCTTTTAATCTTATGCAGAACCCTACCAGTAATTCACAACCAACTACTTCTCTGCGAAAGTCTCCTTCATGTAGCAACCCTTCTGATGGATCTTAGAAGCAGTCTCTTAATCTTATGCAAAACTCTACCAGTAATTCCCAACCAAATCCTTCAATATCTCTAGAGAAGTCGTGCACATCTACGACAGAATCTCTGGCTAAGACATCTAATGGAGTATGTTTTTGTTTTGATTTTTTTTCTTCGTAAATATATATTGCTCATTCTAGCATCTTCTTTTTATATGATGTTCATATGCCGTATCTCCACAGAAAGAAAAATACGACGTTTAGAATGGATCTAGGGGAAACGTCGTTGCTAGAGGAAGTATTTTACCTATGCTTCCTAACCAGAAAATATATGGACAAGATCTTCCTAAAAACTGTTATGTTGTCAATATTCAGGAGGTTATAGTTCCATCGCTCGTGTTAACCGAACCAAGTGGTGAGTTTAAGTTATTAGGGGAAGCTAAAGATGGTTTTGTGGCATGGCCGAAAGATAATTGTTCCATCTCTGATGACAAGGTTAGTTTCTTAGATCTTTTGCTTTGTTAATCAAGTATATAAATTGTTTTACATAAATCGTGTATTCAGTTTGATTAAAGAATAAGTAAGAGATATAAATATATTAACACCTAATGGAACATGAATGCCAGTGTAAATTAGAAAAATGATATTTGGTTACGGATTTTATTATGGGCGTCAGCTGTGAAAAATGCCGCGGCCTTCAGCGAAGCTGGCTTTATTACATTGTTGGAAAAATGAATTTTGTCTGTCTCTTGTTGAGAATTCACATGACAAATGAATTCGCCTTGGATTTAGAATATATATATATATATAATCTCTTGCTGCAGGAAACTCCACAGCATGGAAAACCTCATAAGAAACCAGAACCAGTTTTAGATTCTGAGAAGAAATTGGACAGTGACCTAAGAACAACAAGCAGCCTTGCAGAAGATAAACTGAATGAGAAGCACCTAGCAGTCAATCTACATTCGGGGATTCATGCAACCTCTTACAAGCTTCCAAAGAAGATTAAAAAGGCGTAGAGAAAGTTATATGTACAAAGTGTTAATCAGACATACCAACTTCCATATGGGAAACAAAGGATGACAAGGTTTTCCATGTCGAGAATGTCACAACCTGATCAATTGCTTGAAGAAACACCACCATCAAAAAAGTTGAAGAAAAACTGATGATTTTTGGATAAATGCTCTTTAATATTTTCTTTTTCAAACTGTTAGACCAAAGCTCAACATTTTTTACTGTGTTATTATAATAATATGAATTTTTGGCTTATATGGATTTCAAATTTAACCAAAATTTATAAAGTATAAGAGAATTTGGATAGTGCCAGGTGGATGGTTTAGATGCGTCATATCTGAACGGCTTAGAGGTGTCGCACACGTAATACACACGCTTCGAGATTAATTGCGTGGATAAACATAACATAAAGACACATTAAGAAGATATAAATTGGCATGGATAAATATCACAGAAAGCCACGTTATATGGCATGTCTATAGGTTCTCCGATGAACGGATCCCAACGTTACACGTTACATCTGAATGGTCAATATTGCATCATCTTAAACGATATCCAATGGTTCCTAATATATCCACGTGGATGAAGGTAATTGTAAATTGGCGTCGCAAAATATCACATATAGCCACGCTATATGGCATGTCTATAGGTTCTTCAATGAACGGCTCACACCGTTACATGTGGACGGTGAAGGATGCATATAATTTAACAGTCAATATTGCATCATCTTAAATGAGATCCAACGATTCCTAATACGGACACGTGGATCAAGGTAATTGGAAATTGGTGTGGCTAAATATCACATATAGCCACGCTTTATGGGGGGTGTCGATAGGATATCCAATGAACGTCTCACAACGTTACATGTGGACGGTGAAGGATGCATATAATTGAACGGTCAATATTGCATCATCTTAAATGATATCCAACGATTCCTAATATGGCCACGTGGATCAAGGTAATTGTAAATTGGCGTGGCTAAATATCACATATAGCCACACTATATGGGGCGTGTGTCTATAGGATATCCAATGAACGACTCATAACATTACATGTGGACGGTGAAGGATGCATATAATTTAATGATCAATATTGCATCATCTTAAATGAGATCCAACGATTCCTAATACGGCCACGTGGATCAAGGTAATTGGAAATTGGTGTGGCTAAATATCGCATATAGCCACGCTCTATGGGGCGTGTCTATAGGATATCCAATGAACGGCTCACAACGTTACATGTGGATGGTATTCAACGGTTCCTAATACAGCCACGTGGATGAAGGTAAGTGAAATTGGCATGGCTAAAACATAACATATAACCACGTTAAACCTATATGGCGTGTCTATCGGATAACCAATGGCTATGCCAAAAAGCAATCGTGAACCAAATAACAAAAAAGCAATTTGTGTGTCTATAGTGAATCAAATGGACACGCCAAAAGCAATTTGCGTGTCTAAAGTGAACCAAATAGCCACGGAAAAAAGAAATTTGCGTGTCTATAGTGAATCAAATAGCCACGCCAAAAAGCAATTTGTGTGTCTAAAGTGAACCAAATAGCCACGCCAAAAAGCAATTTGCGTGTCTATAGTGAATCAAATATCCACGCCAAAAGAAATTTGCGTGTCTATAGTGAACCAAATAGCCACGCCAAAACAATAAATCGTGTGTCTATAGAGTACCAGTACTTAATTTTTGGGACACTATATAGCAACACCTATATGGCTCTGGCGCGTCTATTTCATGCAGAAATAGACACGCAAGGCAAGCATGGCTATAAGCTACCTAAAACCACTCCATGTTACCTAAAACCACGCAAGCAAAAGCCACGCCAAGTCCAAACCAAATTGGCATGTCAAAACCCCTATGGACACGCCAATCTGGCGTGGCCAAAGAGTCTGTTTATACTAGTGTTAAGAACAGTGGAAGGAGAAGTGCTACAACACCCGTGGAATGCGATGTACATAAAAAAGTACTACCCATAAGAAAATGAAGGTAACCCAGGAGAAGAAGGGTAAGGGAATTAATCTACCATGTTCTATACCTGGAAGAAAAAAGGTATTACAAACCTTACTAATCAATGGAAGAATATTTAATTACTAAACTTAGTTTTCTGGTGCATAACTCACTGTTAGGAGTAACGATGATCTAGGGCATGGCACAACTGCGCATGTGTCAATCTCGGATCCTCAGGACGAAGATCCCTTCCATGAGGCATAAGAAAAAATAATACATCCACCATAGAGATACCATGTCGAAGTAAAGAAGCCTTCACGCTGGACGCGTAGGGTTACAGGAAAATTATTACCCACGTAGGAACCCTCGCCACCATGGTACCTTCTGGGAAAAGGATACCCTGGTAGGATGTAGAAGGTTCCACCAAGGTTAACTATACCTTAGCACCTAATGAATGATAGAATGTGAAACCAAATAGACACATTACGTCTGAATATAAAACTTATGCAATGTAAAGAAAACCAATATTTTTACTAAAACACGCATAACCTTCCCACCTACTTAAAATGTCACAAGGCAGGTATCAAAGGATTTCACAAGACACCGAACCATTGTTTCAAAGCATCAAAAGGGAAACATCTCAACTAAGGAAGACACCTTGGTCGAGGATACAAACAACAAAGAAGAAGCTCAAAAGCAGTCCAAAGAAATCAAGGATAAGGAAGACGATCA
Organism: Papaver bracteatum; assembly: GCA_023529315.1. Classification (NCBI taxonomy): domain Eukaryota; kingdom Viridiplantae; phylum Streptophyta; class Magnoliopsida; order Ranunculales; family Papaveraceae; genus Papaver; species Papaver bracteatum. The sequence continues at coordinate 1,158,058 of JAJJWX010002128.1, forward strand.
AAGGAAACACCCTCAACTTGATGCTCTACTTCAGCAAAGGTGTTGTTGATGTGGTCGATAGCATCGATTTCCATCTTTCTCATTATCTGAGAAGCCTGAGTCGCCAGATCCTGAGCCGACTTTTGGTGAAGCTCACTCAGTTGAGCACTTAGATGGTCATTGGCATGCTGGAGCGCCTCAGCCTTGAACTCAGAAGTAGTATCGAATTGACGCTCTTTCTCTACAAGGAAGCCACATGGTTATCTAGACGACCAACCTTGGCAGTCATACTGTGACAGACCACAGAATTTTCCCACTAACGGGTTGAATTGCAAACCGTCCAGCAAGGTCAAATCCCCTGGTACATCACTCGAAAGATAAATAACAAAACCATAATCAAGTAATAACTAATACACGACCGTCGGCATGCAAAGAAATAAGTAATGGGAAAAAAATCACTTTTCATAATTCCGCCAAGATCGAATAATGAGTCCTTAATATTGTGTTCATAAAAGATGAAATGAAGAAATAAATTTCATATACACATGGTTACTAAAAGAATTTAAAAGGAGCACGTGCAAATCTCGTGTCCAGTAGCACTAGAAGCAATTCTCAAACATATTTGAAATTGAAGGAAAACTATTAGTTCCATTGTTCCAATTAAAGACATTTCTTCAAACATTTTTTTTGATCAACAATCGGACCACATTTCATTCAATCCAAAAAGGTGATTACATGATTGTTTACAAGAAAAAGAATATCAAAATACAAGAAATTTAAAACCCAAATACAAATAAAGATACCAATTACATGTAATTCGCGAAGAGAAAGAGCAAAATACCGTAAAGGTACCCAATTTTTGTATGAAAAGTAGAGAGAAAAGATGGTATAATCCGGAATCAATTCCGGCCATTTTGAATGTTTGTCTTCTATAACAAGAGATGCTCCAAAAACAAAGGAGTGATAAGCCCTTAATCTTGTATATGTGAACGAAAAACCCGGATGCCCTAAATCCCTTTTGTTGAAGATGAACTCAAAGCTATGCCGTGTTGAATCGCCGATGTTCTCGAATCTAGAATAACAAGCCATGAAACAACCAACAAAGATTGAACAAATCACCATCAAAGTGAATAAATAATCGCTCTCAAAGCGAAGAAAAGATCGCTCAAAAAGCGAAGATAAAATCACCAAAATGGTGAAGAAATGTGTCAAAAGACACCATAAATTAAAAAACAACATCTTATTCTATTAAAACTAAGAAAAACAATAATCCTTGCTCAGATCTGGTCCAAAAGGACCAAATCTGAGCAAGATGATAATGAAGAGTTTTTGTTTTCTTTTTGGAGATAGAAAGAGAGAGAGAGTCGTTTCTACCACTAATCTTCTTACCTTTTTTCTTCAAACATTATTCAATACTTATATATTCTTAATTTAATCCTTAAATCAAAAATAATGTCCAGTCCGACTTTGTGCACCCCTCTAAAACCGGGGTGCACATTCCTGTTCTTATGATTGGCTCAAATTTCTTGTCTGGTTTCTGGTTTTCTATATTTTTTTTTAATTTTAATTTTTTTTTTTTTTTTTAGAAAAAACTATTACTTTCATTAAAAAATTCATATCAATTAATGATATTAAGATAAAGTATGATTTTAGGTTTAATTTCTTTAAAAGATAAAAATTACATACTAGGCAAGCGAGCGACAAGCTGTGCCGCTAGCCCTTTTTGAATAGCAAAACCTATCCTATTAAAAATAAAATCTCGTGAGCCAGGGGTCATTACATTGCTGCGCATGACTTTCTGGACCCTATTGAGTAGTCCAACTGCTTCTGGAGCCAAATAGCCAAAAGTATCAAAAGCAAAGGGGACGAAAGCATGCCCATTGTCAACACATGCTTTCTCATGCTTCGATATCTTACCTGAGGCAGCCTTTAGCGCTGCTCGCCCGACTATAAAGGTGCCATGTCCAATTCCTACCAAAGGAGATACCCCGGTGAGGTCAACACATGTGTGTTTCCCATTAGCCCATCCAAAAATAAGAACATCAGCTGGTCTTAGTGTCGATCTCCCTTCAAGTGGGTCTGTCAGGAAATGCACAGTGCTTCTTTCTTTGCCGAAATGCCAGACCTCCACAAGTACATCATACAAAATATCCCTCACATGATCATGTCTATATTTATAACTAGGGTCTACTTTACAATGAACGCATGTTCACCATATGAATCCAAGCAACCTGTGATGCAAGCGGGCAGCGAGAGTCGAGGGATAAAGCGGGATCATTAACCCGTATTTGAGGATAGACCGGTACTCCAAAGGAGACATCTTCTGCCCTAGCCCCTCAATCGGAATAGCCAGAAGAAAATCTTGGGCATGTCTTTGCTTGCAAACAACCAAAAACCGCTTTCTGTCTCTCCGTTAGCATGTAAACTCTATCAATGTCCTTAACCACTTTACCAAAAAGAGCACTCGCCAGGATGCTTTGTGCTTTAGGGGGGGCGTTGTCTTTATTGGTGAAGTTGTTAAGATCAAAATCAGGAAGAGTCACTTGTAACGTTTCCAAAGCCTTATTAAAATTATCATCCATACCGTCCACACCACTACTCCTCAATATGTGATCCTGTAATCCCCAAGATTGCATACGTGAAGCCACAAAAACATACTCAGATGCCTCCCTAGCAGTATAAAGTCCAAGACCTCCATATCCGATAGGTAGAGTAGATAGTCTCCACTGAAGCTCTCCAAAGAACGGTCCCCCGCACACCACGATGCCTTCCACCACTTCTCGCAAGCCTCTATCAAATATATCTACCGCCTCCATAATATAGTCTGGGTGACAAATACGAAGGCCAAAAAGAAGCTTGGAGATACCCATACACGTTCGTAAAAGCAGCAATTCACTTTGAGGATCATGGAGCTTGGATAAAATCTGCATCAAATCCACTGGTCGGAAGCCTAGCAACAAGCTGGGCTCCAACTCCTTTTTGAACTACCACACTTAACCTATGAAAAAGGAAATCACCTACACGCACGTTAGCATCATGACTAGCAATATAGTTGCGGAGCCGCTGAACGAAGTCTGTTGTTCCGTCCCCAAATTCACCTAGAGTAGTGAAAGCCAAAGCACCAAATCCATATCCTTGTGCAGTGCATTTTTCTAAATACTTGGTATTTTTGCGACTGACAGCATCCTTGATAGCCTGCCCCCTTCCAAAGTACGACCATTACTCCCAGCAAAGGGAGACACAATCGTAACATCGAAGCAAACGTCCCGACCATTGTCCCAATTGAGCACAAGAACATCTGCCGGTCTCAAAGAAGTACCGTTGTTCGCAAGCATACCCAAGTCCACCTCTTTCCGTGCAGCCACCCCAGCTCGATAATAGATGTCCGCAATCGTGTCGCGTACTAAATCATGTCGAAATTTTAAACCAACTTCATTTGTACGATTAATCGCATGGTCACCAAAAGCATCCATCTCTCTTGCAGAAAGGGGCACAAACTACCTGGTTCAAACAAGGGAATACCAAGTCTATAACATAATACCGCACTAAACCGCCTCGAACCAATTTGCTTGATTTAAACCAGGGGATGGGGATAGCCATTAAGAAATCCAGGGCATGCTTCATTTGGTTGCTCTGCCATAGGAATGAATCACGTTCAGACAACTTGAATTGGGAAGTCAAGTTCTTCTTTATCGCATCAAAATAAACAGTTTGCGAGTTGACATAGAATGGTTGGCGGTGTTATCGACGATATAGGAGAAACAGGACCACACAGAGAGTTGAAAGAAGCTGCAGCACGCTCAAGATGGGAGCTAAAACCACGATGCCGGTGTGCCTCAATATGACAGATTGCAGTTCTAGTGTTTCCAAGCACGACGCCAAATGTGATAATTCATAGTGTCTTGCATCGAGTAAACACCAAAACCACCTAGTCCGAGGGGCGCGTGGAAAATCGCATTTGCAAGGGGCCGAACCCTGGACCATCTCCTGTTATTATATGTTGTAGGAACTTGTAGAGACGAGAGTCAAACAAATCTTGAGCCGCAAAAGTGCAGTCTGGAAAGGTAGGGCGTAAAGAAAAATATAAGCGAGAAACTCCAGTACAGTTTCTAAACAAAAGAAGCTCACACTGTGGATCTTCAAGTTTTTCCACTGAATCAATGAGCTCTATAGTTTTTTTCACTCTTTTAACAACCAGATCCGCATTAAATTGGGCATCAAGGCTAACAGGAGCACCTAGCAGCTTAACTCCCTTCTCGGCCTACAAATATCGGGTGGAAACATACCTGCAACGGCTGTCCTGGGGTCTATAGAGGGCCAAAACAATTCAGTCTTCTTGATGTTCAAAAACAGCCCCCTATCAACACCTTCTTCTTGAATTATTCTCGAGCTCTAGCAACCATCATAGTGTCCCCAATCACCGTACCATCATCAAGATACCAAGCCGGCAGTTCTAGATCACACCTTTCTGAAATACTCAAGACTAGCGGGTGGAGAGTAAGAGCGAACAAAAGTGGCCCTAAAGGATCACCTTGTTGCACTCCCTGAGCAGAAGAAAGCACATGGTCCATATAATATAGTCGTGCTGGTGAAGCGTAACAAAACTCAACCCAACGAGATATCGAAGGACATAACCTACGTACCTCTAAGATCATGGTTGTTCTATCTATGAGATTGAACGCATTAGAGAAATCTACCAGCAGCATGGAAAGCGTATTTTGGTCCCCTTTCTCTTCCAACACGCGATTCACATCATGTAGAATTGCTTCTCCACCACACTTAGCCCCCACTCCAAACTGGAAATCACCCAAATATGAGTTCATTTCCTTGCCAACAAAAGATGCAGCGCATTTAGAGACAAGTCTCCTCCATATTGTGCCAACCGCTATAGGCCGCAAGCCACCACCGGGTTTGATGAGTGGGGTGAGAGGAGCACGGCCACATATTCTCCCAAAACCGACGGGCAAGAGCCCGATAGCCATAAGTTAACCACTTCGTGATGGAGGCAAGTAACTCATCCGAAATAACAATTCTTGCCCACCGAGAACATCGAGAAGATGTTGTGCCCGGAAACCGTCTCTTCCACAAAGCTGTCCCCTTAGGGAAACTCTTTAGTCTACTTAGCACAAGATCCGTCGTAGCTACCATAGCCTCCTGTGAAGGTGAAGAAGAGGGGATGACCGGCAAGGCAGCAGTGGGATGTTTGGAACGAAGTTCAGCCGTGTACCTTCATTATTGGACGCAACTCCGGTAGAAGTGAGAGTGAGAATCGCAGCAAAGATATAAACCATGTCGGAGCTTACCCCTACACAACCTCAAGTTCACGGACTTCCCGATCATCCTGTTTAGGTTTCTTCTTGGCTTTCTCTTGTAATTCCTTCATCTCGGCATGTTTCTCAAACACACATTGAACCAGCACCATACACCCATTCGGTTCATTCCATATGCGCAATGCATGATTAATCGACTTAATCTGCTGACTTTCTCCGGTGTCGGCTTTCAACTCTTGGTACTCAAAGCAACATGGAGAGTACACACAGGGAAGAGCATTAGTGTATCCATGAAGACAGATCATTAGGTGCAGCCACCACTTTTGCGACACAGACTTGAAGGTTCGTGCAAAGTGCAACCTACATTTATGGAATACTAGAGATTGTAGGGATCGAGCTAGAAACACCATGTTCAATAGCTCAAGACTTAAAGTAGGCGCAAACAACCTCAACATCGTAGGATCGGAAATATTAACAGAAGCTAGGAGCAAAGCAATGCCGTGAATTGTAGCCGTAGAAGGAGCGAGCTCACCTTTCTCAATGTGTGTACACATTTTATTCCAGGAATAAACATGCATACAAGCATTGCACAACCAACTCTCGAGATGTAACAATAAGGACTCCCGGGCGTGGTAGACTTCTCTGCAACAGCGCAATCTTTCACGACATCTCTCGGTCCCCCTTCTCTCTTGTAGTGTAAATTTCTCAAGTGATTGAAAAGTGAAACCTTCAATAACCCTTCCCTCCGATCCGTTTTTGCACCCATCATAGCCTTTGAAAGGACATTGAAAAGATCGGCTCGCCATCGAAACATCAAAGCCATGGTTTGCACGGGGGGTAGCATAAGCGTGAAGATTTAGGGTTTGCAAAGGTAGAACTTCCCGTCATTGAAAAACTTGAAAAGCTTTAAAAAAACCTAGAAGAGAAAAATCTACTTATGCGACAAGTGTGGTTTGATCAGATGAAAAAGATGAGAAGTCGAAGGCAGAAAGAAGAGATTAATAGGAAATGGTTTGATCAGATGAAAACCAATATCCTAGGAATCACATTCTATCGCCTGGAACGGCCTCTTCGATTTTACTGTAGCATTTCGGAGAACCTCTTAGATTTACTGTAGCAGTTCAGAGAAAAAACCTTAAAAATCAGGTGAAAACCATCCATAAAAACGAATCTAATAAAATTAACGCAGATCCATAAACCAAAATCAAGCATAAACACCATAGCAGACGATGAGGATGAAGAACTAGAAAAAAAAAAAAAATAATTCAAGAAGAGAAATCTGCATGATGGCTGATTTATTTTAAAATCGGGAAAAACAAAAAAAAAAATTAAAGTGTGGGCTCCCCATTATATTACATTCTTCTCTCGTCTCTTCCCTAAAAGTCTGGCTCCTCCGTTAACAGATAAAATCGATGGAATTCATTTCTGAAGATGACTCATGGGATTAAGAATAGATTTGTAGGCCATTTGATTGAAAAGAAAAGAAGAAGAAAAAATCTGTTGAATAATACCACAGATCACTTTCCTCTGTTTTCTATTTTTGATGTTGGTGGTGGTCCATGGCCTAGTTAGCAATACGGGGTACGGAGAGGAGTTCGGGACGGCATACGTTCGGGAATTTTACGGATTTGGATAGGTCGGATTCGGTCAAAAAGTCGGTCAACGGTTCGGTGTTCGGAGTGTAGTTCGGAACGGATACGTACGTCTATAATTCGTTTTAGAAATATAAGTTCGGTACGGAAAATTCGGGTTACATCAAATTAATAAAAAATATATTTTTAAGGTTTTATTGAGTTGAAAAAATGATTTAAACCAATTTTATTGTATTATATAGATAATACATTAAGAATAGACACAAACAAGCAAATAGCTCAATGGTTTGAGCCTTAATTAGCAAGTAAGAGGTCATGGGTTCAATCCCCACCCCAACTTCTTTTAATAACTCTCAAAAAAACACTTAAATGAGTTGAATCGCGAATCGAAGTCACTGTCCGAATCGCCTAGTTAGCTGTCCGAATCGATTCGCCGAATCGTACACGAATCCGAATTATTCGCGAATAATTCGGAAACCCCATATAATGCGCGTAACCTGTTCGGACTTTGAATAGTTCGGCCGAATGCAACGGATTCGGACGATTCGGACGGATTCGCGAATCATTCGCCGAATTGCTAACTAGGGTCCATGGATCAAAACAAAGAAGAAATAAGGTTTTCTAAACAAGTTTTGGGATTTTAATCATTTAATTAAATAGAAGAAAAATGGGTATGAATAATGAACATAATGGGTTGGATGATTTTAGTCTAAAAAATCACAAAACAAGACTTCGTTTCTCACAAAAACATTTAATCATTCCAAGAACCCATCTGATAATTTGTGAAAGTATACTGATTGCCATAGTTTCATTTCGGGGTAACATCATTTGTGAAAATATTCAAACAAGGAAACATGATTGATTATAAAATCAAAAGAATAAATACATAGTATTGTTGTCATCATCATATTCATCCCGCACCACCATCATCAAATGATTTGTTTGTTGCCTAAAAATGAAAAATCAGTTGATTTGTGTTTTAGGAAAAACCGCAATGGTGAAATTTTCAGTATCCAATCCTCATTTTCACGAGGCACTAAGAAATTCATTCTATATAAAAAAGATACTTAGTTTCTCTTTATGTAATGGTCTAAAAAAACAAATCCAACCAAGTTTTCAATATATTTCTTCCAGGGAAATTCGTTGTTTAAAAACTACAAGTAACTCCTCCTCAGAAACTCAATAGAATGTTTTAAGGTTGAAGATTTGTTTTTCGGAAGAGATGAGAGAGGAAAAAAGAGGAGAGAGAAAAATATTATGGTTCCGATTTTAAATGCAATTTTAAAGTGAAAAATAAAAAGCAAAATAAAAAACCAGAAACCAGTTGAGAAATTTGAGCCAATGATTGAAGCAGGAATGTGCACCCCGTTTTTAGAGGGTGCACAAAGTCGGACTCAATAATGTCTACGAAACTTAAAGCACAGCAAACCACTTGCCTAATATGAAATTTAGACTTTAAAAAAAACAAAAAAAAAACAAAGAAGTGTATCTACTGTTTTACAACCAAATAAAATAAAAACATTCTTAAACCGAAGACACCTTGTTGTAATAGTCCAAAAATGGCTCATGTATATCAATCGAATTACACAAATTCCTAATTAATACTTAAAGTTTGAAACCATAATAATACAAAAGGCGGAAGTCCAAGGGTTGTTATTACATCAAGAAATCCATCCAAGATTCACATGCATACAGTAGACCCCAATATGATTCAGACTCTTAGATCTTGGCATAACCAAGTATTCCTTCACTTACAGTCTTGCCGAAAATCATAGCATACATATAATAACAGCAAAATATGTACAAATTTATTAAAAAAAATAAGAAAATGGAAAGACATATATGAGTACGTATGCAAAACTCAGGTATCTGACAACAAGGGGGATTCAAAAGTACTGTTGCAAACACCCAAGACCAATCCCATCGTATACGATACTAGCAAGATTCGAGTTAAAATCCATATAAAGATCATGTACAAGATCCCAACAGTAAAGTGTACAAAATGACATGGGATCAAGGCAAGCAAACTAAACTACCCAGGTACCCCGTGTTAGAGCGTTGCTCGGTCGAACTCGCATGCGTTGTTATCTCAAGCATGTTTGTCAATGTTAGTGATCAAAACTATAAGTCTTGATTTCTAGTCTACTATAGCTAAGGTCTCGGTCTAGGATATAAAGTTTAGTTGAGCTCAAGAACTCCATGGTAATCAGCATACAAGACGAAGGACTACTTAAGGAACTGGTGGATCTTCATCGACTAAAAGGTATGTGGAGACTTGCACTTATCTATCACTCAAAAGTCTATTTATCTCCTATCTTGAGATAAAAGTCGTTTTGCTATATAGACTTAGATTATACACATTTGGCATTTCAAGTCGAGTTTACCTCGCCTATCTATTTCTCGAAATATGTGTTAGTAAAGCTTTCGCTTTAGCCAAGTTCATCTTTACATATTGACGAAAGTCATGTTAAGTTTCAATCATTTTGAAAATTTCTCTGACGAAAAATGGTTTGTGAATAACAACTATATAACGTCCTCTGAGAATGTTTCAATGATTGAAATGAGAGTTTAGCCTATATAACCATTGGAGGATATAAACATTATTGTGGAAACACATATATGTATAAGTCCTTATTGCTTGAACCAAAGTTTGCGAACTTTGTTGATCAAGTGAAACCGGAGAAGTGTGTGAGCTAAGTCCACGAATTCAGTGCGTGAGCATGGATTTTCCTTGTGACCAAAATTCTCTTAGGATTAGTTTTGTGGATGATTCTTGTGCTAGAATTTTTGAAAAGATTTCATTTAAAGGTTTTATTCTAGAAACAAAATTGGATCTATCTAGTGGGCATGAAGAGGATTTAGCTTGCTTCAAAAAATTCAATCTTGGAAATATCTTTGATGGTCATGGTCAAGGATTTGATTCACCCACAAGAATTTTATATGCTAACATTCATGATGTTGATCTTAATAAGATGGAATTTAAACCATGGTAAATAGAGAAAGATTTCTTGTTGATAGAGAATTAATATCAAGGATTACTAATATTCTGTTGGGAAATGTGCATCTTCCTAGACCAATTGGTGAACGTCTATCATTTGATGAAATCTCTCTTGGGCTTTGTGGCAAGAAGGTAGCTTAGAATCAAGGAAAATTTCCTACTAATGATCTTAGTATCCCGTTAATGGTATTTGGAAAACTTGGTATCCCAAATATTTGCCCCTCCACAATTGAGAATTCTTAATGGAGTCATGAGTTTGCGGAATTAGTCTATTTCCTTGATTCGGGTATTCAAAGTCTCGATATTTGTGGTTTTATCATTTATCAAATGACTTCGATGACTTCACCCATCAAGATGTTAGGTTATCCTTGCTTGATTGCACAAATTTGGCGTGATCGTGGTCTTGATTCAATTGGAAACTCTCTAGGGGTTCCCAAACCGGTTCTCCCGTGTACCTTCAGACGCATAAGAGAGAATATGTGCAAAAGACAAAGAGATGCCTTACTTAATGATTGTGACCCTACCTCTTTGAGTCTTCTTAAAAAAAATCATAAGGGTGTGCGTAAAGTCGATTCAAGGGTGAAGTGTGTCCAAGAACAATTGTCTTTAATTTCAACGAAGTTTCTCGAGATCAAGGAAGATTTGAAAACAATTCAAGCATCTTGGTATATTTCCGATGAGGAAGACAATGAGTAATGTTTGATTTTGATTGCCTAGTAAATCTTCTATTTTTCTTGTTTTTGTTTAAAAGAATAACTATAGGTTGGAATAGCCATTATTGTGATTACACATAGTTATGTCCAACGTTTTCATCTTCATGTTTTTAGGTTTATTTGTTTAAATTCTAAAATTGTTTGGAAGATGATCATTGCAGTATTAATCTTTATGGTTTCATATATTACAATATTTTTATGGGATATGTGTGTTTGCATCCGTGAACTTGATTGTCCCATATTTTGTCAAAAGTAAAGTCGTTCATAAGTTGATATGCATATATTGATGAAAGGATGAATTGACTTTTCACAAATACAAAAGTTAAGCCTATTATGTCAATTTTTGATGGAAGATATGTTAAAATATTTTGTGATTCAAGGATCATGTCTATTGGATGTCATTGTGCAAATGGTGATGAAAATAAAATGAGTCTTTGTTTATTCCACGGTACTAGGTCGATCTCCGATCCACAATTTTTGTGTATATACTGTGTTGTTCCATAAGGTGTCTTATGTTGAGCTTTATCGACTGAGTCATTGTTTTGGCATAGTTGTTGTTCCATGAGATACTTTGTGTCGAGCATGACTAAATAAAATTAATTACTTTTGTGATTAGTTTAGTTGTGTATTTCGATTAGATTAATTATGGGTTCTCTTGTGATTAATCTAATTGAATATTTTTAAGTCTCCATAAGTTTACTTGTGTTGAGCATATTCGGTGAAATTAATTATGAGTTCGCTTATGGTTAATTTAATTGAATATTTTTGGATTCAAATTCATACTTGTATGTGATTTGTTATGTCCAAAGAAATCCTTCTTTTCTTTTGAAATTAAGGCCACTCTTGTTGTTCTTTCGGGAATGACATATTATGGGGGAGAGTTATTAATTGAACTTTTGCTTAATTGCCAAATTTTTGTGGGGAGTGCGGCTATGGAATATTATAGGGGTTATATTATATCTTTATAGACTCCTTGATGAATGCATTTAGCTTCGGCTTTATGATTACATCTAAATAAGATGATATATTCTTTCTTGGTCATGAAATGTCTCTTTTGGAAATTTCATTAGGATCATGTTCTTGTACCTTTGACAATTTTATTGACAAAAGGGGGGAGAATTAATATGTAGTTCACACTACAAATACATATGGTTTTCGGATCATTATGTAAGGGGGAGTGGTTTCCATGTGAGATAGAGTATTGACTAAGGGGGAGTGACATATCACCATAGTATTGTTGTTAAAGTTGTGATGCAATTGGACTTTGACGATGTGTAATGATAATATAACATTGTATAACAATGATTGAGAACTCTTGTTTTCTCGTTGTTATAGCTACGGATTTTCAACAACGATGATGCTAAACTTACAACCTTTGGGATCATTGGAGTACTTGGAAGTGACGAAGATTTCGAGTAATGTTGAAGATTAGACATGTGGAATAGGAGTTACAAAGTTTATTTATATATTTTATGTATTCCATATGTATTAATAGTTTTGCCACTAAAATTGACAAAGGGGGAGATTGTTAGAGCACTGCTCGGTCGAACTCGCATGCGTTGCTATCTCAAGCATGTTTGTCAATGTTAGTGATCAAAACTATAAAGTCTTAATTTCTAGTCTATTATAGCTAAGGTCTTGGACTAGGATAGAAAGTGTAGTTGAGCTCAAGAACTCCATGGAAATCATCATACAAGATGAAGGACTACTCAAGGAACCAGTGGACTTTCATCGACTAAAAGGTATGTGGAGACTTGAACTTATCTATCACTCAAAATTCTATTTATCTCTTATCTTGAGACAAAAGTCGTTTTGCTATATAGACTTAGATTATACACATTTGGTATTTAGAGCCGAGTTTACCTCGCATATCTATTTCTCGAAATATGTGTTGGTAAAGCTTTCACTTTAGCCAAGTTCATCTTTACCTAGTGACGAAAGTCATGTTAAGTTTCAATCACTTTGAAAATTGCTCTGACCAAAAATGGTTTGTGAATAACAACTATATAACGTTCCCTGAGAATGTTTCAATGATTGAAATAGAGTTTAGGACACTTAACCATAATTGGATTATAGATATAGTATGCGTATTTGCATATATGTTGATCCAAGACCGGTAAAGTATGTATACTCGTATGCGTACTGGGAAGGTCATGTGAAGTCCATGAGACTTGGTATACGTACCCGTACCCATACCTGTACGCGTACTGGCGAACTCAGTTGAAGTCCGGAAACTTTTGTATGTGTACCCATACACGTACTAATTCAACTGTTGTTTTGGATGTGTGATAGTATGCGTACCTGTTCGCATACTGTTGGACACATTCCAAGTCCGGCTACTTAAGTATGCGTAATCGTTTGCATACTTGAGTGGGTTAAGTTCTAGAATCGGTTTATTCATGAACTAATACATTTATATAATAAGGAACGCAATCTTTTGCAAACCGTGGCTATAATATTCATGACTCGAGTGAATCAAAATCGATTTTTCTTCAATTGTGTCTTGTATACTTCTATGAGAATATAAAAAATTGAACAACTCTATAACTAGTTTCATTTGAGTCATTTGAACTAGTTGTTGATAAGATGAATATGGTTGATAAGAAAGTATTCATATGGCTAACTTCGGTTAACTATTGTTGAGCCAACAAGGTGTACACGTTTAGTTGCGGTTACTCATATTTAAATGAAGGTACATTTCATTTGTGTGTAACAATCTAAGTTCGATCTAATATTTGAAATATATTAGCTTGAATCTAATCAGGTTTTCATCTAACGGTGAATATTGAATGCTTTGTTACCAAGGTAACTTAGATTACAAATCATGATATGAAGACTATACAAAGGAGAACTCTAGCAACTGTGAAACCTAATCCCCACACCTCATGTGTGATACTAGTTACGACTAGAGTCGATTCTCCTTTAACCTTAGGTTTTTCACGAAACCTTGTAGGTTATCGACTTGAAGACTTCATTGGGATTGTGAAGCCAGACCCAACTATTTTTTCTGTAGTTGCGTGTTCTGATCTTACTGTTTTCTATCGTAATTGAGTATTATATTCTCTAATATTTTCTAGAGATTTAATCTCCTAGAGGCATGATAAAAAGTATTCACAAACATCTTTGTCTCAACGTTTGTGATTCCAAAATATCTTGTTTCGCTATCATACGATTAAGATTATTGTGAGGTGATTGATATTTCTAGGTTATTCTTCGAGAATATAAGTCTGGTATATCAATTGGTTCTTGTTCACCTTGATTTATCAAAAACGGAACAAAACTCATAGGTTTATCTGTGGGAGATAAATTTATCTATATAATAATTTTTTCTGTGTGAGACAGATTGGTTTATCAAGTGTTCGACTTTGGGTCGTAGCAACTCTTAGTTGTGGGTGAGATCATCTAAGGGAACAAGTGCGCCGAATCCGACGTGATTCTAGAGGCGAAAGGAACACGATTGTAGCTTGATCATTGTGAGATTATTTAGGGCTCAACTACATTCCAGTCTGAAGTTCACTTGGAGTAGGCTAGTGTCTGTAACGGCTTAATATAGTGTGGTATTCAAATATGGACTAGGTTCCGGGGTTTTTCTGCATTTGCGGTTTCCTCGTTAACTAAATTATGATGTGTCATTTAATTTATATTTCCGCATTATAATTATTTTATTTAGTTACAAAACTCAAGTCGTTATTATATAAACTAGAGTCAACTTCGTATAGGTTAGCTTGAAAGTATTAGGGTGAGACATTACAAGTATTGCGAAGACTTGAAGAAGTGCGGAGCTAAAACGACAACATCATCCTTCCACTTGAGGTTAGTGATATTGGACTTGAACTGTTTCATTCCCTAACGTATCTTTCAAGTCATGCATATTGAAAACATAAAACCGCGAAGCATGAACACTCTAGAACGGCATAGTATTAAGGAATACAATATGAAGTTTCTTCCTTAACCATTAAACTTTGTATATAATACATCGACATAATCATATGAATTCTATCGTGATTATGTATGGGTATGAGGTGAGAATTTCATCATAGGGAATAATGTTTACAGGTGTTCAAAGGAAGTAAGTTCATCATATGTGTTGTGAACCGAAAAGGAAATCGGCAGACGTTATATTAGGGATGTTCTTCATTGCATATATTATGAACGACCAATATGTGTGATTAGTATAACCTCTCATGACTTGTTTGTGTTCTTGGTAATACTATTCACATGAGGCCTGACTTATGTATTGGTATGACTTTTATTAGTGAAACCGATCTTAAGTAATCACCTGGGGTATGATTGGGTTATGTATGTCTGAAATTATTACTCGGAAGAGGGGAACCGATCCTAGTAAGAGGTGTAGTGCATCACAAGGGGAACCGATCCTTGTTTGAGGTACATCAAGGTTTATGGAAAAAAGGGGAACCGATCCTATGAACATGTGCAACAAGTTTTTGGAAAGGGGGAACCTATCCTATGGACATGTGCAGTGCATACAAGTTAGATACCAAATATATGTGGGGAACCGATCCTAGTACCTAGTCAGCCGTATATTTGGTAAGCTAGTGTAACTATGCACAGTACTCACATGGAGGTAGAACCGAAACTTGTTTTGGTAGAACCGTAAACCCTTGATTTGTGATTGAGTGGAACTTGATCAATCACATAGTTCTTGAAATTCAGATGAACCAATTCAAAACTTGTTTGGAAGTGTGGTAAATCGGTTTCAAGTGAGAAAGCATGGTAAAGACTTGCAAGAGTAAGATGTCGTCACTCTTTGAACACGGTACATTAATGTTTATTCTATTTTGTTCAAAGATATTCCTTAAAGGATAAGAAGGAAGTAAATCTCGAGATCGAATTTAAATAAGTTAAGAATCTTTTTAATTAAGGGTTTTTAATTATATATGGAAAATAAGAATTGGTAATATGCATTTGCTAATTAAATATTTTCCAAGGAGATTTCGATCATTAATTTTGGACAGTGCATTCACAGGAATTATGAAAACCAAATTTGGTGGAGTAATGAAAAATATCTTGAGAATATTTGCGGTTTTGGAAATTCCTTGGTGTCCAAACTTCCCTGTCTATAAATATTTTGAGTTTGCATTTCTAGCAAACTAATCCTGCGTAATGTTAGACTTACTATTTTGTCTTTGTTACTGGTAAAGCTGCCTGTCGGAGAGGAGAGTAATATAATTAGGTGAAATCTCCTACGGCCGCTCAATTTAAAGTCTTCTTTGGGATTGACAAGCTCTAGCGCGACCCGTTGGTGGGAAACTAGATATTGCGGTTTATCTTTAGTTTTCGTATTAATTTGATTGACTAACGGTGGTTGAACTTTGATTGCACCTAGTTTGTTTATGCTTGAAAATCTTCTCTTCTGATATAAGATTCACTCAAACTAGTTCAAGGTTTCGACAGGGATCTTTAGATTGTTGTTAGATCTAAAGATGATTTTGTGATAATCCATTGTTAACAGACTCCGTTTTGTGTGTGATTGATCACAACAGATTCAAGTGATTGTGCGCAGGAGTTTATTGAAGATCTAAGAAGATTTGAAGACAAAGAAGATATTGAAGATTTCTTACTTGGTGTTTTTATAATCTTTGGTGTGCACAATACTTGTTTGGGAAAAAGAGTATCCAATTAATAATCGGTTTATCCTTGTGGTAGATTGGATTGATTAATTGAGGAAGATCGGCATCAACACATATCACTTGGTTGAAGAGTGTTGTTGGCTTAATCTTAACAATTGCTTTCGGGTATTTGAACATAAGATAGATTTTGGAACCTGGCAAAGGAGTTTATGTTAAGATAAACAAGGGAACCTTTACGCAACTCATATCACTTGGTTGAAGAGAGTTGATACCAAACAGATTTGTTGTTCCTTTGGTGTTCGGAATACGAACCAAAGGAATTGGTCCAAGTACTTGACTTGTTTACAGGTTGGAGGCGTGGGAATACAGACGGAACTAGGTGAACTATAGGTTTAGTTGCTTGGTCTCAACTATACTAAGTTGTCTTATTTTGTATAGCGGCTTAATCCTTAGAGTATTCAATTCTGGACTAGGTCCCGGGGTTTTTCTGCATTTGCGGTTTCCTCGTTAACAAAATCTTGTTGTGTCATTTACTTTATATTTCCGCATTATAATTATTTTATTATAATTAAAGTAAATTCCACAAACGTTAATTCCTATTTACTTGATATGTGAATCCTATTGAGTTTGGTTAAGTCCGAACCTTTGTATCAAGTAAACACACTTTGTTGTTCTATTGTCTCGATCTCGTATCCATAGACGATCACACAAAGTGTGAACCGATTTATTGTATTGTCTCGACTCAGTCCATAGACAATCACTTTCGGGGAAAGGACTTATAGAAAGGAAAAGTGATAGCTTGAGGTATATTTGGGGTACCCTCTCCTTTTCAATTGGTATCAGAGCAGGCAAACACGAAAAGATCTAACAATCTGTGTTTGGTGCAATCCATCCTATAAGAAGATGAATCTTATGATAGATTCAATTAACGTCTTAAATTTTTTAAACGATCTGAAAGAAGACTCTGAGGAATTTTCATCTATTTCAGTTAAGATACTTAATGAAAGGATTGAACAAAACCGGTTGTACTGATGATAGCACGAATATTATGATTGATAGAAAACTGGTAACGAATGCTGATGAATCTAATTCAAGAGATTCTCATGAACACTCAAATCTCTTATCAGGACAAGCTAAACAGTCTTGTAAGAAATAGATCAGAAAAAGCTCGGAAAGGAAGTGGTATTGCTTGAATCAGAAAATTTGTCTTGTAAAACATCTGATTAATCGTATTAAGAATTTTTTCAAGAACACAACATACCATCCTAAGATTAATGAACATTGTCTTGGAGCTTTTGCACTTAAAACAACCTCGCCATTCCAATGGTTTCTGGATAGTGGATGTAGTAGACATATGACAGGTGATCTCTCTTGGTTTACAAAGACAGAAGACTACAAAGGAGGCTCTGTGACATTCGGGGATGGAAGCAACTGACTTATCATCAAAAAGGGGACAATCAAACTTCCAGGTATACCCGAAATTCATGATGTTGTTTATGTTAAGGTATGAAAGCTAATCTTCTATCTGTCAGTCAAATCTGTGATAAAGGTCACAAGGTTATATTCAACACGAAAGGTTGTGATATTAAAGATAAGTCTGGAAAAGTAATTTTCCGAGGACGAAAAAGTATGAATAATTGTTATCTTCTAGATATACAATCTAATTTATATTATAACTTAACTAAGGTTGAGTCCACTCATTTATGGAATGAACGTTTTGATCATATCAATTATCGAATGTTAAGAAAGCTCATTAATCAAGAACTTGTCAAAGGAGTTCCAAAGATCAACACTAAAGTATAAGACGTTTGTGGTGCTTGCCAAAAAGGTAAGCAAGGAAAAGTTTCACACAAACTTTCTCGAGATATATCCACTCGTGCTCCTCTCGATCTTATTCATATGGATCTTTTTGGTCCAATCCAACAAGCTTCAGTTGAAGGAAATAAGTATGCATTAGTAATGATAGATGATTATACTCGATTTACTTGGGTTGCTTTTCTAAAGCACAAAAATGACACTCTTGAAGAGTTCAAATTCATTGTGAATATAATTAAAAATGAACAATTTCGCAGACTTAAGAAAATTAGAAGTGATCGTGGTACAGAATTCAAGGATACTAAAGTATATGAATACTGTAATAGTCTTGGAATAAGTCATCAATTCTAGGCTCCCATTAAACCTCAGGCAAATGGAGTAGCAGAAAGAAAGAATATAAATATTCAGGAAATGGCAAGAGTCATACTTCATAAAAAAGATTTACCATTAACCTTTTGGGGAGAAGCTGTCTTTACAACATGTTATCTTATAAACAGAGCCTATTTAAGATCAAAAACTCTAAATACCCCATATGAATTATGGTATGGAAGAAAACCCAATCTAGGCTACTTAAGAATTTTTGGTAGTAAATGTTATATTCTCAAAGATAGATAACACATAGGTAAATTTGATTCCAAAAGTGATGTAGGACCAGAATATCGCTACATCTATTCTCTGCGAGATTAACAACACTTCCCAGCGAGCATCACCGCAAGATCTTCGACTACACTTCATGAGTGTCACAAAAGCCTTCAAAAGAGTGACGTAATAACTGACGATTGAAGAAAACTTTAGAAAATCATGTTTGTTCTGCGATGGTTACAAAACTTGCGAGATTTAACATTGTAACTATCGCGGTACAATCGCAAAATCAACCCGAAATAAGAGGAAAACTTAGCCGTCATCCACTGTGTAACTACCCTATAAATATCGACCAAATGTGTCCAGAAAAGGATGATGTATTTTTCGAGAGTTAAGAAAGTCTTGAGGAGAGAGAAAATTCAGGAGAATAGTTGTAATCTTGAATTCTTCCATTTCTGTAAACATTTCTGAAACCAAAATAATAAAGTGTCGTTTTAAATCTTCAATTATGAGTTGATTATAGCAAAATCTTAACAAGGGTGTAGTGTGGGAAATCCTGCAACTACATTTTGGCGCCCGAAACAGGGAGAATCAAGCTAAAAAATCTCTAATTACAATTTGAAGATTTGAAGAAATTGTTAGAGTTGAAGAAATGGCTAGAAGAAGAAGAAATACATCAGAACCACCAACAACTGTAAGGAGGAGTAAAAGACTTGTAAGAGAAGAAACAAATGAATTAGGAGAATCTTCAAGGATAAGAAAAAGAAGAAATAGAACAAGGATTGAAGGGGAAGATCAAATTCCATAACCTAATCAACAAATACCGATACAAAATAGAAATGTGGATTATGATAGAGTGAGTGTGCATACTTGGAGATCTGATTCGATGGAAGGTGTAGAAGATCAACAATTAAGAGACGGAAGAAGATAAGAAAGAAATCAAGGAGTGATTGAAGGATTAATTCATGAAGAAGGAGAAAATGAAATAGCAGGTGATCCAAGACGAAGAATACAAGAGGAAAGAAGATTAGAGGTGGAAGAACGTGCAAATTTAACAAGACAAAATCACGAGTTAAGAATGGAGAATTTGAGGTTACAAAATAGAAGATCAAGAAGTACTGTTAGATCGAATTCAAGATCATTAAGAGAAGAATTAAGGAAAAATTCTCCAATAAGAAATGCTAGAGGAAATATCCAAGAGGAAATGCAAAATCCAAATGAAGAACAACGTCATAGAGAAGAAGAAGTAATAGAAGATCGCCATGATCCGCGTGGCGAAAATTTGGATAATAGATTTAACAACAGAAATCAAGAGGGAAGAGACAACCAAAATGATGAAGATAATCCAGAAGAAGGTAGGAGGATATGTCATGGGCGAGAGATCCAAAGAAATCGAAGAATAATTGAGGAAGAAATCGAGAGACATTATGTTGAACAAGCATGACTAGCTTGCAAGAGAGAAAGATTAAGGGCAGAAGTAGAAGAACAAGAATTCCAAGAGGCAATACGATAGAATAACCATGAAAATCGAGAAAGGAGACATACACAAAATCGCTATAATAATACTATTCAAGAAGAGTATGGTAGAATACAAAGGAGAATAGAAATACAGCGAAGAGAAATGATGAGAAGTGAAGAAATTCGCAGAGAAGTACAGCTGTGATTTCAAGAAGAAGGTGAAGCAGAAGATCGCAGAAGAAGGAATGTGGGTGTAGATGAAGACACACAAAATCTCGCAAGACAAGAGGTACATGAACGCAGGAGAAGGGAAGCTGCATTAAAAAGACCGATGGAACCAAATTCGAAGGCGAATGAGAAAATTTTAAGAGAATTAGCATAAATGAGGGGAATAATAAATAACAGAAGAGAATGAGGTAGAAGGAAACTTGATGAAGCCATTGAAGAAGCTGCGAGAACTCCATTCACTCAAGAAGTACAGTTAAGAGGAATACCTCCAAAGTGCAATTTACCAGCATTAACCAGCATTTTTGATGGAACTACCTGTGTCGTACAACATGTTAAGGCTTATGTTAGGTGTATGCTGCAATGGGAGAATCATGATGTTGTATTGTGCAAGTATTTTGCATCTAGCTTAACTGGTGAGGCGCTAAAATGGTTTGAGGGATTGCCAAAGAATACTATAACTTCTTTTGATCATTTACAAGCTACATTTATGGGAGCATATATAAGCAACAATTCATCGCGGCCATGTATTGAAGATGTGTTTGGGCTAAAACAGAGGGTTGGCGAGAGTCTAAAACATTTGACCATAAGATAGAAAACAATGTGCAGTGAGATGGCAAGAATACTAGACGAGAGATATCTTATCTTGTCTTTTATCAATGCAATGTTCTCGACCAATCTGTTATACATACAAATTTTCAGAGTCAAGAATAAAATTACTATGACTGAATTACGAGAACTACAAGAAGAGTACATTGCTTTGGAGGAGAAACAAAATGAGATGAAATCATATCCAATCGCGAATACCAATTCAGTAGCAGCAAATGGGAGTTTACTTCCTAAAATGATTAACAATGTGGCGAGCAGCTCGCAAGCACAACAAGAGAAAGTGGAGACTGATAACCAGCAAAAGTTGGTAGCTATGGGCAGTCGAGATCAAGAAGAATATGAAAGGGAGAAGAATTACTACAATCGCGGTGGGAATAATAAGATTCAAAGGCTTGATCAGCTGCAACAAACTTATGGTGGACAGAGGTAAAACAATTTCAGAAGCCAAGGAAATTAGAAGATCATATGGGAATAAATTAAGATGCCTCCTCTAAATGCTAGTATAGTAAAAATCTGGGAAGCTATCATTTTGATGGAAAATATACCATCACCATGGAATATGGGAAAAGAACCACATCCTAATAATCGTAGTCAAGAATTTTGTCCTTACCATCACTTTCATGGTCACACAGTAAATGATTGCAGGAATGTCAAGAGAATAATTTTAAGGATGATCGACCAAGGAAATCTAAACCACTTTTTAGTAGGACATCCACAATCTCAGTGATTGCCTCCAGCACCAGAAATTCGCAGGGTAAATACTGTAAAAGGAGCAGAATCATTCGTAATAGAAGTTAGGGCTAAAGCAAAGAATTTGTTTTGTAATTCCATTGTACATTCACACAGAACTATAGAGGATTTCCATGATAATGTTTTAAGCAGAGTCTTCGCGAGAGACACAGATGTAAGAGAGATAATGAATATCGCGAGAGCCTTACCATTAGAAGAATGACAGAAACAAATTATATCTTTCACTGCACAAGAAGTACCAGAACCTGGCGAGCAGCATGATAACCCATTGGTGGTAAGATTAGAGATAAATCCAAAGCAAATAGAAGAAGAAGATGAAGAAAATGATGATGAAAATGAATATTCTTGGGCTATCAATAGAGTTCTAATAGACACAGGCAACTCAGTTGACATACTATTTTATCATACCTATAAGACCATGGGTGGAAGAGACGAAGATCTAATTCCATCAACATATAAAATCTATGGTTTTAATGGTACTGCCAATAAACCCAAAGGGGAAATTGAAATGCGGATTCCATTGAAATGGATAACTTCCAAGATCTTGTTATGTGTTGTTGAGATTGAATCACCTTACAATGCCCTGATTGGTTGACCTTGTCTACATGGGATATTAGGTGTAGCATCTACTTTCCACCAGTATGTTAAATTTCCTCATCCTAATGGTGTTGGTGTTATTAAGGGAGATTGGGGAGAAAGCAAGAAATGTTATGAGATTGATATAAAATCTTGCGAGGAAAGAGCTGAGAAGAAGAGAAATTGGAAGTACAACATCAAGCAACGATAGAGATGTGAAAGATTGATGATTGATTCAATAGAGCAGCGAGAGGAAGATGATGACGAGAAACTCGCAGATAAAGAAAAAACAGCAAAATGTAATAGAAAAGCAGAACCAGAAGATAGTAAGTAGAAAGGTAAAATGATGAAATTTAAAGAAGCTTACGCAGAATTTGTTTAAAAAAAATGCAATTGAAAAGAGTACTCTGTTTCAAAGAATTGCAAAATTTTACAAGAAAATCAAAGAAATGAAATTTTATCAGAGTTACAATACTCGCGAGAAACGCGAATAAAATTTCGCAGAGATTAATAGAATGGGACGAACCTTTATTGCGTGCACCTTAGTTCGCGGATACAACTTTGCAAGAGGCAATGTAAGACCTAATAGTGCGTCATGATAAGGTTATACCGCTGCTGGAACCTGAGTCATGAAGATGTTGGGGTTAAAGAAAACCTATCCAGGAGAGAGATCTTGGATTTCCAACTATATAAGGTTATACCCTGGTTGGACGACAGAGAATCTCTTCTAAGAAGTGAAAAGTATGACCAAAGCGCCGAGGTACACGGTTGAGCCAATGGTGCCCGGGGCATACGAAACTACCCTGGCCATTCTTGGTAAGTCTTGGCTATGATGCACTTGGCCTGAAGAAAACCCCACTTAGGGTGCAGTCTTGTAACTATAAGCCATATAGGCATAAAGGACAAGAGGCTGCGAAAACAGCTGGTTGTTGGTAAATCTGGATGGGAGCATCTAGTCTTGTATGGCCGATGTGCCCTCCTTGAAGGGGCAACCAGGGGGAAGATAAGGGCGGAAACCTCCATTAGGGAGCTGATAAGTGTCTAAAGACGGCAATGTCATGGGGCTTTATGATCGCAAGAACATTTAGGCCTGTCATATTGTCGCGTGACGAAAATTATACAAAAGCAGCAAGCTAAAAGAGAAAAGTTAAGATGAGATCAATGGGTTTTTACATGAAAGTGTAAAGACGTCCTGCGATTTCATCGCAAGACGGAAATGTCATAAGGTTTAATTCTTGCAAGAGAGTTTATACTTATCATATTGTCGCAGAGATGTTGAAAAAATATTGATAAGACAAGATCAATGGGTCAATACATGCAAACGTAAAGACGTCCTGCGATTTTGTCGTAGAAAGAAAAAATGTGGCAAAATAAGACCTTTAATTAGGAAGGCATAATAAGACCATAAGATTATTACGATAATGCTCGCAGAGTTTATGAGAATTGAGATTTTACGCATAGATCATAAAGTTATGCAATTATTACTAGCGATAACATCGCCGATATTGAGGCAAATTTAATTTGATTCACAACTAATATCTAATCTCTACTCAATTTTTTCACATTGCAGATGAACAATAGAGGCAAGTATGGGAATGCATAGAATGATGAAATTATTATTCATCCATCATATGATAAAATTGCATAGATGATACATTTATACAAATAATTAAAGGATAATAATTATGATTGATTGATTATGTTGCAGAAAAAGAATTGTTTTCTAATTCATACAGATAAAATCAAACGAAGTTTACACATCAAGTTGGAGAAGCTCGCAGCAATGTTACTAGAAGCAAAAAATAAATGTACAAAATTTACAACGAAGAAAAAGAGAAGAAACAAGACTAAGTAGATCCATCACCACCTTCATTAGAGCTCTTTTTTTTTTCAGATTTCTCTTCATTACCAGATTTCTCTTCTTCATCATTATCATTATTATCTCCATCTACGTCAGATTTCTCTTCCTCGCCAGATAATTCTTCATCATTATCATCTTCGCTAGACTCCTCAGTCTCGCTATCAGAGATAACTAAATTTGGGGAATCAGCTGGAATTTCCTTTACAAGATCGGGGTATGTAGAATGAGGAATACCATGATCATCACAGACTAGTTTAACAGTGTCATTACGAACACGGAGAAGGGCATTACTAAAATTTTAAGATGAGATTTTCAATTTTTCCTTCAATCTAGAATACTTTTCATTGCAAGAAGATAGATTTCCAGCGAGTTGGCTCTTCTCTTCTTCTAACTCATCAAATATTTTACGATAGTTCTTTTCGGATGCTGCGAGCAAATGATAACAAAGTTAATACATATAAGGATGATTCAATTAGGAAATAATTCAGTGAAATCATAAGAGTGATAACCTTCTCTTTCAGAAATCATGTCTTTAATTAAAGCTGCTTGATCAGCACGCAGACTAACACTTACACCTAAATCATTTCTGGCATTATCAAGAATCTTCGCAGCCCAAGCAAACTCATCATCGCTACTAATAAGGAGACGAGATCGAACTTGAGTTTCCCTCGCAAGAAGATCTTCATTCTCGCGGATAAGTTTATCTCTTTCCGTTTGAACATTAAGAAGAGTTTTATGAAAGTTTGCTAGGGCCTTGGAGCCGTTTTTAACAACAAGATCCTTCTCATCAATAAGATCACTATTCCTTTTTCTTAATCTATTCACTTCTTCCTTTGAACTAAGATAAAGGTTCTTAAACTTGTTGGTTAAATTTAAATTGAACCTATGTTCAACCTTTAAGAGATTAAGTTTGGATATAAGTTCATCAATAGAGAGAGATCTAATCCTATCATCTGAGAAGTTACTTAAAGAACTATTAAGGCAAGCAAAAAGGGTATTATCATCTAAAGTTTCAAGAAAGGATTGGAAGAATGTAGCCTCGTCAGTAAGACCATAAATATCTTCAAAAATGGTTGCTTGAATAAGCTGCGATAGGGTGAGAAGAATTAAAAGAGAAAAGAAATAAATCATACCATAGAGTTGTTGATTAGCTTTATCAAGATCAGAGATTTTTTGCTTGTCAACTGAAGCTTCAGTCTCTAGCTGCTTATTTTTCCTGCGAAGCTCAATAACTTCAACTTCTAGTTTTTATTCATCTTGGCGAAGATTAGCAGCTTTCTTTTCATAAATGATACGCCTATTGTCTAAATCAGAAGCAACAGCAAAAGCGGCTCTTCCAACCTGCGATAGAACTATATAATTCAATGGCTGACAAAAATATCAATAGATACATAAAAAGGATGAACAAGTAGAAACATACCAGGCTTCCAAGTGAATTTAAGAGACTTGGAGTCAGCGATCTTGAAACCCCGCGAAGGGAATCAATGTCAGCTAGTATGGGAGCATCGCAGATTTTGGTGAGGGACTGGGATATTTTATTAATAGCTTCATCTCCATACTCATTTGGGATACCAAACATATTCTTGCCAAAAAATTTGGATAAATGAGCCATCGAAGAATCAGAATCAGAAGAAATCTTTATAGAAAGGAAGTTGTTATCATTGAAATCCTCATCATTATTGTCCTTATCTAAATCAACACTTGGATTTTCTGGAATGGGTTGAGGAATTGAAGAAGAAGAGGGTTGGGTTTTCCTTCTCTTCAAGGGAGGATCGCCAGATTCTTCACCGCGAGGGGCAGAAGACTTCCCTTTGGGAGGAACAATAGATTTTTCCTTTGAAGATTTCTCCTTAGTTCTCACGGGTTTTATTGGTTCTAGTTCTTCGATTTCCTGCGAGCACAGATGAAGATAAGAAATAAGGGCAACAATATATTGTTAAAATTTATGAGGAGATATTTCTTACTTCATCCGTGAAAGATTTAAGAGCTAAGAAAGTGTTGGGTTTCCTAAAGGCCTGGTAGCTGAGTTTCATCCTATCAATCTGGAAAAAATTGAAGTAATTAGCGAAAATATAAAAACATAAGAAAGATAATGAAAAATAATTGTACAAAAGACCAGAGAGATTATACCTATTTAGTTCTTTCAGGCCAGTTGAAGGCCCAAGGTTGATATTCTGAAATATTCGCGGGTAATTCGCGAGAACCTGAAATATA
Organism: Papaver bracteatum; assembly: GCA_023529315.1. Lineage (NCBI taxonomy): Eukaryota > Viridiplantae > Streptophyta > Magnoliopsida > Ranunculales > Papaveraceae > Papaver > Papaver bracteatum. Next base: position 1,184,291 of record JAJJWX010002128.1, read on the forward strand.
AGAACCTTCAATACATTAAGGAAAAATAAACCACTTATCATCGCTGGAGTGGCGAGGGCCTTGGTTAGTAGATGTATGCCAATCAATGTCCAGCATAAGAGCTTTATCATCAGCGTCTTTTCTTTTTTCAAGCGAATACCCCAGCAAGTGTTATCCCTCTTCATAGGAACTATTTTATAATTTTCAAAGAAGTTGTCCACAGTATAATCTGTAGAGACAATGGGAACATCTTTAAATTGAGGATTCTTCGCATCTTCAGGGTAGAGGGATCCTTTGTCAGCACCGCGAGAAGCATATTCAAGCATCAATCGAATACAATATCCACTCAATTGATATATCGCTCGCGAGAATCTATCGTCAGAAATTATTTCATAGAATAGTGGAAGTTCTGGATCATAGAGAGGAATGGGAAGACCATCTTCAAGTTGACCTAGCGATACTATAATTTTCTCGCGAGATCATTGATAATCAATGAATAATCTGAGAGAAAGTTCGGATTTAGGGCTCTGATTTGGAATTGTAGACAAAGTGAAACCTTTGCTTTTGAGTTTTTCTTGCATCTCACCAAAAGCAATCAAATTTTTAGCACCAGCGGCAACTATTTTTTAGTATGGGAATGAAAGAGAAGGTTGGAAAATAAGAGAAGAATCACAGCGATAACAGACGCGCAATTTACGGAAGAACAGTAAACTTGCAGAGAAATTACGGATAGAAAGAAGAAGAAAGTAAAAGAGGAAAAGAAAAGAATGAAAGAAGTATTTATAGAAGAAGAAATTTCTCGAAGAAAGTGAATGCAATAAATGTTAAGAAAAGACATGAACGGTCAGATCGTAGTGGTTAGAGAGGACGTGTCGTAAATTCATTAGAAGAGAGAATATGTGAAAAACAGCTGGCGAAGGATACAGAAACGTGTCAGAAGAAAGATTAATGAAGAGATAAGTAGTTGCGGCATTTTAAAGTTCTCATGATCTTCTCTTCTTCGCAGAAAAGACATGAGAAGAGGCAAGATGTAGGACCAGAATATCGCTACATCTATTCTCTGCGAGATTAACAATACTTCCCAAATGAGCATCACCGCAAGATCTTCGACTACACTTCACGAGTGTCACAAAAGCCTTCAAAAGAGTGACGTAATAACTGACGATTGAAGAAAACTTGAGAAAAGCATGTTTGTTCTGCGATGGTTACAAAACTTGCGAGATTTAACATTATAACTATCGCGGTACAATCGCAAAATCAACCCGAAATAAGAGGAAAACTTAGCTGTCATCCACTATGTAACTACCCTATAAATATAGACCCAATGTGTCCAGAAAAGGATGATGTATTTTTCGAGAGTTAAGAAAGTCTTGAGGAGAGAGAAACTTCAGGAGAATAGTTGTAATCTTGAATTCTTCCATTTCTGTAAACATTTTTGAAACCAAAATAATAAAGTGTCGTTTTAAATCTTCAATTATGAGTTGATTATAGCAAAATATTAATAAGGGTGTAGTGTGGGAAATCCTGCAACTACAAGTGATGAAGGAATTTTTCTTGGGTATGCTTCTGACAGTCGTGCTTTCAGAGTATACAATCTCCGAACCAAAGTCATGATGGAATCAATTAATGTGGTCATTAATGACATTAGTGATTTTTGTCAAGATAATCATACTGCAGCAGAGCTTCCTCCCTCTGAGACCGTCATTAAAGAAAAACAGACTAATGTTGAAACTTCTGTGGTTCCTTTAATCAATGATACTGATGAAAAGGATGACAATGAGAGTATTGTTGAATAACCCAATGATACTGAAATTATTTTCCAAAAACCTGTTAAATGGGTTCATCAAAGGCATTCGTCTGAAGACATCATTGGTGATGTCAGTGCTAGAGTTATGAATCGAAGACAACTTCAGAATGTCTATCACTATTCATGTTTTCTTTCCTCAATAGAGCCGAAAAATGTTGATGAAGCACTCAATGAACCTGCCTGGGTAAATTCAATGCATGAAGAACTCAATCAGTTTGAAAGACAAGAAGTATGGAAACTTGATCCTAAACCACCAGGAGTAAACATTGTTGGAACAAAGTGGATCTATAAAAACAAATCAGATGAGTTCGGAAAAATCATCAAGAATAAATCTAGACTCATTTCTCAAGGATACTCGCCGATAGAAGGTATAGATTTTGATAAAAAAATTGCTCATGTTGCTCGTTTAGAATCAATAAGATTATTGCTTGACTATGCTTGTTATCTTAAAATAAAACTTTTTCAAATGGATATTAAATCTGCCTTTTTGAATGGGGATCTAAAAGAAGAAGTCTATGTGGCTCAACCTAAAGGATTTGAAAATCCATTATTTCCTGATTATGTTTTCAAACTTAAGAAGGCATTATATGGCTTAAAACAAGCCCCCGGAGATTGGTATGATAAACTAACACCCTTTTTACTCCAAAATGGATTCTCTAGAGGAGGTGCTGATAAAATACTTTTCACCAAATAGAGTGGAAAAAATATGTTGTAGCACAAATATATGTAGATGATATCATCTACGGTTCCACCTCAAATACTCTAACGGACGAGTTTTTGAATCTTATGAGTGGGGAATTTGAAATGAGTAATGTCGGAGAATTATCATATTTTCTTGGATTACAAATACAACAACAAAAGGATAGTATTCTTTTCTCCTAAGAAAAATATGCAAGGAATTTAGTCGAAAAATTCGAACTAAAAGATGCACAACCCATGGCTACTCCAATGCCAACTACTGGAAAATTTCAATCAAATCCAGGAGAAAAATCAGTTGATCAAAAACTCTATAGATCTATGATAGGGAGTTTGTTGTATCTAACTGCTACAAGACCTGATATTTCCTTCAGCATGGGATGTTGTGCTAGATTTCAAACCGACCCTAAAGAATCACATCTCAAATCTATGAAAAGAATCATTAGATATGTTAAAAGTACAATAGATTATGGCCTATCATACTCTATGGATACAAACAATAATCTAGTTGCATATTCTAATGTTGATTGGGCAGGGTGTGTAGAAGATAGGAAAAACACCTCTGGTGGTTGCTTCTATGTCTGTCAGAATCTTGTTGTTTGGCATAGCAAAAAAACAGAATTCACAGTCCTTGTCCACCTGTGAAGCAGAATACATTGCTACTGGTACATGTTGTACTCAATTGCTATGGATGAAGCAAATGCTCATCGATTATGGAATCAATATTCCTACTATGAATATTCTATGTGATAATTCAAGTGCTGATCGACTAACTGAAAATCCAGTCGAACGTTCTCGAACCAAACATATTGATATCCGATATCACTTTATTAGAGAATTATATGAGAATGAGACTATCAAATTGGAATATGTTCTATCCGAATGTCAGTTAGCTGACATTCTCACAAAACCCCTAGATAGGGAAACTTTCGAAAATCTAAGAAAATCCATAGGGATTGTCAAGGTACATTAAGTACCTGATGATTTCGATATCAATTCTCCCGGAAGAAGAAAGCGATGGAATCATATTTGGAGAAGTTGGATGCGAAATTAAGGTAACAATTTTGTTAGTTAATTGTTTTCTTATTTTAAGAAAAGCCTATTTTTATTTGATATATATATTGCTTTTGCTTAAAAGAAGTTGTTGGTACAATTGATGTGTTTATTCCATTATGAATGTATGGATGTGTGTGTGATTCAATTGTTTTCGGTTAAGTAAAACTTTTGTTATCTTGCTTTGTTGTATGATATCAATAGTTTAGGCTTACAAAATTTGGTGCGATTGCGGTGCTTTAATGTCTATGTTAATTGAATTGCTTCCAGTTAAGTAAAACAATTGTTATTTTGCTTTATTGTGTATTATCAATTGTTTAAGCTTACAAAATTTCGGTGCAATAATGAAAATTTGGTTTATATATGTTGTTTCCATTGTATCCGGTTGAGGTGAACAATTATGCAAGTTGATTTATTGGTTTGTATGAATTATTTATGGCTTAACGAATGAATATGTTGACAGGACAAGTTGTTTAGTCCAATTCATTTCCGGATAAGCTAATCTAAGTTAATTATGACCTTAGTTAGACTTATCAAAGTGGAGGTTTCGGTTAGTCAAGTCTAGCTGAAAGCCTAAACAAGGAAATGCTAGTTAACTAACCTAGTATTTGGCTTGTTTGAAATTTAAAGGTCTAAGTTATATGGATAATTAGTACCTGATGAGAAAAATGGAGTTTATCTTTGTTCTGGTCTTATCGAATGAAGCGATTGTATTTATACAATCGGTTTAGCAAAGGAACTAAGTTTCTTAGTTGATTTTTGGTTTGCTGAAATAGTTTGGAAAATTTCTTCGGGAAATTATTTCCATGATAACATATCAAAACGTAATTACTTGTAGTTTCGGTTTTGATATTGGTTATAAAAAATGGTGTGTAAAACCCTCGTGCTTGACTCAACAAGTTGCAAGTCTATTTTGAGATTTGTAAGATCCTTTTCGTGTTGTCCGTTATTTGTTCTTTTCTTTGTCATTTTTGTAATAAAAAGGGGGAGAAATATATGGAGTAAACAAGTGATGCTAGTATCAATTTATGGTTGATTAGTGTCACTAGGGAAGGGGACAATGGTGCTTGAACATTTATCTAACGAATGAGGAAAATCATAGACTAAGGGGGAGTAACATATCATATGAATGGGATAACAAAGATTTGCGGATTAAAAATCTACCTAGCTCACCTTTAGGGGGAGTATAAGCTTTGTTATTATAGTGCATCCGTTGCATTTTTGAGGATTGAATGAATGCATGTTATGTTGTGGAGTCGGGAATCAAGCGTACGTGTAATGAATTATTGTAATTTGTTTATCTATATGATTATAAGAGTTTTTTCACTAGAATTGACAAAGGGGGAGATTTTTAGAGCATTGCTCGGTTGAACCCACCAAGCGTTGGTATGTCAAGTTTGGTTGTCATATTTTAGTGAAGCAAAAATCATTTAAGAGTCGCTTGATTTAAATGTACTAGATTCAACTTCGTATAGGTTATCTTAAAAGTATTAGGGTGAGACATTACAAGTATTACGAAGACTTGAAGAAGTGAAGAAGTGCAGAGCTACAACGACAACATCATCCTTCCACTTGAGGTTAGTAATATTTGACTTGAACTGTTTCATTCCCTAACGTATCTTTCAAGTCGTGCATATTGAAAAAATAAAACTGCGAAGCATGAACACTCTAGATATACATAGTATTAAGGAATACAATATGAAGTTTCTTGCTTAACCATTAAACTTTGTATATAAGACATCAACATAATCATATGAATGCTATTGTGATTATGTATGGGTATGAGGTGAGGATTTCATCCTAGGGAACAATGTTTACATGTGTTCTAAGGAAGTAAGTTCATGATATGTGTTGTGAACCGAAAAGGAAATCGCCATGCGTTATTGGGGATGTTCTTCATTGCATATCTTATGAACGATCAATATGTGTGATTAGTATAACCGCTCATGACTTGTTTGTGTTCTTGGTAATACTATTCACATGAGGCCTGACCTATGTATTGGTATGACTTTTATTAGTGAAACCGATCTTAAGTAATCACCTGGGGTATTATCGGGTTGTGTATGTCTGAACTTATTACTGGGAAGAGGGGAACCGATCCTAGTAAGAGGTGCAGGGCATCACAAAGGGAACCAATCCTTGTATGAGGTGCAGCAAGGCTTATGGAAAAAAGGGGAACCGATCTTATGAACATGTGCAACAAGTTTTTGGAAAGGGGGAACCGATCCTATGGACATGTGCAGTGCATACAAGTTAGATACCAAATATATGTGAGGAACCGATCCTAGTACCTAGTCAGCCGTATCTTTGGTAAGCTAGTGTAACTATGCACATTACTCACATGGAGGTAGAACCGAAACTTGTTTTGGTATAACCGTAAACCCATGAGTTGTGATTGAGTGGGACTTGATCAATCACATAGTTCTTGAAAGTCAGATGAACCAATTCTAAACTTGTTTGGAAGTGTGGTAATCGGTTTCAAGTGAGCAAGCATGGTAAAAACTTGCAAGAGTAAGATGTCGTCACTCTTTAAACACGGTGTATTAATGCTTATTCTATTTTGCTCAAAGATATTCCGTAAAGGCTAAGAAGGAAGTAAATCCCAAGATCGAATTTAAATAAGTTAAGAATCTTTTTAATTAAGGGTTTTTAATTATATAAGGAAAATAAGAATTAGTAATGTGCATTTGCTAATTAAAGATTTTCCAAGGAGATTTCGATCATTATTTTTGGATAGTGCATTCACAGGAATTATGAAAACCGAATTTGGAGGAGTAATGAAAAATATCTTGAGAATATTTTCGGTTTTGGAAATTCCTTGGTGTCCAAAATTCCTTGTCTATAAATACTTTGAGTTTGCATTTCTAGCAAACTAATCCTGCGTAATATTAGACTTACTCTTTTGTCTTTGTTACTGGTGAAGCCGCCTATCGGAGAGGAGAGTAATCTAATTAAGTGAAATATCTTACGACCGCTCAATTTAAAGTCTTTTTTGGGATTGATAAGCTCTAGCGCGACCCATTGGTGGGAAACTAGATATTGCGGTTTATCTTTAGTTTTCGTATTGATTTGATTGACTAACGGTGGTTGAAATTTGATTGCACCTTGTTTGTTTATGCTTGAGAATCTTCTCTTCTGATATAAGATTCACTCAAACTAGTTCAAGGTTTCGACAGGGATCTTTAGACTGTTATTAGATCTAAAGACGATCTTGTGATAATCCATTGTTAACAGACTCTGTTCTGTGTGTGATTGATCACAAGAGATTCAAGTGATTGTGTGCAGGTGTTTATTGAAGATCTAAGAAGATTTGAAGACAAAGAAGATATTGAAGATTTCTTACTTGGTGTTTTTATAATCTTTGGTGTGCACAATACTTGTTTAGGAAAAAGAGGATCCAATTAATAATCAGTTTATCCTTGTGGTAGATTGGATTGATTAATTGAGGAAGATCGGCATCAACACATATCACTTGGTTGAAGAGTGTAGTTGGCTTAATCTTAACAATTGCTTTTGGGTATTTGAACATAAGATAGATCTTGGAACCTGGCAAATGAGTTTATGTTAAGATAAACAAGGGAACCTTTGCGCAACTCATATCACTTGTTTGAAGAGAGTTGATACCAAACAGATTTGTTGTTCCTTTAGTGTTTGGAATACGAACCAAAGGAATTGGTCCAAGTACGTGACTTGTTTACAGGTTGGAGGCGTGGGAATACAGACGGAACTAGGTGAACTATAGGTTTAGTTGCTTGGTCTCAACTATACGAAGTTGTCTTATTTTGTATAGCGGCTTAATCCTGAGAGTATTCAATTCTGGACTAGGTCCCGGGGTTTTTCTGCATTTACGGTTTACTCGTTAACAAAATCTTGTTGTGTCATTTATTTTATATTTTCGCATTATAATTGTTTTATTATAATTAAAGTAAATTGCACAAACGTTAATTCCTATTTACTTGATACGTGAATCCTATTGAGTTTGGTTAAGTCCGAACCTTTGTATCAAGTAAACATACTTTGTTGTTGTATTGTCTCGATCTCGTATCCATAGACGATCACACAAAGTGTGAACTGATTTGTTGTATTGTCTCGACTCAGTCCATAGACAATCACTTTCGGGGAAAGGACTTATAGGAAGGAAAATTTATAGCTTGAGGTATATTTGGGGTACCCTCGCCTTTTCAAACTTGCATAATTATTCACCTCAACCGGATACAATAGAAACAACATATAAAAACCAAAGTTTCACTGTTGCATCGAAGTTTTGTAAGCTTAAACAATTGATACCACACAATAAAGCAAAATAACAATTGTTTTACTTAACTGGAAGCAATTGAATTAACATAGACAATAAAGCACCGCAATTGCACCAAATTTTGTAAGCCTAAACTATTGATATCACACAACAAAGCAAGATAACAAAAGTTTTACTTAACCGAAAACAATTGAATCACACACACATCCATACATTCATAATGGAATAAACACATCAATTGTACCAACAATTTCTTTTAAGCAAAAGCAATATATATATATCAAATAAAAATAGGCTTTTCTTAAAATAGGAAAACAATTAACTAACAAAATTATTACCTCAATTTCGCATCCAACTTCTCCAAATATGATTCCATCGCTTTATTCTTCCGGGAGAATTGATATCGAAATACCATCAAGTTGTCATTCTCATTCCAAAAACAAAAGAATAACAACAACCAACCAACCTTTACCAGAGAAAGGTTGAAAATTGGTTTTAACAATTGCAAGCAAAAGTTGAAAACCGTCTAAACACATATGCTTTTATGCTAAACCAAAACTGATTCAACATATTGTGACTTTTTCACATATTATTTCTACAGGAACCCCTCATGATCCTTTGATAAAGCCTACCAACTTGGGCTAGAACTTGATCCTGCTAAATCAAAAATTCACCCAAATCATAAGGGTTTTAACTAGTACGTGTCAATAGTAATAAGCTAATACCAAAGACTCATATGTATACAATATACACAACTTATGAGAAATAAATTGATAATAGTATAATTGTGACTCACATATGGGATTAATTGTCATCACCTTTTATGATTATTTGATTAAGCAACTCAACAAGTTAGATATGAAATCCGCTAAATCAAAAGTCACAAAATCATAAAAAGGTAACCGATTATGAGACCTCTCTTTTATAACGATGACAACACGGAGATACATTCATTTGTTCAAGAACGTTTACCACAATATTTTGAATATCATGAGTATTAAAACTCATCATTCGAGTGTCATCATTGTGATTAACTTTTGATACCATCCTGGATGTCTTTATAGAAGACTTTGGACTCCATTTAGAAATGGGTTTTGCTGAATCAGCTTTGTTCTTCCTATTATTTCTTTTTGAAATCCAAGATGAATCTCTTGAGGAAATATTAGGGTAACTGAAAGGGTTATTTGGTTTTTGGTACTCAGGTTTTGACCAAAACCTGGGTTTGGTCGAACATTTGTCCAGCCTTTACATTTGGTCTAAAGACCACATGTTGACCCGCGTTGACTAGTTAAATGATGACGTGTTTAATTGTTTGACTTGGTTTATTTTTTATGTACCCCTCAAATAATTCTGTATTCACTATTAGGGGCCCCAAAAATGAGAACTCGTTTTTTGCAGCACCTGTGTTTAAAATTATATCTCCGCTTTTAAAATTAAACCCCATTGATTTTTTCATCGCATCTCTCCCGTCTTACACACAGAGAAACGTCAAAATCTCTCCCATTGATTACCATTCTTTTCGTCTTTCAATCATTGGATAAAGACTTCATCAGAAATCAACAAATTGAATTTAACAGTAGTGAAGAAAGATTGATGTGAAGGTTTTTCTTAATTACAAGTGTTATAATCGAACAAAATTGAAGTTAGGTTTTTACTGAGATCGATTCGATTTTAGGGTTTGATCCGAATCTGTGAAATAGATGGAAGAAATTCAAGTTCTGTGGTGAAATAATAACTGGGTATGTTGTCTTATGAAGAATGGTAATCAATTAGAGACTGATATTGAGTGAAATGCATTCAGGGATTGAGTTGAAGCAGAAATAAAATAGCTCGATGAGAGTCTGTTGAAGTTGAGAAGAATGGGTTTTGTTTGGAATTGATTTTTAACAAAAAAAGAAGATGGTTGTTGCTGTTAATAATGGAAAATAGGTTTCGAAAATGTCTAAGTTCAATGAAGAATTAGAGCTTGTGGTTGTTCAATTCGGGGTTTTAAGTGAAAAATTACAAAGAACTAGTTAAATAAGAAGATATGTACTGCTGTTACATGGAAGAGAATCGGGATGGAGTTCATTGTGCAGTGGTGTAGTTGACAGGGTCTTTGGAAAGTATTGTTGTGAAGATAGTATTGATATTTAGGTTATGGATGACACAGTGCAGTTGTGGTTATGTTGTGTGTGTTGAATTGATTACAAGTAAATAAGCATTACAAATGCATTGGCAGAATTTTATATGAACAAGTGATGTTGCGTTGGGACTAAAACTGAGATTGCAGTGGTGAAATTGAATCTGCAAGGGAGTAAGAAGTGTTGTTTTTGGAGTGAAGACTTGAACATAATTTCAATAGAGTATGGGTTGAATACAAGCAGAAGCAGTGATACAAGGGAACTACCCGTGTTTTGTGTATGCAAATAGGGTTGGTGCTGAGCTACAAAATGTAATGGAAATGGTATTGCAGTTAGGGAGATACTGTTGTCAGTTTGAGTACAACAACAAATTAAATTGAATGTGTGGATTTATGTCTTGAGGCAGAGCTGTAAATGGGTGTTGCAGCAGTCCAGATTGTGTTGGCAGACTTGTAGCGGTTGGTAAATGATGCAGGTGCAATATCGAGAAAGAATGGTGAGTTTCTGGGCAGGTATTGAGGTAGCAAGTAGTTGTAGCTGGTGACAGTACAAGATAAGTTGCGCTAGAGGTTATCTGTGGAGTCATGGGTGCTGCAATGAAGTAAAGAGGATTACGGTGCTGCTAATGGATTAAATTAATGAGATTGTATGGAATGAATGAATGTCGTGGTTGTGTTAGAATGAATTACAGAGAAGGAGATTGAGCTGTCCGTGGTTGTATTTGTTATAGGGTGAGAGTTATCATTTTTGGGGCCCCTAGTAGTGAATACATAATTATTTGAGGGGCGCAGAAAAAAATAAACCAAGTCAAACAGTTAGACACGTCATCATTTAACTAGTCAATGCGAGTCAACATTGGCCTTTAGACCAAACGCAAAGGCTGGACAAATGTTAGACCAAACCCAGGTTTTGGTCAAAACGCGAGTACCAAAATCCAAATAACCCTAACTGAAATATTGAAAACTCTGAGAGTTAACCTTTCTCCAATTTGGAACATCAGATCTAGTCTTTACAAAGTTATCTCTCCTTTTGTAGTTTAAGCGATTATGAGAAAACTTCATAGAAGCCTGATAAGAAAACTTTGAACTATCATTACAATAATTCTTTTGTTCATTTTTAGGACAATCATGTCCTGATTTAGTATTATTGAGTTCAACAAATTTTGCGGAAACACGTGCATCTATGGATTTTTCATTTCTTTTACGGAATCTGCATCCTCTTTCCAAGTGTCCTTTATTTCCACAATAAGAGCAATGCTTAGTAAGATACAAAGCATGGGGTTTAGCGTTACCTTGATGTGGAATTTATTTCATTGGAGTTTGAAGGAATTTACATTTTCCATCTTTTGTTGAAGATGAAGATGCTACAAAAAAAAATTATTTTAAGGAAAAGCAATCTTTTATGGCAACTTTTGAAGCAATTTCTTCAGCAGAGTCTTTAGGCTTTACAAACTGTCTCCTGTTTAGCATTCAAAGTTTGTTTACCTTTGTAGCCCAATCCTCGAGTGTCACAAGGAACTATAGTTGACTTCAACATTGAGTCAAGTTGTTTTGTGCTACTATCGAACTTTTTCAAGTCCGCTTTTAGACTCATATTCTTTTTCTCCAACATATTTATTTTTTCGAGAGCATTATCTAAATCAATCTTAGATTTATCAATTTGAACTTTATAATCAAGAGAAATTTCAGATTCGGTAGAATTACTTACCTCAGTGTTCTTTAGTTTCTCCAACTCTGTATATAGTTTCCTTTCTCGATCATGACTTTCTTCGATTTTATCTCTGTAACTTCTCATGGCTCCAAGATAATCTACCTCGTTGTTGATAATCTCTATATACTCATACAGATCATCAAGTTCCTTTTTCAATCTTTCATTCTCTTCACGAAGGTCACAGTTGAGTACCTTTGGCTCTGGAGCTTCTCGATTATCACCTTTTTGTTTTCTGTATTCTTTCGAGACTTCAAGATAAGTTTGACTATTGCTTACACGTTCTATATCCTTATATAGAATATCAAGTTCTCTTTTAAGATTTTCATTCTCTTTGCAGAGTTTATCACATTCAAGTGTCTTTGATTCTAAAGTTATTTCCGAATCCTTTTCTGGTGTGCAATCAATAGTTGCATGAAATGCTTTGTTCTCTTGATCCTTGGAACAATTAGAGCTATCAAAATTATTTTGTTCTTTATTCTCTACACACTTCTGTGATTTTTTTAGAAGAATTATTTTTCTTTTGTCTTAATAACTTTCTAAATTCTCGTGCAATCATATCAACACTGCAATTCTCAGTTTTTGTATCTGAATAACAAGTCTTAGTTACAGCTTTAAGGGTAATACCCACTTCATTCTTGAATTTATTTTCAAGGTCAAAGATCTTTAATTTACCAACTAGAGAGCTTCTAGATAGTGTGGAAAGATCATTATCTTCCATGATGGCATGCTTTTTAGATTCGTATCTTGGTGGTAAAGACCTTAGAATTTTACACACAATATATTTATCTGAAATAGTTTTTCCTAAAGCATAAGAGGCATTCACTATTTCAGAAATTTTTTCATCAAACTCATCAAAGGTATCGTCTTTATCCATACGAATATTTTCCCATTTAGAAAATAGGGTTAGAAGCCTAGCTTCTTTTTCAGAGGCATTCCCTTCAAATACGATATTAAGAATATCCCAAGCCTCCTTTGATGTTTTACACTTGGTTACATGAAGATGAAGGTATCGAGTTACATCATGTATAATGGCGTTTAATCCATAAGAATTTTGCTTCGAAAGCAATTTTTCTTCATTACTGAATTCTTTCAATTCCTTTAGTCTAAACTCAGTGGTTGAGTTGTCGACCAATACTTTTGGGTGTACATACCCATCAATAACTAAAACCCAAGTGTAAAAGTCATGAGCTTGAAGAAAAGACTGCATATCCATTTTCCACCATAGATAATTTGAGCCATAAAACCCTGGAGGTACGTTAACCGAATAAATTATCATTTGATTCACAACTTTAAAGGTTGGATCACACCAAACACATATTGTTAGATCTTTTCATTTTTTCCTTCTCTGATACCAATTGAAAAGACGAGGGTACTCAAATACACCACAATCTTTTATTTTGATCACAACCTATACAAGACCCACTGCGTATAAACCTCTTGGAGAAACAATCACTCAAGGAATATTTCAACACAATGTCCACTTGAAATAGGGTTAGTCCGGACTGGCCTAACACGTGAATTATTATATCAGATAAGTGGATAAATCCAATACACTTTGTGTGATTGTCTATGGATATGAATCGAGACAATACTACGACAAAGTGTTCACTTGATAACCGAAACCTTATAAGATAAATATCAAGTGCCTAGTTAACATACAAGTGTAATTACTTTAATTATAATATAAAAATAATTATAATGCAGAAATAAAGTAAGCACACGCACCAGAATTTTTTTAACGAGGAAAACTACAAGCTTGTAGAAAAACCCTGGGACCTAGTCCAGATTTGAATACTCAATGAATTAAGACGCTACAAAATGTAAACCTGCAACTTCGTGTAGACACTACTAAGTAAATTAAGATCCTAGTTACTCAGCTTCAGCAATATTCTTGATTTGATAATATCTAGTAGAACCGAAGTTCTCAATAGATATTTAATACCCAATATCCTAGCAGAACAGAAGTTCTCTTTAGGAGTAGATCTAGTATATTTTCTTAATGATTCACAACAAATTCTTCTTCAAATCTTCAAAATCTTCGATTTAATCTTCAAAGTAACAATCTACAAAAACAAACTTGATTCCTTATTGATTTGTCACACAGAACTGAGTCTGTTAACAATGGAAAATCAATGAATCTATCTTACGGATCTAGAAAGACTTAGATCCGTAGAAACATTGATCTTTGATCTAGTTTGAGTGAGCCTTATATCAGAAGAGAAGGTTCTCAAGAATAAACAAACTAGGTGCAATCAAAGATTCAACAACCGTTAGTCAATCAAATCAACACGAAAACTAAAGATAAACCGCAATATCTAGTTTCCCACCAACGGGTCGCGCTAGAGCTTCTCAATCCCAAAGAAGACTTTAATTGAGCGGCCGTAAGAGATTTCACCTAATTAGATTACTCTCCTCTCCGATAGGCGGATTCATGATAAGCACGAAAGTGCGACGCATTTTAACCCATAAATACATTAGTTATGACTCATTATTTCTATAATAAATTTGCTTTAGTTGTTTTTGGAAGAATAAGCTCTTGTGGAGAATTGACTCGAAAAAATGTTATTTGCATCAGGAGGAAACGTGTTATTCGGACTCTGTCAATGTTGGTTAAGGGACACCTCAATTACTAAGGAGCACTGGGATCTCTGAGATTTGGAAATGTTTGGCTATGTTAAGAAAGCAATAAAGAGTAAAATATTGGCTAGCCATGGTGTAAAGCGGAAATCTTTCTATTTTGGCAACAAGTGATCGTGTGAACCAGCTAAACGAGGAGGTGATTAATGTCTGCTTATTTGAAGAAAGTTTCCATCAAATTGACACGCGGCATAGTTTCATTGGGTGTTGACATGGTGAATTGAATGAATACAAAAAGTAAAAAGATCATTTTGCTTTTGGAATTGAACAGGTGAATGGAAGAGATTTGGAGGGAATTAATTAAACTGGTTGGAATGGATGACGTGGCGAAGTGCTATTGGTGAGTTAGCGTTATTGTTTAACATGTGGCACACAACTTCATTTGGTGGTGGTGAATGAAATATAAAAAGAAAGTAAATTCCTTTGGAAGTATTTATATATGGTTCGAGCATATCAGAGATGATTTTTTATTTTTATTTTTTGGTGGGGAGAGCCGGTGAGCCGGTATCCAGTGGGATATTTGTATTTTCTTTTCTCTTTAGTTTTTCTCGGTAATAATGAGTAACTAAAACTCCTACACTGGGTCGACGGAGGAAGCCGAACTTCATACATGGGTGAATTTATTTTATTTTTTATTTGACTTTTGCACTAATTAAAATAGAATGATGATTTGAAAAAATTAGTTATCATTTTATTAGATGGGTCATGGTTGCTTAGATGTTTGATGTCCCATGCTTACGATTTATAACTAATGTTTGGGGAATCTACCTTGACAAAAATAAGAGTCCATGTTTTTATTTATTGATCTATAATTGTTGAAGAATAAATAATTGAACCTATTGATATGAATTTGGTGGAATCCTAGACCCAATAACTCTCTCTTTTATTATTTTCATTAAACCTTTAAATTTAATCTCAACAACGTCCGAGTGAACGACAACCTATTTACTACTACTACGACAAATTAAAAAAATCTTATTACTTCACCAGTAACAAAGACAAAAGAGTAAGTCTAGGTTACGCAGGATTAGTTTGCTTGAAATGAAAACCCAAAGTATTTATAGACAAGAAAGTTTGGACACCAAGGAATTTCCAAAACCGAAAATATTCTCAAGATATTTTTCATTACTCCACCAAATTCGGTTTTCATAATTCCTGTGAATGCACTGTCCAAAAATAATGATCGAAATCTCCTTGGAAAATCTTTAATTAGCAAATGCACATTACTAATTCTTATTTTCCATATATATAATTAAAAACCCTTAATTAAAAAGATTCTTAACTTATTTAAATTCGATCTTGGGATTTACTTCCTTCTTAGCCTTTAAGGAATATCTTTGAACAAAATAGAATAAGCATTAATGCACCGTGTTCAAAGAGTGACGACATCTTACTCTTGCAAGTCTTTACCATGCTTGCTCACTTGAAACCGATTTATTACCACACTTCC